>JAODLD010000002.1:22458409-22473006 GCA_026781065.1 Mormyrops boulengeri
TACAAAGAGCAGTTCTTTGACCAATTACTCACATGTTAAAGCTTCTATCGCCTGACTCACCATACGTAGAGAACAATCGCTAAGACCTGCAAATTTTGATCCAGATTTTTCTTCATTCTTATCAATATAAATCATAGAAATCTCAATATACAATCCATCCATCCATGCTCATGGGGGACAAATCAGGGAACACCCTGACTGGGTGACAGTGACAATAGACCTGATATTTGAAAAATTGGTATATTTATGTAAAATTATTAACTGATGTCGGGACACTTTAAATGTAGAGTCAAAAGTCTTCATGAACCTACTGAGAATCATTAGTTTTTCAACAAGATAGTGACCCAAAGCACACCTCAAGGTTATGTAGTGTTATTTTGTGAACAAAGATAGAGATGGAAGGCTGTGACAGATGACCTGGCCCCCACAATCCCCCCACCTAAACCCTATAGAGCTGCTTGTACCCAGAACTCGTGTAAACTCCTTCAGGACTGTTGGAGAAGCATTCCAGGTGGCTACGTCTGGAAGCCGGATGAAAGAATGACAAGAGTCTGCAATGCTGTCATCAAACCCAAAGGGGGCGCTATTTTGAAGAGGCTAAAATCTGATGAACATTTCTTGTGGTCATTGCAATATTTCATATGTATAACTTCATTGCCTCAAGACCTTGTACTATAAGATGACTAATATGGCTAAAATACAGACACATGGATTGAAAGCATGTGTCCAGACTTTTGACTGGCACCACGTGTCTCCAAGGAGGGCAGACAGAAACACCCCCAGACACAATCACACCCTATTAGCAGTTCAGCAATGTCCTAATTGCTTATATGCATGTCTTTGACTGTGGGAGGAAACTTCCAGAAAGCATCATTACAGGGAGAACATGCAAAGTCCACATGATCATGTCCAAGAGGAACATTCCTCGTTCCATTTCAACAAAAAATGACTGATATACAACTGGACAAGCATTTCACTGAGACATTTAAATTTTACTCCAAAAATTTACAAAAAGCATAAACCTTGCTTAATAAAAATATTTAATATTAAGCGTAGCAAGTTTACTCCTATAAACACCTCCCAGTCTACAAAATATGTAAACAAAGCCTGCTTATTCATATCATTGCATTTATGCATATACAGATTTTCAGACTAACAACCACACAATACATTTTTTAAACATGTAATAGTAATAACTACCTTATCTCAATGCAGTCAAAAATCTGCATTTGTGTGAAATGAAAACACAAAGATTTGACTTTTCAATAAGAAACAGATCTTTAAAAAAAAGTTGTGGCATGTAACCTGTAGATACTAGTACAGCCCAAGCTAATCTGGCAAGTTTTTCCCCCAAGACAGAAAGAACTTCACTCCCTACCAGCTGCAGTAATTTGAAATCACAAACACTCCCTCAGTTAGGCCTTTGTAAGGACAGCCTCTCTCACCACTGACTTGAATTCCCAATAAGAAAAGACTTCTTAGTTAAGAGATGCCATATCTATCGGACATACGTGTTAATTTAATTCTATTTACCTTTTTTCAGTTATACATTTCAAATTGAAACTAAAACATAAAGATTACAGCATATTATTTTTGCTGGATTAAATTAAGTTGAGTGAAAACAGAATGAGTATGTAAAACGCATGTCATACGCCCTATTCACACCATAGATACTCATTTTATTTTATTTTTTTTTAGAATTTCAATTGAGTTCTCACTGAATTCTCCCTGGAACTTGAACCCTTCCAAATGAGCATTTTGTTTGCCAAGATCAAGGCAACGTTTATATTACATGACAACCAGACTTGTATAAAGCTTCTGACTTCGACTTCATGGGGGTTTTTGTAGGTTCTTGCCAAGAGACCTCACGCTGTGCATGTATTTGCATAGATAACGTAATAGTGTTTATAGTTTATTTGCTTTGAGGTTTGGCAGCTATAGCATTGTTTGTTTCTTCAATGTAAAGAACTGCACCTGAATGTATTTGACTGCTGCGCGATGTGGGCTGCTTGGCTTGTGTCATTTCCGGCCAGAATGCCGATATAACAACAACAGCACCAAAGAACATTCCAAGGAATAAACTGTTACACGTACTTTGTTACAGCAACCGGTTGCTAACATCCTCCTTCTTCACATTTATACAAATGACTGACTACTAACTACCACACCCTTTCCTTAGAAACAAACACAACCACCAATAAGTCTGTTTTTGCCTTAGAACTGTCTAGAGATGGCATCAGTTGTATTGTTGTCTTCCTACACAGGTCACCTTCCCAGCTAGTTACGCAGATCTTGCCACCATTATACAGACATCTGCATGCATGCCAGGTGGTCCGAGAGACACCGCAAAAACATATCACAATGGTTAATTTAATTGTTTGATTAGCAGCACAATATATTTATCCCAGATGCCTTTAAACATGCCGAAATTAAGCAATAACCAGCACAATTAGGGGCCCAGAATTAAATATCCCGCTGAGATGAAGTGGCAGTGGTAAAGGATTGTGTTGCATCATTACAGGGTCCACTTGGCTGTCAGCTGTATTCACGTGTAGAAATAAGATGTTTCATGCCTGGAGCTGAAGAGCTAGCAACGCAACAATTATGGGGTAAAGTACAAGAGGAAGACAGTGCTGGTTATCTGAACTAGCCATCACAATTCTTTAGCCTAAATATCAAATGCTGTATACTCCCCTTTGTAACACGAAATTGGACAAATATGATCTCTAATAACAGATAACTATTTGCACTGTAATAGGGAACAAACCAGTCACAGGGAGAACCAAGCCAGCAAGAACATAACACATTTGGTTTTTGCGTTCATGCGCGAGTGAAATCCCTCCGATGTTTCAAACAAAAGTCAGAGCAGGAGGCTGGAGGCTGGAGCTGGCAGCCCACAGAGAGCAGACTGAACTCACTCCAATAACAGAACCTGGGGAGGGCCCTGGTTTCCATCTGATATCATTCCCACTGCGATGGAAGCCTGGTAGGAAGAGACAGCATTAGTCCTCTCTGAAAATGGGTCCTTTCATGTTAAAACAAGACTCCCTGCGCCTGGCGAACCAAGCCTGTGGTACTGTAGCACTGCAACCATTTTCATTATGGTCTGCCATTTTAGAATATCAGACTCTCTGCAGAGCCTCAAGGGCTTCAGAAGAACCACAGGCCCAATATGCCAAGCACCATATTTAAAGGTTGCCTGATTAATATACCCTTTTACCACACCGACAAATTTTCCTCAAGAGGACTGACTTATTCACTAACTTTATTGTTGTACTGTTTTGCAACGCAAGTAAAATTTTACAGCACGGTGACCTGCTTTATATGTAAATTAAGATTTTTTTTTTTAAATATAATGAATAATTGGCATAAATCTGGTGTAAGAGTACAGTAGCAGACAGTGCAGTGATTAAGGAAATAAATAATCCAAAGGTTGCTTTTCCAAGTCCAGAGGGCTCTGCTGTAGGTCTCATGAGAAAAGTACTCAATGGAAATTGCTTGAATAAAATATCCAACTGTATAAATGGGCAATAATCATAAGGCGCTCTGGATAAAAGCTTCATCTAAGAAACTAAATGCATGTGTAAATGTTTCATGTTTCATTGCAAATCTCAGTCAAATGAAGGTTAGTATTTTAACTGATAAAATTGATAATAAATAATTTTCCTAATAAATTAAAATGGAACTAATGACTCTTTTATGCAAATGCATTACCACTGGCATGCTGACTGACTGTAGCTATCAGCCTATATGATGAGTACCACCCCTCACTCTTTTGATGCCATATTCATATTTCTTCTTCCTTAGCAGAATCAGACAGCTGGCACACAGCCACCTATCAACGTATTATTTGCATAAATAAACCAAACATAAAAGACAAAAATCATTTCTCTTGTTCTGTTCAATGCAGAAGCAATACATTCCATACAATGTAAGACAAAAAATATTCATTGAAAGTGAGGTAAATATTAAGAATAAAGTCCCATGGAAAAAACTAATGATACGCACTAAGAAGTTAACAGGGTTTATAAGCACGTACATAAAGTTGCTATTTATTTACACATATCAGAGACGCAGCCTGATTTCAGTGCCAGTTGACAAGCAGACATAGCCTGTTCTTACATGATTCTCTTTTCTGGCTTCTAGTAAAGATGCATTTTTATCGGTGTCATAATGCTGTCATTCATAAGAGTTCATTTTCATATAATTAAAATATTGTTAGCTTTGCATGGGAGGTGAATCAAAGGAATTGCTTTTCAGTGAATTCACAATAGTTGCTTTCTGTCTGTATATCTTATATTTTTTCTTCTTACTCTTCAGAACACACTCAGAGTGGCTGAGAATAAGACCAGATACGGTTTTAGCTTGAGCGACATTCATTTTTTAAAGGCAATTTATTTTTCTGCTTTTTACAAAGTCGCTCCACAGGCATCTAACACGGAGACACTCGCGACAGTAATACAGCAATAGCCCAAGGCTAACTTACAGAAAAGGCCATTCCCTATACCACCTGTTGGTGACATCACTTTGACGGGGGTTTTTTGTTATTTTTTGTCCTGCAAAACAGCTCTTCATTTAAAAATAGAAATACAATATCAGAGACAGCTTCTTCCCAGCCTTATCTTCCAGCGAATGTGTTCATTAGGTCTCATGAAATGGTTTAGATGAAACAAGCCAAATCCATTTCCTCAAACCTAAATCTAATCAGTCAAGCGAGGCAGAATCATCTGAGGAAAATGGCAATAGGAAGAGTCTGAACATGCAGATGAGCTCTTACATTTGCAGCACTGTCTGCGGTTACTTTCCATGGGAGTTACCGGGTCATCGAGTGTCAGTTTCTCTGCACATATTTAGCACATACAAGCTCTGCCCCCTTTGCTGAAATTATAATGAACCCATAAACACCCAAGACACCGCTATGGCGCTCCAGCTACACTTAGCACATACTATATAGGCGTAGAGCGTTGATTTATCGCCAGTGGCGACAAAAATGCATCCATCCATCCTTTGCACGACACCAGGAAAACATGCAAACTCCACGCACAGAGCGGGGGGTGACATCGAAACCCCCAACTGTGAGTCAACCACACAACCCATGGAGACACTGTGCCACTCGCTACAAAAAAAAAAAACAGAAAGAACTAAATGAAAAAAATAAATAAATGAACCCCTCTTCTGTTCTGCACAGTAGTCTGGTAGCACAAGCTGCTGCGTTTGACAGGAAGTGTGATGCAGTGGCAAACCGAGCAGAGTGGCATGCAGTCGGTGACATGTCAAAAAAAAAATCTACGATGTAGAGGTACCAGACAGAGCCTTTGACAAAGGGAGATTCATATTCATCCTTTTTGGGCATGGTAAGCGTCAGAGAGTGTCTGTGATGTTTTTCAGGCAAAGACGATCATTCTGCATGACAAAGGACTGCATACATTTCAGAAAAACACAAAAGACGTTTCAGAAAATGATCCACTTAAATAGCAGGTGAAATAAACAAACATATATATTTTTGTTCAGTATTTATATACACGCACCTTGATTTGGTTAAATGGTGGACATATGAATAGATGAATGGATGCGAGTTGCTCTTTTTGCAGCTGGACCATTTTTTGATGGGTGTACGCATGACACCCTGCACCCATGCGCTGATCCAAGCAGCCCCACGGATAACACAGATTCCCTACCACCCTCAGCCACGTAAAGCCCCTTTACCCCCCACTCAATGGCACAAACACTTCACTTCTTTTTTTTTTGCACAGGGCTATATTCTGCTTACAATACCACATGTGAACTTACCACTTTTTTCGTCCCTAGGATAAGCAATTAAGCAAACCGAAGCTTAATTATTCATTTTAAATGGCTGCACACAGATATGGCATTTATATGCAAGGCACCAATGTTGCAATTAAAAAAATAGCTCCATTAGTGCAATCAGAATTATCATAATTTCAAACGATTAAATGAATAGGATATCCAGAAAGGCTAAAATATTCTCAGCAACTTAAGCATGCCCTGTTTGTGCCAGTAAAAATGTGTGACAAAAGTGCATTATAAGTCAATTCGTTTTAATCAGTAAAAGTGATTAAAAATGATGGGAGAATCTCAGCAGCTAAAGCACAAGCTACTTGGATTCGCTGTTTGAATCTGAACGCCGTCGTTTGCTGACTGTTAATGGCCCCGAGCAGCAGAACAAAACTGGCGTTGTTCCATCAAGGGAGGGCAGGTTGAAATTGGTCAGTCATTCTTGGTTGGCTGCAAAAAAATTCTTTGTTGATCTGTCAGGCGCATGGGAGCCACTGACTGCCAGCAGCGAGCGCTCCCTCTTTCAGCCAATCGGCATTCAGCTGTCTTGCACAGCAAGCTCTTAGAAACCAGTGCGACTCATGTCATCTACTTCCTGGGTGAAGGGTGTCATTGTGTGAACAGGTGAAGTAGAAATGGACTGAAAGTGGGGGGAAAACTAGGGGAGAGGTCGAAAAGTGGGCAGAATCAACTAAAAGCTGCATATGAGGAAAACAAGACACTTGGCACTTAAAAAAGCATGATATGATAACATCTCAGTCTGGTGTGATGACACAGTGATGTCTCAGCACCCATTCAACCACCGCACTCGGGATAATACAATGTTTTTTTGGCTAGGGAACGAAGAATGGGGCTTCATTTGGAATCCAGACTGGGAGAGCTACCACTGCAATTTTTTATCTGGGATGCTGGACTGAACAGCTAACCTGACATGCAGGCCATCAACCAGTTACATGAAAATATATGCTACCGACCAGCTGACCGCACATACATGCCACCAACCCGCCAAATGCACACGTGTACTACTGATACACACACCATTGTGGCTAGAATGATTTGCTAGAATATTTCATGATGCAATTAAATGCAACGTGATATAATATAAAAATTATACTGGGGTGATACAAGCTGACCGTTGCTGTTAGTATTCATTTTTTCCCTGTGTACAGCCATTTGCTCATTTGCACCAGATGTACCCTGAATATTCATGTAAAACACTTACGTTCTCCCGATGTGCTCACCTTTTGTTCATGGTAGGCAGCCGGTTGCTGAAAAAACATGACTCATGACACCCTCTTAACAGCAACAGCAGCATTTTGGTCTTTCCGCTTTAGTCTCCACACAGAAAACAAATACGATACAACAGCTTCGGTTTGAACGTAGTGCTTCTCGCCCGTTATTTGAGTCCCTAAAAGCTGATTAATAAAAGGAAAAGGTCATTTTCTCGATGCAAAAAGTGTGCATTGCCCATTCAGAATTAGTTTGTAAAATTACCTCAATCTAAATTAAATGAGAGGAGCTACTTGATTCTCTGTTTCAGGCCATTAGGAACTTCAGTAAAAGAATGAACCAAAAAATGCTATAGCTTTGGGCTATTCCTAACAATTACCGAAGAGGGGACGAAACTCCTGTGAGTCATGCAACTGGAATTTAAAATATACCCTAAGAGAACTTTGCTTTTATATTCATTTTTTTCTTCTTTCAAATGGCAAAAACATATGCAAGCATACTTATCCTGTGTTCCCTATGCTGGATATGCAAATACCTTAAAACTACTTAAATTTTTTTTTTAAATGTGTGCTAAATGGCAAAATCTCTACAGCAAATTCAGTTTTCACTTTTGGTTTTTAATTCAAATGCACTCATTTCAGGTAATTAGCCAAAGGTTGTCTTTTTGCATTAGTTACAACCATACACACTCCCCAATACTCTCCAACACATTACTTGTCCATGTGCATATGATTCTGTAATTGCCACGTATGAAATAATCATTTTTGTAAAGTTTACTTAATACTATTAATACAGGGGTCAGCAGCCCTGCTTATTAAGAGCCGGGCAGCTTTACATTCCAGCCAAACTCTCGATTAATGGTCCGTCAATGAAATCTTGATTTAATGCAGCTGCCAATTCAAATTGCTTCGGATTGAATGCGCATTAACTGAAGGCCTGTCACGCCTTTACAGTAACTGCTGCATTGAGACTGATCCTACAGAAAGTTGTGTCGAAGCGATATAAGAAGGTTGATCATATTGTGAAGCTCTTTTTCCAAGAAAAATAAACCACTAAGCACAAGTGACAGAAAATCAACGAGATACCATATTTAATACTGAATAAATGTCCAGTTGCATTAATATGTCTATTAGTGCTATTTTCATGCATCTCAGTGCAGAGTTAAGCCATGTTTTGCATACATATGTTACATGCAGCATAATATATACTCGTATATTTTACCACAGATTTTATCACTCGGTACTAATTGTGGTCCATATTCACAACACTTCATCACCAACTTGACCCCTTCTATCCATTTCATCACTCCTATTTTTAGCGCTAGATTGGGGTAATGTATAGTTAGACAGGGCTATCTATGGCTTTGTGCTCCATGGGAGATTGACCATGAGAACATTGGAGAGATAATTACTGAAAAAAAGACTAGAGATTTTTAATTGCCTGCTGTCTCATATATCTGAAGTATACAAAAAAAAATTCAAACATCGAAAATACCCACTTGGATTTTGCACAAGCTGGGAAAAAATGTGGAAACATATATGCTGCAGTTAAGTTAAGCGGCAAGGCTGTCAAAGTCAAGTATATCAAGCTGGAGCATAACTCTTAATTCTGCGATTTTGACCCAGTTTGAGCGTTGATACAGCTCAGTACCTTACAGAAATAGCTGCTCGCCGAAGGAGGCGGCATCAGGACTCCTGCCCCGACGCGTCCGGCTCCTTAAGGGCTCTCACGCTGGCCGCACAAAAGCCACGGCATGGTTGAGGCGGCCATGAAGCATGAGGCCGACGTGGGCTTTAATTATCTGCGGGTTCTGCGGCGGGGGGCTTGTGAGTCGGCCTGACATTTCTCAGTGTTTACACCAACGCGTGCCGAATCGGAGTCAGTCCTCCGCAGATCCGCCGGGACTGGCGAAGACGGGGCCGTCGTGCCGCTCGCTGGAGCCGCGGATGTTTGGACGAAGCATCCGTCTAATTAACAGCCATCAAAAACAAATGAATGGATGGTGTGAATAATTAGCCAGCAAAATCAAGAGTGACTGCTGTGCATTCCCACCTGTGCACCTTCCCCGTGTGCGCCCGCTGAAGGATGGCGAGACAGCGGTCAGACCAGCTCTCCTTCTAATCTCCTAACAACAGAGGACGCGACAATATCACTTCCCCCAGACAGCCTTACCCAGTTAGCGATAATTTCTCTGCAGATTAAAAGACGCGGCGAAGCCGCCCTTGATATTAGCAGACTATTTGTCATGGGGGTCTGGTGAGAGGGCCATGGAGGAAAGACAGACAAAATGGCTGTGCCGAGATTCATTGCTTACATCAGCAGATTGTGTGCGCAACAAAAAAAGGACACAAGAGTTAAACTGTCTAATTGTTAGTGCTGCGTGAGGGGTCGTTTGTCAGGCTGTTTATTTCTGTCCCAACGATCATGTTCTTGCGTGGCTATTTAATCGATTTCATTAGAGCAGTTTTGGGAAAGAAAAAAAGTCTAGATATTTATAACCATTTAATTATTACTTAAAAAAACCATTGGCTAATTTCTATAAATATGAGCAAAGTAGGCCATTACCATGTGGAGACCATCAGCTTGGACCAGAATAGCATCACTGTTTGACACCTAGCTTCTCATGTAGCCTATGAGCATTATTAAGCAACTAGCAATTAGCTTGTTGTTCCAATATAAGGGTACCATAATTCTTTAAGGCTTTTATTGTGTAAATAATAAGTAGATGTACCATGACTCTACAACAGAACCTCACAGCAGCTGTAACTAAGGATATGCATTTCCGCCATGTTGTAATGCACAGAAAAGTGTTCATTTTTGGTAATGTTAAACTATGAGAAAACAGAGGCTCACACAGGTACTACGGCAGCTAAGAATCTACGAATAAATACTTGAGAAAGGGGAGATACTATAGGTTGTAAGTATAAGCAATTTAGCCTGGAGTTATCATGCAGGTTGAAGCATTTCTAAGAAGCAGGGTTTAGAAAGTTCATGTTAAGTATAGGTCAAGTGTGGATGAATATTATTATTTACTCTCGCCCCTCTTTATCCCCCTGAGCTGAACATTAGCTTTAAACTTGCACATATTACACACATAAATCTGGCAATAAGTGTGGAGGAAACAGTAACGCCTAGTCTGATTCCACCCCGCGTGGTTATGTTGCTTGAAGATCTGAGAAAATTTCTCCTGCTCCCTGCGCCTCATACTTCCTGCTTGTCTTCTGCCTTGCTTCCTGTTGCATTTACAATGACTGTATTGATATGCAAAAGAGAGAAGGTACAGAGAGTTTGATCTAAGTTAACTGTTTAACTGAAGAAATGATCTGAGAGCTTACACATACTAAATAAAAATTTCCCAGTCAGCTCATCATTCTAAGGCCCCTATTGATCCATAGCGGAGTGCGTCTCACTAGACGATCCGCAGAAGAATATTCAAAGCAGATAATCACTTAGGACAACTCCAGGGACTGTTTTAAAAACCTCATGAGCAACTTTTAGGTCTCTCCCTAATCCCCTCGTATGTAAACACATTAAAGCGTTACAAATGGTGGATCCTTATTTGGATTTTTTTCAGAGGCTTAAAAAATTGGCCAGTGTTGAATAAGGCAGTCTCTTTTTCCTTAACACAGATATAATTACTGGTAGCCTTTATGCCCAAAATAACTGCAGCATTTCATGTTGCCATGACAGGCAGCTGGCATGTCAGGTTAAGATCTTTGAGGATAGATTTATAATCTTGCAGTAAAGATAACTGGGACTCATTGGTACTTCTGTGCATGGTATGTTATTAAACTAGGTTCCCTTGCATTCTGGTTTTGGCCATCATTTCTCCTATACAACAATGCGCTGCTGGCTATCAAGCACAGTCGGAGGTATCCTTTAGCTAATGAGATGTTAAACTAAGGCCTTGACTCCTATGATGAAAGATTATATTCCATTTACTTCAAACTGTAGGGGATAATCCTGATGTACCGATAAATTTGCACCAATCAGACACTTTAAACCTTGTGCCATCAAGTAACCCCTTGAATCAAACGGCAAAATCCACACATAAATTGTGGCAGTAATCTCTCCACAAAATGGATGTGCAATTCCAAAGAAAAAAAATGTTACATAAACAGAAAAAAAACAGTCACAGATATAACACACCCTGTATATATTAAATAGAAATGGGCAGGACAATATTTAATTATCCTATAAAGTTCCTTAGCAAACAGCCCTGGTGATAAACCTACAGATGGTCAAATTAAAGTGGATCAGAGCAGCAGAGGACATAGAAATCTGGCACTCTTCAAATGTTTACAGGTAGCTTATCATGTGACTGAGGGGTCCAGGAGAGGAGATACGCAGCCCTGGCAGAATCAGAACGACTCCATGGATGAAAAATTGAGAGGAGAAAGTGGGATGCACAAAAATAAATATGTAGCCCCACACGGCACATTGATTGCATGCCTTGATGAATGTTGTTCACACCAACAGCTGTAAAGCTGCTCAAACTGCAGTGATTATTTGCACGCTTCCTTTCCGTAGTTGACCATTAATCATAATTATAGATACAGTGGCTTTTCTAAGACACATGCCACATACTTTAGGAGCCGTGTAAACAAAATCCAATAAGAAAATGTAAAAGATATCCTCTTTTCCAAGTAAAATGATTTATTTGCTATATGCAGAGATAAAAATGTCTTGTGACACAGGAATAATTTGTTGCATGCATTTCTGTCAAGGTGGCACTCAGCAATGTGTGTATTTACAGCAACATATGATCACACCTGATCCTGCTACCCTTATACTGCTGACACAGAGGTCCTAAGAGGCATTATAGCTGGCCAATAACTACCTGATTTATAAGACGCTCTAGTTAAATTGGGAAAAAATGAGGTAGAATTGAGGAAAACCTTTTACATATCTTTGCTGATAATGTTAAAAACGTTTTATATCAATATCATAATTTAATATACTGTTCCATCAGATTTTTAAGGTTTTAAAATTTAAAATCTCAAATTATTCTGGAAGGAGTCTCCCCTAATGTATTAGAATAATACTGCTGAGCAAAAACTCATGACCCTGATGTTAAATGTAAAATCAGAGTGCTAATAATAGCAGAATGTGTTTTGGCATGAGTGGTTGACCTCCCAAGACCACATTAAGATGCCAAAAGAACTTGTGTACAAGCTATTCGACAGCATTAATTTTGAGGATGACAGGGGAGGAAAACAAAAACTATCGCAGGAGGAGATCAGCCACTTTTCACGTGGAAATGTCATGACCAATACTGAATAAACATTCTGTTTTTTCTTTGGCCAATTATGTTTCTTTGAAGCTGGGTCAAATAAATCCCTCACTGCAAAGGCTGCAAATAAAAAGGTCTCAGAATTACACAATACTTTGAAATAATGAGTGTGATTAGCGTTATTGCAGCTACGAAGCTACGTTTGGTTGATAAGAAAAGCCTGTGAATGAACACCAGAATGTAATTAACTGCTTTGAAAAAGTATTTAGAAAAAAATGTTTCTTGTTACAAAACATTTATATAAAATTCATTTCTTGTGCTGGTTTTGATATTGACTGACAACAGAGCACTACAGCATGGTAAATCCTTCACAGAGACACGGTAAATAACAGATCCTTCACAAAGACGTGATAAACAACAGATCCTTCAGAGAGACAGGTACTGGGGGAAACCGGAAATAATGCTGAGTAAAGGAAAAACAGCTTGATTACGGCCAGTCTGAAACATGAATTGGTTTCAGGGCTATATATAGAAGCGACCTTGATGTCTTGCTAAGACGTCTGGACTTTTGGTGATACTGTCAGGGTACGGGCCATTGGAAAATTAGAGTGGATCTGAACACTCTCTGCAAAATTGGTTCTAGGATAAGTTCTTATGGTTTTCAGTGTTGAGTGCATCATCTATAAATAGCATCTCAGTGTTAAGATTACCAAGGAAATATTACGCTGAGCATATTTTATTGAATGTAAAGACATTTTAAATTGCATGGCATAATCCAAGAAGACAAGCAAAAGAATTACAGCATCTCTATTTTTCAGGCAGCAAAAGAATAAAGTAAGAATGTATGTATCTCAGTTTAGGGTTCATTACTGAATAAATCTATGAATCACCTGTTTCTCTCTGCTGAGTCTGAAAATGCACAGGAGGTATAATGTATTTCGCAGAAGGAAAAAATATTAATTTAGGATAAAATTGCTCCAGAAATTATATCTTAAAGATGAAAGCACGTCTCTCAGATCTGACAGTGTGTATTGTACTACTGAAAATGATTCACCTTTGCCTCCTCGTGAAAAAGGGGGAGAAAGGGGAAAAAAAAATCTAACTACAAGAAAGTCTTATAAATGCTTTTCTACAGGATGTGTAATATGTAAGCGGACAGGATAGGTAGCCAACTACTCTACCTGGTTAAAACTGCAAGTGGTATGCGTAGTTTAGCAGGTAAAACACATAAACTTGCTTCAGTCCTCTTTAAACAAGCAGATTGGTCGCCGCAGATGAATCAAAACCCTATTCAGACGTATCAGATGCGGCAAACACCTTCGCTATCGATCCAGGCCAGAATACAAGCTCTAGCTACATTCTGAGTCTCCCCAAAGCTCCAAATAAGGTTAATCATAAATTACTGTGGAAACACGTCCCGCAGAAAAGACACTGATTTGCAAACAGCTGGCGGGTATCGGCAGAAGGGGAAGGCCGCAGCAGTGCCGGCCGCCCTGGCTCATAGCCTCTCAATTTCACAGCAAACAGGCTTCACTCCCACTCATCTGGTGTTCAGCCGGCTAAGGAGGACTCTCTCCCTCACACGCCACATGTTCCCGCCACCACCGCGCCGTGTGCTGAGGCGGCAGGGGCGTGTCCGTCGCCGAGCTCAGCGGAGCAGCCGTAATGACTCGGCCTTTTATCCCCGAGAACAAGTCAGCGACGAGCGCTGTCATAAATCTTATTATCCGTAACGGGAGAAATCTCGAGTGAGGCGCTTATCTGTGAGGAGGGCCCCTGGCAGTAAGGCACTTCCATAGGGGGCTTGTTGGTGGAGTGGGGAGCAGCACAGCATGAAGTTTGAGGAGAGAAAAACAACAACAGCACTGACCCTCAGAAGAACCAGGCAGACGTGTCAAAAGTTTGTTTTCTTAACCTCACAGAAGGCTGTGAAGTCAGGATAGGCTTCTTCCCAATTTTCTCTATGGTGTTATGGATTGATTAAAAGTACAGTATAATCCCATTATAGTGGACTCGCTTATAACAGGATATCGTCTATAACATATGAGGTTCACTGGTCCCGGCTGTGCGCCTTTACAAACATGCAGAAAAAGCACTAGATTATAACGGACAAACAATTTGGTCCCCAGGGCCGCTTTTAGCTGTAGTTTTGTTTGGCTGTAACAGACATGCAGGCTCCGCCTACAAGGTGTGTGGCGTGCCGGTGATATCCAGTGCAGATACGTATTATTAATAGTCACGCTCTATAAATAGGTGTGGCATAACAGCAGGCAACACTGATTGGTCTGTGTGGCTGTCCATCACCAGGCACGCTGTGCGTCTGCAGACGACGCTCGCA
>JAODLD010000002.1:22480532-22495322 GCA_026781065.1 Mormyrops boulengeri
CATCTTGTACACCTTCCCTAACATAGCTGGTCTCACTACCATCTTGTACACCTTCCCTAACATAGCTGGTCTCACTAACACCTTGTACACCTTCCCTAACATAGCTGGTCTCACTACCATCTTGTACACCTTCCCTAACATAGCAGGTCTCACTAACATCTTGTACCCCTTCCCTCAGTCTTAGCAATATTGAAGCTCCAAACACTGCACATCATTTTAATAGTTGCCGCTGACACAAAGTCGCGATAACGCCCAGCCAAATGCTCTGTTCTTTATACTCCAGCTAGCTAAGTAGCAAATAGCAGAAAGTGGGCCACCGTGAGACAAAACACAGCAGCCCCCCCAGGATATGAGTCCCATTTCCTGCATCTTTTGTGATAGCACTTACATTTCATGGGCTTCCACTTCCTTAGCTGACGGGCACCACAAGCAAGAGGGAGAGAGATATGGCCTATTAGGTCAATTTTATATTCACGGCAAATTATCTTTGTTTTGTACGCATCAGATCAAAGGCATATTACAGGAAACAAGTGAGAGGGGAGATGTTTACCAGCAGGCCCCTAGTTCTCTTTGTATATACTCCCCCTGCATTTCTAAGCGACTGACCCGTGAAAAGTCACGCCACGACTCCTCTTGGCCCCTGTACACTTCTGTCACACATGCACATTTCAAAGAGTCCCTGCTCTTACAGTGGGTACCCAGTCAGAACTGTTCACAGACGACACGCATAAGTGATCATGAGAGCCCCCCCCCGCCACAGACAGATCCTCTGCTGAGCTCTTTTATGAGCTTTCTACAGCTGCCCAGGCTAGCAGAGAACATCCATGGCCTTTTGCTAAAGTAACTTTCTCAAGTGATCAAAATAAATTTACATATAAAAGTACTACCTTCAAATACACGTCAGTCCCACATGTGTGCGCCTCAGATGGACTCCAGAGATAAACTCTTATTTCTCCAACATTTGCTGCTACTGAGCCATAGATTCCAGTTTTGCAACAATGAAAAAAACCTAAACTTAATTTCTATTTAACTATATGACAGCTCTGTCTGCTTTTTATTGCATATTCTGATAATACGAAATTGGTTCATTTGCATTTATCCTGAAGATAGTCTACATTATGTACTTACAATTGACGGGTGCCAATAACCCTGGCCAGGACTGTAAAATCAGAGTAATTTTTGACATATCTCAGAATTTAAATTTTATGTAAAATCCTAAGGTGTTATATTTGGGTAAAGCAGCATAATGGAAGGAAATCAATAAATACCACAAAAAATAAAACTAGATTAAATCACACTGGTAACAACAATATTAAAATAATAATATGAAAATATATACCGTTCTACAAAAAGGCATCCAGACAGAGCAGTTTGTTTTTCAAACTTATGCTGAGATTACAGAGACCCCAATATGTCAAAGGCTTGACTGAGGACAGTGCAGCAAAAAGAGTAAAAAATATCATAAAATACTTGCATCTACTTTTAAATATAGGCTGGCATTGCAACAATGTATTATGGCACTACTTAATATCAAGCATTTAATGATGAGATTTAATGATGAGATGTAAAGCTTATATTCATCCATACCCATTTTGATTTCAGCTCTTTTCTTACACGAAGAAAGCAAAAAAAGAAAAGAAATCAAACTGAACATTCAACTGAAACAATGGTTATTTTCCTTTTTAATAACGCTTCAAGTCCACAGTTCTAACCCCAAGACTAAACCATTTTGTGCCATTAATATTTAAGTGTGGCCGCAGTGGTTTATTCCAGGACAAAAGGCTCAACCATTTTAAAACATATTATGGACGCTCCAATTAAACATGACGTTGACAGGAAAGACAGGTACTGACAAGGTCATCACAGGGTACGTTCTGTGCTATGGGAGAACCAGATAGAGTATTAAACATGAAGCCATCAGATATTTATGAGTCACGAATGCGTTACTCTTTCACAGGTTTCTTGGAAATAGAGATGGTATCTAAAGATTCAGTGTTTCAATGAATCACGCCTTTTCACAAGCAGGGTGACAGGTCCAAATCACTGTTAAAAATCCATAGGGGAAAATGGAATTTCTCTAATGATCAATGCAGTGAAGGAACAGTCAAAGCAAAGCAATTTATTATGGAGGCCTTTTTCCCTATCTTGTTAACAACAAGTCGCCCTGGCTAAGGGCGCCTGCCAAATGTTGTAAATGTCCATGTAAATGTAAATAACCATGCTACATATCCAATATGTGCATATGATAAATACATATATACAACATTGTATCTCTACAGTTCTGTAACAATACAACTAATTATAACAGATTAAGTACAATTCATGTGCTCTCAACAATATAAATATATAAATGCAGATTTCATAATACACATTGTTTTATTATAACCATTAAAAAATCTGACTCGGGGCACATTTTTATATACCTACAAAATCACGACGCATTCTGAGGCTTTTCTCACACTCTTATCCTGTGCAGTGTATAATTTTTTTTACCGATTTACACGATTGGATACTGGAGTGATTCAGGGTAAGCGTCTCAGCCCAGGGTAAGGAGCCTCTCTTGGGACACGGATTGACGACTTTTCAAGATATAAGTCCACGTCCGTTACTTCTCCATAACCACAGTACCTACTCTCCACTGAGCTGTTATAATGCTGACTCAAGTGTCAATTGGAGAACCCATTTTTATCATTTTTTATTCCACATTCAATTGATCTAAGGGAGTATAAGTGGTCTTTCTGCAAAAGGTAATATCAAAAATGGCACCGCTTTTCTGTCCTGCTCATGACTGTTGTACCATCACTGCTTCCCCTTACCACAGCATTTATCTAGGCTTACCTGTCTTTAAGCTATTCTCCTCTTGTTGCTGTTCAAGTCCTTGTATCATCCTCTTTCCACCCTATCTCTTACATCCAGAGGACAGACTTTCTCATGTCCATTTTCATTCCTCACTCTCAAGGCAAGGGGCTGCAGTGAGCTGGCTATTTCTATAGCATGCTTTTGTTTATAGTTAGTTAGAAAAATGGCCAGTGTTCTTAAGGGGAACTTGTAGCATCACATTTAGGGGGAGTCCAGGGGGAAATGGAGGTATAGGTGCAGTGTGAATCGCACTTCCTTTCCTTTTCTGTCAAAATGATGGAAAATTTCATTTCTCCAAAAAAAATATGCATACAGCCTGTTCCTTTGTTGAATCACTCGAGCAGGAAGCCCCGTAAATGTATCGTGATCAAATCCTTGCTTTCACATTGGTGAGTCTGCATGGACGCAGCTGACCTGGACATATTGCCTGTTTATGTAGGCAAGCGATGGAACCGAAACTACTCTTAATTATAAAAGTGCACAAGAACAGGTGCTGAGGGCCTTCTCCACTCTCCCAGTGCCTTCTCCACTCTCCCAGTGCCTGCCTCTTCTATTCCAGCCGTTTACTGGTGCAATTAAATTACCAGTTCCATACCTATTAAAGCTTACCTTACACCGCCCCCCCACACCAACATATATATGTAAATTATACATGGAGGTATCATCTACTTCGAGCCATATTAAAACACTTACTGTTAAAGTTTAAATCATGTAACAGAAATCGGTCACTTATAGCCAAGAACCCCTAAATGTTAATTATCTCGGAAAATTCCACTATAATTTTAATAGAGGCTTGGTGTCCTTTTATAGTCTTCCACAGATAACTGCGACCATTCCAGTATTTAGCACTATGGAATTTATGAATGCTGATTTCCACCGTTTATGATTCCGCGGCTCCGGCTGCTGACTGCGTTTGCTCTGAAATGACTGCAGTGCCATGGATCACTGTGTTCACGGCAGAATCACCGTCACCTTCTGGGCTTTTGACTCACCTAAATTGGTGTCTCATTTCCTGTTGTAGCTGTTTTTTTATGCTGGCCTACTCACTTTCTCTTATACAATAAGATCTTCCATCAGCTATAAGTATGTTTACCAAACAAGAGGCAGAGATCATCATCCCACATACATGAATGAGATGTCTCTGCATTATTCTTCCATAGAAGATAGTTAGTTTGCAGTCACACAGCCACAGGGAAACTCAATTCCACTAACAGGAAATGTAGACATTTTTGTAACATGTTGTATACAACTAATATAGAACTTACACATGATCAAACTGTGATATGTACACATATAATTTCAAATGATAATATTGGGATATGGTACATTAGATAAGAGTCCTATAACACCTGTAAAAGTCTTAATAGAGCTGATACAGACTCTGACAAAGTTCTGCAATGGTTTTATCACAACATTTTTACATTTTGATCAACTCCATTCCCTACATATAGTGAAATGGTTTAGCCTAGTTACAACTTTTACATTAGTCAGTGTTACACATGACATAAAGAGTTTCATACTATATAAAGTATTTGAAACTCTTAATTTCAAAGCAAAATTATTAGCTGGGCTTGTAACATGTTTTAGAAAGCCACAGGAACTTTAAAAGGCCATTATTACTCTTGTCACCATTAAAGAATGATTTATAAACGAGAGTGACAGATTCTTTTGTGAATATGCCAGTTCATTGCAACATTTTAGCTGCTTCTTTTTGAAGTATTATCATGCCCTTATTTGCACTTCATTACCTGAAAAGTCCCTTTAGTGCTGCTAATGATGCTCTTGGTGTTTGCAGTGCTTCGCAAACAGCTTTAGGAAAGCGTTTTACAGCCCATTACGACATAATGAGCGGAACGCTATTGGCTAATTATGTGGATTAGATTTAATACAACCAAATGTAGGTATTGCCACCAAAGACAGTTTTGCCACATGCCCAGGGAACAAGCGGGGGTTATGGCAGATGAAGCTGCAGGACTGCTTGGGGGCGTGCTTGGTATGCTGAAGCAGATCCATGTCTTTTGCATTCTCAGAAGTATGCCAAGGCTACGAGAAGCCACCATGGTAGGGGACAGGTGCAGAATCGACTGACCCAGCTGAAATACTGGGTGGTCTTCACCCAGATCATGCTTGCAGCCTTCAAGACTAACAATAGACCACTGCTCCACTGTTACCCTGCAGCTGAGATGACTCACATGTCCCTTCAATTTTTAAGCAATCTTTTATTCACGTATCTTTTATTCACTCCACTTAAATCAACCCCTTGTTAAAAAGGGAGGTTTTTTTTTTAGCTTAAATCACAATGGATACCAGCCCATTAATCAGAGCATGAAAAACGTAAATTACAGAATAACTACAGAATAAAGTACATGGTAAATAGTCACATTCTTCTATGAACAATGTGGTAACACTGTAAACGGTAAAGCTGTAATCTATAATGCATTATAGATACCTTCATAATGCATTATAATAGTGGGTATATGAATTAATACAGCATTACGGAATCATCTATTGACAATCAAATGGCATTGTAGACTTTATTATAATGCTCCATAAGCTCCAATGTATAAGAATTAAGGATGTTTTGTACTGCATTACGAAGGTATCAACAGTGCATTATAGATGAGAGTTTCATAAAGATTAATAATGCATAATAAACATGGCTATAATGTGTTATATCTTTTTATAAATATTTATAAATTATAATGCATTATAATGTTTTATGAATGTGTTCATAGATTCTTATAGACATACCATTCATAGAAACTGTTACCAACAATTCGTCCATCAAACGGCTCTCAGATTCACTTGATAATAACATTGTTGATGCATTTTTTGTAATTGAAAAAATAGATACCTATTAATTTAAGGATTTAATGTTACAGTAAATGCCAAAGTATGAATATTCATTCATATTAATTGGCTTCCATTGGCAGTGGCATGCTGTCATTGCATTTCACAGCTCTTAATATAATCAGAAGATTAAGATAAGGAACTCATTTGCTCTTAATTATACCCATTATTGAGATTCTGTATATTATTGGTTATTCTCATTATTCAATCCTAATTTTTGCTGTTTTGCACAACAAATCAAAGTGGTATTAGCTTTTGTGGATGTATGCAACATTCCCATGTTGGTGCTTAGTGTTGTGGATCATGTAGAGCAGTGTTTCCCAATTCGGTCCATGGGGACAGTCCAGGTTTTTGCTCCCTCCACACTCCATGCTAGACTGTCCACATTTTTCCTTCCTTCCAGCTCCCTGCTGGGTGCCATTACAGTACTGGAGTGGACTGTCTAGCAGGGAGCTGGGAGGGAGCAAAAACATGGAGTATCTAGGAGTCCCC
This sequence comes from Mormyrops boulengeri, assembly GCA_026781065.1. NCBI lineage: Eukaryota > Metazoa > Chordata > Actinopteri > Osteoglossiformes > Mormyridae > Mormyrops > Mormyrops boulengeri. Next base: position 22,486,734 of record JAODLD010000002.1, read on the forward strand.
AAAGACCAGGTTGGGAAATATTGGTGTAAAAAGATGGGCAAGGTGGATAGTCATCCAAGGGGCAGGCTTCATTAGTCATCTGCATTACTGCAGTCGCTTTCCTTCCCGTCGACACTGTGAGCCCGTGGTATGTGAAATGTGAAATATTAAAATCCACAATCTATCAGCATTGTGGAGTTGACCGTTGGCCCTGACACCCATGTCCTGTTCCTCACCCTGATTTCCATTTCACATGCTCCTGCACATCAAAACCCCCTGACCGACTTCTTTGTATTCCTGTCTGACAATACTTCTGGGCATGCATCTGTTAATTTTTTAACAATAACTGGGACCCCTGTTGCTATACTCCTGTGTCAGAACTTGAGAAAAACCAATTATACCATGAAACCAGTACATTTTTAATTGTCTCCCCCGTGCAGTCTGCCTAAATTCTGGGGGGAATCCTCTCATCTTTTTCATTTAGAGTATGTATAATAATATACCCTGTAACTTACAACTTCCCATTTTTTACATGATGCCCAATATAGAACTTACACACTCACACACACACATACAAAAGTATGTATTTACACAGTATAAAATGTTTCTAAAAACAGCGGTTTTGCATTATGGAATGTGATTAATCCCCGATGACTTGATATTACAGCATTACCTCTTTATAGGAGGGTCGCACGTTGGAGCTTGGATAAAGCAACATGCATTGCCAGTGAGAGCACTGATAGAATGAAATTAAATTAAGTAGTACAATTAAGTAAGTATAGGGTTTAGTCTATTCAAACACGCCCATGTCCAGGGTTCCTTGTCATTTTGTTCATACTGCAAGCTTTTATTAAGCTTTATAAAAGCTTATCCCACGGGATCCATGATAGCCTCTAGGTAGCAGGCCCACATCTTTACTAATTTTCTCCCACTGCATGAATGCTATTCAGTACCCTCAAAGATATGCACATATGCTCCAACAAAGCTGAGATATTTTAAGTATTCAAAATGGCTAGCTCCCCTTTGTGCAAATAGAATTCTTATCTGTATTAACCTGAAATCATAATTATGGATTTTTTTGTATGTGGCAATAATATTTCTTTTGTGAAATAATTGTTACCGTACCTCTAATGAAATAAGAAGTGTAGACAATTATTTGAGCTTGTCACACTGTGCAGGATGAAAGACTTGGGGGGCAAGCGTTTTGGGCAAAAGGGGGTTTGCAAGGTAAAGCCAAACAAACAGGGACTGGAGAGAAACTGGATTGCAGGGGATCCAAATGGGGCCAGACACAGGCAGACAGAAGTGACATTAATAAAAGGGTTGGGCAACACTAGACTGGGAAGCACTTTTATACAAGGCTGATGAGGGGGCAAACGAGAGGCAGCTGAAGTGATTAACACAAGGGCAGGAACTAGAAGTAAGATGAACGAGTGCCGGGAGTGGCTCATTAGGGTCACACTAGGGAGGAGACAGGAGGGTCAAGCAGACGTGGTGAGCAGGACGTGACCGTGGTAAATTTTTATATTATAACATGAAAATGGTACGTCTGTAGGTTGCTCATAGTACCTCTTATGATCTCAGAGTTCTCTAATAATTCACTGCTATGCTCCTATTGGCATTTCCTTAGCCCCAGCCACAATGGGAAAAAAAAAAAAAATAATTCATCCAAAGTCAGTGACACAACTTTTACGATAAATGCAGATCATAAGAAGTATTATAAGCTCCCCTGCAAATCCACTGACATCTTTGTCAGTATGCAAAAAATACTGAGACATGCTTTTTCTTTAAATAAAGAAGCAAAATTAAAACTCTACAACACTGTCAATTACAGCATCCAAAACCAAAGTGAGTTAATGTATCATCAAAAAAAGTCAATGCTAGATCTGATCTAAGTCAGACTTATGTTTCCAGTGTCTTAATGATCATGGGAGGAAATTCAAGAAAGCTCCCACAGAGATAGAAATACGAAAGCCCCCCCACGCCCCACATTAGTGGTAGGTGCCCCTAGCTGTGGTCTATTTCAGTTTGGTGGTCTCTGGCAAACTCCTGGCCTGTACAGAAACAACATATTGTGTAAGGATTCAAAAAACACCCAAGATTCAGAAAACCTAGACATCATTGCATTTTACCATCTAACTGTCATTCAAAATGAATGGTTACTAACTCAAAATAATATTAAGCATAAATATTTAACACCAGTTGAAAACAAACTGATTTTCCAGCAAGCTAATGTCTGAAAGAACAATCCTAGAATGCACTTACCAAAATTTAATAAAGTTGGATATTAAATAAAAAGGAATTTTATAATTAATGTATCAGCTGCCGTTGTTGATTTTGACACTTACTCGTGATCTGCACCGTCATTGATTTTTCTTACACTCCCATGTTTTCTGGAATGAATCCCACTCGTTCAATGTAAACTCAAGGGGAGATCCAGGATGTCATGTCCCGCCTAATCCATATACCAGCAAGTGCATTACGCTGCACCTGCATGCCAGGGGAATGGTATAACTGAACAAGATTTTCATCCTCTGCTTCTATCCCTGGGTGGGACTATACTCCTGGTCTTAGAATCAACACAGAAGCATTTTAATTCATACAGAATTGCACATTGCATTATAATAACATGTTCTGGGCAAAGAGATAACAGTTACTAAACAACCAGCCAAAAATAGACATTTAATCTGCAGTTGCTGTAGAAGCGTTTAAAACAGGGCTTCTAAGGTCTGGTCCTAGTATGTATGCTGGGTTGCCTGCCAACCAACTTCATTTTTAAATGAAATTTTATTAAACAGACACAGGTTGTACATATTGACACTTACAAGATAAAGATCTTAAAACGTGCAATATGTCTGTGCAAATAAAGTATTAAAATTAATTTCCTTGACTTGCTTTTGAAACAGTAATATAAACAGCAAGTGTGTTAATTATTGGGAATTAATCATTCAGTTATCTAATTGTTTAGGAGCTATGAACTCTAAAGTAATATATGCATATTCAATCACTTATAAATTTAGTTAAGCAGCAAAATTTTCTAAATGGGAGGCTTATTTATTATGGTTCCAAATAGCTACTTTATATGGAATTTAATAATTTTGAGATAAGTCATTCTAATCATGATTAAAATGAAATCCACAAAACATTAAATGGCAGCAAGTAGGCTAGTTAAAATATGTTTTGATAGGAAACAAGGCTTTACCAAATCAACAGTAAAAGGCTAACTTACTTACATTCATCCATCCATCATTTGTCCATTTGACAACTTATTCGGTATATGGCTGTAGTTTTCTTGTATTGGTTAGTTTCTATATCTATGTACCTTTTTCATTGTAAAAATCTTCCTGCCCTTCTACAGGTTGTTAAAAATGTCACAGCACTTGAGTTAGCCATTCAATGAATGACTCACATTTTACCTCATTTACATCAACCACTGAGTTTAACAAATGAACTCCATTGTATTTTACCGAGCCCTGCAACCACAGACCGATTTCTTGCTGCCTGCTTCTCCTCTTTCTGCACATTATAAATCTTTTTAAACCTTTTCCCCTTTTCTAGGAAAACAATAAAAATACACACAAAAGTATACTGTGTGATGTTGTTCCTTTATTCAAGATTCAGACATTTTACATCACTCCCAAATTCCACATGAAATATAGGAATATATATATATATATATATATATATATATATAACTACACACAGAGAATCTGAACTATACGCTTAACAGGAAAAATGCAATCTCAAACTAGGTCTGTCTGATTGTTTTTGTCATCTTAGTTTTTTTTTCTCTACTTTTTCCATATTTCATGACCTCAGAAATATATAAGGTCAGAAAACACAAATTAATAACTTCAGGTAGTTTCATAAAATTATATCATTATTATAATTCAATTTTGACTAGTATCATTTTACAGATTCAGTGTTTATTGTAAGGTCTATTTGCATAAGCTCTTTGCGAAATGTTAAGTGCAGGGGAATTTGTTAGGGTAGGACTAATGTACTACATGTGCTGAAATTAGGCATAAATTGCAATGAACGCCATGTTTGACCCAATGCCAGATATTAGCTTTGTTCACTAGTATTTAAGGTTAAGAAACCCTCACAGTCCATCTTGGTGATATTCCATCTTTCTAGCTAATGATTTTATTTTTAATGTGTAGGGTTAATAGTAGTTAATCCCAAGAGTTATAGTTTAGTACAAAATCAGGCTTCTGTTTTAAGAATACAAACAGTCCCCAGGTTAAGAACATCCTACTTACAGATAACTTGTACTTACAAACGGACTGATGTAAAGTCTACTAATGAACGTAGGCGCAACTTTGTCACGTTCGTGAAAATATCACAAGGCTCGAGGTACAGTATGGTATAGTATGTAGTTACTTTTATTATTACTGCAGCTTTGTACAAATTCCTACAACCGAATATAATTTCTTATTGCTTTTACTCATTGACAAATTATTTAGTTTTGCTTCTTATAGAATTAGGTGTATTCACATTGTAAATGTCACTTTGTAAGTGTCATGTTGCCAAAATGAAATTGAAATCAAGCTACAATTGATCAATTTTAATTCTTAAAACACTCCCATGGTATATTATCATTTCGACAACATGACTAAACATTTTGACTGGTATGTCTCTAGTCAATGATACAGAGAGTTTACGTTTTGGTGGCATTGACAAAATAGCTGACAAGAAATGTGCGTTTTGAAACATGAATGAAAGGTTTTGAATGAATTACTTCATTGGGTGTCGAAATTATTGTGCTGCAGTGTACAAACTGTATTGAGAAACGCACAAGACTTTAGAGAAATCGTCCAAAGCAACTGAGAAAACTGTTAAAATTTGACTTAAAGACAGACTTCGGAAATGGATCTCATTTGTAGCCTGGGCACTGCCTGTATTTTCTGGTAAATGCCTATCAGTCAATCACATTCAAGTATACCCAGTCTGCCATTTTCTTCTGCAAGATAAATGATATACAGCCTACTCTTTACTAATTTCTCTATAAAAATTGTAAATTGAAAACCCACTTAAGTATCTTAAATGTCCAGCCCAACAGAAAAACCTCAAAAATACTTCCTGAATACCAAATCAACAAAAAAATGGGTTATATAAGTAATAAACAGCAATTTGAAGTTAAATCGAAAGGCCCCGCAGAAATAGTACAATGAAATGTTGGAAAATTTCCATCCCAATGAAGGAAACGGCTTCCTCACCTAGACCTGCCCATATATCAGCTGAACATTGCGCATTTATACCTGGACTCTACACAATTTTACTTTATAAACTGGCACTTTGTTACTTTGGACTTTGTCTGCCAGCCCCAAGAGGATGGGCTCCCCTTTGAGTCTGGTTCCTCCCAAGGTTTCTTCCTTCTAGGGAGTTTTTCCTTGCCACTGTCACCACTGGCTTAGTCACTGGGGGCTTTGGGCAGAGACGACGTAAAGCACTTTGAGACGAGGTGATATTGTGAAAATGTGCTACATAAATAAATTTGGATTGAAAATATAACAAAATGTGCCGAGACAATGTAAGCGTAGAACTGTCAGACAATGTCTTCATCCTAAAAGCTACCCTACACTTGGCATTCATGAAAGATTCTTTCTCTTTAAATGATTCTTTTGAGTGAACAAAATGATCTTGGTCACTGCAGCAATTCGTTGATTTTGTTCATGGGGCGTGTCATTGTTCAGTTCTTTCAGTTCCTTCAATAAATGATCCATTGTACAGTTTGTTGACAAGTGAACTACATAATGCAGTTTGCGAGTGAGATTCCCTCTCTTTTGCCACCCATTGCTGTATCATTTGTAAAGATGTCTGAAATAATCAGTATAATTTAAATAACATTTAAAGTTTTTCTCAATTGCTTTGGCACATTTCCTGAAACATACTTAACATTCTCAAGACTACAAGTGCATTGAACTCAAAACAGTTCAAGCATGTAGCACAACACAATGGTTTAGCTGCAAAAGCCTGTAACTTATCCAAAACAATTAGCTCATGTCTCAAAGCAAATAATTTCACCAGTGAATTAGTCAGTGCCACCAAAATGAAAAGTACAATCTGCATCATTTTAACCATGAGAGTCAAAATGCTTAGATATATTGTCAGTATGTCAGTGTAAGTCTGCTCCTGAGCTCCATAATTCTGAATGATAGTCAGTTCCCTCTTTCGCATTGTCACTGACTGATCATTTTTCTTTTGCAAACTGATACTTATTCATGTCAAAAGACACCATTTTCAAGGCTCCACATTACAGTATGTAAGGTTCACTGGCAAGAGAAGCACTTGCATGCACATGTAACTTCTTCAGATCTCAAGACAAAGTACAATAGCAAACAAAAAAGTCACACAGCACTGTACAACACAAAAACAGAGAAATACAAGAAAAACAAAAGCGTATCAAAGTCATGCACTATGGCAACCAATAACACAACAATGGCGTGATCCTGGAATGTATTTTAACATCATTTTGAAAGCTTGGTTAACTGTTGGGTGTAAAAATTATTACAGTGGGAAACTACATAATGTATTTTGACCAGCTAGACTGAAGCCACTGAAAATTGTGCCAAATGATGACAATTGCACAAAACCCATTTGCATACATGAAATAAAACATTTGGAAATTTGTGTGAAGCAATGAAAAATGATGTTCTGCTGTGCAGAAGTGACATTATGGTGTGGGGATTACAGTAGCTGTTTTGAGAATGTTAATTGTCATTTGAGAAATGCGCCAAAGCAATTGGGAATAACTGTTAATATAGTGTAAGTTATCCCCTTCCTGAAGGGAAAATAACTGGGCCTTCATGTTAGGGGAGAATCATTTCTGGACAAGAATTTTAGTTAAAAGAATTGATTCACTGTAAAGAATCTTGATTTCCATCTGCACTTAAATGTAAATACATCCAACGTACAGCTCACCAACACTGCACATTTTTCAGATTCACTCCATGCACGGCTGGTCGACGCCCATGTGGTGCCTTAAGCCAGCTTCATGCCAGGTGCCCCTCCATTATATAATAATGCAATAAGTACTATAATAATAAGTAACATTATTATTGAATTAAAAATTATACTGTGCAAATGCCTGCAAATAATAATATTAATGCACATGTAGCCCTAAATATACTTCAAATATACTCATTTTTATACCCCAGTGGGAGAACAGATTTTTAGTAGAATTTAATTTCTATACTGAATGGCCTAAGCAGACTATAAAATCTAGCTTTTTATGGTATTGCAACATGATTGTATATGCGATTAATTGCCAAGGTTTGCCGTGAAAATAATTATTTGACAGCCCTGTTAACAGTCTTTGCTCATGATGGATTTATTTGATTAAAATAATGTTACATATATCGCTGCACAGCTGCCATTACACACTTTAAAATGATCAAGGATATAAACAAAACCAAACCCTGCGGCATATTCTTTGTGGACCTAATGTGGCCATTGAGGCATGCTTAGGTAGTAGGATTAATTAGATCATTATTATGACATTACAGTCAATGTACAAAGTACAGTCAATACAGTCTTTCCTTCAAAGCATTTCTGACTACTGGTGATATCTATGATGTACTGATGAAAAGGAAATACAAGTATGGTAGCAAGTAAGCAGGTAGCTACTGTTACATTGTGCTAGCTGAAGAGCATCATTGACACCTTTCCCTTCCATCCACACCGCTTAGCTGTTCTGTGCCGGCATTGCATAGGTCATGAGTACTTTTAGGGGCTCCGACTTAGTCGAGCCATTTCACGTTTTTCAGACGGAGCGACAGAAAGTCGGCATCCCCTGAGAAGTTGGTGCCCCCCATCATGTACCTGTTCTGTGCCGGTATGAAGCTCATCGTCCGAAACAAAGTGAACATGGCCAGCAAATCGACGCTCCTGCGAAGCTGACGCCCTATATCGCATACCTGTTCTCTGCATTTTAGAATAATTATAAAGACATTAAAACTATAAAATAACATTAATGGAATTAAACAGTGACTAGAAGAGGATTAAACATTTTTTTGATGCAGGAGGTGGGGCAGCTCTGTGGGTTGGGACTCAGATGGATACCAGTTCAAATCCCATGGTCAGTAGAGTGATCCAATCATTAACCCAAATTGCACCAGGGACTGGCTGACCCTACTGTCTCCTCTATCCCAGTTTCATCAGGTGGCCTCCTGGGATGCTTTTCCAACTATCTTGAGGGAGGTCCTACAATTATGCTGAGCACTCATTGGCCACTTTTCCTTCACTCTCTGGTCAAACTCCCGCAAAACCATGTGTTTCTGTCAGGTGGCCAGGTCATATGATGTGACAGTCTCCTTTGTAGATGGCTAAGCAGGTCCAAAGTTTTGACTGGTACTGTATAACGTTTGGCTGAAACCGTACAATTGAGAAATCCACTACTTTCAGGATATTCTTTGGTTGCAAAATGCCATGTCAGAGGAAATCGATCCGTAAGTAAAAACTCAAGGCCCGATATGGCGAGAGAAAGTAAACCGCAGGCACATGCAGTCAGGGATGTCTTAGGGTACCTAACCACCTGCCCATTTTTGCCCAAACATTACCCCCTCTCAAGGATCTAAGCCCCCCCCCGACACACACACAGCAACATGT
>JAODLD010000002.1:22498315-22526287 GCA_026781065.1 Mormyrops boulengeri
TCAGGCACCTGCCTCCAGGAAAGTCTGCGCACAGTACTGGCAAACCGAATAACCATAAACTGGGGATCACTGTGCCATCCATCCATTCATCCTTCCATCCATCCAGTTCTTAGACCCATATCTGGGTCAATATTTATGGGTTAGGTACTGGAGCCTAACCCATGCTGCATGAGGCACAGTGGAAAGGAAGCCAATCCAGGGTAGGCCACACGCACATTCACACTCACAATCATACTCTATGGGTAATTTAGCAATGCCAGTTAGCATAACTGCATGTCTTTGAACTGCGGGAGGAAACTGGAGTAACCATGGGAAAGCACAAACCCCCAGCCCTCTAGGTGAGAAGCAGCCGTCCTACCCACTGTGCCGCCCCTACTGTTCATTTTCTAATAATAATAAAGAATGTTGTCACAAATAGATGAAATGCACACATTGCTGTGCAGATATCTCAGAGGGGAATTCCATGTTAATATTTGTCATCACTGAATGATGCAGGAACCCTAAGTAAATTCTGTTACATGCACCATGGAGAAAGTACCATTTCTGATTCAGTGTGTGTTGATGTCTATGAAGATTAGAATTGACTTGCTGTGCAAATCGTTTGTGTTTTTTTCTGATCTCAGTGTCAACACCTACTGCCTGTATTTCTGATTGTCTTCTTATTCTTCCCTCTATCCATGTGTTTAGCAGAAACAATACTGCTGTAGTGTCGTCTGTAAACACTGAATTCTACCCTTTCCTGGTTTATATCTCTCAATTTGCGAAGAAAACGATAAACAAATGTAAAAGTAATGATATAAAAAGTTTGTTAAACAGTCCTAAATTGTTTTTGTGGATATCTGTGCTCAACGCCATGCTGATACACAACAATGCTTGTGAAAAGAACTCAGATACCTGATGAGGGTTTCTACATATAATGCAGCTGTTATGACTAAAATAAGGAAAATGCACCTCTGAATTAAATTTGAGGGACACACAGCAACAGCACAAAGTAGGCGTAGCTATGCAAAGTGAAGGGACTGGTTTCGGAAACGTATCATGGAGTTGAAACCTATCATGTTTCTGAGGTGCAGTACCACATTTGACTGGAGGGGGCAGTATAGATACCTGGATTATTGTGCAGCATCAGATGCATCTTTGTTTTTGTTTGATAGTCCCTGAGCTTTTGTGCCGTTTTTATTTTTTACCTGTTTAACCAACTAAATGTGGCCTTTCAGCTTTCTCCAATTTTATCCTTGCATTTACTAAGTGTGTCCTTTTTAGGTAAGGTCCACTGTATCATCAACATTTTTAGTAAAAGCAAAATAAAGCTAAATAAAGAAATGCTCACGTAAAGATAAAGAGGTAATTCTAAGAAGCAGGTCTTTATGCAGATCATAAAAAGAGGCAGGAACTAAGTGAGCATTCACATTACCTTTTGGTCTTATAAGGGGCGATGAACTGAGTCATATAATATAACGAGCCAAACATTCACAGTCCACGTTTTGCCGGACACATTATCCTATTATCCATTTTGCTCGATGGGCTATGTAAAAAATTACAGCAATATTATCTTTCTGAAATCATATCTATAGGTAAATGCCAAAATAAACCATTTTTAATGAGACATGGACATAGATTCTACAAGAGTCTAGGAATGCAATCAGAGATGACTTGCTATTCTTCCATAAAAGTCCATTATTCCGTTTTATTACAGTATGGTGATGGAAAATGTTTTCTGTACCCCTGCAGAAGCTCCTGTAAATGTGCCACTGGGCTGAGATCTAGTGACTAGAATGGCCATGACCTCTGGTTCACATTAGTTTCGTGTTCAAACTATTTGCTGACCACGCACTCCCCTGTGGATAGGGCAAAGAAAAGCTTTGGATGAACCATGCGGTGAACGCGATGGGTCGGAGTAACACTGTCGGTTTCGCCATTTCCTTTGTTCTCTAAGGGAGTGAAGGAACCTGATAAGACGGCCTACGCCCTAACAGTACAACCAGAAACAAGCACTTTTGCCATGTGGCACAGATGCACACCCACTTGCTGAAAGGAAGGTGAAAGATGACTCATTTAACCATATGACATTTTCCCAGTGGTCAGAAGACCCCTGCTCTTTGCACCGCTGCTATAAGTGCACTTTTACATGTAATAAGGGGTTTCTGCCCTGCAGTCACCTCATACTCTCCCCCTCTCTGAAGTTCTCAAAGAACTAGGCTATATGTGATCAAACTGCCTTACACTGACACTGATTCTGAACTGCTAATCTCTTTTCCCTAGAGGAAATTGAATGTGTAACTCCACAGCCAAGGAGTTATTTACTTTTGTTCACAGTTGTCCTTCCTACAGACTTCCATGCCAACATCTCTTCGGCCATTGTTCTTAGTGAAACTTCAGCAACTTCAACAATCTGTGTCTCCGAAGTCATTGTCAAATCTGTCTTTGTCATTATGTCTTTCATAACAATTACAATTGTTTCTTAATTTATATGATTAATGATTCTTTATGTCATTACCCTGGGCAGCAGACTGGCTCAGTGGAGAGTATTACTGCCACAGACCACCAAGGTTGGGGGTTTGGGTTGTACCTCTGCTCTGTGTGGTCATATATATATATATATATTTTTTTTTTTACATTGTGAGAAACAAAACCTGTTATTTTGACCTTGTATGGACATTTTTTCGGTCCCCACAAGGGGAAACTCCATTTTCTAAAAAAAAAATTGTGAATGCAGTCACAAAACTAAAAATGCCAGAAGTCTTGTATTTTGTTTGGCTACTTATGGTTAAGGTTAGGGCTGGGTGGGGGTTAAGGTTCTTATAGCTGGGATTAGGGTTATTGCCATAGAAAGGAATGGAGAGACCCCAAAAATATATAGAACCCTACTGTGTGTGTGTGTGTGTGTGTGTGTGTGTGTGTGTGTATTTGTGTAAGCAGTTTGCATATTCTTCTTGTGCCATACGAGTTTCCTTTCATTGCTGAGGATTCCTCCAGCAGTTCAAAGACATGCAGGTAGGTTAATTGGTGTCTCCACATTGTCTATAGTGTGTGACCCTGTGTGTGCCCTTTAACGAACCGGCCTGTGCCCTGTGCTCCATGGAACAGATCTCAGACCCTTCTGTAACCCTGAACAGGATAAATGGGTGGAAGATGAACAGTCAAAGGTTGCATTGGTTCAAAGCAAAACTCATTCAAGACTGTCCATTCAAGATAATACAGTACATAAAATAGAGAATCGTTATCAAGTAAAAGTAAACAAATTGTATCAGCATGGTAGTCTATCCAGAGATCAGCTGCCTTCATTACCTGAGTTGCATGTGGTCACCTAACACCACCGCACTAGCTTTTTTCATCATACTAACCTGTAGCTATGAGTTACTGTGCTCATTGCACTATTAATAGAAATTGAACCATTTACCAAAACATCATTAAGAAATTCCAGATAAATGCCCATTATTATTTTTAAACATAAACCATTTATTTTCACCTCCAAAACCTACCTTGTCATAGGATTATACTGATACTCTCATGGTGCCTCTTGATACACAGCAATTTAACTTAGGTTTAAAAGATTAGAGTTTTTTGCCATGTCAGTCCTCAGAGCCATTTTGCACCACTATTGTGAGGAAACCAATTTTAAAACCCTACGACTTAAGATCATTTACATTTTAAGTGGCAACAACTTAAAAATTGAATTGCTTCAAATCATTTTGTACTCTCCCCGAATATGCTCAGGCATATGGAAAAGTGATTATTGAAAAGTGAGATTTTCTGCCCGGCAATCATCTCTCTACAGTGCAGGACATCTCATAAACATGTCTAACTGCAAATAGGTAAATCATGGTATCTTTAAAGTATACTTCTACATCTTTTACTCAATATATGCCTCCATTTTTCATAACTACTGAATATATATATATATATATATACACCCAAATTTCGTCATGTGAAAAGGTGATGTTTCAGAAGGCTGACATTTACTTAAGGTTGCCAAGTGACCTTCACAGCCCCTTTATTTAATTACATAAGAGCCCAAGAACGTGAGAATGGAATGGAATGTAATGTAAACCTCCGCTACAGGTAATAAATCCTTCATCCAGGAATCAGTTATCTTGAATTATCTAACAGGGCAATAGAGACAGCATTGTCCTTAAAGAAGAGAGTTACAGGTCAGTTTTACATGACCAGAAGACAATGCGGTGCTGTCAGGTAAAATCTGCATTCCGCTCTCATGATTTCTTTATGAAATCTAACATTCTAGAACGCTAAAAGCCAGACATACCTAAACACCTACTCCCCCAAAACTAATTTTATTACTTGACTGCCTATGGCTACGCTGTATGAGCTCTATAAGCAATGTATCACTTTAATGTTACTTTGTTAATATCCTTAAATGGCACATCCCAAGAGAGGGACTTGGCTCAAGCACAGACTGGCCATTGGGAAGTTTGAGAATTTTCCCCATGGGCCGGTATTGTGATGGCCGGTATTTCTTCGCTAACCCCGAAGCTATACACCCTGTACAGCAGGGGCGCCCAACCCTTGGGTCGATCTCAGCGTGTTTCCAGGTCAATCGCAGGAGACGATTAACGGATAATGCTTTATTTCATTGGTGGCCAACTGGTTGATCGTGATTGGCAAAGTATATCAATATACAAATCAGAGGCAAATTCCCAGACTGCTTTGTGTTGTCAGTCTGCCCCTGGCTGGGATATTGCCATTCCATCTTCAAATTAAATGAATAAACTTTATCTCATACAAACAATGTACTTTCTCCAGATCTTTCAGCTAGCGTCCAAAAAGATAAAATAAGAAAGGGGGCGAGCATCTCTTTACAAGCCACTGCTTTGCCAACAGTTTGTAGACACAGGAAATTTTAAGTCCTTCTGGTGAACACATAGTCCAAGAGCAACATGACAAAGAGATGGAAATTGATAGTACAGAACAGGAGCGGAGATGATTATGATAATTACCATGTACTCTCTACGATACAGGGAGGCTTGATGCTGAGTCTAGGTGGTTTCAACTGTTTGTGAATACAGAGCAAATTGGACAATTGTTCTCTCTCGTGGTATTGGGGGAAAAAAAGGTTGTTTATTCTTATGACAAAATAAGAAGAATTTCAAGCAGAACAAACTCCTCAGCTTTAATTAATTACTTGTATGTTAAAAGCATCATGGTGTCAGTTCGTCACGTATTATTATTTATTTATGTTTGTTATGGTTAAGGTCATAGGGCCAAAGAGTGACTGCCAAAGTGGCCACAGTAAACAGGAGTGCTTGTCTGGTTCACAGGTTCATAAAAGGAGACAAATTCGACTAAACAAGGTAATTTCACCTCGTAATGAGGAATCTGTACTTTAGAAACCTAAGCAATGAATTCAGAGCTGTTTATATTCAGTATACATTAATCATGCTGCATGTGTCGAAAAATTAATTTTCTCCAAAATGAAAGAAAAGAAAAAAAACCTGATTTGGTTCATTTACCTCAGCTAGGGAAAGGATCCAAAGATATAAAACCATCACATCCCCGAAACCAAAACTTTGGTGCTGATAATCAAAATAATGACAAGAAATCATGCATCAGGGAAGATCATCAGAGGAAAAGCAATCCATCAGTGTCATCAATGAATCAATACAAAAGTAAGTCGACTGTTACCATTCTTGTCACTACCTGTCTGAGAGAAATAGCCAATAAAAGGGAAAATTATACATCATTGTAAGTTTATAAAAACATTGGAAAAAACATTGCCACTGGAAAGCTTTACTTGGCAAAAATATAGACATACTTTTTTGTGACACATCTGTCATCACTGAGACTTTATTTTTTGCATATTAGTTGGTATTAATCGGTTTAAAATTGACCACCAGGCAGATATAAGAGACAACTGAAGCCTTCCATTTCAGAAAGACATGCTTGTAGGACCCTGTAAACCCACCTTGAAAGGCTGTTCTGTCCAAGCCAGATCGTTTTAGAGTCGCTAATGCTCTATCACAGAGACCTAGCAGGCGTAGGGCTGCAAAAAAAATTAGTTTAATGAAGATTTGACATCTCTTTATCTCATGTCATTTCAAGCATATTTTCAGAAGGGCTTCTCTCTTTAAAACCGCTTTCCAGCGTGACACAGTTTTAAAGTGGTTCGTAGTAAGTTTAAGTTATTTGGCTATTTAAAACGTGAACAGGAAAGGCTTGCACGCCCAGAGCCTCACACAGGAGGAGCCTTGACAATTGATTCCCTGTCTTCCCAGAGCCCACTCCAGCTCCTGCCCCTGCCTCCCCCATGCACACCCGGAGCTTATCTCTCAAATTCCAGAAAGATTAGCGCTCCGCTATAGCATTGTTGCTCTGCCTCGTTTTACACACTGGAGCAAAGTCATAGCCAGTTTTAATATGAGGCTTCCGATGAAGTAGCACAAACTTTCACAGGTTAATTAATCAAGGTGAATTAGGAAAGTCTTACAGCAATGGTACTAGTACACGTCTAACCTGAGATATCACAAGCAATACTAAAAATGGAAATGCCACAACCCCCCTCCCCATTAGTAATTCTTGTAGAATGCTTTGGCCAGTCTTATATGTCTATAAGAACAGAATGTGACCGATGAGACAGACATTGCTCACTAGCTTAAATTCTATGGAGAAGCAAAAATTTAAGTTTTCAATGGAAAATCTCTGTCACAACATGGTTTTCATTATGCAATACTCTGCATCCCTATCAGCGTGTACCCCAGTCAGCCTTGTGCCCTATGCTGCCTGGGATAGACTTCAGGCCCCCAACAGCCATGACCAGGATAAGAGGTTGCAATATGGAGGAATGTATTGCACTCAAAAAATAGTTCCAAAACCGCCATCTGTTTACGGTGTCTTAAATTGTTCATTGTTTATACTGAATTTACAGTGTCTACATAACTGTGTAGTAGTGATACAGTGTGAGGACCTGCTGATATGAAGCACACAGTTTAGTGATGCTCCTGGGAACCCCTGAGTTTTTTTAAGTGTGATCTTGATTTTTTTTGTGATGTTTATGATGGTCCAACACGCTGCCTGGCAGACCTACACCAGTGTTTACACTGCATGCCTTCCACAAAATATATCCCACACAAATGAGATGACATGTGGTCAAAACCTTTTGTGAAATGGGAGGACTTTTTAACATCTACACTAAAGGACACTAACAGAGATGACTTATACATAATCGGATGCAGTCCAGACAAACAGCCAGCACACATCTTCATGTTCTGCATGTTGATGAATGGTGTTACCTTCTACGGATGTCAACAACTTCTATAATTTAGTACTTACATTCATTCCGAACACCAACGATGATACATCTTAAATGGGTGTTTTTCCTGGACTGATCATATATGATATCAGTGAAAACTGAGGGATAGAATTATGGATGAATGGACAGATACAGTATACAGTATAAATGGCAAACATCTTTAAACATATGACCTTTATGAACTAAAGATTATGTAACACATTCAATCATGACAATCACATTCAGAAGGTAGAGAAACTTCTGGGTTGTCTATATATTACTACTTCTGATTATTAATATACAATTATTGGTCCCTGTCTGTAAAGAAAGCTGTTGGAATTTATTTTTAAAATACTATTTCAGGAACAGAGTTTGCAGGAATCACACAATGACATGTTTCATGGTGGAAAATGGAAACATGGAAGTCATTCATGATAAACCTTATTCATTTTTAAGTAGGCCTACGTCTACTATGTTGTTGAGTAAACCTATAAATGTCTATAGGAAGGAACACACCACATTAAAACATTCTTAAAACATATTATACGTAATGCCTACCAAAATCTCAGAACCTCCATCTAAAAAACTATTTATCAACTCCCCAGTGAAAGACTGACAAAGCCAGATAAAGACAAGAGAAAATATACGCAGATCAATAACTGCAACAGGAAACATTTCACTTTAGATCCATGAGCAAAGAAGCGGGTTGAGTAAGACGGCAAAATACTTTGCAAGGAATATTATTGCCTCAGATTAGCGAAAGCGTAAATGCTGCACGTTTAAACAGGAAATATTCCTTGACTAAATCGGATTTGAAGCAGCAGGGGCCCGGCGACAGACAAGCGCACAAGGAAGGAATGAGAATAAAGAGAAAAACAAATAAATGCAAAGCCAAGCCGCGGAAAATCGTTTACAAAACATTATATTAGCATGTTTATCTGAAAAACGGACGTGCTACGCTAAAAATTTTCTACTGGGCAATGGATAGTGCATATCGGCCGACCCCCTCCCCCCATAATAAAAAAATACTGGAAAACACCGAGAGAACTTAATGTTGCCGTAATCAATTGAATTCTGTAACGCACAATAAAATTTGCAAGTATATGCTGGTGTTTAGTTACAAGTCTTTCGGGGACAGACCTCAAACACATTATTTAAACGTCTTAACGTAGCCTATATAACCCTATTGATAGTGAAAAGAAGAATTCTTTTTAATGTTTGAGCTCAAGTGACACAATTGCTTATTCACAAAGTCACCATGACAACTTCAAGGCTGACATTTTTCCCTCGCCCCGTCTCCATCCATTCAGTTCTCTCTGTTAGCCTAATTCTTTGCCACTTCTAATGACAATGTATCCGCTTGGATCCCGGGATAGCGTCGACCTCCAGAATTTTTGAGGGGGAAACGATTACACTTAAACAATGCAATTCTTTTGTCGCAAATTTAAATATATTAACTTTATAATGTCAGAAGAGTCTGTTTGCTTCTCTGTCGTTATTGCAGCAAATGAACTACATAATGCTCTAAGGTCCCTGGGTCGCTGTCAAACATACAACATAGACTGTAATGTGCAATTTTCTTTTACAACAAGTGTTAGGCTTTTCGACGTACAAACTGTGATTGCACGAAAATCCTCAGTGACACTGGTTCACCATAAGCATAAAGCAAGATAAAACCGGCAAGACATTGTAATATATCAATTTTAGCGATGCAGTCTCCCTGAGCAACATGCGCGACGGGGGAAAAAAACGTCTGTTGGTCGTACATTTTAGGATGTATGCATTTACCCAATCGGAGGGACAGAGATAAAATATCAATACGAATTTCGTATTAAAACCAAAATGTAACCATCATTTTAGCCTGTAATTACATTGATTTGCAATTTTATGCAAAGATCCGGACCACCCATCAAATTGAAAATAATACGCAGCTTGTGCTGGCAAGCAGAAGACTCAGAAAACTTAAGAATAGTCACCTTGAAGCAGTACAAGAAAAATCTATTTAATGTACGTCTTGCACAGGTCAAGGGCAAAACAGGTACCACGGATTTGCCCATCCGATGCGTTTTAACGCCCTCATATTTACGGTAGAATTCAGTGTCGCGGACATCATAAAGGTACCGGAGCTTCGTGGCACGATACGACTATATGTCTAATAACTGCATTACTCACGTCGAGCCTCTGGTGGCATACGTTTGAAACAAGCAAATCTAACGACAAGTGTCAAGTAAGAATTTAAAAGCAAAACGAAAATATGTGTTTTGTAAACAACGGAAATACCGGTATACATGCATCATTCATAGCGCAACGACACGATTTAATTCCCAAAGGCGAAATTATATACGTTTCCTCAGTCATATTTTAACTCCAGTCCTTTCTCCATTCTTTCAGCTGCCCTGGATCAAGCCAAATCGTTGCCTTTAAACACGTTTATATATCCTATAAATGAAGCACTAATGAGATTTGGAGTCAAATCACGCTTTATCACCAGCTGCTGGGGAAAACAAGACTAAAACAGATAACAAATATGCGATGCCATTTTACAATATTTCCATGCGTCTATGTGGTAACTCATACGGTATCCTTGAGTACTTGTTCCTATAGACACCATACGCCTTAGAGATTGGACTCACCTGCCTTGGCGAACTATCAGATCCCCCATTCCTGATGTTCTGATAAAAATCGCGCTGTTTTAATAATTCAATAGATTCAACATTCAAGAGAATTCCGGCAACTATTTTAAGCTGCCAAATTGTTTTATATTCGCTTATAAATATATACTTTTTACTTTCACTTGATCCACATTTTTGTTTTAATCTCCGGGTACTGTCCTCCGTTAGGATGCTCTTATCTTGCCCGTTCGTGAGGTCTGGAAACGAGTACGCGCAGCGTGGACACGGCTGCAAGGTCGGGAGCTACAATGAAGACGCGCGTTCCTAAGCAACCGAGCCTTCTCGCAGTCTTAACACGCAGGCTTCAGAGAAGACAAACGCCTAACAATTTTAAAAGAAAATTCATATTAATGCTACCTAAGTATTACAATTATAACAAATGAATGAAGATGCAGTGTCATTTCATATTTGCGTAATTTGCTGTGAAACCAATGATTGTAAATCCATTCAGCCGAACTGTAAAATGTGGGCGTGACACCAAATCTCTAATTATAAAATCAATGGATATTACTGTGATACTGTGGCTCATTTGATGTTTGTCACATTATTTAATCGCAAAGACCTTATTTTATTTCGTTATATAGAAACAAAGTGAATGCCTCATTGTATAGCGCCGTTCCCAGCATGATTGCGTCAGAGCCCTTAACAGATGCAACAGTACAGGATATGAAACAATTATAGCGAGTAACAGCTTTGCTGCATTCAACAACAGAATGACATACACTGTTTCAGTTATTTAAAATAAAAGCCAGCGATTGCCTCATCCATTTTCCCCTATCGATCAGTTCACCTTTAAAACTCCACCAGTGAAAACTATAGAACTCAAAGTATCGCTAACTAAAATACAGTTTCATCAATAAATAAAAACAAATGAGCAATAATATTGATTTCAGTATTACAACATTTAAAGCGTCACAAGTTCGAACAGGTTAGATGTTTGAGTATCGATTTTAACACGGAATTCATTTAGTTTTGTAGAGAGAATTTTCATTTCATTTTTTTTGATGGAGAAATTTTTTGGAAGTTTAAAATCATTTCATGTTTCACCAGTATTTCAGAAGCACGGTTCACACCTTTATTTGCATCAGCCCTTCCATTCCTGTAAGTTTTAATCTTCATAGCAAACTGCTACGAAACAAACCGTTTCCATATATATTTATATATTTTTATATTCCTTTCTTTTCCCAGGTTCTAAACTTATACATTCAGGGTTCACAGGATTTCAATTTCACATTCAATTTGATTCTGATTTATGTTTACTCTTTCTGCTTGTCACTCTGCCGTAAGTAGTGTTTCTGAAGCAACTTTGCAGAAATTTGGAAAGAAGCTCAATCATCAGGCAGTGTGCCTCTGAAAACTTCAGATTACTTTAAAAATCCATCACTTGCCATTAAACTGTTGTCTAGTGTGTTAGGAATACTTGTTTTTTCACTTAGGACTGTATGCAGGTATATAGATATGGTCACATTGATGATTTGTTTAATGTAGTTAGGTTTTGTCGGTATTTATGTTACACAGAAATTTGTAATAGTGTCAGATTAAAATATACTTTCAACTATCATCCTTAAGTATTGTTCAGGTTGATGTTATTACTCTGAATCTAATTATACATTTTTCAGATAATTATAATTTGGCTGACATGCCTGAGTCATCGTATAATCACCAAGTATTTATTTTCTATCGAGTTTTCTTTGAGTAAATTACACGTGTACCATTTGGAATGGACATGGAACACAAGCAATGTAGTCTTCTGTAAGTTTATAACTTTGCCTTCCATGAAGCATGAAATAGTTTATGTTACTAGTCAAAGTTTGGACGCACCACCCCATAGAAACGTTTATTTGTACTATTCTCTACATTTTAGAATAATTAGAAAGACACCAACACTATAAAATGACATACAGGGGATTATACACTGACCAAAAAAGTATTAAACAAAAAGAAATTTGTTGTGGAGGGGGAAGCTTTGTGGATTGGGACTCAGGCAGTTGCTGGTTCAAATCCCATGGTTAGCAGCATGATCCCACCACTGGGCCCTTGAGCAAGGCCCTTATCCCCAGTTGCTCCAGGGACTGGCTGATCCCACTGTCTCCTCTATACCAGTTTCATGAGGTGGTCTCCTGGGATGCTTTTCCGGTCCAGAAGGAGGCCCCACATACATGCTGAACACTCATTGACTGCTTTTCCTTCATTCTATGGTCAAACTCCTCCAAAACCATCTCTACTGTGTTTAGGTCAGGTGGTCAGGTCACATGATCTGACACTATCCATCCCCCTTTTACACTTGGCATGTCGAAAGGTTTGACTGGTACTATATATTCGTATGTAAAATACACTGAAATGTGGTATTCCTCAATATCACAGACCTAATCTGCTGTTACCGGCATGTATTGTAAATGTTTTATTTTCTATAATAGAGAGCAAACCCTTTCCTACACTTCCCAATTTATTGCACAATTAGAAACAATTTTACATCTATGAAATGTTTTCACATGATACTCGTCACTGTATACCATTAGCAGTATATCTGTTTCATATAAGGGAAAGACACAGACTTGAAGCATCTATTACATGACAAAGTCAACCAATATCGCAGGACCTGAAGGTAATTAACATTCTGTATATATGCACTGGGACATAACATTAATATTTATATAAATTGTTGGCATTTACACATTAAACACATTTAATAAAAATGAAAGATATACATGTGGGAGAATGTTCTTGTTTGTACCTTTGCATTTCTGTCCTAACTTCATCAGATACAGTGCATCATAACCCCTGTCATTATTATTAGATACTTTCAGTACATGCATACAAATGGAGAATTACAGCCTCAAAGACCTACCAATCCACTAACATGTATCAGAAAAACAAATAGTATGATTTAAATACATTTAGTCCTAAATCCAGTTTGTTGTACCAGTTTTTAGTCTTCCTCCTTAAACATAGGTGTTCAAACATACGCTTAATCAAATGTTTATATTTACATACAACAATAATCTGATAAATGACTTTAACTCAAGATTAAGAACTCATTGTTCACTGTATTCACAGACCACAAGCATAACAATTTTAAGACATATCAACTTAATCTCAGCGTATTTTGTGGCTGCATCATAAAACACCATTAAAGTGTACATAGCAAATTATGTACACTGCAAACGTACAGAAAGTACTGTTTTCTGTCATTAGGAAATGCATTCTGAGCATGATTTCACCACAGCCAGAACGCGCAGTCTTGTCGATACATATAAGACTAAAAGGCTGCTGTGTCAAAGTTAAGTTGATTGACAGCAGTGGTTTCAATATTGATGAGAAACGGAATTGGCTTTTCAGTGCAGTCAGAGATAATGGAATGGTTTAGACAACACGCCTGTGACGGTAAAAGGCACTTCTAAGCGTGCTCTATCACTCCATTTATGCTTAAGTGATACTTGACTCGTACTGTACAATAGCGGGAAAAAAAGCTCCTGTGCTATGTTTGAATTTACATATTTATTGTCAGGAAGTCTGCAGAGGATATCGCGGAATGCTAATCGTGTGGTCGGCTCCCCGCGATGGGCAGACTTCCACGGTGCCACCGCCGCCGATGCCTTTCCATTGGCTGGATGAAGGGGCGTCAGACAGGCCGACAGTGCGGATCTGGACCGCGCAGAGACGCGCTGATGCGGGAGGACGGTGCGCGCTTTCTCAGGATAAAACAGTAATTAAATCTTTTAATGGGAATGCCCCAGTGCCCCCTGCATATCGCCCGCACCTGCCGCTTACTGTAAACTGCTTATGCCCGGGGGATTTAAGATTGACACTTAACTGTGCGGCAGCTAAGTGGGATTTTTTTATGTGTCACGTTTATTCCAGTGAGTGGCGGTCTGGTTATTCTTAACGGCGCTTGAGTCTAAATTTATCCCCACCAAATTGTTGACATCTTCGCCTGGAAATCTAAGGCGTCTTTTGGTAATCTTGTACAGTAACAGTCGGACGTATAATTATGTTATAACTCTGTCAAAGCATGCTGCACAAGCCTAGTTGTGTTCCGCACATGGTGCTCCTTGCTGATTTTAGCAGAGTTGACTTTATGGTCCCAGTGGGACTGCATTCTGTTAAACTGGCCACTCGTGGAGCGGAGGAGCGGACAAGGTGATCGGGAAGTTTATGTCCAGTCTTGCCCTTGCTGCGATGCTCTTCTAGTTATCATTCTGCTAGTGCTTCGCCTTGCAGATTTCACTTAATCCAACCAGTTCGGGCCCATCTCCTGGTTTCATAATGCCGATGTTTGAAATAGGGATTCCTGAAACAAGCAGGTTTTTAAGCTTTGGATAATCAGAAG
The DNA here is from genome assembly GCA_026781065.1 of Mormyrops boulengeri. NCBI lineage: Eukaryota > Metazoa > Chordata > Actinopteri > Osteoglossiformes > Mormyridae > Mormyrops > Mormyrops boulengeri. The sequence goes on from JAODLD010000002.1 coordinate 22,512,561, forward strand.
TAGGGGGCACCGGAGCAAGTCGTCGTTACAGACGCAGATATCATATCCAATGTGTTTTTTTTCTCGTTACTTACAAATGTTTTCGCTTCCGTCGGAAACGTACATCGACCCAGCGCCACATAAAAAGATCCTCCTTTACGTGCCACGTATAAAAAAAACAAGGAGAAGGCTGTATCCCCGGCGCTTTTCCCCAATTTTCTCTGAATGTGCTTAATGAAGGCTGGGGATTTGACATCGCTGAGCCCCTTCGCAGGGAGAGCTAATTAGCAGGTTTGCTCCTGTCGGGGCCGACGCCAGCTGGGTTCCCTGACTGCACCCGCCAGTGTCAGCTTCACAGGTGGGGTGGGGGCAGTGGGGGTGAGTGGGGGCTGCGGGGAGCCAGACACACCTCCCTCAAGTTCATGTCTTTCGCCTTCATCAAGTTAAAAAAGAGAAAAAACGCCGTGGCACAGAACTGTACTGAGAAAACTTATTTTGCATATTCATCCGACCAAATCTCAGCCTACTTGTATCACGTAAAATATTATATATGAATATTTTATCGACTTTCAGTACCATGGAAGTATTGTCTAAAGTGACATGCAAAGCTGTTGTTGTCTCACCCAGAAGTGATGTGTCTCGATATGCGTCATTTGCAGAAAACTGAACAGAATACCGGGGTTCATGTTGCATTTAGGGATTTTGGTACTTAATTGGTAAAATCACGTGAGATTAAGGTTATTTAAGTGGCGTCTCAGGCTACAGGGATACTGAAAGCCCACTAATGACTGCTAAAGTTGGCGGGGTGCAGCTTTAGAGATGGTTAAAGGAGTGTGGCCACACGGGTTAGCAAGCACGGGGTTGGGGGGGGGCTCGTCAGGGGGGTGAATGCAGTATGCTTCTCACCCCACCTGCCTGTGGAGCTTCTGAGGAAGGTCTTAGCCTCCCACCAGTGCTATATCTGTGAATGAGATGCATGAGATCCAGTCATCACTATAGCTACCTCAAGACTCTTGAAGTATTCCAAGTCTGAATCCTTCTATCATTCTCCGAAGTCCATTTCCATATTTATCAGTGTTGTCTGTGTTGTGGGAGGGCGGTTGGGCAGTTAGGGATGTGATGTGTTAATTCCCTTATGAGTTTGGGAAATGTGCTGTTCTGTTAGTGTCAAATGGGATGGGACCCTACACTGTAAATCTTACACTGTTTTTACAGTAAGAGACGCACAAACTGCAGATTAGCCAGTCCATCAGCTTCTAATTATATCATTAATTGAGACCTTGACACTATTATTTGTACAAAGCTTTGACTTCAAAGCCTTTTTGTTTTGTTTCATATTTTTAAATCAGTTTTTAGGTGTTTATATCACCACTAAATTATTCATTTGGTTAAACTGAAAAACGATTAACAGACTGGCAGTATAGACCAGAACGGTGTAGCAGCACAACCCAAGGCTAAACAAACAGACCAATGGGCACCAGCAAACACAGGGAGATCCCGGGTCCAGGGTTAATGACCAGCCTATGAAGTACAATGCGAATTAGAAATTAGAACATGTAACATTACATACACCTTGTCAAGAACATTATGGTTCAGATAAATTGGTTTTTTGTTATTAACTGCAGCTGTATGCTTAGTAAATGAGAAACTTGGTTTTCTTTCATAATGGGAATATGATTCAGTGAGGTAGTGTGGTAATTGGATTTTTTTCAGTCAAGGGTGAATGGCATTATAACATTATCCCATCAAAAACAGAGTAACATATTTATTTTGTCAATGTATCAATGTAAGATTTAGCCTTTCAGGCATCTGAAGAGATGGAAATAAGATTATTATGTGTTTAATGCACAGTAATGTGACCATTTTGAGGTTCAGCATGTGTGCCTCTGAGGTCATTAATCAAAACCAGAAGTTATTTCCAGAAAACAAGGTGAACGTCAGAGCTGCACTTCTGTACATGTAAATATGTGCCCCAATCAAGCATATCAAATGGCTTCCAGAACCACACTAAGGATTCACCACCTCAGGCCAGACCAGCTTTCTTTGCGGTACCGTTGCTGGTTTAATGGACGTTTACTGGCACTTGACAGATGTTGGGAAACTCTTTTAATGAGTCACGTGTAATGCCATGCTTCCTTCCGATTTCTTTTCAGGAGATGTGAGGCGAAATTTCAACTCCTGAGACACTTCCTCCAGCTGAGGGGTGTCCCGTGTGGACGATGTTTGCTGAATTCTCGGGTGGGATGTACGGACTGCCTCAGCGATGGTGACAGACACACCGCAGCCCACGTCCTCCCAGATTTATAGCTTTAGATATGTTCCCATGGGCCGCTGCCATTGTTTAGTCATCGTCCGGTATGATCGTTTATGTCTCCGTCTCCGCATCCTGACCACCCTGTCTCGTACATCTACTACAGCTGTCGCTCACGCCATCCTCGTTTCAGGCCAAGTTTGTTCAAACTCTCTCGACGGCACACAGAACGACTGGCAGGTAAAAAAAGGTTATTGGGAGTCTTTTGCGCAGAAGAGATCTGGCAGGATAGCTGTGCGTGATTTAATTTTCAGCATAAATGTTGTCGAAGTGTGTGGGAGTATGCAGAGCAGTATCAAGAGATTTCTGAATTGGAAAAAAAATGCATGTGTTTTACACTGATTTTATTAATTTTTTTTTTTATCTTGAAGTAGATGTACTGTATGAAGGCATATCAAGGCTGAAGCTGACCGAGGAAGGTGAAATAGGAGATGATCAGCCAAAACAAGTGCAGCATCATTCACAGAACACATCCACGGGAATAATAAAATGGGAAAATTTAGCAAAAACTAAACAAAATTAACAAATTTAATATCACAGAATACCATATGCACCCATACCCATTTTTTTCCATTAAAGTGCACGATATAAGCTACATCTGTTCATTGACTGATCTGTCCTTTGTTGACACAATAAAAGAAATACAAGGATTTAAAGTGCGATTCTTCCCATAGCTTAAAATAGCCTAAACATTCATAGTGAGCTGTTCAACTAGCACACTGTATAAAGCTCCAGTTCCAAAGGAAAGCTGGCTTTTTCTTGAAACACATTTTGCCTGAAGCAGACAATAATTGAAGGTAGACTTCTGGTGTAGCCTACAATGCTTCCTTCGGCAGGGATTGTATCATGACTGAGGGAGCAGAGGACACAGTAGATTTTTCTTGAGCAAAGTGTCCATCAGCTTTTTGCTAAAAAACATGCATATGAATGTTGAATTAATGCACAAATAATATGTGTGAATTAAGTACTGAAGATTTGTAATAAGGCACAATGACTAAAAAAGGTTTGGTAACACTTGAGTGAGCGCAAATAATGAAGTAATATACTCTTACTTAATGTAATTAATTACCCAGAAATTTAGTGTTAGTTATACATTCTGATCCCATGTTCATTCATCATTAATCGATCATAACGGTTCAAGTATTTGTCAGTCATTACTCATGATTTGTACTTGAGTAATAATTGAGTTACTAAGTTACTTGGGCCTACTCAAGTGAAATGTTACCAAATGTTTTACAGATTCTTGAGTAAAAAAAAATATAGGTCATTATTTCCCATAATCTCTACCAAAAAATCAGCAATTACAACACGCACCTGGTGAATCATGAACAACCAAAACTAAAAAATTATGGGCAAAAACTAAAAATAAGACATTAACTTATTACCCTGCTTGATTAAGGAAGATGGCCATATTCTTAGTATAGACAATGATTTTCTGTTATTTAGGGATTAGCAATTCCTCAGATATTTTGTAAATAAATGTGAGCAATGTGTGATGGAACAGCGTGTGCACATCAGTCTTTAATGGCTCTGGTTAGCTGAGGAAGCAGGAAGATGCCCATAATGCGCAGCACCGGCCACCTTGGAACAGCCGTGTCTTCGTTGTTCGACTTTTCACCTGCAGTGGTACGATATGAGGCAAAACAGCAGCTTTTGCAGCCGAGTCTGTTTATGGAGCAGAGGATTACCATGGGCGATTGGGAGAGCATAATGGCAGGTATGTGACACAGTAATCCGCAGGTAATAGAGGGGGTGACTGCAGAGGTTCACATTGCAGCTCCAAGATGCGGGCTGAGGGCCAGAACCCAAAACCATGAATAATACTGTAATTAAGATTCACACATGGAAACTGGCAGCAAAAAGGAATCTGAGGAAAAACACATTTATTTCTGTTGTCTCCATGATACAATGTAAGCAAGATAAAAAGTGGTAACATTGGTACATCCTGGATGTTCAGAATACAGAGGAGAGACATCAGAGTGATACTGCCAGAGTGTTTATTGCTAATCCTTTGTCTCTGAAATTGTTGTTTATTGCAAAAGTGGGGATTTTAATGTGTTGGTGTTTTTGGGAGGTGGCCTGAGATTAGGGGACCTTCGCACCCTTGTTGCATGGGAGATTAACTCAAAAGGATCTTATAGGTTTTTTAAAAAAAATCAAAATTAAAATCAAAACAGATGACAGCATCAGAAGTCCAGAAGGAATTTCAGGTAACACAATCATTTGTCATGGCTGATAATCTTTGTTATCTTGGTCCTCTGTCTCCTCATTAGTCTGTTTCCAGCACAAAATTAATATATTTCCTGACTGACAGGCTGCTTAGCTTGAGATGTACATGTTCCTGCTGCTCACAGATATCATACCTATCAGGGATCTTTTATATCATCTAAGAACGGTATAAATTTTTATAACACTGTTTTATAGAACCATAGAAAAATGCCCAAAGGTGAAAATGTCGGTAAGAAAAATTCACCCATCAATTCAACCATTCTGTTGCATTGCAGCCTGAAATTTAGACATATTGAAATTAGTCATCGTTTCTTCTATTATTACTATACTATGCTATACTATACTATACTATACGATACGATACTGCTCAAACACTCCCAAGTTTACGATGGTCCGTGTTACGATATTTTGACTTTACGATGGGTATTCCAATTCCATTCTGTTTTTCAGTTTCAGTGCATTATAAAATAAATTACATGAGACATTCGACACTTAATTATATAAAATAGGTTTTGTGATAATGATTTTGCCCAACTGTGGGCTTACTAAGTGTTCTAAGTATGTTTAAGGTAGGCTAGGCTAGGCTATGATGTCTGTTAGGTTAGGTGTACTGTATTAAAATGCATTTTGTCAGAACATAACCCCATCGTATCCCAGGGAGCATCTGTACTATACTATACTATACTTGGTGGCATATTGGTCAGCATCATGGCTACACACTTTCAGGGTGGTGGGGGCTCCCAGCTTTACCTGTGTGTAGGCGGACTTTGTGTATACTGCTTGCGATTGTGCAGGTTTTTCTCTGGGGTACTGCAGTCCAAAAACATTGGGGTTAGCGGAATTTGTGTCTCTACATTTCCCATGGCATAAGATTGTGTGTGTGAGAGAGTATGTGTGCCCTGTGATGGAATGGCATCCCAACTGGGGCGTGCCTTGTGTTTTGTGGGATTTGCCCAGGGCTCATTGTGACCCTTCATGGAAATCAGTTGAATGCACTTGTTTTTCTTGTGTTTTTCTATTATTAAAATTGTCTTATTCATTTAGCTTTCCCTGTCTAAATTACAAAAATAGTAATTTATATATAGCTACTCAGAGCCTTCTTTGTTGTTCCTAAAATATTTGTCCATTGATGGATAATGACAGTAACATAGGGAAAATATTGCATTACAAGTTTCTTTCAAGCCGACAAACTTTGTTAGTGCTTGCTGTAATTCTTTGAGGCCTATTGCTTATAAAAACACATTTGCCTTAGCACCCGGAATTATACGCAAGCAACAAAATTACCGTGTTTCTGATTTATGGAAATTCAGGGTACTGGAGTTACTAAGGTCTGCTATTTGGTTCTTTGCGAATGCAGCCAGAGTCATGTCCACGTACTGGGCAGAAATGTAAACGAGTTGGCTTCTGTCAAGGGTGCATCTTCTCTCCAATACTGTTTGCGATTTTGTCGAACGGGAAACCGAAGCACAGCGGTGGCTGGAGGGGGGCCTGGTATGGGGGGCTAGAAATGACATCCCTGCTATTTGGAGATGAAGTCATAGTTCTGGCCTTATCCCGCCAGCACCCCCAACGCACTTGATTCGATGCTGAGTGTGAAGCAGCTGGGATTAGAATCAGATCCAAATCCAAGGCTCTGGTGCTCTCTCGGAAAAGAGCAAATTGCTCCTTTCAGGTGAGTGGGGAGACTCTGCCCTGATGGAGTTTAAGTATCTCGGGATCTTGTTCACGAGTGCTGGTAAAAGGAAACATGAGATTGACAGATCGGTTCAGTGACTGTGGTTTTGTGGGTACTGGGGAGGTCTGTGGTGGTAGAGCAGGAGTTAAGGAGTAAGACAAAGCTTGTGGTTTTACAGTCAAGCTATGTCCTGATCCTCAGCTGATCCTGACCTCTGGGTAATGGCTTAAAAAAGGTTGCAAATGCAAGTAGCCAAAATCAGGTTTCTCTGCAGGGTTTCTGGATTCACTGTATGCGATAAGATGAGGAGATTAGAGATGCGGAGGGACCTTGAAATATAGCCACTGCTCTTTTGGATCGAGAGGAGTTGATATGATCCTTGCACGTTACTCGGGAAACAAATTGTTTTACTATTTTTTAATTTTATGTTATTATTCCATTCTATTTCCTGTTATTATTACTGGGTGAGATGCTAGGAGAAGCCACTGCATCATTTTGTTGTGCATGTGCAGAAATGACAATAAAGCTGACTTTGACTGATGTGGTTTGAGCATCTTATAAAGGCGCCACCTGGTCAGCTCCCTAGGGAGCTGTTCCAGGCATGTCCCACTGGACAGAGGCCCCGGGGCAGACCAAGGACACCCGGGCGGGGTTGTATGTCCCAGCTGGCTTGGGATCCCCCCAGAACGAGCTGCAGTTCGCGGCCATAGAAAAAGCGATTTGGTCTGACCTGCTTGGCATGATGCCACCGGAGCCCTCACAAGAAAATGATGACGAACAAAATGTCTGAATGAAATCTGTGACATGAAACTGTTTGCCACTTTAGCATTTAAGAACCCTCTACATTGATATTTTTACCACAGAGGCTTTGGAGGGTAGGTGGATCTCTGGTCACCATGCTTTTTTCAAAACCGTCCATCTAACTTCTGCCGTAATGCAAACTCTTGCGTTGAACTTAAAGCTGAATATTTATACTTCGTGTCATGGCCTTGCTAAGGTTTTCAATGAAATATTCCATTCTGTTTCCCTCACAAATGTATTCAAACACTCCTTTTTGCTTTTGCTATTTCTTGACTGTATACATTTATAAATATGAATGGCAATGTTGTTTTATTTTTATTTATTCAAGGGCACACAAACAAGTGCAGATATTACTACTGTACATATTTCCTGGATGGTGGTGGAAACCTCTCTGCTTTAATGTGATTCTTTCCATTCAATGTAGGCATCATATTTTTACAACCGATGTCAGATTGTTACAAAAAAACTATATATGACAAATATAACATTTCCTTATCATTCAAAAACACAGAATGTCTTTCTGAAGCTTTTTTTTTTAAAGACAGTGCTGCTGAATATCCACTTGAATGGCTTTTTTTGTTTATTTTTATAATGCAATTCTAGTGCACAATAGTATCAAATTGATTTATTCTTTATTGTTTCAAACAAGGTAAACATCCAGACACTGAGTTTCACAATGAGCAGTTGGGTTCCCAGCATTTCTAACCCGTCAAACAATTAAGGGTAAACCTGCAGTGAGCCATATGGTGGTGCAGTCGCCCCATATTCAGGTAAAACATTTAAACAAAGGGTGACCAGCCTGGACTGAAAGCACTGCCTAGCAGCCAATCCACTTTTGTTCTTGGTGCCAACATGGGCTTTAAGGCCCTGCTTTCCTTCTCTCCAGTGAAAATCAATCGCATGCTCTTTGCTGTCACCTTTTGTCATTACACGACTTTAGCTCTTGGCACTGGGATTGCCGTTTGTGTGACCAGAAGGATGATTTCTATGACTGGGACCGGGTCAGTGAAGGCCTACCTTCACTCAGCTGTGATGGAGCATGCAGATGGTGCCCTTTGACCTCTGACCTCCATCACTCTGGGTACAAGTGCATTTCCTGGGCAGGTACTTTATATGATTTCAAGAAGGAAAGTAATTTCCTTCATTGTACAGATGGTAACGTGTCAACATTTTTCTCAAGGACTCAAGTAGGCACTCTAAGTGTTAACACTTAAAATTCTGCTGATTATTAGTTCAATATTCACTTTTTCAAAATCATTGTTATCAGAGAATAATTCAACAGCCTTGGATTTTAGGGTCTAAGTGATTTAAACAGCTTTGGAAATCCATTAGAAATTATATGATACCAGAGCCGATAATGAAAGGCACTCTCTTTACCCCGAGTGAACTCAGGATTGTAATAGTGATAGATTTAGTACTGCACTTTTACCAAATGATACCAAATGAGATAGTTATTTTTCATATGGTTCTATTTATTTCAAAACTAGGAAATTGCAGGTTCATGCATGGGTAAAAATTGACAGAGAGGGATAGCATAAATGAATAAAATTAATGAAACATTTAGAAAATTTAAGAAATAGAATGTTTTCTGTGAGTGAGCGATTTGATTAGGCACACAGGCCAGTGCCATGGGCCACATATAGGCATTTATCACCATCAAATACTGATATTAGCAGTCCTACGGAGTAGAAGATATTCATATGCTCCCTCAGTTTTAATTTCCACTTGATTATTTTTTACTCCCCAGGAGCAGAACCCAGAGTGTCCCACCTACAAGGCCTCCATCTGCTTCCCGTATAACAATGCAGAGAGGAAAGGGCAACTGTAAACACGACAGGAGGGGCTAATGGTGTGGCTTCTCAAAAGGTGCTGAGGCTACCTCTTAGCTGCTTGGCGCAGCGTTAGCCTGTTAGCCGTCCGGATTTCCGTCTTTCACTAGGGGGAAGCGTCATGCCTATAGCAACGATCGCCCATCTGTGTATCGCCGGCATCACCATCGTCATCAGCGTCTGAGGTGCCATATGGATTACTGTGGATTATCCCGACGTCCAGCGCCGCCGTCCATCCGCAGGAAATGCATATTCCCAATTTAGGGAATGACTTTGAAAGGATTGCTTCTTTTTGTGTGAGAGTACTTCTCTGATTATGACAAGCTCGTTTCCCCTTGCTTGGTTTTCCGTTTGTCCTTGGAGGTCCCAAAACTAAGGTGGGGGGTGGGGCTTTATGGTCAGGGCCAAGAAACGGTCACATGTTTTTTCTTCCATAAAATCACACAAATAATGCTGTAAGAGCTGTAACTTAGCAACCTACTTTCTCATTGTAGCTTGGATGGAAGGGCTTTTAGCCTCTGTCACAACGTAATCGGGCCTCCACTCTCACCTTCAGCGGTGTCCCAAGAAGCCACTTGAGAGCATCCACAAGGTGAGAGGAGGAGCCACGCGGACATTCACAATGGCAGCAGAGCCATGCCAACAAACACCTCCCGCCCGCTGCTAAATAATGCACTGCAATCACATGAATAATTTTTTCCTTTAATGGCTCTCGCATCCTCTGAAAGGATTCTCAGCTCCGTATTAAAAAATTCACCATGTGAAATGATGCATCGGCGTGTGACAAAGTGACTTTGGGAGGCAGACAGGGAAGAGAGGCGCACCGAAGAGGCGCTGGCTGAGGGTGGCGCTGGTGAGCCTCCCAACGCTCAGTGCTGGAGATTCACACTGAGCACGAAAGGAGAGCAAAAAACCCACTAGATACCCATCCCAGAGACTGAGAGACTGCACTCGGGAAAAGAGTAGATGGATCTCAACACAATTTGCATTGACTCCCAGAAATCCCTCTGTGTGACATGCTATCACTAAGCGCTGATGGAACAGCGATATGGGAAACTTTTCTGACTGTTCCTCGGAAGCCTAAATATGTTGAAATCAGATAATGTAATCAGGCTTTCTTTCTGGACCATTTCACGACGTGAACAGATTGAAGTGCCATTATTAGGATGTCATGGCGGAGAACATTAAGGCTTGTGAGGATTCACAGGTCAATGCAGAGAATTCTGTACAGTACTTAACATGATTTTAACACAATCACGACCGCCAGCTTTCTGCATAGGTTTTCCATCCGTAAATGGAATTTTTTGTGCCCTACTGTCTGCCCCTTACTGGGCGTCCTTTTATAATAGACAAACTTCAATTATATTGATTAAATAGACCATCAGTATAAAGTAGGCTAATAGACTACAATGTCCATGTGGGCTGTTCACATGATATAGTCGTCTAGAAAGTCTCTCCTCATCTCAATGTAAACTCTAGCTAAAGGTGCTTAAAATTAACATCACGCACCATCTGAAAATGTTGTATTGTACATTTACTTTTTATCAGACAAGACTTACAAACAAAAAAAAACGTACATCTTACCCAACGTGTTGCGAAACACGAATCTGGTGGCAGCGATGGGGAGTACATTATACTCACAGTAACGGGGCCCCAGGATCAGGCCCGGCAAACCAACACACAACAGGCGTTCGCGATCAAAGCAAAAATGGTGCATGAAACATTAATGAGCGCAAGAACATGGAGCTGCATGAGAGTGCAGGCAGGCTGCTGAAGGCGGAACGGAGCTATTTCACAAAAACAGAACCGCCAGCAAAGGAGGAAATCCTGGGAAAGATCAGGCTCGCCTGCAAGGCCTTTCGGAGCGGAAATGAAAATATAAATGAGTGGAAGGCACAAAGCACACATGCATGCATCCATACTGAGAAAATGTGTAGGGATCTACACACTGTAGTAAGCATGTTTTTGATTATATGTATACACTCTGTAAAATATATTTTCCCTGGAAGTAAAGATTTACTTTTGTTTATTAAATGGTTCATTTCATTGACACCCACCCCCAATACGTTCCGGTCTACTGTACAGCCAGGTGGTCCTACCGTGACGAGTCATGCATCTGCGGTTATTGCATATCGTTCCGTATTTCCTTTCTCTGCCATTATGCAAGCAGCTCTCCATTTCGTCATCTGCTTGCTAGAATGTAATACATTTATCGTAAGGCCGAGTATAAACAGGTGCTAGAATAACCCATTATATGGTAGCCAGGTGAAAAAATAATACCGCACCACTCTTTACTTTTTCATCGTGTGCAGATGGTAAAACCCTAACCCAAATTGCCCACGTTAGCCCACAGCTACCGCAACATGTAGCTGAAGTCCCGCCTACATAAAAACCTATTTTAAAATCAGATTGCCCCCTGGTTTACCTTCACAAACCAGACAGCAGCGTGAAGTTAGTGCTCGCTAGAATTGGAGTTGCTAGGCAACTGAAGACACTCACTCTACAAAGCCTTCTCCCGGTATAAGTCCTGAAATTGTTCTTTGATATCAGGAAAGATATAGAATTATGTTTAATAAAACAGAAAAAAAAACAGATTAGCATCAAATATTTTTAACAACTGAAAGCTGAATAATAAATATGTTCTAGTGCTAAGGGTCCTCATATACCATTAAGCAAGTGACATTACATATGCTGTATTTTGAAATAGTTTACTTATTCCTGGTATACAACTAGTGTTTCAATAAAGGGATGACAAGCAATTAATTAAGTAAACAATTGCTTTTTTTTTTTAAGACAAAATGCATTATTATATGTATCCTTTCTGTATAAGGAGTCTTAACATTTTCCTGAACATATTCAGTTGTGTTGTATCGCTGTCTTTTAATTTTTTTGTCTTTCACACATTCTATTCGGGGACACTAACGGGAAGGTTCAGCAGTCCAAAGTGTCTGGACACGCGGGGCGCAACGCTAATTACCTTTGGTTAATGAATGATGGGAGTGGTGAAAATTGATTGTTAATTACGGATTTACACCGCCTCTGCGGTCGAGGTTTGGAGGAGGTCTTCCGGTGGGCGTTTGGAGGAGCAGGCGTCGACGCTAAAGTTGGTGACCTGCCCGAGCAGATGGCTTCCAGGTGCTGCAGCCCCAGGCTGCCCTGGGGAAAGGGGCTTTGGTCCGAATCTCACGTGGGAACAAGATGATGCTGCTGCACTCAGAAGTGCGTCGCCGGCCGGAAATACCTTAATTTTAGCTTCCTTGTTGTCAGCTAGATTGTTCACTGAATAAATGAAGAGGTGCAAATGTGGATTATATAATATTGATTTAAAAAAGCAGTTTGATTTTAAAGGTGTACAGCAGCTTGTGCTGGGTGTTACTTAATTAGCCAGACTGAATACGTTTTCTATTGCGTAGGTTTGAAATAGGAAAGGGAAAACCTTAGTAAACAGTGCCCTCTGTTGGTGGCTTATTTAAAAATAAGTTAGAGATAGAAGTAGAAAGGTCCACGTTCCGTTCAGACCAGACGGAAATTTCCTTTATAGAACCCTATGCAGAAACAATATAAATGAAAAGTTTATATGCACATCAGTATGGTGTGTGTGGTCAAATATTGTACATATTCATATACATGTTTCCCTTAAATCATATTCCTCCAACACACATTTGTACAGGACAAATTTTTCATACACCAGTGAATCTTTTTCTGGATCATGAAGATCAACACATTTAAGCAGTGTCCCCACACAGTAACATGTATCAACACAACATGAAAGTATCCATTATGTGAGCAGTATAGAAATGTACTGAAATATTGTGAGGCGTTAAGTGCTCTGGCAAATGCACTAATACCCGGTGTTGAACATTATTTTTTGCCTAAATAACTCCATGTACATGTGCTGTTTGTAATAAATTAGATCCATCTATTTTCTGTAACTGCTTGTCCTGTTCAGGGTTCCAGAGCCTATAGGCACAAGGCAGGGAATAACCCAGGATGGGGCACCAGCCCATCACAGGGCACACTGACACCTATGAGCAATTTGGTAACTCCAATTAACCTCAGCATGTTTTTGGACTGGGGGAAGGAAACCAGAGTATCCAGCAGAAACCCCACAACACAGAACATGCAAACTCCACACACTGAACCCTGGTGGAAACTCCGGTTCCAGAGATGTGAGGTGACAGTCCTAACCTCTGCATCACCCTCCCACCCAATAAATTAGATAAATTAGATCATTTGTTTAATCTGATATTATAATGGTGGGTTTCGATACTATAGCATTTTAGTCTCTTCTATTTACATTCATACCCATAAAGAATGATGAGTTTGTAATTAACTACAATAAACGTCATGCAATCAATAAATAAACGAATAAGCAAATACATTTTAGCAGGTATAAACAACAATTTGTAAAATATGACTTTAAGCATTTTTATTCTCTTTTGTGAGTTCAATAATCTGTAAGAATGATTTAACGCCGCATAAAAATTTCTAACAGAAATTAATATGAACTGAAAGTGTTACCTGGAGATGGTTTTGCTTTTCAAAATGAGTAATACGGTATTAATATTTCGTACATTTTAGTACATATAGTCAATGATTACTCATTTGTAGTTAATCAACAAATGACCAAAGTGCTTAAAAAATAAAATACCAAATTGTTAATAAAATAGCAAATTATTATTTCATTCAAACTTCACAAGTGATCAAAACAGAAAGCATACATTATTAGGAAGAATGTATTCAATGAATGCCCATCCTTCTTTCAACCATTTATCCTTATTTGGGGGGGGGGGGGGGATGGAGCCAGACCGAGGCGGCAATGGGGACAACGGCAGACGCGGTGCAAAGAAAACACAGGGCAAATAAACACACTAGACAGGCTAATTAAGAGTAGCCCACCCCG
>JAODLD010000002.1:22528910-22542522 GCA_026781065.1 Mormyrops boulengeri
TGTGGGAGTTGTATGGCTCTGTATGCATGTTTAATGTTTGTATAAACATGATCTAATATGTTCCCCCCTCTGGTCGGGCACTTTACATGCTGACAGAGCTTAGGCAGAACAGACTTTAAGTTTGCCCGATTAAAGTCGCCAGCTATGATGTGTACACCATCGGGATGAGCCTGCTGTAGCTTATTAATGATGTCTGACAATTGGATGGTATGTACAGAACCGTGATTAGCACGACTGTTAGCTCTCTTTGTAAGTAAAAAGAACGGCATTTAATAGAGATGGACTCCAGGTCCGGTGAGCAGTGCGTATGTACGGTTAAACTATATACGGAGCAGTCCATAAGTATTTGTAGAATGACATTTATTTAAAAAATCCATCACAGTGGATTTGAAATGAAACAATCACTATAAGTGCAGAATGTCAGCTTTAACTTAAGGTCATGGATAGCTATATTGGGTGATTTGTACAGGAATAATGTCTATTTCTATTTTTACCCAACCCTTCCACCCCCCACCAAAAAATAGCCCAAATAATGATTATTAAAATGTGTCACTGTTTGAATATTTAAGGACTGCACTGTAATACACTCATTGTGATGAAATATCATAGAATATTTCAACACTAATACAAACAAACCAAATTCTGCATCTAACTGCACCGAAATGCAACAATTTTTAGCTAAGTAAAAATTATATTTATAAAAAAAAAATCTGGTTGTCATATAATGGTCTAATTGGAACGCTTGAAAAAGCTATTCTTACTAATTTAGTCCAAATTTTACTTCTAACCGTGAGCTGCGTCATTACTTTATGAATAAAGAGAACCGAGATAGGCCCAAATTTCCTGTCTCAGGCGTGAGCCAATGAAACTCCAGTATGGATTTCCGCTTAGTTAAAACGCAAAAACGGATTGGATACGTTACCGGAAGTGTTTTTACGTTATGCACTTGTGTTTTCAAAACTAAAGCGCGTCCACTCCGTTGATTTCTATACGGAATGTGGAACTTTTTAGCGAAATAGTTGTTACATTTTATATATAAGTAACAAATAAATCACGATGCCAAATAAAGTTATACTGCCTTATTGATTGCAGTTTACAGCTTCAGCCATTTTAATTAAAACGGAACGAACCTTAGCTAGTGTTGCTTTAGCCGATAAGCAAATAATCTACTGTACTATGGAGGAAAAGTTAACTGCACCGGCGGATTTCCTGACATCGGGTGTTGCAAGTAAACAAATGCGCCGTTATCAGTATTGTGCCGATCGGTTTAATAGTTTATATAATCTGTTTCCTAATTTCCGGCTAGTAACCTTGGTATCCCCGTGTAGCTAATTATATTCCGTGAACATGGTTCTTTGCTGGGGTAGCGTTGACGTTTGTTGCCAAGGTGTTTCGCGAGCCAACGGGGATCGGTCACGTGTGCCGTAGTATACATTTTATGCTCCAGACGGGGCACTTTTGTAATCACCAGAGCTAAGAAATACAGAGGCAGCTACTGTTTTTTCAAGGAGAAGTGGTGTTTTAAATGTAACCAGAATTAGAGGAAAAGGTCGAACACACATCCAAATCTTGTATAAAATGATAACTGCTCCTGGACAGTAGAATCATTTCCAGTTTATCTTTCTCTTACATTCTGGCACTGGAATAGCCAGTATGTGGGTAGGAGGTTTACCTAGCAAAAGGAACCATTATTCCGTAATTAAAGAAAAATATTTGCCAATGTTGTTTTGCATTACTTACAGAGGGAAAATATTTTATATAAAAATGTTTAATTTACTTGATACACAGAACCATCAAAGACCTTCCGATTAATAAACGTAACATTTGGTTTTATTTTAAATTATAAATTACTACAAAGCATGTAACAGATTGATAAATATATCATGCATTTTTGTGTTTTTAATTTAGCCATTGAAAACTGGACATTCCTAGTACACCTAGTGCTTGGGTGTAATCCATGCGTCATGTGATCTCGGTCCCTATATCTTCCGACAGGGCCGGCGCAGCGGGACCTGCTGACTCCCTTGCATTTCACCCTTTACCCCAAATCTGTCCCTTCTGCGGCGACGGCAGAGCAGAGTCCAATGAGGATAAAGCCTAGCGAAACAACCTCTGTGGGCCCTGGCCACAACAATCCTTGGATTGCAATTGCAGAAGCAAAACAAGAGATTTTGGAATTGCGACGAGAAAACCAGAGGATGATGAAGCTGCACGGGAGCCTTTCTGGGGCACAAAACCAGCATCTCCCAGAACCAGTTATGACAAGGTCTAGGTACGTGTGAAATAAGGTCGGAATTATATATTGGGGAGGGACATGTCCCCCACAATATTCAGATGTGCTCACATTTTCCCCCCAATATATATTGTAATTGTGGCCTTGCCGCTCCCCCAATGTTGACTTCATGGCTATGGGCTTCATTTGGAAGATCAGTCCACTTTTCAGAAGAACTTTCCCCCTCTGAGGTTGATGGTTCAAGTCATTCCTCTTCTCAGTGGGTGTGGAGTTTACATGCACTTCTGTTTGCATGTTTCTCCTCCAGGTACTCTGGTTGACTCTCTCAGTCCAGAAAAATATATGTTACGAATTGGTCTCTCTAAATTGCCCGTAGTGTGTGGCATCCCTTCCTCATGTCTGGTGGAGTCCTGGCTAACCGTGACCCTCTACTGGACAAAAAAGCTTTGTAAAAAGGAAGAAATAGATGTAATATATATTTTATGAAGTGCATGTATTAAAAAAATAAGAAAAAACAAAAATATAAGATTATAGGTAAATTGCTTAACAGTTCATACTGTTCAGTGTTGGGATATTTTCTTTTAAAATGAGCTTTATCTATTATAATAATAATGTAATAGTAATCATAATTTATTGCCATTTATTTTATTATTTATATATTACAGGTACATTGGAATTCATTAATTCTCACGTCTCCCGTCTTTCTGTCCTATGAGACACGTAGAGGTGTAACGCTTTGGGTCTATGCTGGGATATATGTGCAGCTGAGGGAATAACGCACTTATTGAAGCAGCACTTAAGCCGATTAAACTATTAATGTCTTTGGAATGGTTTGTTACTTCAAATGTAGTGATGTGCACTTGTTTTAAATATAATGTTAAATATAACAAACACCAAGTTATCCATTAGATGTTCTGAAGGCTAGGGGTGGGTGGAAAATTGATTCAATTACAAATCACAATTCGATATGGTGATTTTTAGATCGGCACGATACTTACAAATAGTTTTTTAAAATATCGATTTAAACATAGGTTACTGTAATTATGTTGAACATCTACTTATGAATTTAGGTTTCGCCTGTGTCAAGAAATGTATTCATTTAATTCATTGTGCGTCGTGGTATCTGCATAGGGTCCAGGTGGACGCAAGCATTTGGGATAACATTTAGATCAGCTGTTCAAAACAAAGTGAGAGAATTCTTCAGCCAATCAGTCCTCTAATTAGTAATCTGATTAGGGAGTTGCAGCAAAAACCTGCATATCCAACTGCCCTTTAAATGTAGACCTGAAATGCTCTTCAGCAAAAACTACTAAAAAACAATCGCAATACATATCAAAATAATACCGAACTGGGTATTGTGCCATTTCCTGCCACTACTGGATGCACATCCGCTGCCTTAGATTGCCCTTTTAATCGGCTCCCAGATCAGGCGCTGAAAGTACGCAGTCATGCAGCGGCCGCATGGAGGCAGAATGGAGGCTGGAGACAGAGAGACTGAAGGCTGAAGTGGAGAGATTGAGGGGGCAGCTGGAAGCCCTAAAGGATGCTTCAGGCAGGCAGAGGGAGGAGATTCGGGATCGGGACGGTACTCTTAACAGGTATGGTTTTACATGATA
This sequence comes from Mormyrops boulengeri, assembly GCA_026781065.1. Taxonomy (NCBI): domain Eukaryota; kingdom Metazoa; phylum Chordata; class Actinopteri; order Osteoglossiformes; family Mormyridae; genus Mormyrops; species Mormyrops boulengeri. The sequence goes on from JAODLD010000002.1 coordinate 22,532,760, forward strand.
GATAATTAACAAAGTAGAAAACAACCAAATGTGATATATTCTGTTTTGTGTTTAGGCAGAGCAGTGAATTGCAGAAGGCCCATTCAGAATTGTGTCGCACTAAGACTGAACTGGGCCAGTCTGTAGCTGAACTGAATCACACCAGATCGGAGCAGGATAGACTGTCTTTAGAGGTAAGGCACACCATATACCTGTACTTGTATATGTTGGTGTTATGTTTACTCTTAGTAATTATGTTTCTCGATACAGCTGGAAAAGCTGAAGAAGGAAAGACGGGAGGAGCGAGAGAGGCTAGAAGAACAGCGGGAGAGGAGAAGGATGGAAGCCCATGCACTGAAGACTGAAATGGAGTTTGAGAGGCAGGAGAAGGACGCAGCTGGGAAGCTGGAGGTGCTTAAAATCAAGGAGGAATTTTCAGAAGCACAGAAGAAGTGGAAGTCTGAGGTCAGATTTTAAGCATTTTCTGGGGTTCACACGTTGTAACTAGGGTTGCAAAATTCTGGGAATTGTCAGTTTATTCCCATATATTTATGGTAATTCCCATGGAAAGTTTCCAACTTAGAATATTTCCAAAATTCCACAGCTTAACTTCCCAGGGAATGGAAAGTTTCCAGAAATTTACCGCCCCATTGCAGCCCTAGCTGTAACTGACATACTGAGTAAGTGCTAGTCATAATTAAATGTTCTTAATGCATCTGTAGGGATAGGGGTTGGTGTAGTTATCCAGTTTTAACTTGTACTGATTATTTTAATGGTTGAGGAAAATTCTTATGTAATGTATGAGGAATTAGGGGGATTAAACAATATCAAAAGGCTTTGAGATCTCATGAGGTATGTGTGCATTCAGTAGGTCTTGGCACTTACTATATGTCCCTTCCTGACCAGTTTACTAAAAGGCACTGCCAGCTGTTTGTTTCTAATTGTTGTAGGCCTTTATTCTGATGGTACCTTTGCTCCTGATATTTTAGTGTAACAATCGTCAACTAATAACCTTAATTGAACCAAATTCAAGGTAATATGCCAGATCTAGGTGCTGTAAGGACTAGTAGTTCTTTGTTTTTGTGAAAACAAAGAAATTCAAGGATGGCTGGAATCAGCAAGCATTCAGATAAAATAGCTTTCAGCTGCATTATATCATGTGAGTTGCTAGGAAATTGACTGGCTCTGAGCACAGAGTAATTTGGGACAAATTTTCGGTAGATAGCATTTTTATAGTTGTGAAAATGATGTGGAAATCTTGGTGACCTAAGCGTTCAGTCAGTTTTCAGGAGACTGACAGCCTGAAAAGCAGCAATCTGTTGCTGTGTAAAAGCTGTTCCCTATTGCGTCACTATACTCCCACGCGTAATCCCTTCATGTAATTTAATTGCAGACATGAGCTATAACCCAGGAAACCCAAGTATCTATCTACAGATTTCAGAAACTGCATTTAATTAGAATCTGCTAGGTAATTTAAGGTGATTTAATTACTTTGTTTAAAGAAAAATTAAATGGGGATGGGCTCATCTACGTTTTTTCAGTTCCAATATGATTTTGATACACAACTGCTGATACTGATACAGATTCCGATAAAAGAGCTCTTTTGGCTTAATTTTTATTTATTATATTAATCTTATTTTTAAACTAGTAAATACAAATGAAAAAATGTATGGCAAAAAATCTTTAATTAGGCTTCTAGAAACATACATTGCGTAGTGTTCCATCCCGTTTGTACATCTTGTTTTAAGCGTTTTTGAGGCATTTGCAGTTCAATTTGAATATCTTCCAAGAGAGTATACGCAAGGGACGAATGCTTAAAATGCCTCGCAATTTCTCTCCCACTGGCAGCGTCACTTACACTTCATTGCGATAGCAGCCTCTTGTGTATCACAAGCTGTAGCAAGTGCACAAAACAGTCCAAGCTAGTGACTCCCGAATCATCCATTGCTTTTTTCATATTACTCACATTGTCTTGCACAAGTTCGTACATTTTGTTTATTGAGATTTGCCACTAAACGCTCCGTCCACCTCTCAGAACTTTGTTATTACAAAGATTGCAAATCACTGTGCTACTAGTTGCTGTTACAAATGTAAAAAACTCCCAGATCGTCACCCTCTTATCTGCGATGTTCTTACTGCAAAGGGAATGCGCATGACATCACTACAGGCAAAAAAACAGCGTTAGCGTTCAGCTTGCATGCCGCAAAGAACAGATCTAATAGGGAAAAACCATTTTGCGATTGATTGCACAAATCGATTTAACAAGATATACGAGCTGTTTACAAACTGCCAAAAACTAAATAAATAAGTATCAGACATGGATCGGTCACATATAGGCGATACCCGATCTGTCTAATAGATATGGATTGGTGCCGATACCGATACGAATATAGAATCGGTGAATCTCTAAAATTAAATCTGAGTTTGTCTAAAACCCAGTTGTCCTACTGTGTATTTATCATTATCTGGAATGTTGTTGGTATCTTCACCTAAAGTGTCTTCTGCACAATACTTTCAGAGTTTTCTGTTGTCAACCCAGATAAAATGACTTGCCAGCATAGTTTGTTTAAATCAGAATGCTTATCTTCACCCATAAAATACAGTCCTGTGTTCTTGCCACAGGACCATCCCTATTCCATTCGTGAAGAATGAGAAGGACAGGGGAGAAAGAAATGTAATGTTGTATAATTGTTCCTAATGAATTCTGGGGAAGCAGGAAAAGGGTTTCATTACCTAGGCTGTCTGATACAATGGCATCAGGACAAACTTATGTTTGCAAATTTGACATTATTTTTGTTGGCTGCTAACAATTTACTTTGCTTCTGTATTCCACGATATGTTAGGTTCCTCCAAAATAGCCTCCTAAATCTGTGAAGTTGGTAACTGGTTTTCTATTCTCCTCTAACAACGAATGAGACAGGCGCTATCACATTATATCATGGATCTTTTATATGTGCTTTTAAATGAATTAGATTCTGCTTTCGATTTTGATGCATAATTGAACCTGTGACCAAACACAATATCCATCTGGCACACAAAAGGAAACTGAGGGTATGTCTTTATGGCCATAATCATTTACTGCTTAGCTCATGCACTGTATCTGGGAAAATGAAATTCAAACCTAAGACTGTATTCTTGAGGAGGCTGCAGTGAGCAGCAAAATGGTAGCAATGCATCAACAGTGACACAAACTTTAATAGAACAAAGGAGCACGACCCTTGGAGAACATATGGAACCATCCATAACGGCCAGCAGAGCGCTGACTCCTGCTAGTGATTGGGTTTCTCGGCAGCTAACTGGAGCCAAAAACATCTGTTATGAGGTTTTGGCCAGAAAAATGTCATAGTTTTCTTAGTTAGGCTTTACTAATACCTAGATGGATGTAGACGTGTTCTTAGAATTGACCATTTCAGGACAATGGATGATAACACTATGAGAACAGTGTGATAAAAGATCTCCCCCAGCATGCTGTAGAGTCAGGAGTTCTCCTGGATGTTTTTGTAAATAAAACATTTTCAGAATAACATCTCTCCTTTGCTATTGAGTCAGGGGAGCTCCACCATTAATCTTTTCTGCAAGGCAAGGTAAAATGCCTCATATATCCTTAAAAACTAGGAGTTTTAAGAAAAATCCTAGCACCCTCACACTGGTGTCAAAACAAGGGTTTCTGTATGTAAGTTTCCCAGGAGCTGTTAGTTCAGGGTTGCAGTTTAACTGGGTTAAAGAATTCACAATATAACTATATGTTTGGTCTATTTGGTGCTAATTGGAGTTCAGATGTTTTGTAATGTCTTGTTGTGGTTCTGCGTTTCTCTGCCGCTGTTTTTTTACAGCTACTGGAATTGTCTACGATGCACCAGACTGAGGTGTCGGCCCTAAAAGAAGCCTGTAGCGACCTGCAGGACAAACTTAATAACTCCAGGCTCGAGGTGGTCCGGCTAGAGAGTAGCTTGCAGCAGGCGTGTGAGGAGCGGGAGATGCTGAGAGAGGAGTTGAGGTAAGTATTTGTATACATCACCAGCCACAACTGCAGTAGGCCTGGCTAGTTAAGAAAGCCTCAATCTATCCAGATTTCTGAATGTCCCGAGTTCCTGTGTACTGTTGCATAGCAATCGATGCCCTCGAGCAGTGAAGATAATGACATGAAGGTAGGTGTGCTGTTGAAGTTCTCATTACCAACTCTCTAATAAAGTAGCTGCTTGCTGCACTGTTGAATCTTCTTACACCTTAATAGTCCTCAAATAAATTGCACCTGCATGGAAAATTGCTTGTGCTTCAGTGTAACACGTTGGCATCTGATGTCCATGCAGCAAATTGGGGAATGCCTTTGATGTTCAGTCAGCCACACTGCAGAGTCTGAGAAATTACATCGGGCCGATTATTCCAGAAAAATGTGAGGAGAAAAAGCTGGCCGTTGAGGTATGCCAGCATCTGTAAATCTGGAATTCTGGCAAATTTAAGACTTATTGTTGATGCCTCTATGTCACCACAGTGAATTGTATTTTTATTTGCAGAAACTGGAAAAGCAGAAGGAGTCTCTGCAGGTAACAGTGGAGCTCCTAACTGTAAGATTGAACTCTCTAACCGAAATACTGGAGATGCAGGAGAAGGAGATGGAAGAGAAGGTAAGAATTGTTGGTGTAATGCCAACATTATGGGCTCAGACACATAAGATAATGCCAAGGAGTGTTATGTCATATAACTTCCCGGTGTGGTTTTAAGTGCATTTACAAGGGGTGTTTCTCAATATGTGTACTTAACCGTACTTGTGTTCTCATGTACTTGTTTTACGTCATCTTCCACTGCCAAAGACCAGTTCTAATACTAAGAACAGAAGTACAGTGGACTGTAAAAGTCCCTGGATGTCGTTCTTTCCCTGCCCCAAATATCAAGGGTACGTTGGTCGCATCCTCGCCAAAAGAGACCAATCTCATGATTTATTGCACCCCAAGTTCGTTGTTGGGGGGCAAGTTAGCAAGACCGGTCTTGCCAAGGCCTCAAGTACAACCATCTCATTTTTGTTGTTGAGAAAGACCAAAGGCCTTCATTTAACCTCCTATTTTCTTCTTTATAGATCTCGTTAGATCCTCTATCAAAAGCTAGCTGTAAGGGTCATAAAGTGCTGCGTTGCTGGAGAGAGAAAGTGTTCGCATTATTGGTGCAGCTTCGGTCCAAGGATATCCAGCAACGAGCAGAGAAACACAAGCTGGTCTCTACGGTAAGCAGTCACTGTCTATTTGTTTATATCCCTATAAACAGAAAAAAGTATCGACCTGGGGGAAGCAGGGGGGTGTTCCACGAAACAGAATTTTCCAGTTAGCTGGACAACTTAAGCCAAATGTGAAAACTGTCCAATGAGAAGGGAGTTAATTGACATTCGTATTGGACAGTCCTTACATTTTACTTAAGTTATCTGGCTAATGAAGATATCCTGCTATATGGAATACCCCCCAGGATTATTCAGTTAGCTGATTTATCAAATGTCTTATGTGTTATGTATTTATACTTATATTTTGATTGTTAATCCATGTCTTACTACGGCTGCTCGTGAGGCTTTATACACAAGCATTTCACTCGCATGTATAGGACCTATGTACTGGTAATATGTGACATGACGATAAGTTATTTTATTTGATTTGATTTAATTTGATTTGAGTTAACTTAGGTTAGAAGTCATGATTATCCAATAGGAATGCTCCTTACCGAAACTCTTATTGGACAGTTATGACCGCTTAAGTTAACCCAGCCAACTGAGAAATCTTGCTTTGTGGATTTACGCCCCCCCCCAACTTTACTGGTGTACCGTTGATCTGTAGATTTCAACGTTGCGAGAGGAGTTGAAGCAGCAGACCTGTCAGAGCAGTATCCTCCAACACAGCTTACTGGACAAAAATGCTGAGCTAGACTTGGAAAGAGTTGGGAAACGGGTGAGTGTGTAGGGAAGCGGTTCTGGCACGAAGAGCATTTAGGAGACAAAGCTTCTGTTCTTGGAAGAGTGTGTGTTGACACACAGTTGTAATTCTGTTCCTATCTGGTCTGAAATGTTTTTGGGTCACACCTGCATGTGCTTTTTCCTGCACATCTGTTACTACCTAATTTAACAAAGCTTTCCTCATACGTGCCAATTTTATTTTAGCTAATATGCTGGGGCAGGTTGTTTTTCGATACTTTCCTTATGTTAATTGATGAAATACCATCATGTCAAATAGAAAATTACAGTAAGTGTGGACCTGTGGACATTCCTTGCAGAGTGTGGAACAGGAGTTGGCTCACATTCAAGATGAAAATGTGAAGCTGAAAGAATCTGGTCATGAGGCAAGAGCAGCCTTTAAGAAGGTCCTGGATGACATTACAAGGTTAACTATTGCCTAATGTTCATCAGTATCTGGTGAGAAAAGTTAAGGAAGGACTGTTCAATATTTGGGCAACTTATTTTATTTCTCTTAACATATCTTAAGTAAAAAAAAAAATGTCTCCAATTCCTTCCAGCTTTAATGAATGTATATGTTTTATAACTAGCCTTGATTCTTGATTTTTAGCATTGTTGATGATGATAAATTAAATAGCTAAATGAGAGATTTTCCTCCTGAATAGGTTCAGTTTAGTTTTTGAAGCCAAAGGGACAGAGGTGCGGACGGCTCTGTCTCAACTCTTCACTCTGGGCCAGAGGCTTACTTTCGCTAAAAGCAGAATAGATACCATCCAAGGTGAGTCGCAGGAGAATTCTTTTGCTGTGCATGCAACCTTCATAAAATAATAATAGCAAAAAATGCTACATGTACAAAATCACAAAGTGGTTGTGAAAGTACAAAAGCTTTATTGAGTTTGCTGTATGGAAAAAAAAATGTGATATAGAACTACCTGCATCTCTTAAACATATCCTGACTAAATAACTCAGGCTTAATGTCTGCCTCTCATTTTATTTACATCTGAGCAGGACTGTTAATGAGGAAGCAAGCTTTGAGGAAGGTGCAGTTTTCTATGAAACAGACACAGCCTTGTACTGCAAGGTATTTCTGATTGGCTGTAATTCTGTTTGGCCTGCCGGTGGCTCCCATGAAGAGCCCTGCCCATGAGTCACTGAATTCTTCCTCCTATAGGTCTTCCTCTAACAACCTGGAGGCGGAGCTGGCGTGCATGAGTGCAGAGAGGGACCGGCTCATTCAGGAACTCAAGCGGACTCCCAGCCTCATCGAGGCAGCACTTAGCGAGGCACGCCAACAGTGTATGTTCCTGCTTTGTTCCGTCAGCAGGCACTTACTGCAGAGTTTACATCCTTAGGGTCAAAGGGTGGAAGGATTTCTGATTTTCTGATGTTCTGACGTTTCTGTATTGTGCAGTTGTTAGGAGCTCAGCAAGGAAACTGACTCATAAACTGACGTGTAATTTAGGACAGTACTACTGAAGCCTGATCTTCAGCATAGCACTTAACCATTTATTCAGCTGATTGCTAGTATGATTGCTTTTGGTGAAATTCACCAGTAAGCAGCAATAATATGAGTGCCAAACACCCTGTTTAAATCCAAGGATGCTCAAAACTGTATGTGGTATCAGAGCACCCTTGGTCAATGATTGACTTGTAGTTAGGTTTGAGGGTGTGTATTTCGGACCCAAGGGTAAAGAGAGTGTTGAAGCTTTGGGTAAATGAGCGCCAGATTGATCTGACTGAGCCTTTATTGCGGGGAGAATTTGACTCCCACACGCTGAGTGAGGTTGAGGACATTGAGTCTGATGGGAATGCCTCAATCGTCGCAGGAGCCGTAAAGAACTGCAGCCTGCAGACAGTTGTCGCCTTTCATGGTGGTAACCCCAGGACCTGCCGCTGGACACCAGTGGTGAGAGAAGCTGTCATCTGAAAAAGGAGGTCGTCAGGGCAGTGATTGCATGGGGTTCTCCTGAGACATCTAAAGGGTATTTACAGTTCAGAAGGCTGTCATGGAGGCAAAAGCTTGTCCTTTGGAGCAGTTTGGAGAGGTTGTGGAGAGGGACTGTAGGATAACCTCAAAGATATTTTAGCAAAGTACCTCAAGAGGGGGAAGCATTACCTTGCATAACCAGGAGTAGCAAAATGCTGACTAACTCTGGGGACATTGTGAAGTTCTAGTAGTAACATTTTGAGGAACTATAAACTTATTAATTAACCTCCCTTGGATATCCTATACCAGCATGCTAGGTAGAAGACACCATTTTGACCTAGGCTTCAGGAGGAGTAATGCAGACTCTGGCCTGGCTGTGAAATAATGGACTGACTCCACTCTTGCATAGTCTTGTGAAGGTTTATGGGAATATGCTAACAGTGTATGTGTGATCTCTTGAATTGGAGAAGACATAGAGCTGGGTGCCCCAGTCTGCATGAATCTAGTACGTTTTGTCTACATACTTGGCACAAAATGAAGTTATTTAAGGTTGGGTGTTAGCCTCTGGCAAGGGGGAAAGTCTGCTCTTAGAGAAGGAGTTTAAGTACCTTGGGATCATGAGTGTGCATGAGTGAGGGTAAGGGGATTCGATCGTTTTGGCAGCTGCACTTCTGTAGGCATTGAGCAGGCTGTCGTATCCTAACCAGTGTCGTCAGTGCAAGTAGCCAGAATGAAGTTTCAGTTTCACAGCTGGGTTTTGGGGTTCACTCTCCGTGACAGAATCAAGAGCTCAAAGATACCAGAGGCAACTCAAACAGGGCCCACAGTCACTTGAGGCGGTTCAGCTGTCATCTAGCTGGCTCCCAAGGGAGTTCCTCCGTGCATGTTCCACTGGGCAGCGGCCCCAGGCCAGACCCAGGACATGCTGGAAGGATTATATGTCGCAGCAGATTAGGTAATGGTCTGTACTGACCTGATTGGCACACTGCCACTGCAAACCTCAACAGCAGAAGTGATATGAAGAAGGTGGTATTGATGGCGGGGATGATGGTGAAAAATATTAATAATGGGATAGCATGACGGCAGCTATGAGGTTCATATCTGACCCTGGCTCTGTGTGTGGGGAGCTCACGTTCTTCCTGTGTCCTTCTGAGACTATGTATGAGTATGCGTGTTCTACCTAGCACCCTGTATCGTCATGGATACGTTCCACCCCCCCCCATACTGGATAAGTGTTTGGAGGATGGATAGATAACAAGATTAATAATGGTATATTTTGACCATATTTTTTCTGATGTAATTTCAGTAATTCCTGTTTATTTTACTGGCATCCTGTCCAGGGTGTATCCAGCCTTATGCTGCCTGGGACAGACTCCAGGCCCCCCCACGACACTGGCCGGGATTAGCAGTTAAAAGATTTATTCTGTCTTCCAGACTTAGATCATATATTTGATTGTAATTCAAGGTCTTTTCAATCATGCAACTGTCTGAAGAAAATGAAACTGAGGATTATATATCAAAAGGCATGGTTGTCTTATGCTTTTGAATTTTTTTTTCTGGTACTCTCTGTATTTGCTTTTTCTGCTGTAACATTTTTTATGATTTCCTAAATGTCAAAATGGTACAATGTCATCAGTCAGTATCACTGTTTTGAAAGTCAAGTTATAAATCTTTAATGTCACCTCAAAGTATTCAATTACAGTGAACAGAACGCAGGCCACTGAGTGAATCATCTTCAGTGCATACTAATTCAGTACGCTGAACAGTTATTAAATTTGTTTCTTTCTTTTAAGAATTTGACCATGATTTGAAATATTCCACAGCTGTCATTTAAAAGTGGTGATTTGAGGGCCTTTCTTCTGCCCAGCATATCGCTTATATTTCTTGAGCAGTATGGTCAGTGTGCTTCCTGCCCACTTTTGTGTGTG
>JAODLD010000002.1:22555860-22572114 GCA_026781065.1 Mormyrops boulengeri
CGCGCGGCGGGGGTGCCGGCGGGGGGTGGGCGTGTGCCGGCGCCCCCCGGGCCGCCCCCCCGCCGCCCCCCCCCCCCGCCCCCGCGCCCCCCCCCCCCCCCCCGCCGCGACACGGACGCCATTCATTTGGCATTTCCAGTGAAAGATTCATTACAGTAATTAGGCCGTGCCTTCATTTTGCAGCACAGCTACTTTCCTGTAATGTGAGATGATCTGCAAGACGGAAATGTGTGTGTGTGTGTTTATATACTGGACCTTATTGAAGTAGAAGTTGCTCTTTAATTTGTGTTTATCTTTGTGCAGACATCAGCAGCCTGGCTAATCAGCTCGCCCCTGTCGTGAGCACAGGAAAAGACCACTCCATTTAGCCGCAGAGAAGATGTCAGAATTCAAAGGCATTAGCAGGCTTTCTGCCCCCTGCTAAAAGGCCAGCTTTAAGCACATAATCAATCCAGTGCATTTTACATTACAACAGATGGACATGCTAGTAATATTTAATAAGAACATAAGACATTCTTCATATCAAAGTCTTAAATAAAGGGAATATATACAATATAAAACTTATAATGAAGTCACTGCTATTGTTGAAGGATACGGTTTAAGATTTCACATATTATCTTATGACAAATTTAGTTAGAACTGTTTTCCAAAGAAATTTCTTTTTCTTTTTAACAAAAGATTTATAATGGTTCGCATAGATATTTGTATTTTGTGTGATTCATGACATGATATACATTTATAATAATATATAGTAGTACTGCACATAACTGAGTGCTCAATTCTTCATGTAATTGTTCATGGGTTAATAACTGTAAAATTTAGATTAACCTTAAAAGTATTTTTAATTTCATGGAGCAGTTGTAAAAAAAAAAAAAAAAAGGAACATTATGGGCAACCATTCACAGCCTCAGTGCTGTCATTTATTCAATCGACAGCTTAGTCAAGTGTAATTAATTATGAGCACAGATGGAACCAGTATTGAAAATGTCATCAGGGCAAGAGTCGAGAATCACAGGGACAAACAATGCTTTCAAGAAGAATCTATATTTTCCTATGCTGACTGCTCTATTCAAAAGACATCGCACTCTAGTCAGCTTGACAAATTAGGGTTGCCCGGTTGATTGATGTTGTTTCTTAGCACTGTGAAAAGCAATCTTTATTCAAACTGCTGGATCATTTAAACAGAGCGAGTGAAGATACTAATGATACAAGAATAAAAAAATCCACATTGCTTTTTTCCAGACAAAAAAACTTTTCTGATTTTGTAGGTTTGTAAGGTTTTGTAGTTTGTAAGTGCCTGCACTACCTACAGTACCAGTCAAAAGTATGGATAAGAAGGGATAGTGTCGGATCACATGACCTGGCCACCTGAGTGAAATGAAGTAGAGAATGTTTCGGAGGAGCTTGATCAGAGAATGAAGAATGAAAATGAATGCTCAGCATACATGTCAGACCTTCCGGACAGCTGGAAAAGCATCTCTGAAGGCCACCTCATGAACCTGGCATAGAGGAGAAAGTAGGATCAGTCAGTAGGAGCAATTGGGGTTAAGGGCCTTGCTCAAGGGATTTGAACCGGGAGTCCCAACCCACATAGCCCTCTGGCCCAACAGTTTAATTTTTTAGTTTAATACTTTTTTGGTCATTGCATAATTATATATATAATATGTTATAATTTTGATGTCTTTATAATTATTCTAAAATGCAGACAGTAGTACAAACAAACCTTTCTTTGGGTAGCTGTGACTGATGGAATGTCTTCCTCAATGAGACTGACTGTTCGCTGAGGCGAGTATAATTATACCCTAAACACACATGGTGCGTTAACAAAGAAACTTGCCTACATTTTTTTCCCAGCTAATTACTATGATTTGCTAAGTGTCTTGCCAATAGTCCCTCAGGTGAGTTTAAAAAGTTTTCAAATTTGGTCAGATGTCATTCTACAAAGAACCTTGTAGCTACTGGATTTGGAGTGTGGGAGGAAACTGCGGTGTCCAATGGAAACCCACGCAAACATGGGGGGCATGCAGGACTGGGGAGCCCAAACCCACCTCTCTGAATGGTGCAGTGGCAATGCTATGTGCTGAGCCGCTGCACCACGCTGTAATAGAACTATTTTTAGTAAAGCTGCAGAACAAACAAATGAAATAAAATATATGTATATTTTTGCAACACCACTGAATGATGATGATGATAATAAGCAATTGGTTGACAGATTAAGAATGACACGTGGAAGAATCTTTGTTTTACCTGTATCTCAGTTTCAGTGGGCAGTATGTATTTGGACGGAGTGTTCATACTGTATCTGGAGCTGTTGTCTTGGAAACACGCTGACAGGTCCCTGTGTAGGTGCCATTACATTTTGCTACACGCATCCCTCCACAGAATCTGAAGGCAGAAGCAGAGGGAGAGTGACTCATATTGAGTCCCACTATCTTTGTGCAGATTTGATTTATAACTGCCTGCTTATCTTACTAATGAATCCATTACAGCCCTTGCTATCACTCTGAGCATTTTGAAGGTAAAGTTTGCAGTTCGTCTGTGATAACAGCATTCTGTTGTTTGTGACAAAATATGCCTTTACCTAAGGAGTAATCTTTACTTTTAAACCTGGTCAGAACCAAGTCAGAACCAGTGAGCAACTTTCTGTAAAAATACACGTAAGACAAATTACTACTGAAAGTTTATTGAATTAATGTTGTCTTTGCAGTAGCTGTAAGTATTGAAAAATGTGTTTTGAACTATACAGGACTGATGTTGGAGTTGTCTTTGTAACTCTAACACAGTGTTTCCAAACCCAGTCCTTGGAGACCCCCAGAAAGTCTACGTGTTTGGGAGCTGAGAGGGAGCAAAAATGTCTGGCAGAGAACTGGCAGGGAGCAAAAACGTTCACTGTCTGTGAGGGCCAGGTTAGGAAACACTGCTCTAACCCATTGTAGATTTTTCCATAAATGTTTTAAAAAGGAAACTTTTCTTCGGTAAGGAGTGTGAACACCGAAAACTGAAAACATAGTCTTGCCATCTGTAAAGCAAACCGGATGCTGACTACCTCTCTTGCAGATCAGTATGTGGATGTGAACATTACAGAGGAGCAAATGGACGGATTAGTTTATGTGGCTCAGCTCTCAACGGGGCACATCCAGTGACACGGGAGGCGCTAAGCTACTTTGCCTTCCCTGCGAGGAGCCGCTCCGAGGGCCGCACTCTGAGATCGATTGCTCACGCCTTCCGTGGCCCCATCCTCGCATCTCCGCTGGCTTGGGATCGGCCGCGCTGAATGCCATCGCGGCACAAATGGCGAGAGTAGTGGAGTAAACATCAACTAGTGCCAGTGTGGACGGGCCAGCTGGACAGGTACAGATCCATCCATCTGTTTAAGATGCGACAGGCTCACTGCGGGGCTACCAAACTGCTGAGAGCGGCGGAACGAGGAAGAAGAGGCCCCGCCGAGTCCCGGGCATCACGCGGTGCTCCAACCAGATCCTCCATAGTCACAGGATGGAGCAAGAGTTGTTATTTATCTAACACAAGTGCAATCCATTCAGGAGGAAAATACCATCGGTTTGTAGACGCTCTGATATTCTCCAAATGCACAAATGACATTATATGCACATATTTGTTTTATTTGACATCGAGCATTATGCACTAATATGGCCTTGTTACGCCAAAACAAGCTACAATAATACAAATGTCAACCAACTTTAAAAATCCCAAAGAAAAATCAAAGTATATCTTCATGAGTCACTGAATAAGCTGTTGATTCCTCAAAACCTAGGTGACACGTGGGCTGTAATAAGATTTCATGTGATTTAGGAAGATTAGGAGAAAACATTGCGTAAGACTTCTTGTCAAAGCGGGATGTTCCACAACCAGAAGCACAAACAGTGATGTCCTAGCACCAGCCAGATTAGCCCTTGAGAACCTCCACAGCCTCCACATTGTCCTCCTGAGGCCGGTGCGGGGCATTTTACTATAATACCTCTGTCTCCGCTTTTTGGCACCATAAATAAAAAGCCCTACATAGATGGCCAAAGAGGAAGACAGTATGTGGAAATTACACCACAAATCTGTGTCAGTATTGATCCCCAACAGCTGCCCATCACTCAAGTGCTAAGAGTGCTGGCGTTTTTTTTCTTTGTTATTTATATTTGACCGAGTCAAAGAGTATTGCTTTAAATGAGAATGTCTAATTATTTGACAGCCTTGTCACAGATAGTGGCTTTTCATGGTCGAGTCAGGGGGGAGATGAATCTACAGGAAATATAAAGACCTTGTGTCTGTCTCTCTTTATAGGTGGTACAGATGCAAACCACAATGGATGAAAACCAAACATGTGACACCAATGAGACTGGGCCGGTAAGCCGTACCCATATAAACAGTTCAACACAGTTGGATGGATTGATGGAGTATGACTAGGAAACAATATATTATTTTACATTACATTACATAATTTACCTTTAAATTTCTGCTTATAAAGGAAATATACAAACACAATCAAAGTGTGCCCCATCCCTGTTCAGGCATACAGGAACACTTTTACTCTTCACTAGAAACTTTTAGATAAAAAGCACTATACTTACTTATCTCATACACAAGATCAATGCTGGTACCATCTACAGTACTCTGATAATTATTTTCTTTCAGAAACATTTGGAATTCTGCCCAAATTAAGGAGGAATTCCCCAGGCACCAGGTATTTATGTTGTTATATGGATATATATTGAGCACGGTTCAAATCCGATGCACTGCATTTAGATAGCAAAGAAAATAAATAATTTCTTTTGTGAAACAAGTACCTGTATCATTGGTTAGTGGTTTAAAATGGTGTTTCCCAACCTAGCCTTCAGGGATCCCCAGATACTCCATGTTTTTGCTTCCTCCCTGCTCCCTGCCAGACAGTTCACATTTCTGATCCCTGTGGGAGCTGGGAGGGACAAAAAACATGGACTATCTGGGGATTCCTGAGGACTGGATTGGGAAACATTGGTTTAAATGATTCCAAAATAACCCATGTTTCCACAATCCCTTCCACAATGCCATGCCTTTCTTTATGTAATACACTTGATTTGTACATAAAAAGCAAATGGAACACAGCACTGCTACCATTCCACCACACTGACCTGCATAATGTTCTATTATTGTCAAACTGCTGCTGAATTAAGCTGTTGCACCTGATAAGGTAAAGACCCCTTTTAAAAATGTGAATAAGTCATTCTGCTTTTCTGTGATCATATCAAATACTGGGCTAGAGTTGAATAACATGCAGAAAACTAAGTATCTGGGGCATATGATAACAGCACTTTGTACACCTGAGAAGTCATTTAGTCTCATATTTCACAAAAGCATTACTTAAAACTGAGATAGTGCCTCTTTTTCACATTGTGGTTTAATTTAAACCTAAAAGTAAATTTCCAAAACAAAAAAGCACGCAAATCAAAAAAATGATAATGGAAAGGCCTGTACTGTAGAATTTTGTTGAAAGTTGGATTAAATAAAAGAAGCCATTTTCATACCTACAGTGGGCTCGATTCTTGGAAATGGTAATAACGTTTGACAATATTTCTAAATTGGGCCAGTGCGAGGACTTGGAGAGCTAAAACAGTTTACACACATAATGCTGAACTCTACAAAAGAAATCACCCAGTGTCTTGCCTGTTTTTTTCTTCTCCATTGGACAGTTGACAGAAGATGGATGGGAAGTGACAAGATAAGGAAAATCATTAGCACACCACAGAGCCTTGGAAAGGCTATATGCTGGAAAAGGTCAAGAGTCTAAAGGGCCCTGGTTTTTTCTGGAGTATTTCCTGTTGTCCGACAATCAGGTGCAGAAATCACACCAGAACTGCTGACTGGACCACCCCAGATATCCTCGATGGTGCTGGGAGAGCAGGCTGCAACCATGTCCGCCATTTCAGGCTAATGAATACTTCTGCATAGAATCTATGCCATTGGTAGCTATGTAGACTCGTACACTACGGCGTAGCCTGATGCGCACCTCCCCAGAAATGTAACTACAGGCTATGTTGTATGCTAAAGAGTAGGGTTTGTGGCTACATGGCTACCTACAGTGTTGGACAGTTGGTCACCAGCCATGCTCCAGGACTTCTTCCACCCTGTATAGCTTAGCTGCAACCCTAATTTAACACACTTGATCAGACCCTTAAGTAGCATCTCATCTTAGAGTCAACTTGGCTTCAACATAGCTGGTTCCAATACTTATCTGTATCAGGGGTGTTAAATTAGGGTTGCAACTAAGCTCTGCATGGTGGTAGATCTCCAGGAGCAGGACTGGTGACCACTGGGGTAGGGTATACAGCCACACGGCTGCCTACGACGTAGGGTACGCGGCCACATGGCTGCCTACGGCGTAGGGTACTCGGCCACATGGCAGCCTACGGCGTAGGGTACGCGGCCACATGGCTGCCTACGGCGTAGGGTACGCGGCCACATGGCTGCCTACGGAGTAGGGTACGCGGCCACACGGCTGCCTACGGCGTAGGGTACATGGCTACACGGCTGCCTAGAGTGTGGGGTATGCGGCCACATGGCTGCCTACAGTGTAGGGTACACAGCCACACAGCTGCCTATGGCGTAGGGTACATGGCCACATGGCTGCCTACAGTGTAGGGTACGCGGCCACATAGCTGCGTAGAGCATAGATTCTATGCAGCCGTATAAATCAGCCTTTTCGGTGGAGAGCATAGGAAGTGCACTTAATGCTCTGCAGCACTGGTGAGTGCCTGTATCTACTGGCTTGTATGAAGCACCGATGTTTACATTTACATGTATTTAGCTGACACTTTTGTCCTAAGGGTTGTACAAGTGTGGCAGACAATATATGACAAGCATATAGCCGCCAAGGAGTCAACTTGAATACAAGTGCTGCAAGGCTAAGCTTCCAGTGAGTGCAAGGTAGTTATTGGAACAAGAGCTATAGAATAGAATAACTACTTTTTTGTCATTCAGAACGGACACCGGGTATTGCACATCAGAAGGAAATTACGTTGCACTGACTCACCATCGGCCTACCAGAGTGTATTAATACTAAAAATCTTAAACATTAAAAATATAAAATCTAAATAGAAA
Source organism: Mormyrops boulengeri (assembly GCA_026781065.1). Taxonomy (NCBI): domain Eukaryota; kingdom Metazoa; phylum Chordata; class Actinopteri; order Osteoglossiformes; family Mormyridae; genus Mormyrops; species Mormyrops boulengeri. The sequence continues at coordinate 22,562,944 of JAODLD010000002.1, forward strand.
ATAGAATAGATAGTGGAATTAACATAGAATATACATGAAATATACTAACAGCAGTATAGCAGCAAATACCAGTGTACATCACGGTTATTGATGTAACATAAACATAACATAAAAAACAGCACAGAAACACATATTATTTTTAAAGTTTTTAAAAGGTTTTGAAATTTGGAAACTAGCGGCCATACAGCAGAAGGGTTGATTAGGGGGGGTGGCCTGGGGTAAGAGTTAAATTCTCCCACATTAAATTTCGCTGAGTTCCCCACGATACATTTCACTGTCTACAGTGGTGCTATGGATTGAATTTGCCAAAAGGGGAGGCTACTGATCACAAATCAATAAAGACTTTATTATAGGACAGAAAATCATCTCACCCCTTACAGTTACAAAAACGGGATGTACTTCAAAACCAAAGTATTTTGAACTTTTGACTTTCACTTATAGTACATCAACAACAAGAACTTTTAGTGCCAAACAAGTGACTTTATCTTGACTGGTCAATGATTTGACTTAAGTTATCCTTTTGATAGGAACAATTGTTCAAAATTGCCCTTTTTGATGTAGCACTGTTTCCATTTTGGATTGATCTCAAAATGTAATCAGTTTTAGGTCCTCTCCCATACAATGCCGGTGCAAAGTTTGAAAAAGATCCAGGAAACGGTTTTTGAGTTATTGGCTCACATACTAGTTTCTGCGGCAGTGACAGCAGAACCAACAGCACCAAGGATTTGAGTTAGTAGTACCACTGGAGAGAGAAAAGGAGATGTGTAACATGAGAGTTTTGGCTTATTGAATACTAGATGTGCTGCTGCACTTTGAATCATCAGCAGTAGTTTCTTGGCACATACTAACAGCTCTTTCAGTAAAGAGTTATAATCAAGGTGTGAGATAAGTGCCTGGACAAAGAGTTGAGATAGATACAGATAGATAAGGTCTGATATTTTTGATGCTATTCATAATAAATATGCAAGACTGGAGAAACAGCTGGTCAGCAAAGAATAGCTGGTCATCTGTCATTACCCCAGAATCCTGTATGTTCCAACTTGGATATTCATGTTGTGTTGAAGGGTCGGATTAGCAGAGAAGACAAGACGCTTGATATTCGAAAGGTTCAGCTGGAAGTAGTAGTTACTCATGCGGGGTAAAATGTCGGTGAGGCATGCAAAAATAGCTCAGATTATGGTGTCCCTGGGAGGGAGTTCAGGCAGAGTTGCATGTCATCTGTATAATAGTGGCAGAAGAAGCCATGCAACTGGATAAATGGATATACAGAGGTGGCACGCAGAGAGAAGATAAGAGGGGCAAGATCTGAGCCTTGAGGCACACCTATTTTATCTGCTGTATTTTACCTGATGTGAGGTAGACAGCTCTGTTCCCCAATACACCTGGAAGGACCTACCTTAGAGGTAAGACTCATACCACATCAGAGTTGTCTCTGTGATGACAAGTTGGGAGAAAATCTACCAGAGGATTTAATGATTCACCATGTTGAAGGCTCCAGACAGGTCCAGCAGATGAAAATCGATGACCTACTGTAGATGCTTTCACATTCACAGAAGCCAGCAAGGCAGTCTCACTCCAGTTTTGAAACTAGGCATATGAAGATCCAAAATGTTATTATGTGCAAGAAAGTCAGAAACCTGACTGGAGACAGCATGCTCAAGAGATAGCGATAAGAGGTGAGAGATTGGCTTGAGGTTTTCACCTTGATGAGTTGAGCGTGTGATTTTTAAGGAGCATTACTCTAGATACTCAAGCCTGCTTAAAAGTGGTGGTGAATGTACCAGTCTGAGTGATATCTTAATGTGAGTTAAGGACAAGTCTGGGAGAGATGAGACTCTGAGATGATGGAGTGCAAGGGGGCCAGGGGACAGGTAGTGATTCTAGTAATGAGGAGAAGCTTGGAAACATAGGTGGTAGTGAGTGGGGCAAGTGAAGAAAATGCTGGACTGCATGCAGAGGGAAATCGTGTGTGAGTGCTGGGCACAGAGAATAAGCTGCCGATAGCTGCCACCGTCTCCTGGAGGAGTCATCAGCAGTCAGCATGCTGGGTGGACGGTCAAGGAGGGTGTTGAAGGTCAAGAATAGTCAGTGTGTATCTGGGAAGGTGGTCATCTTATCATGATATTGTGTGGAATATGTTGATATCATCTTGTGCCCCATGGTATGTTCTCTGGTAGATATATACAAGTCATTTTGATGTTAGATTTAAACATGAGGATTCATTTTTATGAACATCTCACAGATGCACCCTAAGGAGTAAGACGATCTGCCAGGGAGACCATGAAGAAACACAGGTCTGATGGCAATGCTTATACAGTGGCTGTGGTACAATACATTTGAAGTTGTACTGAGATTTCAAAAGAGTAAAAGACTATTAAACTCACAGAAAATGTGGTCAGCAATATTCTGATTGTTGTGACATTCCCAAGCCTGTAAAAACTTGAGGGTTGTGTTGGCCTGCTTGCTCAATCTGAACACACACACACACACACACACACACACGCATACATATGGCAATCACATACCTGAACACTACAGGCATAATCCCTCATGCAATTAACACAGCAGGCTAGGAAGATGAAACACAGTAAGAAGCCAAGTGACCAGTGCAGCCTGCCCCATTCACAACTATGCTACTGCCAGTTATGATTCTGCACATGAAGCATCAAGTTGTAAGCAGCCTGTACTGAAATGGCAAAAAAAGTACATATTGTTCCTGGGAGAAGGACATGCATTGGGTACACTATCAGCAAGTTTTAGTAAGAGCAAGTTAAAAATAAGCAAGAAAATTGCAGGGATGGAGAGAGGAGGATCCAAAATTAAAACAGCATCTTAAATGTCTGCAACGCCTCATATGCTGCGGAGTTAGTCTATGTCAGTGTTTCCCAATCCGGTCCATGTTTTTGCTCCCTATTGGGAACTGGGATGGAGCAAAAATGTGGACTGTCTGGCAGGGTGCTGCGAGGGAGCAAAACTGTGGACTGTCTGGCAGGGTGTTGGGAGGGAACATAAATGTGGACTGTCTGGGAGGGAGCAAAACTGTGGACGGGCTGTGGGTCCCCGAGGACCAGGTTGGGTTTAGACTAATTGTATTCATGCCTAAATATAATAAAATTACCATCCAACTATGATTTCCTTGCTAAAATTAGCTTCAAATAAGGCTAACGTAACGTAAATCAAACTTGTGAATATTAACCCAAGCAGGCAAGTAAACTCATTCAGATTATACTGATGCATTAAGCGGGAGATGGCAACTATCTCTCATTATTAGCGGAAAGCAGTACTGTGACTGATGTAAACTGATTCGAATTGTGGCTATATTTATAACTTTTTATTGAAATCCGTTTAGAGGGCCTCTGAATTGGCAAGATCTAGGTGATCAGCAGTTTCACAAAAAAAGAGACAAGGAAACTGAACAAACCAGCTGAAAATTAAGAAGTCGTTATAACGTACTGCCGACAAAAAAATCTAAGAATGGAACAAATGACTAAGCAATTTGCAGTAGGCACCATTTGAAAAATGTATCTACTTAAGGACAGAGTGGCTTAGTGAGATTCCCACAGCAGGGGCAGTGTGATAGATGGATAGACCCATGGGGGCTCCCCAGATGGGTTAAGGGGCAAGAGTGACTCAGAATATCGTTGCTAAACCCAGCTATGCTCCTGTGACGGAACATAAGCTGGTAATGCTTAGCAACTGAATTGAATATTCCAGTACGTATATGAAGAAACAACCTTGAATTCGTGAGCTTGTTTTTCTTTATTATTGTCAATATGGACCTCATTTTAGCTTGTGTCTGTCACAAAATTTCCCATTGATAATTATCGTATTAGAATCACGTCTCATTAAAATGAACGTAAGCTCAGCGTCTGTACAAGTTTTGTTCAGTGAAGACCAACACGAAATGTTTTTACAAGGGCCACGAGGTGGCACTGTTCCCACTTTTTAATTCCATAAACACAGATACAATGACTAGTTCTCTAATAAAGCTGATACCTGATATTTAAAGTGGTGAACTTTTATCTCAATTGCAGACTTAATCATTTAACGGCATTCACTTCTGGTACACATTCCCTTCACAACGTAAAAACCGGGCAGTTACCCTGTTGCCTCAGCACTCCACCCCTTGTCTCCACCCCTTGTCTCCACCCCTTCCTCAGTCAGCATATTCAGTGCAGCACTGGGATCTGGCATGTCGGGCATTTTGTGGGTGTGCTCATGGGCTGATGGGTAAAATTTAATATCAGTCCAGCCCTGGGTATAGTCATATTTATCAGTCTTCTCAAAAGTTAAATATATAATAAAACCCCTCAATTAATGCAGAACAATATTGCAGGTACAATTTCTAAGGCTTTTTAAAACTAGGTTCAGGAGCAAAAGAACCTGAGCTAAACTAACTGTGAGCTTGAATTCCAATTTAATCTCCTTTTGACTGTCTGAGCATAATTTTTAGGACTGCAGGCACTGAAATGGAAGGTTAAGGGTTATGTGGGGCATGCAATTGCCATAGGTCTGCAGATTTGTTATAAAGAGGCAGGTAAGGATTACATCACCATGATAACAGCTGCAAGCAGCAAGTAATGGAAGTGAAATGGAGTTAGGTTGGGTGCTGGTGTGTCTTGACCCAGCGTCCGGCTTCTTTGTGAAAGCTTGCCCTTTCAGCGGCACCCCCGTGACAGTTGGATCAACTTCAAACTGACCTTTATAAGAACTACCAGACATGCAAAAAGAAAAAAGAAGACAGAAAAATTTCAGTTTCATGACGCCATAAACACTGAAGTTCAATGCATCAAATCAGTCAGCATTACATATTCACAAATATATGCACGAGAGGAATTTTTAAGAAGCATTTCCAGGTTAGCCCTAACCTCTTTTTAGCTGAACACCTTCGATGGGGGTGGTGCGACTCCAGCCGGTGCAGATTTCGGAATGAAATATTAAGTCAACTGGAACATCCCACCTATGGCGTCTTGACCTAGCCCTCAATGCCAAGGCTGCTGGCATTCTGGTAATCTCTCAGTGTACAGGCTGATATAACACCACAAAGATTGTCTTTATCTCCATGATCCAGCCTCAGAGCATCAAGAAGACCAACGTGTCCTCATTGTATCCCTCCTTCATCCCAGAATTCTCTCAGCGGGTCACGTCAGGCGGCTCAAGCTGACACCTCATAAATCTGTCTTTAAGGCAATTTTTTTTTTAGTTTGGACTCAAGCAAGCATCCAAGCAAGTAGAATTTAATAGTCTCCTTGACATAATTGGGGTGGGTTGCATTTTTAAAGACAATGGAGGTTTACAAATGAACTATATCTCTTCTTCCTTGAGATTAGAAAAAATAAAAAGAACAAAGACACATGATATTGATTTTTACCATGCGATGCGAATGCACCTGAATGCCAGTGAAGTAAATGCTTTTATTCTCTAGCAAAAAGACGCAATAAGAACATAACAGCACTGGTAACACAGGTGATTCCACTGGCTCCAGCAGGAGAATTATGGGAAAATGAAGAGAACAACAGGCAACTCTGCCGTGATCCCAAACCACAGTGTCAGAAAAAAAGAGTATCAATTTGTACCTTTGCTTGTCACTGGGGATATACCCTCAAGGGTAGATGTACTTTTGAAGATGCCGAAATGGACTATGAGTACTGTTTTTGTACCATTGGGGGTACATTAATGTTATTTGTACTTTGTGGATGTTCCTCAGAGTCTATTGCTGTTCCTTAAACTAGACCAAAAGGTACATTTACCTACAGTTAGGGTACAATTGGCAGAGCCTTGAAGGTACAGCCCCAGTGACAAAGGTACAAATTGGTATTCTTTTGTCTAACAGTGCAGGTGGGCCAGTGGGGGCTTCGGCCAGCACCGGAGACCAGAGGAACTGATGAAGGGTCATGAATTGCTGGAGATATTGGGACAGACTGGCACTCATCACCCAGAAACATACATTAGACAACTGAAAAGCAAGTTTGCAAAACCCACTCGGTCCTTAGCAGGTACACGTAGGGGGCTGGGGGTTGGGGATTACCTGAACCCTAACTCCCAGCCGGCACAATTCACCTTAAGCCACAACCATTCAAGCACCTGGCCCTCGAAAAGTCTGTGCATGGCCCTGGTCCTTGTGGTAGATGCACGGGATAAGTTCGTAAGTACCATCTCTGTGAGATCTAATGAAAGTTCTTTGCTAGATTACAGGAGGACTGAGTGAGTTTGGATTCCCAGTACTGTAGCATTGGATGAGGAAGCTTGACTTTACGTCATTGGTGGTCTTATCTCAAAAAAAATCTCACAGAAAATGGACTATGTGTCTTTGGAAATTTGCTCTTCACTTATGTATTTGCACATACATGCACACACAAACTCTCTCTCTCTCTAGCTGTAATGTATACATAGATGCAAGAGAGAAACAAGCATAAAAATACAATACAATATAAAAATACAATATAAAAATACATATATGTGTCTGTGTTTATAAAGTAAACAACAAATGCCAGCTAGGCAGCAGATGACTTACAAAACATGCATGGCTGTTGCATGTCTCATCTGTATTATGGGCCATTCCTTGGGCAAAGTCAATAGCATGTGATTATTGGTGGTGCATGACAAACAGCAGGGCAGAATCGTACTCAAGGTTGCCTCTCTGCGAAATTCGTGACCCTTGGGCAGCATTATCGGTACTCCAACCTACACTGAGGATGCAAGAGAGGCTCAATCAAGGTAATGTGGCAAAATGCACCGTTTGGACAGGCAGTTCTTTTGGATGCATAATTAAATTAGTTTGCAGTTAAATCCTTGGAAATGTTCAGCTCAGTCCAGTGCAGGAAGCAAAAGGACAAGATTGGTGGTCTCACAAGTCCAACAAAGCCATGGTAATGTAACAACAGAAGTTCGGGGATCCAAACGCTATATGCGGGGAGTTAATTGAAGGAGCCAGCAAACAGACAATAGTATCAGCAAGCAGGGTTCTTGGTTGGGGTCACGGAAGCGAAGAGGTCGAAAGGCAGGGGAGTTAGTGCTATCAACACACAAGAGAAGGAAGGTAAAGATTCCGGGGAAGTCTGAGGGTCAGCTGGGCAGAGGAGTTCAGAAGCTGGAGAAGGAAGGAAGATTAAGGCAGGACGCAAGACACAGGGATAGGGCTCAGAATGCTGATTACCCCAACAGTACCTCACACTGAGGGATCCGGCAACTGAGCTCAGATAGGTAAGTGACAGGTGTGGCCAGTAATTAGTGCTGCTTGTTAGTCCGTGTTTGTGAATGGATAACAACAAAAATGATATAAACAGACAAATGAGAAAAAATAAATGAATAAGTGAAATGAATTGGGAAAAAAAACACCAATCACAAAAATACGGCTGCTCTCTCCACTCCCCATTTACCTCCCACCTCTGCTGGCACACATTTGAAATCTTTTCTCACTCGCACTGCAGCGGCTTCTGTCTTAATGATTTTTACCGGCTCAGGTGTGTCTGTTCGTCTGTAGCAGGCGGGTGTCACCCCACTAGCTGCCGTCACTGAAAATGAACAATTAGCGACTTCGCTTCTCGCTCTCTTTACATGCATTTTATCTTTTTTCCGGTAAGCAGGTCAAGCAACTGCATTTGGTTTACAAAAAATGGAAGGGTCTAAATTAATAATCATGCATTAATATATGTACACAGCATGACACTCTTGTCTTTCACCTGGACAATCACGATTTAAATTTGTAAAATTCACATTCCTTTATAGCTTATTTCTTTTTTATCATTCTGGATATGTTAATGGACAAGAATAGTTTAATTTGGTATTTGCGTGGAATTTAAATATGCAATGCTGAAGTGACTCACAGAAAAATGGCAGCTTTTACACTGTTTAACTAGGCGAACATTGACAGTGCAGGATTTTCCCACATGCATTTTCCATCTAATGCCCACAGATAATGGTTTGCTGAATTCAGCTTTTGTTTGATACAGATATATAGAACCCTCTCACCCACCAACTCAAAGTGCATGACTTCAAAAAGCAGAACCTCATCTGCTACAAAACTTCAGCTGAAGTTATTAATGGGAACGTGATACATTTTTAAATAACATTTGTGGCAATATTCCGTAAATCATATAATGTATCATGCACTTGTTGTGAATGTGAAAAACATACACCAAAATAGTTCAAGGACTTTCCCCACTTGACAGACAGTAAAAATAAATTATAAAACAACTTTGTGCTTTTTTCAGTTTTTCTGTGGCTTATATTTAGTATTCAGCATACAGCAGCTAATCTGCCGAGAAATAAAAAAAAATATATATTTTAAAATACATGGCTAAATGTTTGCCAGATGCAACATCATGACTGAATGATAAATGATAATGAATCCATATGGGGGAGATCTAACCCTTGACCTGACTGCTACAAGAGAAGCTACAAGAGATCCACCACCCAGGATAACACTGTGATGATGTCACTCCTCAGAGGAGAAACACCTATCAAATTACAGTGAAGAACCAGCAGCAGCTAAGAATGGGAAACCCCTGCAAAGGAGGCCCTAAATGGAGATTGTTATGGTCAGCCATCTTGTGGTAAATGGAATCGAGATGCGATCAATTTCTCTAATGAAAGCAATCAGCAGCAAAACACAGTGGGCTTATTTCCTAAAGTGAAATGATTTAAGTTTAAAAATGGAAGTGGCTGCACAGGTCACATGACTGTGACAGTGCTGTCAACAAAAAAAATCACTTTCTATTCAGGAGGGGGGAAAAAAAGAAAAGGAAAATAACAAAGTGTTTGTTATGGGTTATGCATCAGCGGAGAGCCGCCCACGTCACGCCTGAGCGTCCGCTTAGATGTGCTGCTGTTGAGAGAAGGGCAGAGCAAAAAAAAACACATCGGAAATATTAACAGCCTTTTGCATGTCCTGACCTTGGCCTGCCCCAGAAAGCAGGCTACCTGCATACTCCTGACGGCAATATGCAAATTACACGACTGCCTCTTGGCTGCTGCCCAGGCAGACTGTGTAAATCTGCTGGCCGCGCAAGTTACAGTGTGGGATGCTGAGCCGGCCTGATCTATCACCTGGGGCCGGCACGGCGGCGGCGGTTACCTGATTAACGTGAGTTCCCCTTTATTCTCATGCTGTCCGTGCGGGGGGGGGGGGGGGCGGGGGGGGGGGGGGGGGGGGGGGGGGGGGGGGGGGGG
>JAODLD010000002.1:22572214-22595736 GCA_026781065.1 Mormyrops boulengeri
CCGCTTTCTCCGTGCGGTCCCCTTTATTGTCCTGCTTGCCGGGCCCCCCCCCCCCCCCCCCCGAGGTGAAATGCTGGGGCGGTGCCTTTCTTACAGGTCGCCTGAACACGTCACACTGTGGCACCTGCTGTTCCCAGCTCCTGTCCATGTTTTGTGGTCTGTGTCAGAAAAACAAAAGAAGTACCAACCTTGCTGGGCTCATCCTTTGTCTCTTGAAGCGCCACAGATTTTGTTATGCATCCTTGTTTCTTTTACAAGTGATAATAACTATATGTGATCCAGTACAATAATAAAATTAACGAATGTGTGGAAATCTCCTGGTTGTAGACTAGGGATCAGGGAAGCTATGGATTGAGGAGGTTCCTCTGGAGCCGGAGCAGCATTCAGTTCCTGCCTTTAGAAGGAAACGAAACACTGACCCACCCTCTAAATTTGTACATTACACATACTTTGCAGAAATTAAAACACTTGAACACTTGAATTATAATCAAAACGGTTATGGTCAATAATACTTCACCATTGGTCATCATTCAATCTACTGAATTGTTCTTAATACACATTTTCCACCAGCATAAATTTAAAGGACTTAATTACGAGCAGGTGGACATCGTGCCATTTGTGCCTCATCTGCATGCAGGATCCATGTATGTGTCAGAGGAGGACATGGATGTCAGACAGAGGAACAGCCTCCTGGGAAATTGGATGTATGGAGATCTGCAGAAGAACGACTGTTCCTATAGCACTGACCTGCTGGCCTCAACGAGATGAGATGTTAATGAGATAATGTCCCTAATTCCTAAGCAGTCAATCAGCCATTTGCCTTTTTAATAATGGGTATTAGCAGAAGATACGGTCATAGCTTGTGGTTACTCATCTAGAGTTAAAGGTTCCTATGCACATGCAATTGTTAAATTATAAAGCAATATCAATATCAATAAATTCCCACATTCAGAGAAGTTTATTAAAATGTAATGTTTAGACAGTTGGGGTTTTAAAGTCCTTATAGGCTCTGAGCTGCTCCAAATCCATGGCCTCATTCCAATAAACTTGCCCCCAGAAACCTGGTGCGGAGTAAAAACAGGCACATGGATTTTGGTGAATGTAAGAGGATTACCACTTTTTAAAAATAAAAAAACAGTCTCCAAATAAAGAACATCGATGTGATCCTGCAGAGGACAAGCAGTTATGGACTATAATAAACCAGTAACAAAAACTATTGATAAACTGTGTTAAATTCAAAATGATTCCACACATAGACTGATATGTATACCAAGAGCTTATTGTTAGCATAAAGCATAACCCTAATTTACAAAGTATGCCATCACAGATTCGTTTTTAAAATCTGTACAATACATGCCATGATGTCCGTAACATTTTATAGGTGTGGTCTGTTATCAATAATATTGAACGAATTTTAAATTACACACAGAAAACATCAGCATCTGGGGTTGTCTAAATAAATTCAGAGCACCTTACATGTGGTACAATAATGTGGCATAGCATAGAACAGAATCCGAGGTTTTGTTGTAGCTAATGACATTTAAAGAGTTAAGGTTTAGAATCATTTAACACTAGATGAAGGGGTGCAATACATCACTACACAGCAACAATAAAAAACCCTAACAGAAAATAAATTGTTTTATGAATTTTTAAAAGCCACAATGCCAAACATAACAACTCTGAGAGCAAAATCACAATCATTAATGCTGTAGGGAGTATATGTGCATGTTTACTGGATACTAAGATCTCAGTAGCATACTGAGAAGATTCTGATGACCTGCATGCCAAATAAGACTCACCTGGCCTGGTCATGACCCTGTAAATATGACCTTCAATGGGTGTAAATCATCAGTTATATTACCACATTTCACCTATAGCCCTTTTTTGAGAAAAAGAAAAAGAAAACATCAGACATGTGAATAAATTGATAGATATAATCATTATTCGCTTTGATATGTTGCATCATCAAACTCAGAAAAAGCTCCAGAGGCAGAGTGCCAACCAAGAGTCTTCTGAAAAAGGGAGGTTTCTGTTTTATGAAGAAGCGTGGAGTGTAGAGAAGCACTGGTGATAGGTACTAATGAGACGGAATCATTCCATACCCTACCCGGTATATTCTGTGTAGTCAGATGCACAATGCAGGAAACTCACAACAAATAACAGAACCGGAAATGCATTATGAAAACCACCCGATTGCAGGATGACGAAGGGCTAGCCACAAGCAACTGCCCTTACCTTTGAGTGAAAAGGGGCATTTTGCGAAAATAAAAGCCCGTCTTTTAAGGAAGCTCTTCAAAACACCCCTTGATTTCTTGGTGTATGTTACAGCAAGACTGACTTTCCTAGGGCCTGTTTAATAAAACATAACACAAACTCCGCCAGGTGCAGTGAAGCGTTCTTTATTTTGGGAATATGGGAGATTAAAGCCCCCCCCCCCCACCAGAGATGGAACATCTTTACGAGGGTCAGTTCAGTCTCCAGATGCCGTCCTGGTACCTTTAATGTACAGGAATCCCAAGAATAATTTCTGATGCCATGGAAACGCCATAAAATACACAAGATATAAAACAAGCAAACTGTAACTCTAACTACTATTTTATAACCGATACATTTTTAATAAAGGACAATAGAATACTTGGAGAAATATGATGACACTGTAAAATTCACTGTATCCAGTATGACATTTCGGAAACGGAATACTCACAAAGCTCAGCAAACACTTTAAAACTGACCAGAATTGGGTGTCATAATGGAAAGGAAGAAAACTGCTGTAAAGGGGTATATTCAGATTTGGTTTCAGCGTAACCAAATTATTCAAAAATTACTTGAAAATGACTGGCAATGACAAATGCTTAGCGGTAGTGCTGGTCTGTTACCTGTTAAAAAAAGGGGAAAAAGCACTGGCAAAAACAGAGAGTTTTTGGTCTGCCAGGAAAGCTCAGTGTGTCTGACAGACTCCTGCTCTTGCTTGTCCCTGAAGTGCTCAGTTTGGGGCATGTTTGATAGTGTGAGCTCTCTAATTAGGATTACAGACAGCAGCTGCTTTGGGCTCCCTTGCCCTCGCTGTCTTACTTTGAACAACCTACGCCTCCTACCGAAAGCCTAGATTCAATAGGTAAACACCTCCACCCCACAACAAACGGCTCAGTTCAAGGTGTTTACTTTGCCCTAACAGGTATGTGATGAGAAGGGGAGGAGTCATCTTCAAATCTGACATACTTATTACAGTCATGCTCCTTCAAGCTTTGGAGTGCCTGACTCAGATGGACATTGACTTATCCTAAATTTCCCATTTCTCCCACAATTTTAAAGTTACCCCCCCCAAAGCAATAAGATCTAGGTTTCCGTCAATAGGTATACAAATGTCCTTGCTCTGAGGCCGAGAGCCGCTCCAATTGGTAGCATAAAACGGGCAGAAATGGAAAAGCAGATTGGGACAAAGTTATCATTTGCGAAGAAATGCGATTACTGAAATGGGTTTTCAAAGCAGGACGCGTGGCATTCACCTCAGATGTATAGGTTTGTTATCAGTAAACTACAGCTTGCGGCCGCCCGAAGTCACTTGAATCTGCGGGATACAATGGCCCAGAACCATCGCACATGGAGTATGGACTTCTGAGATGCCAGCCATTTCGAAATGCACTTTAAGCACACCAAGACCAAAATCCTGTCCTTAATTGTGCACCATATGGTCGGCCCCTGATTTGCATATCAAAGCCATTAACTGTTTAAATGCTTAAAAAATATGTTCCTTTTATAGCGCATTTACTGTAGCTCGATACAGGAAAAATTGCCGATGCTTTGCAGTTAATGTCGCCATCTGATTAAAAACTCGAATCATGTTAATCTGTCAAAGCATGCCAAAGTACCATAAACGCAACGACCCTAAATAAAATGCAAACATTGTACTAAATTCTTTACATTCTTACCAACAACAAAGCATTTCTATATCATACATTCTGAATTTTATAGCCATATAACTTTTTTGGGGGGAAAAACTCGTGTAAAATAAATGGTATATTAGAGTAACTCTTAAAAGAAACATACAGTATTACCTACTTACATCAGGGTCGCAAGCTCTCACGCATCTGGCGCGACATTCACGCTTTCATACTCTCACGCTCAGGCAAGAATCTTACGGCAAATCTATATTAATCCATTATAAACCTAAAAATTACCTGCATCAAAACTGTCGGGGCAGTTTGCAAGCCGTACAGACTATCTGCAAGGTAATAAAGCTGTGATATACATGTAAAATGCGTGTGCGGAGTTTGAAAATGTCACGTCAGCCAGCTGACCAAAGTCGGCAACCCTGTTGCACTTTAAGAGAACACATATAATTATATGCATATATCATGCAACTTGTGGACAACTTGTAGTAGAAAGTATAATCCAATGAAGACCAGAAGAAAAACCAATAATCGAATAGCTCTTAAAATTCCCTGCGCTCGTAAGACAGAGATCTCACATATTACCGCAAACGCGGTTCATGTTTCATTAAAGTACATAATTAGATCTGGCGACGTTGCTCATAGCTTGTTGTATGTACGAGAAATCCTCGCTCACTCGAGTTTCCTGATGCCGACAACTTCCTGTGCCTAAACAGCAGACATTTCCAATTAATCTCCTTTAAAGTGCATCTGCCTCCTGTGTGCACAGAAATGGAAATGTCTCGTCACAGGGACGTGCTTTATTTACATGCAGATAAACGCTCCCATTTTGTTTCAGCCCGGAATAATTAAGATACCAGATGGCATCTCACACTCCTTTCATAAACACATATCTACACATTCCCACAAAGATCTCCACTGCACCTTTTAGGACACGTACCTTACCTACTCCAAACCTGCTTACGGACTGCAGTGGATAGAAAAACAAATGGTGAACGTTTTTAGGAAATTTCTTATGCTTTCAAGGTTGCATTTGAAGAATCGACGTAAAATTGGGAAAGAGAAACGCAATCTCGTAAGGCATTTCCCCTGGTGTTTATGTTTCTCAAAGTAGAAATAAAACTAAAACATGAAATTAGAATATATATATATATATATATATATATATAATCAAGTTAGTTATCGACTCGTTTGTGGCATTAAAGATAAAACACTGCCTCATTTCTTTGCATTCTGGTGAAGGTGCAATGAAGAACTTATACCTTAGATCCAAGAGAAAACTGCATTGCAGGTAGGATGTTTCAGAATTAATGGTACGGAATTTTTGGGTATGTGCGGATCAATACTAAAATATCGATTCTTTCTATCTAAATGTTTTCATTTTGAGAATCAATTCCAGCGTTAAAATATCTATGTTTTTTTACTTGGCAATTTAAATGTTTATATTATTATAGGTAGTAGGACATAAGGGGAAGGGGCCAGACGGCAGGGAAACGGAACGATCGATCGGCAACCCCCCGGCGATACAAGCCTTGGATCGAATCAGAAAAAACAGCTATAGTCTATCCCTAGGAATAAGTTATGTCACCAAAAAATAAAATTAAGTTTTACACAGTGTGAACCTGGCGTTTCTTGGCAGACGATTGGGCTGCGGCATAAACACATTTAAGAGGGGACACAGCCCAACGTCTTTACCCGAAAGTTGGAAAGACCAGATAATATATATGGTAAACAACCTGCTCAACAGAAAAGTAATTTGTCTATTTTTATATGTACTTTTTTACAGGACAGGTGGGCCTCCATTTTCGCTATTAAAATTACTTTGCCTTGGATTACAAGGATGACAAACAGATGTTATGAATGTGTTATGGAAATTTTCTTGAATAAATGAAATGAGTAATAAAGGCAATCACTTCTCACTGTGTTTACTCTTTTCACTGCTGACACCATCATTGATGGAAACTGCACCCATAATGTTTGTAACCATTGTTATCACTTATTGGTGCCCTCCCTTTTTGAGAAAAGCTACACCTCACATTCTTAGATATGCAATTAAAGACTTTAAAATATTCCTAAATAGAAATACAAGTTTTATTCCTCACATATTTCTTTTTTTCTGTGCATTTTAATACATAAATAAGATGTGTCATTTTTGTGAGACAATGATAAGTGCTTTAAAAATGAAATATAATATCCAAACTGCTAACTGGGCTCATATGCGTTTTTGCTGGTATACCCATGGAAAACTACACATAAGCTAATTTGTCTTAATGTTTAAAATGTGTTAAAAATACCTTGTGTGAAATATCTGCATATGTCCTTCTTCATAGAGCCCATTTTTCATACTGCGTGTAACTTAATGTGTTCAAACAAGTGCTAGTCAATCAATCAATCAATTTATTTTTGTATAGCACGTTTTCACAACATTGCATTGTCCCCGCCCAATGCCCCACTGCAGAGAGTAAGCCAGAGGCGACAGTGGCAAGGAAAAACTCTGTAGCAGGAAAAATCTGGGGAGGAAGCAGACTCAAAGCTCCTGGGACTGGCAGAGGAAGCCCAAAATAAGACAAACACAAAAAGTCATGATTTATAAAGCAGAATTGTGTACAGTCCAGGTACAAATGCCGAAGCTTTAATAGAATTACGGAAGTTAATGTCTGGGCAGGCAAGTGAGGATGCTGCTTCCATCAGCAGGATGGAGGGGTGGTGCGGTCCAGCAGCAAGCAGGGGAGGATGGCAGATGTGTAGTCAGGCTGGGTGGGCAGGCAGGGAACTGCCCATCATCAGGAGCTCCAGGAAAGAATCCCTCGTGGTGTATGGGAGAAGTGAATAGTGCATTAATAAATGTATGCAGTATGCATGCATTAATAAAACTGAATCAGTGCCAGCCAAAAGTTTGTGGGAGCAAAAATTATGGACTGTCTGGCAGGGTGCTGGGAGGGAGCAAAAATGTGGACTGTCTGGGAGGGTGCTGGGAGGGAGCAAAAATGTGGACCGTCTGGCAGGGTGCTAGGAGGGATCAAAAATGTGGACTGTCTGGTAAGGTGCTGGGAGTGAGCAAAAATGTGGACTGTCTGGCAGGGTGCTAGGAGGGATCAAAAATGTGGACTGTCTGGTAAGGTGCTGGGAGTGAGCAAAAATGTGGACTGTCTGGCAGGGTGCTGTGAGGGAGCAAAAATGGACTGTCTGGCAGGGTGCTAGGAGGGAGCAAAAATGTGGACCATCTGGGGGTCTCTGAGGACCGGGTTGGGAAACACGGCTCTAAGGAAGCTTCAGTAATTGTACTGTTTACAAAAGGGTGCATATCTGTATGAGACTCATGAAACACATGTGATTTTATAACAGAGGTGTGTAATATTTAAATGCATTCTCAAAAGATGGTTGTACTCAGCATCTTAGGTGGCCAGTATGTTAAGTAAACTAGATGTTTTCTCGGAAAGTACATCAACAAATTATTTGTATTAATGGAAGTATGTTGTAAAATATGTTTTATATTAAAAGGAATGACTACTCAGGAACCCACTTAGGGTCACTGTATAACATTATATGTCCATGTACAACTCAAAATGAATTGTTTTGTGTAACAGACTTAGGATGCATTCATTTGTAGGTAAAACAAGAAAAAGAAAATATTGTTTTTTACTTTATTTTCAGGCTCATCTATTAAATTGTATTAGTATATTGTATTAACTGTAATTGTAAATTTGAATGCATTCCTGTTTCCTAGCAGAAGGTTTGAAAATAATTTTCTTAATCAACTGTAGGAAAGAAATGTAAGCCCTTCACGGTTAATTTTGTCACAACCCTGTGACATGCAAGTACCTTCTCCTTCTAAAATTTACTTTTCTCTGGCAATCTGTGTGCAAATGTATGCTAATGCAGCGGCAACTGGCTAAGGCAGCCTGAAATGTAAAATTGTAGCAACATTAGTATGCAGTAATGTAGCTGTTATAACTAGTGATTAAGTCAGAGACTTGGTTAAAGGAACTGTCTGATTTAACCAGCATCCATACTTTCAGAAGACTGCCAATGAATCTACTGTGCATTACATTCACCGCAAAGCATTTTTTCTTGTTTTGGATTGTCTGGTAATTGAACAATTAGCAATTAGAGATCTGCCAACCCAAATAATCATGAGGACCCATTTTTTACAAGGCAGATATGTCATCCTATCCAAGAGCAATTAGACCACTTTGCACCAATATCATTCACTCATCTCCTGACCGCTTATTCTGCTCGATGAGAGCACTTGGACTATATTCCAGGTAGCAAAAGGCACAAGACAGAGGTTCATCCTGGATGGGATGCTAGTCCATCACAGGGACTATATACTAATGACCCAAAACATTATGACCATCCCAGTGTCAAGTGAATAATGTTGACTGTATTGTAAAAATGGTGCATGTCAAGGTCTGGGGTGTATTAGATAGTTTGTAAGCAGTTCATGGTTTTCCCCTGGTCGAACCACTCTCAGAGAGCAGTCACCACGTCTGACCGTAAGCTCTGCACAGGCCTTGGAGTTTCAGAGATGCCGAAATACAACCAAGTCATCTGGCCATACCCACAAACAAATATACTTCCAAATAATTCCAATCAACCGCTTCAACAGGCGCACAACACAACACAAGTGCACACAGCATCTATACCACTCCCTGACACTGCAGCAATCCCAGCAGCCTCAGCAAAGAGGAATACGCGCAACTTCGTTGTTGCTAATTGTTTCTACACACATATACATACATACACACGCGCACGCACACACACACGCGCGCGCACACACACGCGCGCGCACACACGCACACACACACACACGCGCGCGCACACACACACGCGCGCGCACACACACCCGCGCGCACACGTGCCAACAGGGCTGGAGATTAAGCTCACCCACTCATCTGAGGTAAGTATTTCATATGAAGGATGAATACAAAAAAATGAACACTAGTCTACTGGCTAATGAAAATAAACATCGGACTACATTTTCTGCTGAACTATCCCAGATGGCTTGCAGTAAAAATGTTTAAGTTCCACGCCTGGATGCCAATTACCCTAACGGCATGTCTTTTGTCTATGGGAGTGCTGAGGGAAACACTGCATGACATGGGAAGGATATGCAGACTCCACACATACAGGGGAGGTGAGAGTCAAACCCCAACCCCTGGAGGTGTGAAGCAACACACCTTCCCCCTGAGCCACCATGCCACGTCACCCCCTTGCACAAAGTCCATAAAATGAGAATTTTCCGTACCTAATCCTGGTCATTTCCGTCTTTTGCAACCTCACAGATTGTACTTAATTGAATCTGTCATTTCAGTCACTGCTATGACACTTTAAAACAAAGAGGGTGTTTTTGTTTAATAACTACAACGCATATAAACAAACGCATCACATAAAATTCAGATTCAGAGTAATTTATTTAACTCCAAGGGGAAATTTTTGTGCTGCAGTATAGCAATTCACACAAATGACGGAAACACACAAACACGAGGTAGACATAAAGATAAATGCAACACAGAATTACAAATTAGAAATATATATATATGTACGCAAAAACGACTATACTACATATAAGAAAGACTTTACAACTTGAGTGTACAAAATAAATGTAAATTTACTTTATGTAAAGAAGCAAAATAAAGAAAGACGAACATACATTTTTACTGCTGACTGAGAAGCATATCTCATTTGATGGTAATTTTATGAAAAATCAATATGGTCGCTTATCCAGAGGGAGTTCTTGCTTATTTCGTACTATCCTTTTATTATAAGAAAACCCATTATGGGGCATCATTGACAAGCCTTGTGTCCAATAACTGGTAAACAAGATTAGAGAAAGCTCAATATGAACAGATGGGTTTGATCATCCTTGTTTGCTGAGCGTGCAAGCCCTGATATTTGCACCAGCTATCGCTAAGGGCTACTAGGGATCCACAGATCCATTCTATGCTTCTGTGGAGCAACATCACCATCATTAGTCACTGTATATTGTGCAGCTGGGAGCTCACTGTTGGATCACGTCATAGGTGACTACCACAACTAATCTGCACCTCAAGTCAAAGAGCAGTATTCACATCCTAGAGTGCATAAGAATACCATCATTCACCAAGGCTGTTGGAGTGGCTATCCTCTACAGTCAATATAAAGGAGATATTTCTTTCTAGAGCTTTCTGTGTGTCTAGGGTGGAGAATCACTTTTACTTTTATTTCGAATCATACAGTTGTGAGTAGCTTTTGTTTTGCAAATTGCATTGCTTAACTGACAGAATAGCCTTTTTCAGCAAGATTGGCTGACAGTGCATAAATGTTAAAACGTTATAAATTGAGGCGGAATTTTAAAAATGGTGTTGTCATGTCAGGATGTAATGATGTAGCATGTTACATGGCTTCTTTGTTTATGTATACATTGTTACACTTGTAAAGCGATCCTTGTGTATTAATTTCAGCTGGAGGTAATAGTTCATCATTGATTGATTGCAGCTGAAAATGTCTGTATATAATTATTTAGTAAATCAGCATTTTTGCATCAAAAGCCCAACAAAAAATGTATTAAATCTATGTCCCACATTTATTTAAAAATATCTTAAATATAAAGCTGTATAAAGTATAAATGAGCATAAATAAATAATTTACAGGCACTGAAAAGGTAACTGTATGAGCGATTTTGTTGAAAGGAATTCCCCCTTCTTAACATCAGTGTTCTTTTCACTAAATACACTAAAACACATCATTTTCAGCTTTGAATGGAGACTGGTTCAAGACATGATAGGACAGAAAAATCATTTTCTTTTCATATATGCACAATTCAGTACAAAAGTCAATAATAATTGCTGTAATTCCTGCCATCAATTGGAATAATGCAGTTCACCAAGAGAATGATCTATCCGCAATTTTCTTCTCACCAATTATCACCATCAATACCCATAAGGTACCTTTTTCATTGAAAATATTTTTTTATAAGATACATATTTGGACTTCTCCTTTAAGGATGGGTTGGTATACTTGAAATGTAAAGTCAACATCAACACCACATAATAAAAACACACATCTTTGTCACAGGCCAGAGTCATGCCAAGCACGTTAGCCAAGGGCAGGTAAACAGAGCCACAAAAGGCCGACACAAACGTTTCTTTCAATCTCCTGAGGACTTCTCCTTTTTATTTTTTCCCCCACACCATTTTTTACACTTATGACTAGAAGCCTTGTAAATAAGCCGTCTGATAGAAAGAGACGTTTAATCCGGAAGCCATTTAGAGTGAATTCCACCTTGGACATGAGGCCAGTGGGTAATGTGCAGAAGTCAGTTTGAGACATGATTGAACGTTTAAATCCCTGGATGGGATCTTGGGTTGGATCACTGAGCAAGGTAAGTGCAGAAGGATCACTACAGTAGTGCTTAGATATCTGTGGCATGGTTATCGGTAATGGAGGATTTTTTAATTATTATTATTATTATTATTATTGGGCATTGATGGCTTGATAGTTAGGGAAGTGCACTTGTGATTGAAAGATTGCAAGTTCGAATCCCTGACCAGCAAGGCACCACTGAGGTACCCTGAGCAAGGTACCATCCCCGAGCACTGCTCCCCAGGTGCTGAACTAGCAGCCCCCTGCCATGTCACATTGTCACATATGGGTTAAATGCAGAGGACACATTTCGTTGTGCACTGTGTGCTGTGTTGTGTCAACAATGACCACTGATCACTAAATTCTAATTATTGGTTAAGGTAGTGCTCTGTATTGCAGTATGTATGAGTGTACAATTATTGCGTAAAATTCATAATAATCTGCCCTGGATATACATGAGACTGTAGTCTTCTTTATATTCTCTCAGAATCCTGTGCCATTTTCTGATGAATAATTCATATGTTTATCCAGCCGCCTTGTTAGGGCTGTACCCTCAGAAGCTAATCCTTAATTTACAATATTAATAAGAGTCATAAGTTTCCTGATTTGGGCACAGTGGCACATTTAATTATTTATATGCCATTGCAGTACGCTGCGAATTATAGATAAACCTCAGTTTTCATAAGACACAGTTGAAAATACACTATTAATTAAGATACTGGGAGCCAAATTTCTTTCAGCCTCAGATAAGGTAGACAAGGGACTTTAGGCAGGGTAGGTGACACCACTGCTAATGAAAAGAATTATTTTCTTAAAGTTGACCCATCACATAGAAAGTAGTGTGACGTACCAACCCAGTTTAGCCAGTTGTAGGGCCCTTTGCCCATTTTAGAAGGTCCTGGACTGAAAAATGTGTCTGGCAGAGTAATCATATCGTCGGGGGGTCCTGGGGCAAGGTTTCTATCCGGCTCTTGGATCCTCACTTGTGTGTTGATTTGCACAAAAATGTGTAAATCAATAAATGCATATGGGACCATATGAATTATGTCTAAATATCTGATAGGTTAAAATAAACCTACTTTAAGAAGTGCATGGTGTTCATAAGTACATAGTTAAATGAGCTTCATATTTAAATAATTGGAGTCTGATATTACATGAGGAATAAACATTCATGTGCTTTAATAAACCTTGAAACTGTTCTCCGATAGTACATTTCATCGCTATTCCTATAACATAACTGTAAAACAAAACAATTATGAACTCTGCGAATGGGAAATGATTTTTATTTTTAACTGTAT
This sequence comes from Mormyrops boulengeri, assembly GCA_026781065.1. Lineage (NCBI taxonomy): Eukaryota > Metazoa > Chordata > Actinopteri > Osteoglossiformes > Mormyridae > Mormyrops > Mormyrops boulengeri. The sequence goes on from JAODLD010000002.1 coordinate 22,584,747, forward strand.
CACAGGCGATCATTCTTGATTCCCATGACAGCTTAAAAAGAAAGAAAACTGACATAAAACTTTTATATGCCAGTTACCAGTGTGCCTGATGGTGGTCAAACGCCCACGAAGGCTCCCAGACAAACGGGCGTCTTGTCAAAGGCATCATTCTTTGTGACGAACATGGCTACCCACCGGCCTATGCCCTTACTGGGTGTTTCCTCTTTACTGCGGACAGCGGCAACATGGCAGTAGAGGAATGTTGCATCTCACACACATCACAAGCAGGCCGGCGTGTATACAGCGTACTTCCAGATGAATGGCTTGCGGTACATCAACACTTTTTTAAAAAAAATTTATTAGCCAAGTAGGGGCTTCATAAAGTGAGGGACCTAATTCCACACACTGACCACCTGTCCCCCTTGGCCCAGACTGGCTGCTGAGCAACCAGCCATGCTGAAAACAATCAGAATCATAGGGAGTGATAAGAGAAGAAACAGCATAGGGCAGCCACTGCCTTTTCAACTGTAATGTCTACTGGAGTAGGTGTAAATTACCTGCAGGTAACAGATGGCTACAATAAAAAAGGTGTAGATGTAGTGCTATCCCTGTTATTACAACGACTCATATCATTTTGTCTTCTCTGAACCTTCACCAGAGGGTTTCATCATATTGTTTATAAATATAATATATTTTAAGCTTGGTCTGTCGCCGAATAACTGACCTCCAGAAAGTTTTAATTGGAAACTCAGTTTCATCCAGTCTCCAACCATCCGCCAAATTTGTATCTTGATCAGGGTCACGGGTCGGGGGATGGGAGGAGGATGGGGGGGGCTGTGGAGCTCCTCTCGAGGAACATGGGGCAGGAGACTGTTGGCACTGTGCTTAATGTCTAAGGCAATGTGCTCGCAATTAAAAACGACAGCAGATCACGGTAACACTTAAAGCAGTCATATAAGTGCATTATACGTACCATCATAATGCATTATGATGCATTCATGAAGGCTTATAAACACAGCTATAAATATTATTATGTCTGTAAACCACCAGTAGTAATAACTCACAGGATGTGTCTAGTGGCCCTAACCTACATAAGCACAGCACTGTACGCCTATAGGGTACACGTGTTTCCAACTCAAATAAGAATGTGTGCAAGCTTAAATTTCCAAAGTCATGGTACATCTGTCAAGTCTTTTACAAATCAGGGAATGAAGAGCAAATTTCACAGATTCTCTTTGGACTTATCAGTTTCAGGGGCTGGTTGTAAGTGGGTGAAAAGCACTGTAAGCTGCTTGCACACCACCATCCATCATGCCGAAGGAAGCAGCTTCCTCACTGGCCTGCCCAGACACCAACTGAACCTTCTGCATTTATACCTGGACTGTACACAATTTTACTTTATAAACTGGCACTTTGTTACTTTGGACTTTGTCTGCCAGCCCCTGGAGGATGGCCTCCCCCTTTGAGTCTGGTTCCTCCCAAGGTTTCTTCCTTCTAGGGAGTTTTTCCTTGCCACTGTCACCACTGGCTTAGTCACTGGGGGCTTTGGGCAGACACGACGTAAAGCACTTTGAGACGAGGTGATATTGTGAAATTGCACTATATAAATTAATTTAAATTGAATTAAATTGAAACACAAGACCCTAAGAAATGAACTGAGGTCTGCGTAATGCTTAAGAAGGGGAGTCCTGGTGTCCTTGAGAAACAGGTAAACTGGGTAGTTCAGAAAACAGGAAGTGAAGTCAACAACAACAAACAACATTACAAATGTGGGCAGCAGAGAGCACGATGGTTATGAATAAAGAGATTCGTAACACTAAGGAGGAATATCCTACTGCCTCACTAAAACTTCCAGCTGTACAAATAGGTTGAAAATAAATAAATTCAGTCACTTTGGTTAAAAGCACTAGCTAATCACAAAGTTACAGAGAAATGTACTCACACAGATAAAAGGTGATGGAGGATGAAAAGAGTCGTGTGCTCCCAAGATGGAGTTGTCATGAAAGCTCGTGAGACCTCATTAGAGTAGTATGCTGGCCTCATGTCGTGAATATCTGCCACATTAATAATCGACTCACGTTTTTTTCTGGCCAAATGCTGCCTTAGATGAGACGAATGTATAACACGTTTTAAGGTGGCAAGGCAGAAAACGGGAACGGCCCGGGTGTCTGAGCAACATCTGCATTGCATCCGTGCTTTTGCTTAATCACATCCCATAATTGCCATAATTGACATTATTAGAAGGGAGTGTGTCAGATAAGCCGGTCTTGGACTGTCTTTCAAAGGATATACATCATTACTCGGTCCATTCATCAGCACCTCATTACAATCCTGGCAGAATCCATTTTACACCACCCAACTGACACAGCGGGGCAGACCACTGTACATCTGTAACCGTGGCTTCTTCATATACCACCAGATTCCTAGATAATGCTACCTGACTGGCTTTAGTCATTTATTTGCTAATTGGATGGGCTCTGCTGCATGCTTAGACTGCAGGAAAAACTGAAAAAGCTATGTTTTAATTTAGGTCTGACAGACATGATTGATGTGTAGACCACCCTCAACTTCTGCATTCTTTAAGGTCTTACCTAACCCACTGACATGCAGTTGTTATAATTTAGAATGAAGAAGGTACATAATACTGAAGGGCCAGTATATTAATAAATTCTGTATTTGTTATGCAGAACATTTATACTGCAGACTTTTGCATTATGATCTAAAGGGGAATACAGGTATGGTGTGTGTGCGTGTCTTTGGATTATGTTTATATTATATTGTGGGGACCAAATGTTCCCCACAATGTAATAAAAACCAGTTATTTTGACGTTGTGGGGACCATTTTCCAGGAACCCACAAAAATCTGTGAATGCAATCAAAAAACAAAAAATGTCAAAAGTCTGTATCTTGTTTGCTTATTTATGGTTAGGGTTAGGGCTGGGTAGGGGTTAAGGATGTTATGTTGGGATTAGAGTTTTCCGCATAGAAATTAATGGAGAGTCCCCACCATGATATGAATAAAAAAGAACACAAGAATACCAACAAAACGAATTTCTGCATAATTATCATCTCTACATAAAAATCCTTCTACTTTTTCTTTTTCATTTTCTTTCAATAAAAATATATTTAAGGCAATTAATCAGCACTACAGGCACAAAAACACAGAGAAGTGTATAAAGAACAGCAGACCTGCTTTACAGGATGTAGAGTGATGCCTTAGTGGCCGTAGTTAGAGAGAATGACAATGCTGTTACCCAGAGAGGTGGTGCAGTATTCAGCATCTCCATCGGGGATTGAAATCCAATATCTGTGCTTCTAGCTGTTTAACCAGGGGAGTCATTCCAGTAAGTGAGTTTGAGTCAGCAGTTTGGCACATGATGCGTGCAATTTAATTGGGCTTTTTATGATTCTTCATAAACTTTTGGACTTGTGGTGCAAAAAAAAAAACAATAACATAAAACATAAATAAATAATAATGAGAATAATTACTTTTCTCCCTATTCCCTCATGCAACTGCACTTACATAATTGTAATGTAGGTGTCCCCACCATAAATACGGAATTTTCAGGGATAGTTTTAGGCATCTGGAAGATGGAAGGATGCTGTGGTACAGTATGATTAATTAAACGTGCTCGGCCGTGAACACTGCCATTGTGGCATTCAGGGTGCTGTTCACTAAAATTCGAATTATAATCCCCTTGTCCTCTGCTGTGGTTTTCCAAGTTTCTAAAATGTTATGCATCTTAAACTGAGTTAGCTTTATAAAACTTATCAGTCAGGCTTATGATGATCCTGAGCCCATGACGCACAGAGCACAAGGCAGGTTTAACTTGGGGGGGACAGGGTCGCTCACACATACACATTCACTGGGGTGTAGACTGTAGCTGTAGTGGTTAAGTACATATATATATATATATATATATATATATATTCAATTTATTTTTATATAGCGCGAGGTAAGTATGTGTGTGTGTGCATGTATATATATATATATGTATATATATTTTACGCAATTTAAAGTAAGCTACAAAGCCCAACACAAATTAATTAGAAATACTCTTACAACGGAGACAGTAAACCTTATTGCCTCTCAATGTTAATCAAATTCATATGAATTAAATGTAAATCACCAAAAGGAAATAATAGAATTACTTAGTTCCCGAGCTGACAGGGGTTTGATGTCAATGCATAATACTGTTGCGTGAATAAAGCCTTTGTTGAAGAGACAATACCACGTACTGATGACCAAATATCTTGCCTCACTGCGCAAGTTAATTAAAATTAGAATGGGCCAGATAAAGGTGAAGGAGGATTCATATACGAATAATCGTTCTCATTGTTTTTCCATGCAGAATTTTATATGTCCCTCCTTTGGTGTTTGTGAGATCTGATGAGATTAATAAAGGCCTCATGTAAGCCTAAAGACTACGCTTTGTTGTTTAATGGGAAACACAGCTGCTATGGTGATTAACTGAAGATGCCTGCTGTAAATACACATTGTTCATTAGTCCCTGCACCACTGGGATTTTGAGGTAATTTGTTGCGGGAAAATCAATAGAAAAGAAATTGTTATTTTGCATTCTCTTGTCAAAACAGCATCAAATATTACATCATGATTCCTACTGACACGCTTAGAGCAAGAGCCAGGTTTTACACTGTGTGCTTAATTATTAGGCAAGTACCATTCCTGGAGACATTTTTTAGCAAAAGTTGTACAGATTTATAAAAGTGGATTCAGAAGTTTTCTATTGCTGATCTCATCTGTCCACAAAACCTTTGTAATATCAGTTTTGAGATGTGTCCGTGCCCATTCTTGATCTTTTTAGCTTGTGTGTCTTACTGAGTTGAGGTTGCGTTTCAGCCTCTGTGACCTTCGCTATGTCACGTAGCACACTGCACCTAGGACTTCCAGAGATTCCATTCAGATTGCACTTTTGAAAAATGGAGTTTGCACTTGATGCTAAAGGGTTTCTGGAAGACTCCCATTTAATTTAACACAAATCTTTGGCAGCTTGTGTCTTTCTACTTGCTTCTTCCATCATCTTTGGCTGTTGGCCACAAAACACTTGATTGTACAGTGATCACGTTTTAAAGGTTTGGCAGTGTTCATTGTTTTGCTTCCCTCTGACTCACCCTGTCCTATTTTGTTTTTTTTTTGCTCTCTGTAAGGTCTTTCTTCTGCCCATTTTAATAGTAAAAATAATTTTCGGTAGTGCTTACTTTAATTGCATCTTCATGATGCTTTCGTAGAACATTCATACTGTAAGCAGCATATTACAATGTGTTAACATCCCAACATACCTTAACTGTCATGGATCAGCTGAACAACACCACAAATCCTAGAATGCACCTCACTGCTGCCATCTTAGTCAGATGCTCTCCCAGGACTGCAATTCCCAGAATCCTCCACAGCACCGCCACACCTTGCTAATCAGTCAATCAGTTACACCTGCGCCTAGTGATCTCTGCTATTTAAACCATTTGTTTGCTGTGACTCCTTGTGAGATTGTTGCCCTGGTTTTCCCTTGTGAGTGTTCTCTTCCTGATTGTCTAATACTGATGTTTTTGATCTGTTTTGTCCTTTGATTCTGAGATTATGCCTGATGATTTGGATTTGTTGCCATTGACCGCCTGGATTTTGACCTGTGTTTCCTTTTGACTTCAGCTTGTATTACCCTAATAAAACCTACTCTGCCAGCTTGTAAGTACTTCTGCCTGCCCCGTCTTGTGACATTAACAGCTTTAATATACATAAATAAACATTAAATAATAATAACAAAATTATAATTGTGTAACTACATGATGTTTGTTATTAATGAATTTTAAAGCTGCTAAGGTATGTTAGAATGTGGTGTACTTACATGCTACTTATGAATGTTCTGTGAATGCATTATGAAGGTGCACTGAATGTTTTATGAATTCATTATAAAGGCATTATGAAAGTGCAGTTAATGTAAAGTGTTACTGAATTATCTGCACAAGGAAGTATCAATGGTTTTCTGTTTTACTCCAAATAGGAAATACTCAGACCAAATGCTGAGCAGTCCATTCATAATTTGAGATTGATCTGGATTGAAACTATCGGTCGGAAAAGAAGATACAAGCAAAATACACACCTGACTAATAATTCTACATGTAGTGTAGTGTGTGTGTATATATCTAAATTAATTTATTTGAGGGCGTAAGAGAGTGAAATAACCTATAATATTTATCCACTATTCATCAACTCTAAACCTTTGTGAAATCTGAGTGTCTAAAGTCTGAGTTTAAAATAACTAGAATCAACATTTTGATGACAAAATGATCACCATAGAAACATTTTCTGAGCAGCGAAAAAAGCATGTCAGACTAACAAAACTGCCATATGCAAGCCCTTGAATCAACATGACTTGTGGGTTTCCATTCTGATTATACTACCCTCTTCATTTATTCCAATACAGAAATTAACTAAACTTCATGTTTTAATGTGGACTTATTAATAACATAAAAACAATTCATTAATTAATATTGATGTTGTATTAATTATGAGAAAGCATGGCAAAATCTTATACAGTGGTACCTTGGAATACTAACTTAATTAGTTCCAGAAGACTGGTGAAGTTGCAATTTGGTTGAGTTCCAAGTCGAATTTGCCCATAAGAAATAAAGTACAGTAGCTAAAGTACGCAACTTGAACCTGCGAAGTTTGTGCGTACTTAGCCGGTAGGTGCGTAGTTTAGGTTGGCCACTCCCAAACGCAACTTGGACCTGCGAAGTTTGTGCGTAATTAGCCGCCACTCCCAAATAGCTTGCATTTCGCTACGATGTCAAAGAAACCAAACGGCAAGTGTCTCAATGAGTCTCAACACTGTGAAATCATCTCGAACTCGATTTAACTAATAAATCTTGAACCCAGAATTTTAGGGAAAAATATGCGTACTTAAGCGGGATACGTACTTAAGTGGGAGGCTACTGTAAATGAATTTAATCTGGTCCAGCCCCCAAGTGATTGCCTATTTAAACCTATCTACCAGTCAATATAAAAATAATACACCCATAGAAAAGCACACATACGAAAGTGATAAACATGAAATAAATGACAATCCCGTACTCCAAAGTGAGAGCTGACACGTGCACCACCTTTTAAGTTCTACAGTTACTCTCACCACTTTCCTCTTTGGTTTGCTGGTATCACTGCTCACTTTTTTAGGGGCCATGATTACTGTATTACTAAATGTACTGTAGATAAAACACAAAAAAATTCACAGCGAACACAGGAACACAGCTTTCGCACGTCAAACTCGGTCGAGAGGTACCGTGGGACTGAGAGCGATTCACAGGCATCAGCATCCCAGTAGGTCTGTTTGCCTTCATTTCAGCACATCAGCACCTCAATTTGTATGACTTTTAGTGGGTCTGTTTTTGTTTGTTGTGTTCTCAGTTTTTGGGCAAATTAGGGCTAGGTTTTTCTCCACTGACCCGTTCGAGGTCCAAATTGGTAGAGTTGAACGCATGGACATCACTAGGTCTGATCACTCAGAGCTAAAGCCCCGAGTATTTTAAGCCAAGCCCCGAATATTTTAGTCTCGATGCCTTCGAAAACAAAAAAGTCAAGCCCCAGGTAAACTTGACTTAACCCCAGATCTTTTTAATAGCTAGGTTGTACGCATCCCAACCCATACAAATTTTAGCAGGAACAGTCGAGTTCCAAAATTTTGGTCGAGGTACAAGTCAAAAAATATTCAACAGATTTGTTTGATGTCTGAGTTGGTCGAGTTAAGAGGCGTTCGAGTTCCAAGGTTCTACTGTACATGCATTCACATGCTTATATACTTTTCAGTTTTTCAATTCAATTCCATTTTTATTTGTATAACGCATTTTCACAACATTACATTGCCTCAAAGCCCCTTACATTACCCCCGCCCAAAGCCCCCGTGAGCAAGCCAGAGGAGGCAGTGGCAAGGAAAAACTTCCTAGAAGGAAGAAGCCTTGGGAGGAACCAGACTCAAAGGGGGAGCCCATCTTCCAGGGGCCAGCAGAGGCTGGGGTTAAGGGCCTGGCACAAGAGCCCAATAGTGAAACCATTCGGCTGACATGAAGATTTGAACCAACAACCATCCGAACACTGGCACAGCTCCCTAGCCCACTGAGCACCACACTGCCCCCAGACGAAGCCTTCCTTCAGATGTCTGCAATTATCATTTATCCAGCACTGGGTCACAGCAAGTTTATCCCAGGATGGACAGGGTGATGCAAGTGCAGGGAGAAAGTAGGAAAAAATGGTGGGTGCTGAAGAAAATAATGACAGGTTATAACAATTTAAGTGTATAAGCTTTCTGACCGTCAGAGTAGACACTGGAAATAGAAAGAGTGATTGAGCAGTTGGATTCAATTCTCAAGGCCCATTACTCAAGTAGGGCAATGAGGGAGACGTCCATTGCTGTGTCAGCGATGACAGCCAGGCCGACACCGTAACATTTGTGTTACATCTCACAAACCATCCTGTAAGTCTTAAATCAAGTCCGGAGAGCAGCCTCCCTTCAGGATTGAGATTTCTATAACAAAGTTTTGGGCTTCAGTCTCTTTCGAATTACAGTGGCCAAAGAAGCATAGCACTTATTTTTGGCTTGAATGGGAAGGGAACAGAGAGACATTAACACCGAATATTCAAAAGCAAAATATTCTTTAATACAGCAAAGAGAACAAATGCATCTGCTCACCTTGCTGTTCAATAACACACTTTTATATATTATGTATTATAATAGCACAAACTGAGCAGACGTATCCCCTTTTTATTTTTTTAAGTTAATGTATTTATATATAGTATTAAGAATACATATATACATAGATAGATATGTGTGTGTGTGTGTGTGTGTGTGTGTGTGTGTGTGTGTATATATATATACACACATATACATACATACATACATACATACATACACACACATAAATATGCTTAATTCTACATAAAAATATATGTTGAAAAGGGGATATTTTATTATAAGATTTTTGCTTAGTATTACTGCGGCATATTAATGTTAAGTAATCATATGTAACCTCTGTGTTTTGTAAGCAGTGCACACGGTAACTGCAATTATTTCCACATGAGTGGATGAGCTCAGATTTTGGACTCACATCAAATACTGTTAATGTGGATTCCGTGCCAGCAGTGGCAGAATTTAATACCGGCAAACACGCTCACATGGGAGGTGCAGTATATGGGCTGTTTTTAGGATGCCGTATAAAACCCAATGTTCACTGTTCCAGCCATATAACAGTGCTAACATATCTGCTACATGAATTTTCACTAATTGCATATGATATGGAAGATACTGGAAAAATAATATCATTAATTATATTTAAATCACTAAGACAATAGTATGCAATTCATAAACTAAAGCAGCAAAAGCTTACAAAAAAGCTTCATGTTATGTAAGATTAAAAGGAGGGAAAGTATATGAAAACAATAATTCAGCATTTCTTTATTGGTGCATATTTTTCAGAAGCTTGTGACATCCATCACATAAAAATCTAGAAAAGTCTCTAAATGTTTCCCCTATCTGGTTCCTTGATGGTGGAACAAGTGAGCCATCCATACTCAGGGTCCCTTACTGCTGCCCCAGCACTATGCCGCTCCATTTTCATCAGCTGTCCGTTGGTTGTGGTCTCTAGGCAGCATGGCATGCTCTTGTGTTATGCACTTGTCTAGTTGGAATCTAGTCCTCATAGTGTTTGATTTGAATAGTCCTTCTGGTGCTACAGCGTTTTGTAATATATTGTATCACTCTTGTTCCAGTACTGACTTTCACTTGTTACTGGTCACTCACTGGAAGCTCAGCCTAGCAGCATGTACACTTGAGCTGAGTCCTTGACTGCTGTATGCTTGTGATGTATTATCTGCCTCATTTTTATCTTGCTTTGGAGAAAAATTTCTCCTAAATAATAAATTTTGATTGTGAAAGTATTTCAAAGAATTTCAATAGAATGACTTGGGCTACATCACCCTCTGGTCTAAAAAAATCCATTAAATGAGATTTGGAGCTTCATATTTATGTTGGAACAAACGTCACTGAGAGCCCGCATTGCTGATTTTTTTTGTCAGTAACGTCAGCCCTCTGCCGTCATTTCAGGGCTGTTTTCTAAACATCATTTCAAAGTCTGAGTGTTACAACCTTGGGATTTTTTTAAGAATAGAATTCATAGGCGTGGTGACTCAATTCAGGAAAGAAAACATGAGGAAAGTAATGACCTTGGCTATTCCTTTAATACGGAAGTCACCACTAATCAGAGGACTTACATAAATAGCACATTTAATTCATCAAACAAATCTGCTTGAATAAAGGACATCATTTCCCACAATTCTACGTCATCACCATCAATCATCATCTAATCTTTCTCAGTATCTTCTAACTGCTTATCCAGTATGTGTGGGAACCAGAGTGCACAATTAAGAAAGACACCTTAGATGGGATGTCAGGCCATCGTAGGCCATACACTCAAGTACAAATTATGATTTATAGAAACCAATTAACCAATTTTGCAACCCTAATGGCATGCTGTCAAGGATAAAATATGCAAATTTGCAAAGAGTGCCCGACCTGGTCACCTACCATTAGCCGTTAAATATACATCTCTCAGATCTGTACATACTTCCATTCTGCTGGCAACAGTCAAACACAATGCGACTGTATTGTTCTGGGGGCACCCAAACTGGAGCTGAGAGTGGAGCGGAAGATGTGAATTTTAATGTCACTGCTCGTCTAAGCACCATGGTCACACCTAACCCCGTGCAAGCTTTCCATACATCGACCCATTTTCCAATCTGGAACGAGGCCATGAACACAAGACAATGTTCACAAAAGTATTGAAAAACGTGTTAATGACGAATGGGAGAAAGTGGAGAAACGTTTTTAGCTACCAAATGGTTGGCTAGACATAAATACACATTTTAAATGCCATATTTCATGTATAATGGCATGTATAGCTTATACTACTCTACAACCCTTATTGCAAGATAAATATATAGTCTGTA
>JAODLD010000002.1:22595787-22613704 GCA_026781065.1 Mormyrops boulengeri
AGAGAGAGAGAGAGAGAGAGAGAGAGAGAGAGAGAGCAGGAGATACCAATTCATCTGAGAAATCAAGTGAACTTCATGTGCAGATGAATCTCCAGGGTCAATAAAATCTTCCACAAAATAAACAGGTAAATCAATTCTCAAATCAGAGGTGTATTTTGTTTCAGAGACTGCTACAGTAATAATAATGCACATGCATTACTCTAGCAACAGTATCATGAATATTTACTTGCATGAAATGCTGATCCATCTACCAGAATGTCTAGGCAGCATTTGAAGGAGTTATAAGGAAAAATTGGGGTTGCCATTTTGTCAAGCACAAAAAAGAAACATATCTGATTAAGCCAGGTGGGTTTGTGGGGAAAATCTCATTTCATTCATCAATCATATCTTACGTAAGTACTTACTTACGTACTGAGCTGGGAGACTAGCTGTTTAGTTTGCAGATAGTTAATGACTTTCAACATGGACCTGGTATGGATTTGACAGTGTGGCCCTCTGGTACCTGTCATATTTTCCGTGTGTTGTGGGACCACCTGTGGCTCCTGATGGGCCCCTCAGCGACACGACATGGCAGGCACCAGAGCAGCTGGAGTGGCAGATAGCGAGCGGCGGGTGGGCAGAGCGGAGACGCGCACTGGCAGCATGCCGTCCGGCTTCTGCAGGAGCCTAAAACAAAAGCAAACCATTTCCCTCCACTTTCATGCCTCAGTCGCTTAAGTCAGCATGTTAATCAAAGCAATAAGGTGACTCCTTCAAAGACGAGCACTATCCGGTGCTTTTATTTGTCGTTGAATATGGACTAAAGTGACTTCTTCTTGTTGCCTCCCATAAAATAATTGTTTTCATGCACAGAGTCGCATTTGTAGGGAATATTGTTTAATGCAAAATTATCTCCCTATAGTCGACACAGGTTTACTCAGTCTGTTAGACTTATCCCAACGGGTTTCTCCTATTCTTGAGTGTTTGAAAATTAAAAATAAACATTACGCTCTATTTAAAAACATAAGAAGTTTACAATCGAGAGGAGGTCATATGGAGGTCATCAAACTTGCTTGGGAAGAATTCAACTCATAGCTTAAAGGTTAAAATCTTATCCAGCTCTGATTTAAAGGAACCCAAGGTTTTAGCTTGCACTACAAGACCTCTTATAGGGGATGCAAATCAAACACTTTGATTATTTCAGTTTAATCGATATCAGTACTGAGATTACTCTTCAGACCTTTGATGGTCAACCCTTTGAGCATCATTTGCATTTGAGCTGTTTCATTTGTGTGACCCTTTGTTAACTCAAAATTAATGGCTATTTACAGATTTCAGAATTCTGTGCAACACCATCCTCTAATCCTCCCAAAAGCATTTGATCTTATTATGGTTTAGCACAAATGATCTGTGGATGGATGGATGGATGGACACCAAATGATAATACATGCTTACTATTGTAGGGTAGCTGGTTTTTCTCACAAGATACAATAAAATTACATTGAAATTCTCACATAATACAATGAAGTGAGTAATAGCTGTAACCTTATTTAATATGACTCCTTTTTATTAATAAAAAAAACACAATACAAAAACACAAAAAATGAGTTAGGCCAATTTTGGGCAACTTATTAACACAGCAGACTGGACATCCAAATACATAATGAATGAATGTGAGGCATCCAAAATACTAAGCTGATGATATTAATAAACATTTGCTCCTGTTGACCAATAAAGAGAATACAGCCCCTTTTGTGGTAACATACCACACAGTTCATTGACCAGTTCAGATAATAATTACCTTCAATAAAAGGTCAGGGATTGGTCCACTTAACACCTGAATCCTCAATAGGGTGATTTATTGAACTAGTGGTCAAAGTGAGAATGAATCTGAAAAGGCCAAGGTGAATTGGATGCATCTCCCCCTTATCAGACCAGTGATTATGCAAATTCCCAGCTTAATGTTTTGCAAGGGAAGCCACAGACAAAAAGATCAAAATTAACAGGCAATTCAGAAAGGATCAAAGTGGCCATTTGAAAGAACTTTGTTGGGAGAACATGGAGAAGAACAAAAGAGTGCGGGACCTGGCTCATGGCAGAACGATGGACATTTAAGGTCCACAGGCACAGATATTTCTGCGGTTCTTTAAAGAAAAAAAGAGTCAACATTTATACTGATACTCATCCATCCATTTTCTGAAACCGCTGAATCCCAACAGGGGTCGCGGAGGGACCGGAGCCTATCCCGGGAACAATGGGCACAGGCGGGAACCAACCCCGGGCAGTCGCCAACACACCATCGAACTGATATTCATAATACCTACTATGTCTTTTATATTTACTGAATTTGTTCTTATGTAGTACAGTTTTGTTGACCACATTTATGGAATTAACTTTCTTCAATGTCAATTACAAATTCAAAGTACTTCCACCATTCATTCAAGGTGTATCTTCACAGCGACTGTCAGTGTCGCCGCACATCAACAACAAAGCTGTGGATTCAACATAAACCATGCAGCTGCACCAGAAAGAACTCCGAGGGTGTAAGGGAGCCCCCTGCAACGTAAACTCTAGGAGGTATATTACATTTTTTAGATAACACAAGGAAGCTGTAGACTTGAGCAGGGTGTCTACATAGGGGGCTGTAACACTCATTGGTGTCGCCTTTTCAGAATTCATTTATAATCAATGAACCTTAAAGAATCCAAAGGAGAAAAATATTTCACAATAACACTACAGAACACTAGTTTGCCACAACTGTGCCTATGTTTGGGAGACAATACAGGGTGTGCAAAGTGACTAAACCTCCAAATTACACTGAAAATGTATGGAAGGATTCCCAGGGACCTGGATACCCTGGTAGATTCAGGGGGCCATGCACTTCACAGGGACCCTTGAATACACAAAATTATATTTAAAAGTAACATTTTGCCAGGTGTCCCAGAATTTCAAGCTATGCCCTGACCATAAGCTTTCAATGTTCAGATATTTGTGCTATGGACTCCGATGATTCTGTGTGTACTGTCTGTAGTGGAAACCTTTGACAGAGGATTATTACCAAGGCACTGAGAATATCTAATGGTTTGAATATATCCATTAAAGTAGCTATGAAAAACCATTTTACACACATTATGATTGCGGTCAATATGCAAAGTAAATTTTTTTCACTTGTAAAGAAATATACAACGTGAGGACGTTTAAAATAATTGAATTAAAAGGGGAACTCTTTCAGAGTGAGTAAGAATGCCCACCCTTCTCATAACTAATGAACAGTGACAGAAAAAGCCTGTGAACTGTTTACACTAGGGGGCTCCAACTCCGGTCCTTGACAGCTACTGTCCAGGAGATTTTCTATTCTTCCTGGCTTTTGATGAGTCACGCCTGTTATCAGGTAAATACCAGGAACAGGTCTGGCTCATCAGAAGCCAGGTAGAATAGAAAACCTACTGGATAGTAGCTCTGTAGGACTAGAGTAGGACGCCCCTGGTTTACTTCATACCAAGGTCATATTTGACTTGTATAACACGGCACTGAACATTGCAGACTGACCAAAATCTCCATATTTACCCAGTAACTGGCTACAGTTTTATTCAAATAAAAGTATCATCTCCAAGTTTCGGCTAATTCATCATCCAACCTCACAGAATCACAGGCTGCTATCCTGAGACCAGGCAGAAGCATATCCCAGAGAAGATGGCAGCCCATCACAGGCCATATGTACACACATATACAGCATGGGTGAATTAGAGACATCAATCAGCCTAACTGCATACGGAAGTAAATGAGCACAGGGAGAACAGGCAAACTCTAAAAGGGCAGAACACAAGTGGGATTCACACCCCCAACCGTGGCGGTGTGAGGCAATAGGGCAGCATAACTTTAGCGGAAAAAAAAATGGAAATAAAATAAACTATTCAGTTACATATGGGAAAAATTCAAATGATAAAATATTTTAATATAGAGAAGTTTGATTCATGACAAATTAACTCACAGCCATTCAATTTAAAAATGATCTGTAAACTATGTTGCATTAAAATTCAACATAAATACCTACTGAACCTTGTAAGTTACTATCATCCACTAATTCCAGCCCCTAAAGTGTTACTGATTGATGGCAGAAAAATGTTTAATCTTTTTGTTACATTGCACTTTATTATAAATACAATTAAATTAGTTAATTCATCAAATCAAAATGAACAGCTGGTTTCTTTTTAAAACTGATCCCAAAATCTAAAATGTAATACATTTATTCACCTAGGTACAACAAGTGAAAGAGCAAAAATGTTTTTTTTCCAGCCAAATTAGCCATATTAGCCAATATTAGCAAAAACAATTAGTAAAATTAAGAAACAACCAATTTTTCCTGCATTAATGAACTTACACAATGAATAATGAACATGTTCCCAGTATCTTTCCTTGGTAGTTGAAATATTTGCTGGAGAAGGAGGTGACAGTATTGGCTGCTGTACTGACTGACCACAATTCCCCCGTCCACAGGCAGCCCAGCTAATGAAATCCCTACTGACCCAAAAGAGACCGATTAAGCTGTTAAGTAGGTTAAAAGTAGGCTTGGATTTAGGAAATGGGAAATCAGGATAGGTTGTATGAGTTCACAAGTGAGTCCTGGGTTACTGCTTTAGTTTAATTTGTTGTGCTCCTCGGGTCTTTGAGCTTGGTGCTGTACCCCTTTCAATTAGAGTTTAAGGGTGTGTATGTGTGTAGGTTCACAGAATAAACAAATTCACAAAATAACGATCTGAACTGCCTAGGCCTTGGGCTCCATAACCCCCCCATTTTGGACACTGCATTGTTATAAACAAACATAAATGATTAATTGTATTTTAAAATAAACAAAATCCTGCACATAAAGTACTCAAACTTGAACTCTGTAGACAATTGGCAACAAAATAGTTAATGCTTCTTGGATTTTTTTTTTCTTCTGGATTTACTGCCAAATTGGAAATAACACAACTTCTTAGTGACGTCTGATCTGATTCACAGCATGATTACTGTTTCATTAAAGACCTTTATGACAGTTATTTCTCTTGCCTTTGCCAAAGGAAAATTATGGCGCTTCACCAAGCTTGAAACAAAAAAAATTCCAAAATTGAATTTAATCTCACAGTAGCACATTTTGCATAATTAAGACAGCTTAATTGATGGTGCGACTGCTTATTCAGAATTTGGCAACACACTTTTCAAATTTGTGATTTACATTACATTACTTGTGCGGCTAATTTGTCTTGTTAAACAGTGACCAAAGTAGAAAATATTTCATGCCATGTGTTGCAGATTATTTTTAGAGAACAAAAAAAGAAAACCTTGCTGTACCCAGAATGGAAGCTTTTACCCAAAGCTTCCATTTAATTTATTCAGCAGGCACTTTAATGCAAAGTGACGTACAATTAAGAAAGCAGGGTCACTCGGTCCCTCGAGCAGTTGGGGGTTAAGGGCCTTGCTCAGGGGCCCAATGGTGGCATCACTCTGTGGGGGTTAAGGGCCTTGCTCAAGGACTGTAACAATGCATTATGTAATAATGCTGCATTATGTAATAACTCGACAAAATATAACACATTTTCATTGCACAGTGAGAGGTTATTACATAATGCCTACCTCGACAAAATGTTACAAATTTATAGACTAAATTATAAGATTGACATTAATATTACCCTATTATTATTTTATTATTATCATCATCATCATCATCATTATCATCATTCAATTTGTTGCATTCTGTCGAGTTATTACATAATGGGGCATTATTACATAATCCGTTGTTACAAGAACCCAATGGTAAAATGGTTTTTAATAAAATCACTCTGCTAACTACTTGTATGTGATTTGAACTGTCTGATTACAGGTACGGCACCCTAAGAGGCCGACGCTTAACCCATCCATCCATCCATTTCCTGAAACCGCTTAATCCCGACTGGGGTCACGGGGGTCACGAGAGCCTATCCCGGGAACAATGGGCGAAGGTGGGAACCAACCCTGGGCAGTCGCCAACACACCGCAGGGCAATTAAATTAACCCATTAGGCCATATATAAACCAGCACAGTTGCTATTTTCTGAGCAATAGCATTGTAGTGTATGCGTACAATAATAGGTTCAGTCAGTGATACATCAACCATCTATTGGACTGTAGCACTGGACATTTCTTCTATAGCCCCGAGGCTGTCCTGCCGGGTGTATTTTGCATTCTCTTTGGAATGGTGGGGCCATGGCGTAGGGTTAGCATCACTATCACATACTTTTGACGAGTTTGACCATTTAGATGTTTGAATCTGATCCTCGACAATCCCCTGGTCCCTCTCCCTTCTATTCTCCATATCTCTGCAGGGCTACTGTTCAACAGTTTCATTTTGATTCTCAACAAATGCACATATACACATGCACACTCACCCCGAACACGGTCCCTGATCTCTCCAGGTTGATCAAATACTTAACATGAGAGGTAATTTTTTTGCTGACATTATATTTAGCCTGGTTAACCTAAATTCCGTATTATTTTAGTTAATCCGTTAAGATCCGTTAATCCGTTAATTTAAGATCACCATCATTTACTATCAGGTGGAGTAGGCTACCGAGAGATAGCTAACTATGTCAGATAGTTGGCTAACGTTAATTGCCAACTATGTCAGCTGGCTAATGTTAGAGCCAATGTTTCTGCTCAGTAAAATTTAATGATTTGTATGATTTAACGAAAACATACTGTGTGTTTCCCGCTACATTTGTTGTTTTGTGTATTCACTTAATTTCCGGCTTATTTAAGCTAGCTGGATGTCGATGGACATCAGGTGTTTTGCTGCTCGTCGGAGTATTGGAGTGGGCGCCGAGAGTACGGTTCAGCAGGAAACGGTTAGTAGAAAGCAGCAAGGAGGGAGCTGCATTTTAAGCATGTTTAATCAGATGATGGTAAGACGGAACAGAGTACGGGTGGTGGGCATGTAGCCAACATGGGATCTTAGCTCCAGACCCCAGTGCAGTCTAGACACAGCCCTGGTTCAGTCAGTTCTACTCTACTGCTCTCTGGGCAAGTTAGAATTAATTTTATCCCTGTTACTAGGAGCCAAGGGCCAACCTTATACACTAGGCAAAGCCTCAGGAAAGTCTTAGTTTACCATACAGCAATTATCATTTTCCCACTTTTATAATATAGTGAACTGGACTACTACTTAATTGGTATTACTCCCTCTAGACTCCCTGTTTTTCAGTCTTTTTTACATAGGCCACTAACTTTTTATTTTCATTAATGAAGGGATCTGCTCAACAGGATTAATCTTTTCATTGTATGCGGATTATTATGAATCACAAACACAAGTGTATCACACACATTACATACTGCATGCTTACATGGATCACACAAGCAAGACAGTTACATACATTAAACAATTTATTTTGCAGTGCGGGAAAAATGTAATAAAACCTATAATTAAATGAATGGGCCGGTTGGCACAGTGTTAAACACCAGGTCGTTAGCTTAGGGGACAAGGTAATTAAATGAACCATTATAAAGGAAGTCACATCTTTCTCCTCATTTCTCCCAAGCACCATGCAGGCTCAGGTCAACTGTACTGTAAATGCCTCCTGGGAAATGACAGTACTCCATCGCTCATCAATTTTCCAAATAAATAAACAAATAATTCTTGTATACCCCTGTAGCATAATTGTACTATAATATTACCCATCCATCCATTTTCTGTAACCACATGTTCTATTCAGGGTTATGGGCTATCCCAGAGGCTATTGGCGCATTGCAGGGAACAATCCAGGATGGGGCGCCAACCCTTCGCAGGGCAACGGTAATACTATATATAACTATATTCTAGGATATAGTATCCAGCTCAATGAAGCAATCCATCCATCTATTTGCCATGTCATTTATGTAGTGCAACTATTAGCCCAAAGTATATACTGATCTGTGCATAGCTTCCTGGGTAACAGACTAGCGTATGTGAAATGTAGTGGGAACTCGCGTTTCGGTGGCCTCCCCCAAAACTTCCATCCACTTTACATTCCTACTTTCTTGTCATCAGCTCTTACTTTCCGCTCTTTCCCACTTTCCGATTGATTAGCTAAAGGCAGATAGTGCTGCGTTAGTGCTGCTGCGACTGGATGGCTACATAATTAACCTATAACTCCGGGGGGGGGGGGGGAAATAAATAAAAAAGACACACACAAGGTCGCATGAAAATTTAAATGAAGGCAACATGATGGGATTAAATTAAATTAGCCCGTACATTAATGCAAGGCGTGCTGTTTCCATTAGGCAGATATTACCATTTTTCATTCTTTCATCCAAAGTTCCACCAATAATCTTATCCTTGCATGCATTCTCAAATTTGAAGTTTATGGTGACTAGATTTAATAAGTCCAATTTCAACATATAATTGAAAATAAAACTCTTATTCCATGACAACATAATGCTTGCTAAAAGTTTTAATATAAGAAATCTGATGGGAGAAGATTATATATACTTAATATATTAACATAGTTCAAACCGGTTCCATAATTTAATT
The DNA here is from genome assembly GCA_026781065.1 of Mormyrops boulengeri. Classification (NCBI taxonomy): domain Eukaryota; kingdom Metazoa; phylum Chordata; class Actinopteri; order Osteoglossiformes; family Mormyridae; genus Mormyrops; species Mormyrops boulengeri. Next base: position 22,604,287 of record JAODLD010000002.1, read on the forward strand.
TAATGTCTAAAAACGTGAAATTCTTGCATACATATTTTAAAATTAGGGATGGACTTAGCAGAGAAAAACTGAACAGGTTCAGTTTCACGTACAAGTTAAACTGCATTCCAAGTTAGAAAAAGCTCTACATTTGGGCTCATGGACTGCATTGTAATAAGATGAATTGAAAACTACTTTGATATATTAAAATACATATTGAACATTTCCTCATTCTTCTTCAAGCCACTTTTTGCGGTGTGTTACAAAGGAATATAAAAGCTATACATCCCATTCTATGCGTCTTTTTAATCAGTTTGAGAGAATATTACAATATCGATTTCACTCAAAATTTAGGAAATTTTACAATATGATGTGTGTGTAGGGGTTAGTATATCTTAAAAGGCATGATATTGGGTATTGTGGAATACTGCCATAATGTTCTTTGAAATGACAGTGCATCATTCAATCTTCATTAAAATGTTTCTGAGCACTGTTGTAGACTGAAGGCAGTGGTGGCTTAAGGGTTAGGGTTGTGCCCTTTTAATTGAAAGATTGCAGGCTCAAATCCCCGACCAGCAAAGGACCACTGAGATACCCTGAGCAAGGTACTGCCCCCAAGCACTGTTCTCTGGGCACTGAGTTATGTGTCCCCTGCTATGTCACATATGGGTTAAATGCAGAGAACACATTTCAGTGCTGTGTTATGTCAATGATGACTATAAATCTCTAAATGTATAATCCCCATACAGCTCATTATGGCATCATATGGCATCATTACTGTATTGCGAGGAAATTTTCATTTGGTATTTGTGCTACTACTTTAACTCCCTTCATCATTAAAAAAAATAGTTTTTTTGGACAAGCACTATTGTAATTGCAGCTCTCCCTGACCACTGGAGTGGAACTGACAACACTGTCTGAGTCTTCAAGTCTAACCTAACAATAGCCTGACTATAACTCATCTGCAGAAACTCTTGGTATGTGAGTACAGTTCTCTCTAAATCTCAGGAAACAGACAGCATGCTTCTGAAATCTATACAGATTGACAGCAGAAGAGTACAAATCATTGCAAATGTCCTTGTTTCACGAAAGAATACAATAATTTAACTGTTATCTTAAACTGTTAATTTATAGTACCTTCTCAGTATGAAGTTTTGAAGCTTTCTTCACAGTGGTTTGTTAAGCACAGCGATTTAAAGATCTCTTACTCGTAAAGGAACAGGACATCTTATCATGGCAGCCCTATTTGTCATTCCGTTAGCCTTTCCTTATATTTTATTGTGGTTTTTAAGCAGTTTTTGCATTATATTATACTGTGGATAAAACTGGATGTAGAGCACTTTGGCAAAGAAAAATGTTCATGATTTCCCTGTGAGAAAGGGGGGACACTAGGGGGGGAAACAGGACATGACAGGATAACCACTGTTCATTAAGAGGAACAGGAAAGTATATTGAATAACTAATAAAAATAACAACCGGTATGAACTACAAAGGTTCCACATTTATATTTATTTACTTTAGCAGATGCTAAAACAACACACAAGTGAGGCAAATAGCACTTTACAAACATACGTGCTGCTGAGGAGTCAACTAGGCATAAGTGCGGCTAGGCTGAGCTTCCAGTGAAAGCCTAGGTACAAGAGTAAGGAGCATATTGGACCAGGAGCCACACAACAGGGTCGCCAGCTCTCACGCACCTGGCGTGACACTCCAGCTTGTGTAAGAAATCTTAAGGCAAATCTATGTTGTTCCATTATAAACCTAAAATGAGCTACATCAAAAACGCTGGGGTAGTTTGGGATCCCTACAGACTATTTACAAGGTAATAAAACTGTTACATACATGTAAATAAGTGTGCAGACTTGTCTCGAATTGAAAATCTCAAGCCACCCATCTGACCAAAGCTGGCAACCCAGATACAACATCATCCAAACATATAAGCTTAAATTTAGCTTTCCATTTTACTGTTATTCATCTTCAAGTAAAATCTTAATTTAAGTGCATTAAAACACGCATTATGTACGCTGAATTAGCGGTGATTATTAAAATTATGCACGATTTGCGAGATACCGCCACGAATGTCATGCCATGAGTATGGAAAAACGACCTCACCTCCGAGTCAACTATGATGCCCCTGTCACTGTCCTGCACTCTGTCTCCCACAAACACATCCTAACTTTCCGGAAAGAAACACGACTAGAAGATCATCTCCTTACTCAATCTCTTGTTGGTAATAAATGGGACTTTCTGCCAGCATTGTTTAGGAACTAAATGATTCTGAGTTTCTGGTAAGTGAGTAGCTTACTTTATGGTGTTTCCCAAATAAATGCCAGGTCTGGCCTCATTTTGTTGACAGACTTAATTCTTACTCATTCTTATGCCCTGACAATAAATGATGGGGTGAGAACTGTGACTGACACAAACGCTGAAACTGTAAGAAAAAAAACGTTAAATTATATAATGAGATATAGTAATCGTACAGGGTTTTTTTTTTTTGTAAGCCAGGCATAATATGTGATATTATTCAGGGGGATGATCCCCCCCATCTCAACATTGGGAGGGACGTGCCCCCCCTCCAATCTATGCCTTTGCAGGGAACGCAGAGTGGTACTCCTGCAAAGAGTAGGTTTTGAGGTGTTCCTTGAAGGTGAAGAGGGAATTTGATTATCACAGAGTTGGATAATATAGATCTACCATAAGATTTTTTGCATGAACATGAGAATTAGGCAGCGTGAGCGTCACATCAGATGCGTGACAGTTGGCAAACCTGTGACCTGCAGAAGTGATTTGGCAACTCATTCCACCATCAGGGAACCACACGCAGCTGGAGTGAACATTTTGTTTGTGTTGTTGTTACTATTACTGTTGTTGTGGTGGTGGTCGATGCTGGTTTTTTTCTTATATGTTCAAATTTTCCAAATATCACAATTTCACTTGGTATTTTCATAATATTCCAGAAATGAGCTTCATAAGCCTCGGGACATGAAAATCAAACATGTCGTTGCAAAGTTAGAAGACCATAGTGACAGTCACGCGCAGCCGTGGTACTGTATTGATCTGGGTATGCTTCACAGTCACTGAAGGAGCCATGGATTGTGCTGTGCACCAGGGCATTGTGAGACCACCTATCTTTGAGCAGATGCTGAAATGTAGCTGAATCATGCGGTAAAATAGGCAATCACGTCTATATTAGACTGACTGAAAAAACGAGACTGAACTCTCATTAACTCCAGTAATCTCGGAGAGTTGAAGCATGGATGAGTGGGCCCAGATTTCTCCACAGTGCTCTGAGCGCTGTTATCAGTTACTAACCACCTACATGAAGCCTTTGGTTGCAGTCATGGCTGGTAAAGGTGGCATAATCAGTTACTGAGTGCTGGGGGGCAGCTCCTTTCCCCACACGATACCATTGAATGTTGCATAACCTTCTTTACTAATTCAGTGATGTAGCTCCTAAATTTTGTGTCATTTGTTTAATTCGCTCAGTTATATGTGATACTCAGTGCTGGGTGAAGACTGGATAAGAGCAGGATGCAAAGATGCAGAGACAGAGGGTAACACTGCATGTAAGTAGGATTTTTTGAGGGGTAGGAGCTTCACCTGGGGGGGTCTATCTATCTATGTAAAAGTACTGTGATGAAAAAGGCGTACTCAGGGCCACAAAAGGAAGTGGATGGCAGTCTGTCTGACAAAAGAGGTAGGTATTCAGGTACCCACTGTAAGTAGATAGATAGATAGATAGATAATGTACAGCATATTTTCTGAAAAACAAAGGTATTCTAATTGCCTTTTGTCAGTGTGGGTCTCAAAACAAACTGTTACCTAAGTCTGTAAGAGGGGATTAAACTAATTATAGTAACCACTGTAGAATATCTGGGTAAGTCAAAAATAATTTTCATGCTGGAATTTTAGAAAAAAGAGCTGAACAATTCCTAAAAAAGCAAGAAATACACAGAGTATCATGAAAAAAAACAACAACAAACAAAAACATAAATGATCTATAAATAAAAGAAATCCATCCTTCTCAGCAGTGCTTATGAAGCCAATATGAGGTAAACATTTTTATTACCGTTGGTAGTATTTCATGAACATAATGCACTGAGTGGAATGAGATGGTCACTGGCAAGCATTACGCAAAGCTTACGTAAGTACCCGGCTCCAAATTAAATATGCAGAGAAATTTATATTCATCCTTGTTTTATGCAAATGCTTCATGAAACAAGAGGCTGATACATAATACACTTCAGGTGCTAAGAGCAGCACTGTGTGTGTGTGTGTGTGTGTGTGTGTGTGTGTGTGTGTGTGTGTTTATTCCCATGCTGAGGCATGTTACGCAATTCTGTGACTGCAGTAGCCACAGGACACATTACAGGCAAAATGTGTAGTAGCTACATTTAAATACTGAAGAACAAAGTGCTCTGGCTTTTGTTACATCTGTTAATGTGACTCTCAGTAATTCCTAATCGCAGTACCATGGTAACAGTGATGTTACATTATTTAACAGTATCAAACATGTATATATGTATCTATAAATGCACACTTACTCCCACACAGTATATGGTAATGAAAACTAGAAAAAAAGTATATAGAAATGACCCACTGAAGTGTTGTACTTTTTCGTACTGTAGTCATTTTAAGACCACCCACCTAGATGAATGGATGGATGGATGGATGGATGGATGGATGGACGCCCTGTCACCAGTAAATGTGATGGAAAGGAATGTTTATTTTCCCTTGATCAATGGGCAGTGAGGTGTCCATTTAAAAAAGAGACTGCAGTGTTCAGGAACACGTGCATAAATTGTTCATTTCAACATTGGCACCTCTTTTACAAATGTCACATCTTGCTACGTTCGGAATTCCACTTGTCATTTTTCTTCTGTTGAATTCGTGAAGTTAAACTCCATCACAAACAGGAGTTTTACTGTCAAATTCAACAAATGAAGTGCAGCCCTGAAGTGTAGACTCCCACAGCCTTCCCCCCACCCTCTCCAGTGAGCATGCCGCTGGCCAGCAGCTTCTTTTCGCTTCTCAGGCGGGGTAGAAGCCTGTGTGTCCCATTTCAGCCACGGCCTTGCTGGTGCCTGAGGCGCCAACACCAGATGTCACTGCAGAACAATTAGAGCCATTTAAGTCAGCTGCCTTTTTGCCTGAAATCTTTGCCACAGCAGGGGGTAAAATTCAGGTCCTTGGTGCAGGACAAACCGTAGTGTGTCAGTGAGGAAGGCTTAAACTATTTGTTTATTAGCAACACTATCTAAAATGGATACTGCAGTGTGCCAGGAAGGTAAACAAATCAAACTATTCTGGTAAATTCTGGTAAACCTTAACAATTCTTGCTAGCTTCTAACTACAAATATGAAGATTCTACTAAACTGCAAGTTACCAGTCCTAACATTTTCTCTAAATCCCAAAGTAATGGAGTAACACTGGCTTTCGTAATAGACATTATCTTTACCTGCTGTTTTTTGGATTCTACCCACTGAGCATGACATATTGTTCTATATTACAGCCAGTTTCAGCATCACTAACCTGCACAAGCAACTGTCACATGCAGAATAATGCATGTTTAAAGTTAAGTCACTTCAAACCAGCAGTAATTAGGCCGCCAAGAAAACACATCTAAATTCTAGAGCTGAAAACCTTTCAGATGCCTTTCAATGAGTGCAGATACCTTTCATTGAGTAGATACCTTTCAAACAAGTGCTATCTTCGCATAATTAAAAATGTGTCAGGATCGGTCCCTGCCTAGTCCTGTCCGTCGTATCCCCTTTTGGCCATCATGTGTCACTGGCCATCCGAATCCCTTTGCTATGTCCTTAGAGTTTCCTAACATTTGAGTCCTGAGTGCTTATTGATTGGTAATAGTTCACACTTGTCCCTTGTTTAACCATTATCATCTATGTATGTATGTGACTGCCCTAGCCCAACGCCTCTCTTGGCCATTGTAGGTGTTGCATGTCTTATCCGATTGAGTATTAATTTCTTGTTCCCCGTTTAGCACCAATTCTATCTGAACCAGCTAGAATGACCATCATAAGCAGATATGACCATCACACCAGCTAAACCACAAACCACCATGCAAAAACATACCTTAAGCTGGTTAACTATCAGAAGCTGGTCATCTAGTTTAACAAGCTTAAGCTGGTCAAGCTGGATGCCCCGATGTGACAGAATGACTGCCCAAAAATTCAGTTTTTCAATAGCAGTTCATAATTTCACTACACAAACAAGTCTCCTGCCCCCAAAGAGTATACAGTGATGTCTGTGCAGTGGCCCATTGAAAATCTGATTGAGCATGTCAAAAAAGCACTCAATTTACCTGTCTCTGCTTTTTCTTCTCCCTGGTCTTCTGAGAACACATACACATACACACACACTGTACTGCAGCACCTGCCATCCTGCTCATCAAATATGTGTCAGGTCACATTTAAAATCAAGGTATTGTCATTAACCTTGTATCTCTTTAACATTGTCAGCCAGGGTCTCATTTGTATTCTCGTGAAGGTCGTGAGGCACATCTGGTAATGTGGCCCATCAGAGTGTCACATCCTGTCACGCAAGCAGTGTCTTGCCAGTGGTGTGTCCTGCCAGGCGTAATGAAGTGGGACTCAAGGGAGAAGAAAGGGCTCTAGAGGAACTCTAAGGGAGCAGAAGGTCAATACTCTGTCCCTCTGCAAAGGCACATTTCTTCTAGATCAAAGTAATTTCTGCAAAATTGTCTTGTCTATTGCCAGGATTGTCATAATACCCACTAATCTGTCTGCTGCATTCCACGGGACCATGATTCATGTGCCTAGTTCCCTTTCGCTGAGATTGTTACAGCGTGCCAGCCAGCAATTGGTAATGGTATCCGCTGAGTGACCACTGAGCCCAGCCTTATCTGTTTCTGAACGTATGTGTAATGAATGGATTCATTATGGATTCATGTGTCACTGAAATGTAAATCACAAAATGAGTTGCTCATTCATGAAATAGAAAATGACAACACAAGAATGCACATTCAAATATAAGTGCAGTGGTATCGCTTGTAGGTCTCTGGTAGCGGTCAAAGTCTTTGACTGTGACTAATTTATATTCATGTTAGGTGTTACAGTGGCAATATGTTTTCAGGTCCGGTGTTCATCTCTAATGTGTTTGTGAGAATGCCCCCTGTAGGGACCGTGAACAGAACCAGGTGACCTTGGAAGCGAGGAACTATTATGTTTGTTTAAAAAAATGCATCGATGGATTGGAGATGAAGATTGCAAAGGAGAAGATTATGGATCTTGGGATTGGTGTCAACTGTTAACCTGGTTACTAAGAGCAAAAAAGAGACCACAATTTTTCAAAACTGAGAAATCTAGTGACAGGTACAACTAATCAATATGAATAACATTATTCCTCAAACAGTTTCCTGTCATTCTTCACCCCTAGAGACAGGCCAAGCCAAAATGTAAGAGAAAAGTGCTTCAGTACAAAATACACCCAAGTGACGCGACTGTTGGGGTCTTTCATGTATGGTTGGACAAAAGGGTGAAGTGCTGACCCAGATGACAGGTGTGGAGACTCACAACTGAAATGCAGTACAGGGCACGCCATTTTCCTCACCTCATGACAGAGGATGGCCTCCAAACCATGGTCTGATGTTTCTGTCGGTAAAACGGTAGAATGGGAAAGGCCAGGTGACATTAATAACGCGCCCCCGCTGACCTCTGCCTCGGTGCCTCTGAATGCCACCTGGCACGGCTCTGTCAACAGCACCCGAGGCCGCCTACGGCTGAAATATTTGGAACGAAGTCCAGATTGAACCTGGCTGACCCTAGGAATGACCTCAACTGCTTTTTAGATTTGGACTGTGGGCAGACCACACGCACCACAAACCCAGATACGATACCTTTCACTGTGCAATTATATATTTTGCAAGGTTAACCTCCCTCAGAGGCTGCATCACCATGCTTAAGTTCATTCATTCCTGTACACATGCTGCAGGACTAATAACATGAGGACAAAAGGAGTTTATCAGTTACTGAAAAGTGGTGAGAGGTCCATGCAAACCAACTGACAGAGCAGCATATATTAGTACTCCTAATGGACTGGGGAAGGGTGATCTTTCCTTTCAACTCTTTAAATAGAATCAAGCTATACTCAACATATCCAGTAAATGATGAATTTGAGGCATGTTTTTATAAGAGGGTAGTATGGACAGAAAGACTACATCCAGTAGGGTCTGTATGTGAGAAACACAGTGAAAATCACAGCCAAAATACCTGGAGACAGTGTTTACTTGTGCACTTCGTTGGGGAGTAAAGCTGAGCACCACAGGAGACCAGAACACAATTAGTTGTTCTGGGAAATTCCATAACTAGATCTTTATTGACAATCTCTAGTGCAGAACCATCACCGCCTCCCTGTTTTCAGGAGGCTTAAAAGTTATCTGGAGTACAATCCCCAGCTGCATCACCACACGACCCCAATATGTGATGTGACCTCAAGGGGCCCCTGCAACTTAGTGAGTCATTTAGTTGCAGAAATAGGGAGTAACATGAGTATGCTACACTGGGTAAAAACACACAATTTAGCCCCTTCATTGTAATCTCTTTGCTGTTTCGAGCCTAGAACAAATTCTCCTGTGAGAAAACCCCTAGTGAATGCAATATTGCTATTAGGTCCAGGGTATATTGCAACTTATTATTAGACCTGGATGCATAATCTCCAATTGTACAATTATTCAAATAGGGAAATCCCATTCCAGGCCGGGAAAACCAAGTACACATACAAACAATAATGGGCATTAATTGAACATTAATTGAACATCTATCTTAATAAAAAACATTATGTGATTATACTGTTGGTTATTAATGCATATTGCAGCTGTCATGTCATGTTCATTAAAAGTATTATGAATGCAATGCTTTAAGACATGTTAAGGTGTACTTGCATGCTACTTATGAATGTTCTAAGAATGCATTATGCCTGTTCTATGAATGCATTATGCCTGTTCTATGAATGCATGATAAATGCATTATAGGAAGGTGCAGTTAATGTAAAGCGTTACTGAGTTTTCTTAGCACGTTTGCCTTAATCATTGTTATGCAGATGAAAAAAGCCATATCAAGTTTCTTTAATGTCTATGAATGCTTTAATGCAACAAAAGTTCTTTCAGCACTTATAACATACGTCTTGATGTGTCAGAATCTCTTTGAGGACTTTCGAACTCAAATGCAGAAGGGAAAGCTGAATGGTGATTTAGCCAATGTCCTAGACAAAATACTGTGTAGACCTGCTGTTTCTGGGTACACTGCATTGTGTCCACAATAGTGGTTCTCGGTCCTGTTCCTGGCACCTCCTGCCCCCCCCCCCCCCCCCCCCCCCAAAATGGGAACAAAAAAAAACCAGGAAGGGATGGGTGAAAATTAAAAAAACACGCGGGGGGGGGGGGCCCACGGCCCGGAGTTGT
>JAODLD010000002.1:22615969-22640354 GCA_026781065.1 Mormyrops boulengeri
CTTACTGGCTGCGTTTAGTATTTACATTTTGTGCTAAAAAACATTGCCCCCCCCCCCCCCCGTGGATCTTGTTTTGCTAATACCGTGGCAGCAAATCCACCAGATCATCCATCCAGTTCTCTTTTGGTCCTCCACAGTGCTGAAAAGCTAAAGGGGGCGGGGCTTGTCAATATCACATTCAATGTCATTTTACACGTGACATTGCATCCCTTTGCTTTTTGTCTGTATATGCTGGATCAATTTTTTATTTTTTAACTTGACAAGCACGTAACAAGCACACGGACTGAACGCAGCTGCATCGCAACAAATCCAAACTGATAAATGCTGCATCACGCAATTAATGTCAATGGGAGCACGCAGTTAGTAGGGAGAAAGGAACATGCAATGAGTAAACAGTCAAATTAATTGTTAAATTAATACGCTCTTTGCTCCTCCGGACAAAAGGAGCAGATTTTCACATTTGCCTCCATGGTGCACTAATGCGAGCCTCAAGGGTTTAAATGTGGAGATCATTCAAGGTCTTGCGTTGGGACAGTGGCCAATGAACACTTTATTCCTGAGAATGCCTTTGTGTTCAGAGATGTGCCAGACAACACAGCGGGGCCTCTGCACAAAGACACATTTTAGCTTTCTTTTGAAAGCCATGATATGGAAAGGGCATTCACAGACAGCTCCTATTATATCAGGAGAATAAATACAAGATCCCAAGAATTGTCCAAATATTACTATTACCAGTAAGGCTATGCTTATTCTAAAATACCCAACACACTCGATTCAAGTATAGATGCTGCTTCTGCATTACGAAATCCCCCTGTTAAAACCTGTAACTGCCTTGTGCCTACTCTTGCATCTAAGTACGAAAATGTACAGGTTATGAAATGTGAAATTAAGTAATAAATTTGGTTAATGTTATATCCCCAGGCATTGACCAGGTGATTGGAAAGATGCATTATTTACTGAAAAAGTGTACATCATGGATTTTGATTGGATTTATTTTGTGATTTACATTACAGAGCAGAATGGTTCAGCATGGATCGAGTCAATCTCCCTTTACTGAATTGCCTGTGAGAGCCACGATTCCAGGCTCATCTAGTGTGAAGTGTCTTCTCTCTCAGGCACATTTTAGCGGTGTACTCGCCTGCTCTCTGACAGTGGGTGGCATCGTGGGTTCCCCAGTGCTCTCTACCACTAAACTCTTCTTGAAAGTAGAATCGCTAATATTTCCTGACGAGAGCGTAATTACAGAGTAATCACACGGCAAGAAGGATTAATCTAATCTGGTGATATTTAGCGCCAGTGAGTCATTAAAATGCAAAGGCAGAGGAGTATCCATGCAGCAACCCATGCTGTGATTCAGACTTTTTGCTAAAGCTAGTATTTATTCATAACTGAAGAAATTATTGGGGCTTCAGAGGGTCTGAAGGAAAATGCTAAAATACTGATAATATCATACAACTGACCACTTCTTAGCTACTCTGCACAATGCGGCTAATGCAGAAAGGATGTGCTTTCTGTTGGCAGAATATTGCAATTTGCAATTAACCTGTTTGTAAATACTATAGTTTTTTGAAATGATGATTGCAACCTCCGAGGAATGGTAGCTTATTGGGTAGCATAGATATCCTTCCACAGTCCAAAAACATGCTATGCAGAGTGTTCCTGTATACTGGGCTGGTAATCATGGATTGGTATAGGCTTCTCGGTGACCATGGTCCAGTACTGGAAAGGCACATGGAATTGATGGATGGATGGATGGATGGATGACTTAAACCTGCATTTTCATACAAACACATCAATTCCTTTTCAATTCATGCCACTCCAGAATTGTGCTGTAGGGTCACATTTATTTTATATTAGAAGTATCTTATATCCATGTACTTAGAGTTGCAACAAACAAACAAATAAATAAGCAACACCACCTTTTTTAAAAAAAGAAAAGAAATACCTGTGAGACCATACTCTATGGGCTTGCAGTATTAAGTGTTTACAGATCACTTTATCAATCCATCCATTTAACAGCTAGTCCAATGTAGTGTCACAATGAGCCGGCAGACTGTCCCAGGGAGCACAGTGCATGAGGTACAGTAAGAGACACCCCAGATACAACGCCAGTCTATCAGTTTCTGATATCTTAAGTTTTTTTGCATTAATATACTAAGATACTGCATTCTAAACTGAATTACTACTGAATTACTGTGTAATTACATTTAAGTAGCATTACAAACAAATGATTTGTAAGGTCAAGCTGACCGATATCTATCTACGTTCATTTAATCATCCTGGATATGGCAGCCGATGCAGAAACCTGCAGCTTCATCGCTTTCCTGACATACAGGATAATGCCAACAGTTTCGTAATGTTGTGAACTCTTTGGGAACTATTATTCATTGGTGGTTTTTTTATTGCATACACCATCCAAGTCAGCACAAAATTTAATACTTACATTCAGGAAGGGGGCTTTTAGCCATGTTATAAAAAAGGATCATATATTATATTGTTAAAGTACACACACATATAAAAATGAATATTGTTTAATTTAATTGCATCATCCTTCAGTAAATCTAGAAGCAACTGGGTCCAAGCGAAAATCTCTTCTTTTTATCAGATTTTCTCTTTAATATCCAAGGATAGGATTACAATGTCCAGGAACAATGTTTAGTCAGAAGTTTTTCGCTGTAATGGCTGCCATGGCCAGTCAAACGTTTGCAGCCGATGTTATACCTGGTGAAAATCAAACGCCATTTTACTTAAGAATGTCATACTTATTGCTAAGTATGATAGTGGTATGGAATTGGTTTTGGGGAGACTTGCTGTATCACAAAACAGAGAATTCACAGTCACTGAAAGATCTGTGAATTCTGCTTGGTAACAGAAAGTTTTACTGGAAAGTGTCAGTCCAACGGATTTTGAAATTTAGCTGCGTCATGCCGTCGAAAAGATTACTGAGTATGTCAGTGTCAGTGTGTATGTCAGTATCAGTGAGTATGTCAGTGTCAGTGAGTATGTCAGTGTCAGTGTGGATGTCAGTATCAGTGAGTATGTCAGTGTCAGTGAGTATATCAGTATCAGTGAGTATGTCAGTATACTTTTGGAGGAACAACAACATTAACGTTTTGAAATGTCCTAGTCAAAGTTTAGCACCAAAATCGATTAAGATCTTGTGACCTGAAACAAGCTGTTCATATTTGTACATCCACAAAAGCTCTACCTCACTTGTATGGACAAAAAAAAAAAAAAAATAGTTAAATGTCCATACAGGAAGAAGTGAGTTCTTGCAGTCTTAGCTGCTAAAGGTGACATTTGCAGTTCAGTAAGGCTGGAGGGGGTAGTATTATTACACTAGGCACTGTGTTAAACAGTAACAAATAGCAATTATCAAAATATACTTTGTTTGCAGTGGTTTTGTTCTATAATGTCATATCTTCAAACAAAATTAAATAATATCAGTGCCAAAAATGTACAAATGTATTCACTCAAAAAGAAAATGCGTTTCCATGCAACTATATTCTATTTTGAACATTACACATCACAAATGACATATCAGCTGATAGCTCTTGGAAGAAACTTAAGTGTATTCACACTAGAGCCCTTATGAGATGCACTTGGAGAGCCATATTAATAAGAACTCTTCTCAATCCCCACTGGCAACATTCAGTGTCGTAAAAACACATTAAGATCTCATGTTCTTCAAAACACTTCGAGAAGGGCTGAGATAAAAGTCAGCCTTATTTATAGTGATATTGATCTTTGTGAAATTTTGCATTACATTTTAAAGGCAGACTCACTTGAAATTGCAATTTTAGAACTAGGAAGATTTTTTATGTATATGTTATGTACTCTCACAAATATTGCCACTTTCAGAACGTGTGACTGTTTTAATAGATTTTATTAAGCAGATCAAATACATTTCTAAAGTAATTTAAAATTCATGTGCCCAAGTCATTACCTGTCTTTGTTGCCTTGTAATGGAGTAATATCCAAAGCCAAAAGCACTACATTGAAATTTAACCCAGATTATGGGCTTTGGATCAAGGTATTTTAAAAAGGCTCTTTATTCTAATCACACTTACTACCTGTGTACCTCCTTCTCCAGCTCAAACATTTGCACTCTGCAGGAAAATCGCTCATTCTGGCGTCATGAAGGACACAGGTACAATAGATACACCCCTGTCTGCGTTCGTCACAATCCATGACCTTACTCAATAACGCCAGACAAGGTTCTCTATTCATTATGCACACACTCCAATTTGAAGCAGAAATTACTTTCGGATTGAGGACAAGCACAAATATAAATGCACACATGCAGTTACATTTGAATGCTGCAGTGTCTATGATGAAATGACATGTTAAGTAATGGCATTGTTTTTGCCTTGTTAATTTCAGAACAGCTTACAAAGGAGGCTGATAAATGCACACGCACACCAACCTACAGAACACTGTGATGATATTTAGAAAATGTATTTGCACCATATTACTGCCAACATAATATTTCAGACAGATGTTAAGTATAAACCAGTCAGGGATATGGGCTGATCCGGTGGCAGCATAGTGTCATCGTTTAAAATGGGTATTTCCTTTTTTTTGTCCAACCTTCGCAGTGACCATTATACTTTAAATGTCATTCACATTAAGCACTTTAGATTCTGGAACCCCTGCTGAGCAACTAGCTTTGCCATTTCTGCTCAGTGCGGTATTCATCGGAATACATTTGGATGAGCTCTCCTTCTGCAGAATCTGTGGCCTTCCTTGGCAGTTCATACAATTCTCTTGGTCAGAAGTGTGGCCAACGGTTGAAAGATGGGTTGACGGATGGATGGATTGATTTATTGATTAACCAGCATAATTAACATGATAATTATGATGTCATCTCTGTGGAGTCAGCATGTTCTCCACATGTGGCGTGCATTTCTTCCAAGTACTCCGGCTTCCTGAAATTGAAAGACTAGCCGTTAGGCTAATTGGCATCTCTCTTGTTTGACTGTGCGTGTATGATTGGTATATGTATAAACCCTACGACTGACTGGGAAGCCATACCCCAATCATGTGCTCTGTGCTGCCTGGACCCCAGACCCCCCTCCCCCTGTGAACCTGACGAGGAAATGTGGTTGGATTATGGAGTATTATCATTATACACTGTTGGTTCTTTGTCACATTGCTATATGTGTCATACAAGGTTGAAGACCCGTCTCTTAGTTAGCTTGCTGGAGAGGCCGGGAATTGAACCGACAGCCCTGGAGGTATAAAATAATACTAAATAAGAGAATAGAATATAATTCTTTTTTGAAAAATACAGAGAGAGATAAAAAATCAACAGTGAATCTTACAGCAGAAGAGATTTAATCACAGTCCTCTCAATGTGGAAACGGTAAGAAGATTCTTAGGTTTGAATAAAGTTCTATTTCAGCACACAAACAAAACAATTAATTGTGCCACAGAACAGTGCGCACAGGTGCTAACATGTAGCTTGCAACAAAAGGGAGAATGATCATGTTTAAGGAATGCCTTGCACTAACAGAATTTTTTAGTATCCATTTTTTCTGCAAAATGAAGTTTGACAATTTTTTAACATGCTAACACAATCAACAGTAAACTTACAGGTATTCAGTGAAAGATGCATTTGAAAAGTTGGCAGGTCTCAGACTTAATTGTTGACATACTAGCACATAGCAGACTGTAGACGAATCTTAAGAAAACAGTCGCCAAGGATCAGCAATTTATACAGAAGAGAGAATTCTATACTAGACAGCTACAACACTGCCTCTGCTTATGTTCTAACATTGTTGGAATCTCTCAGAATTTGGTTTTCTGTTCTTTATACAGTACTTAGTCTTAGGCAGTCAATAAATTATGTTTAAATGATCTCCATGTTGGTGTAAAACTATGATATTATGTCTGTTAAAGTTTGTCAGCATAGCCATTTCAAAACCTCTCCTAAAGTCAGCCCAGTATTGGCAGCAACCATCCAATACACCCATGTATATTTTTTGACTCGACCACTAGCACACCTCATATGACTATTCGATACCTCATTGACTTTTAAAATTATTATCTTTATGAGATTAATTAATTAACTGAGCTTTTGATGAAATTGATGAAGTACATGGAATAGCTGGGGTGCCCCTGAGGAGACGTTTGGGAACTGAAGCAGTGTTCTTACTGCCAGCCAACAACATATCAGTAACTTTGTAACCAATTGTCTTACTTGTAACTGACGTACATTGTAACATTAGTGTTTTAGTTCAGAGTTAATATGTATTTACCACCCGAATAAACAACTTTAAACATTTCCTTTGACTACCCACGACTTTTGCACAGTACTAAATATTCTACCGGCGGGTACTTCTTTCTGTAAAACAGTGTTAGCTTTTTCAAGGAATGTTCTCTAACCCTTTGAAGAGGCTTTCAACAAACCGTGTGTCAAATCTTTCTTACTATCCAACTGAATGATGCAACTACATAACTCTGCGGGGGAAAAAAACTGAAACAAAATTTAGTAATTATATTTATTGTCTTCAGCTTTTATTAATTCTGCCATATTTCATTACTGCCACACACACACACACACACACACACACACACACACACCACAGCTCAACAGCCAATTTTTATCGCTTCCTTTATCCTCCTTGCACGCTTTGGGCTGCTTAATATAGAAACAACACTGAACCTGCAACACATCAAGAGCGACTTCTGCTGTTGTGCCTGCGGCGCTCTCATGATCATTCAAGAGCTCCACGTGATGATTTAACCCTCCCCTGGATAAAACAAAGTCCATCAACATTGTGCTAATACTGTTCTCATTATGAACTATTCCCTTTCACTTGTTATCCACCCGATTCTAAGTATTATCCATACAATTTTAAAAGCCCATGTTTTTTCATATGCAGTGCTATGCAAAGGTCTTAGGCTGCCAAAGAAAATTATGTTTAAAAACTCAGATTCTGTGTTTGTCAAATTGTGTTAGCTTAGCCATTTCACAACCTCTCCGGAAGTTAACCCTGTATTTACAGCAACCATCTGATGTACCCATGTATTTGATGACTGAACCAGTAGCATAACATGTTTAGCTAATCACTCCCTCACAAAGGTAGTTATCTAATTATGCTAATTAATTACAGTAAGTGAGTTGGTGGTAAAATCCAACAAATACATGGACTGGCAGGGTTGCCCCTGAGGAGAGATTTGGGAACTGAAATTGTCATTTTTCTTCTGTTATTTTGCATGTGTTCCCATGTTAAATTGTGATTTTTTTTTCTGAGCCAATATGTATATTTACAACCCAGATAAATTACTTTAAAAATCATTTTCTCTGATGGCCTAAGACTTTTGCACAGTACATATACAATTATAATTTTATATAATATAATCTAAATATATTATATATAATTTAATATTTTTGTCCTAGTCTTCATAACCGAACAATACTTACATAGAGAGCTCAGAATCCCAAAGTATCTGCTCTGCATCTCTGCAGGGTTAGACATTTAATAGATATTTGCATGATAAAAGTGTTAGGGAGCCTTTATTGGCTCCCACTGTAGCTGGAGGTTAGTAAGCATCCCTCTTTTACACATGTCTTCCAGCTCAGAGATCTGATGATGTATCAGACTCTTAATTGCCAAAAGCAGCTTATTTAGTTTCTGATCCATTACAGTTCCTGTCTATCACAGGGATCTGCAGTTGGGGCTTTTTGATTCCTCCCTGAATGCAAAAACCTTTTAGATGAGCATCAGCAGTAAAGCTTTGAAAGGAGCCACGAGAGTTGACATGGCTGTTCTGTTTGAGTCATTATCAGAAGAGAGAGGCACACATCAAAGAGATCACAAAGGGGCTCTGTGGAGGACATACGTGCTATCCCTTTTACATATTTTATGGGAAATTAGAAATTTGTTTAAAATTCATTTCATTCTGTACTGGAAATTTAGCAATGAAGTCAACTTAGTAGATACTTAACACTTCCTTTGAGAGTTAGATGTGTCTGATGTTGTCGGACCATGAGACCATGGAGCTGACCCCATTCTCATTCTGCATGCCATGCTGTGTACTGGGAATTATGGGAGGCGTACATCCATAGGATCCAGCACCACAGCCGGCACTCACATCGAGATGCGGAAAATTCTGCATTTTATGTCGGACGCTGGTGCGGTGTGATTACTGCAGCACAGCGGGATTCCTGCCTGGGAATATTCCGGAATAGCAATGGAGTAGGGAGTCAGCCCAACACAAGGGGAAGCTTTCCGCTCACTTCGCGACTCTGTGACCGAAATATGAATATCATCTGTTTAGTCGCAGAGTGTCCTTAGAACCAAGCACAAAGCCTTTATTAAATTCTCACAGACCCCCATGTGTTTAGCATTTCATAAAGTCAATATTCATTATTTCACCGCTGATTGCATCTGTGGTAACTTGTCACTATCTCTCAAATTATGTCCAAACATAAAAGAGAACTGTCCTGACTATATTACACGGTGGTAATGAAAGACCTCGCAGGTATGTGTTAACTCCTCTGTTAATCCACTGTGACATCCCGGCATGACTGTAATATTATAAACATATAAAACTGAATAAAATTAACTCAGAAGCACTTATTGCAAACGCTTTAAAACAATAGAATAGAATAACAATTTAGCAGAAGTCAACACAGCAACAGATACGTTTACTTATATGTGGAAAGAATACCCCAATCATTTTACAAGAAAGAGTTCCCTTAAAAAAAAGTTCAAGTAAAAAACGACTTTGCTTGCATCAGTGGATTCAGAAGAACTCCAGATGGTATTTACACGTGGTTCTCCAAGAAAGTAATTTGAAAATAAATGATGAAGGAATGTATGCATTGGAAGAAACCAAGCAAGCAGAAGCACTTAAAGACATGACAAAAAAAAACCTTTGCGGTGATGCCTATAGTTAGTGATATTTTCCTCAACAAGGCTAAAATTCTCCTACTGTAGCTGATGCCATCTAAGAGCAGATATACAGAGAGAAATAATCTTATATTGGAAGCCTTCCCAATCGCCTGTTATTTTCTCTGGTACAAGCACTCGACTGATGAGTCCCCCATTGCAAAGATGAACACAATCAGTGCCAGAGGTCAGTCACTTTGGGCTTAAACATGCTGGTACTCATGCCACGCCTGGGAAATGGAAGGAATGTGACTCATACCTAATCCCATGGTCACCATCATCTCTTAATAATATGTAAATTGCCTGAACCAGTGACACTGAAAATTGCCATGCCCCATATTTCATCGGAACAATTTCCCACAGATGTAGGCTCAACTTAGCACTGAAATCGCTGCCCCCCCCCCCACTCCTGATAAAAATGGAAAGACATGTTATTAAATACATTATTTAGTTTGATCCCGCCAGACTAAAATAGCTTAAAAACTCAAATAAAATACTTCTCTTTATTATGGTGGTTGACCCTGTTTTTGTGGGAACCCTTCACTTAGCAAGAGTGTAAAATCTGAATAAACGTGACGCACAAGCCAAGGTGATGTGTCTTACAATCATAGTGTATGGAGACTCCAGTTCCTCATTAAACTACAAGAGGCAATATACCCTTGGGGAAACCAGTCTCCGTATTGGCTCCCGTCAAACCAGTCACAGCCATCTTCACCTGAGCAAAGATTTGGCACTCCAGTCCTGACAGGCCCCAATACCATTGAGATCCAGTCCCTGTTCAAATGCTCTTCAGCATCCTGCTTGTCAGAGCCCGCCGCGCGGGAGNNNNAAAAAAAACATTTCATAGCAGAATGCTGGCCTTGCAGCTCTTGCGCATTTTTTCCTGAAGACCTTCACTTTTTGGTATAGGCCCCCCGCCTCCCCCCCCCCCAGATAAACATACAGCTTAAATCTTGAGCCATATACTTACGGCATTATTTGTCTCTGTAAAATAACAGAGCGTGGCTTATCATAGCCATGATCATTGTCATTACCTTCCCAGGAATTAAGTCGCGCAGTTTGCAGAGGAAAGCGGATCCCGCCTGAGGTGTAATCTTGGATTTGTCTGCGGGGTATGATTCAGCATTAGGCTCTGACATTGACATAATACCCAGGCCCCCTGCTCAGACTCAGAATGGGCCGTTTAACAAGGTAAATGGAGATCTTATTGTTGATGACCATGAGCCATTGTCTGAAGGAGCCTCAATTGCCGTGATGCTGTCCTCGCCACACTCATCATGTCTTCTCGCTGGCCCATGACCTCCGATGGTTATTATGCCATCTGTTCCCATCCTGTCTTCCTCGCCCCCTACTCGATAACCCCCCTCAACGTATCCTGTTCCTTAATAAAGTCAACCGTTGCTGTTCAAGCCAAGGTTTCCCTTGCACAACATTACTGGCAGGCTGCGAACCGCAAGGCATCACTTACAAATGTTGGTCTCCTCGTCTCACCTGTCAGTTGTCATTGCTTCAGTTTAGTACGATTTGTCCCTGTACAGCTCCCCAGAGGAAGGGAAACTAAACAAGAGACATAGATTCAAGAACAATAGAAAAATGCTTCTCACTCCATGTGCAATTATTTTTTTCTAATCCATGTAAACAATGCATGTAAGAATGTAAGCATTGAAACGTTAGGGTTTTTACATCAACCTAATCAACCAGAAAACATCCTTTGATTTGTATTTGCAAACTCCCACAGAATATCAAACCTGTAACAATATTGGGATTAAGGTTAAGGTAAAATATTCAACCCACTTCTAACTGTTCCTGGTCCTCAGTCTGTCAGGTACTATTCAAGTCAGAACATCTGCCACCACATCTGTTCATTTCAGTCACTGTCTCTAAATATATAGGTATGCATTTTGATGTCCCAAACTATGAGTTGGTGGTATAATAGTTGAATATCTTCGCTGGACTTTTTCATATTTCCGCAAGAAGGTTAAAAATCAAGTACATAAATAGAAGGAAATCTAACCTGGGGAAATTTTCCTTACAGCTGTAATTTGACTAAACATTGTTACTAAAATGGGTACACTTCATTTCATCATTCAGCATATAAAAACTATTGTACTTTACATTTATTAATCTCCCCACAAAATTATTGTTGGAATTGAAGGTCAGAAATACAGACAGAGCAGCACAATTTCAGAACTAAGTAACATATCAGACAATAACTTCTAAGTGTTTCAGTGAACAAATTAATTATCATTTGGAATGAATTCTCCATAAAAAATAAGGTAATAAACACAAAAAGTATTTCTGTATCTGTGCAGGGAGTCTATTAAAATAAACAAACCATTAAGTCTACAAGAGGACGATAACAAGAATCAAAACACTGGAAAATGAAAACAATCCTACCAGTTTTGCAGTTTTTGATGGATCTGAGGTAGCTTTCCTCATGAGTATCACACTACCCCCAAAGATAGAGGATATTGTTCTTATTTGTTTGTTATTTGATCACACCAAATCACACCATTTGTTATTTGGTTTGTTCTGCTGTGCCAGGCAATCTCGCAGGAAGCCTAAATTAGGGTCCATTCACTACACCCAATCCTATGCTACCAGCACAAGGAAAGTGTATCTTATAAACAAGGAAGGAAAATGAATTTTAAAAAGGGGGAAAGCCTCATGATTTATGGCCAGATGGATGAGACGATTCACTGATATTTACACGGAATTACATAGATTAATAATATGCGGATGATCTTCCACATAATTCTAAGTGCATACTCCGCCATTGTTTGTGTTTTACTGATTTATGAGTTCTATAGCAACAATACCACAAATATCTTTTTGGGTATTCCCAAACTTAGAATTAAAGCTCAGGACAGCCATTCCGGAAAATGATTCTGCATATGTTCTCTAAAGTAAATAGATTAATGCTTCTTATTTAGCTAACAATAATATCAAATAATATGATAACCGATTCTTACTGTCTATCTACTGTTTGTCTACATGACAAATCAATTGTTAATATAATTGTTTATACAATATGTTTTTATCCCATTTGCTGTCTCTTACACTTACGAGACACATCATTTTGAAAATATACCATTTATGAAGGCACAGAAGTGCAAGTGAATTATACATTTTAGTCGTGTAATAAGAAATCCGTGACAGTTACTGGAAAAACTGTTCCCACTGTATAAATAAACACCTCAGTGTAAAACGGAGAAATGTCATTTCCTGTCTTAGATCTTTGCAAGTATGGAATTTTTTTTACTTAATCAACAGCCTGACATATAAAGTCTGTATTGGGTGGTGTCTCAGCTTAACTGCTGTATTAAATGCTTTAGTCTGACAACTTGCCAAAATGAAGAAGTCAACTGATGGGAGATGAGTGAAAAAGCAACACTCATTTTCATTTGACACATCTTCCTAATAAGGATGTAGCACTGAGGAGTATTTCAAACTGAAGTCAGACGAACACACATACTCACACACCTCTAATCTCTACATTCGGCTCCTGCTGTAAGTTTTTTTTTCACCAGAAGCTGATATTTTACACTGACAGGTTATATTTTAGTAATGTCCCCAGGACTTTAATCAAGGATGTTGCTAGACATCTGACATTGACCTGGGATCAATAATTAAGCTGAGAACCCAAAAAACACGCAGAGACCTGCAGTGGGATCTAAGACACCGTGAAATCATTTAAGTGACTTTAATTGAATATACATGTGACACTGGCCAGTGGAATTATTTTGCTGGTAAAACTGCTATCTCCATGGCGTGGATTGCTA
This sequence comes from Mormyrops boulengeri, assembly GCA_026781065.1. NCBI lineage: Eukaryota > Metazoa > Chordata > Actinopteri > Osteoglossiformes > Mormyridae > Mormyrops > Mormyrops boulengeri. Next base: position 22,628,652 of record JAODLD010000002.1, read on the forward strand.
CCCAGTTCCAGAAGCCATGCAAAACTTTTTCAAAGGGCAGAGGCTAATCCTAGTGTAATTGCATTCAGTTCCTGAATGAATCATTTAAATTTAGTTGCTTTGCTAATACTTTTTTCCAACGTACAGTCTGTACCCATTTAGATAACTGAGCATTTTTTATTTCAACTATTCAGGTTAAGAACCTTGAACAAGGGCCCTGCTAAGACTCAGACTAGAAACCTTTGGGTTACGTTTGTCTCTTTAAGTGTTATGATACATACTGCTCTGGATTCATTCATCTAAATTTCAACCTCTTATTCAGTATAGGGTCATGGTGGGCCTGGAGCCTACCCCAGGAAGCACAGGGCACAAGGCAGGGCATATCTTGGATGGGATGCCAGTCCATCACAGGGCACACACATGCACACAGTGATAAGCTGAGAGCAATTTAGGGCTGGAAGCTTGACCAACTGCAGGTTTTGAAACTAGGTGACCTGCCCAACACAGGGAGAACAGGGTCCACATTTCCTGGAATTTTGGTTTTGCCTGATAGATAGATGGGTAACTTTAGTGTGGGTAAATGAAGACTAATAACTTAAGAAAATATACTTCAAGAGCCCAACTTAAGGGTTCGGAAACCAAAGGTTTTCCGGTACCAAGTCACTGCTTTGTTTATAGTTGGGTAGTATATTTCTAGTATATAGTATATTTCTGAAATATATTCTAAATGCTATTTTATTACTGCGTGTTTCTGTAAATGTTTCTGCTATTTTTGGACTATGACAAGAATGGGCCGCCTCTTTACTCCCGATAGATAGATAGATAGATAGATAGATAGATAGATAGATAGATATTTTTAATGTAGAGAAGCCATGACCTGGTTCATAATTATTCATACCATATTGTTTAAGCCCAGGGCAGATAGTGACACTCAAACTGGCATATATGGCGTGCTGCATGGCCATTTTCACAAAAAAAACATGCTGATACTGTATGCACCACTCCCAGCATACAGTATCAGCATGTTTTCTTCCAAAATCACCCTGGCTGGTCATTTTAAATGCATATGAATCATCTAAAAACAAATGTGGTGATCACACTTGAATAAGTGATATGGAAAATGTTTTATTTTGAATGGCTAATCAAGAGCTAAGTGTCTCTTTTGTCATCTTTCCTGAAATACGCCATTAAATAAACTATAATCACTGTCATACAGTTATAGCACCAGCACTTCCTCTAAATGCAACCATATATACAATATGCCGTTATAATGAACTGCTCCTGTGACTAATGCCATTTTGCACAGCTATGGTGATTTCCTCAGGAAAAACCCTGTTCATTGGTCCATTGTGGGGAAAAAAGAAACATCTAGTTATTGACAGCCTTTAATCAGTGGTGGAGCCCAATTTCCACCGCTGCCAAAGTCCGGAGATACACCATGAATACCGAGACAGTGGTTTTGTTTAAAACAACTGGTCTAAGATCTTCTGTATGTATTCGTGAGAGATGAGGAACATTGTGGAGGGAGGGTAGTACTTTGCACATCCAGAACATTTTTGGCATCAGTGATTTTGCAATTGGATGGGGGGTCATTTCGTTTGGTTTTCTTTAGACTATATTTAGATAATGCTTTGTTTTTGTTTGTTTTGGTAAATGGAGCAGACACATCCTAGGCCTCATTAAATGGTGCTGGGCAAGGCTGCGTTCACATAGAGGACTTTAGTCCGGTTTAACTTCCAGCAGCACACAATGTAAACCAAAGACTCTCTATGTAAATGGTACTCATAGATTAACTATGGGTTATAGGATAACGAAATAAAACGAGACGCAAATCAATAATATTAATGATAAAATAAACATCTATTTGTGATATGATGAAACATCATCCCTTAATCTGATATTCTCTGATATTCAATAGAAATGGATCGTATTAGGACTATGCACTGGAGAGACTTGTGTTGGTGTGATGGTCATGTCAATTCCAGTTCTATTATACAACTTCATTGCCTATTAGATCTGCATGGGTCTCAAGGATGCTAGTGAATTTCACATCTTGGACATAACTTAGCAGAAGAGGTAATGTAATAGGCTCATAATTCTGAATAGTAATACAGTAAGACGGATAAACTTGCTTTATCGAACAAACTAATTAATAGCCAGCAGTGTAAATGTGCAGCTAGGCTGAACGTGAAGATTTTGACAGCAATACAATTTTTTGCAGTGGCAGAATGATTTTAGTCGCACGCATGTAATTGCAGTATTGTCTTCTGCAATAGAGATGGATCGGAATTCAGGACTGGTTTTGGTGCATTGCAGATGTGTCATCATACGGCAGAAACGGACCCATTGTAAATGTTTTCCTTCTGAAGTTAAATTTACTGAATAATAAAGTAACACAGCAATTATTGAAGGGCATTTATATCGGAGCAGCTCAGTGTACTGTAGTGAATTTCAAACATGCCATTCAATTACTGTATGGAAATTTCCCTTACTTGGTATCACTGTCAAATTACTCTAATAAACATGATTCCTGATGCGTAATAAAACTTAAACTTTTTAGAACTTTGCATAAGGAAACATGGGGAACGTTTCGTTTTTATATAGATCCATTGCATAGACCCATAATCATCAACTAAACTGTGTTTTACCCTAATGAAAACTAATAGCAATCCATATGTACATTTTACATAATACCCACTTAATGTGCTGGTTTTTGGTCTAGCTGAATTCTTTATAAATTACACTTCATTGAATTGATTGAATGAATGTCAATTGAATGAGTCACACAAATAAAGACTGATTGAGTGAATGATTCAACTAAACACTCACTTAAACTACGTCGTTGTGAGGAATAAACATAAAAATAATTTTAAAAATCACTAGATGCTTCAAAATACCATTGGTTGCTCCCTTTGACATTAATTGATAAATGCATTAATTATTAATCAAGCCTATCAATAGGGTTGAGACAGAGTCAAGACCGAGACTTTAGGGGAGTCGAGACATAGTCAAGGCCGAGACTTCCGGGGGGCTACACTAGTATAAAAAAGGAATCTGGTTGAGGAATCTGTTTGTCGACCAAATTTTGTACCCGAACCAATGCATTTTTTCACTAAATTTGGTCGCGAACCAAATTGTTTGTAGAGCACAGCATTCGTGAACCGCAGGCACCGCTATATCTGTTCTGAAAGAATTTCCAAGGTAGCGTTGCACTCTGGGATCATCTTTCCAAAAAAGAATAAGACAAAATAACACTACACAGCCAAGACAGTGAAGGTGAGTAATAATTTCATGTTTTATTTCATTATTTGAATTTCATTTTATTAATGTGCATATTTTTTCAAGAGGACTGGAGTAATTAGAATGTTTCTCACTGTGGTAGGGCTGGATGATATGGTAAAATATTTTTATCATGATAATTTTTTCATATCATTTATCATGATTTAATTCAAGTCATTATAATCGACGCTTCGGCATTGTGACGTTTCCCATTGCAATTTCAATATATCACAAGGTTGGCATAAGAAATTAAATGGGATTATTTTTCGAATTTTGCAAAAGCTGTAGATGAAGTAATAAATGCATAAAATATATGTACAGTGCTGGTTTGGAGGATGCCAAGTGTGTGTACAGCAGCCTCTCATATAATATCTCGCAGTGATCTCGCAGTGATCTTTGTATATCACATGTCTCATATCTTTTTGCTTCACTTCACTCTGCTTGCCAAGGGGACCAAAACATTTTGCATTGTTTCTCCAGATCAAGGGAGGCCTGCACCCATTAGCCCCTACGATCTGGAAGGGTCAACTGTATTTCTTTGCATCAAGGCTTGGCTTTATATTCATATGGGATTCCCTTCAAAAGAACGACAAATTGAATGGACTGTAAACAGAAATATAATTTAATCTAATTCATATGATTCTTTTTTCTTTTTTTTAGAGGATGTAGTAATACATAGCAATAGGCTGACAATACGGTTTGTTGCTGGCTTTTTGTCTGACTACCTCCCAGATCATTCCAGGTGGCAGGTTTGACATTGCCAGTTTTATTGCCACCAACGCCATTTTGAATCCGTGTGGGAAGTGATTTGTCCCGTACACTGGCAGAATTAGATATTGGTGGCATCTTGCGGGGGGAGGCACTGGGCACCAAAAATAAATAAAATAATCCGAATGGTGACATTTGTGGAATAGATTTTCTATCTCTCATTTGCACATCATCATCATGTAGGTCAATTAACCTTGTAGGAGTGACCACCCTGATTCTAGTTTGTGAGCCAGAAAGACAACCACACATAAGTATGAAATGGAGAGAGGGGCTGACTTGAGGTCACTGCCAGGGGCTGATTTATCGTATCGCAAAAATTAAAGACTAACCTTAGTAAAAGAGGGAACGGTTAAACTTAAATTTGGCCGACTGATCTGTTGGCGTAGTTGTCCCCTCCCCCCGATTGCCAAATTTTACCAACAGCGCTCTTGCCCCCACCCTGACTAAAGAGTTTTACTGCTGGCTCCCCCCAGTTTGATTAGCATATTACTGATGTTTCATCATATTTAATTACTACTTGTTTCTGTTTTGGCTTGACATATCAGCCTACGGTCTCCAGAGAAGCTAGTCCGCCCGTGGTCGCCCCACTGGAAGCCTGAGTTAGGGGGAGCGAGGAAGTCTATGAGATAGTCCACCACTAACTTCATACAGTACAAAGGTAATTAATATAATCAGTCACACTATGGAATGCTACCAAATAAGCCACAATTCATTTATAATACTGTAAATGTAATGGTTTCACAGATAGCTGTTTTTTTCTGGTTTGTGTGAAATCACTCAAGATCAACATAAATACAGTCTTCACGCCAACCTGGGGAATTGGTTCAGTCATTTACTATTATTATTATTAAATAATAAAAACAGTGATACCAGTGCCAGTTCGCTTATACCACAGGCGCTGTACTCCGAGTAGAAATGCTTTCAATTCTCGGATGAAGAAGTGGTATCGAGACTGAGACTGGACTCAAGCACTACAACACTGGCAGCTACAATACTGAACTGCACACTAGAAATATGTCACATTGTAAAAAACTATGTAAAGGTATCCTGAATAATCATTTAATAAACTCACGTAAATGGCAGTTACCATTACTGAACAGTTTTACTTTTATCACGCAATATCTTTTGTAGAATTTTCCCCTAATACAATAAGAGAGGCAATTGCTAGAATATGCCATATGATGCTAGCGACATAATATGGAATATTCTTTTTCATGAAATATAATTTTTTTCAATCACAGCATTGAAAAGCCACCTCCAGTCATCACTGGCATGTGTTTGGTGTGTAAAGGAAATACCTACGAAGGAAAGTCTCGGAACTATTACGATGGGTGATGGAATTTATAGCATCTTGAGTTTGTGTCATTATAACCCCAGGGCACCCGCGTAGGGAAAGCTGATTAGGAATGGAAATTATCTTCTAAGAGCATAAACATTTTATGAGTAATGGGATGGGATGCACACTGCGAGCCCGTACTGTTAGCTAAACTGTTTACCTTAATTGTCATTTGTCTTCCAAGTGATTCACATAAATCCTTAAAGGAAAAAAAAACTCAGTGAAACTTTTATCTACCTGATTGCATTCATGCATATTACAGCCTTCTTCCCTTAAGTCTGGTCGGTAACCATCTTCAAGTAATATGTGATAAATAATGTATATGTAGTGTATGTAATATTTATGTTACAGATTTTTAACTAAAATTAAAAAGGCAACAGCATTTGAAAGATGGATTTGCTTTTATGCTATACAGCTTGAATTGTCTGAGTTATGTGATGAACTGGAATCCCATTCAGGGTGGGACACTGCCTGGATAATTATTTGGCAGATGTATGGATAAATCAAGTGTTTTATTTATTTGTAACAATTCTGCAGAAGTATTTACCTAAACAACAAATTAATGGTCAGGTACTTGTAATATTACAATTCTGTTATGTATAGTATATATATTCAATGGAAACTGGTCTCCATAAGGGAAAAAAACGGGTATTCATCACGCTGTGCGGACTTTGTGTCCCCATAAGGTAAGGTATACCTGGTCACACACACACATACACACACATACACACACACACGCACACACACATGCACGCACACACACGCACACACATACCCACATACATACAAACACAAGCTTTGCGATCCTGCGGTGCATATATCTCCATAGAGTGTGTGTGTGTGTGTGTGTGTGTGTATATATATATATAAATACACACACACATACAAGCTTTGTGATCCTGTGGTTCAGCACTGCTAGGTTTCCAGAGGTCAGGTAAAGGGGGAATTGCATGTTTACTACAGCTGGGTCATAAGAAAGTCAAGCAAGCAGCCTGAAAGGGTTCGGTTAGACGGCGAGGAAGACCTGAGCAGAATGGAGATATAGCAGGGTCTGGCAGGAGCTGAGGGTCTACCCTAGGACCTGGATTACAGAGCCGACTGAACCTTCAGCTGTTACGGGGATGCTGCACTGTGTTGGGAAAGGCAGCCGGTTGTCCAGGTAACATCCAGGCATCGGGAGCTCTGGGATATCTGTGCCACATTCACGGCATAAGTGTGGGAAGTAAAACTCTCTAAAATTATTTTTGGTCATAATTTATCTAGGACAAAATATATAAGTTTCTAGGGGCAGCATCTAGTTCTAAAATGAGGTCTTTCTGTGCGCTGTGTCTGATGCTGTGCGCTGCCCCTGTCTCTGCTCCCCTGTCAGCGGCTCAGCATCAAGGGGCCTTATTCAGTGGTTCTCTTGACTGATGCCATTCAGCTCCACAGAGGATCTGTGCAGTCTCCCACTGACATGAGACTTCATACTACCCCAATCAATGACTTGCTGCTCAGCTTCCTGGTGAAAAGAGATCCAAAGCATGATTAATAAATACTGAAAACTGGTTCCAATGGGGACAAGAAGTATTCATTTCTCAGAATGCAGCTGGATCGACGCTGAGGTGTCTCGTGTTTCCATTGTCTCGCTCTTGATGGAAGCAACACCCGTCATTCCGTTGGGTGATGTGAAGGTGGACCACTGGTTAAAATGGACTAATTCATGTCATTTGTCCAGTAGTGAACTGAGATTTTGTTATGAGAGAGAGGATGGAGTGTTTCTGGAAAAACAGAGAGTCTTGGACTCGGACGTGTTTGGCTGACAAAAAAAACGAGGCACTTTCTGCAACTGAAGGTCCATTTTTGTGTATTGATCCAGTCTGTAACAAAGTATGGGGCACAAGGAGAGTGCAGAAGAAGCAGCATTAAATCCCGCCCACCCCTGCAGCATGGGCTGGTTCATTGGTGGTTTAAGGACTTCACTTGGACTGCTTACTTTCTGATAAAAAAAAAAAAGCCGTTTGCCAACATGATTTCACTTCTTTATTTGTGCCCTCAACAGTAAAGGAGATTCTGAATAAAAGGCATTTTTCTGTCTGGGCTTTGACTTTGAATTATTGCCCTGCTTATTAAAGATGAAAGACAGAACTCAACAATTCCATGAAATTATTCTGTGGACTGTTGGATTCTAATCCAATAATCTAAACTGGAGAATTTGAGGAATTACTGGGAAATATTTAAAAACGAAACTTCTTTAGAGGGTTGAGCTTATTGCTCTGAAATCCTTCTATTCATTTTATTATTATAGTAGCTGTTCATCGTTTCCTTTGTTCTTGGCCGTCCTCTCAATTGTTGATAGATGCATACAGCACATCCATACTGTCTATAGTCTGTGTAGTACAGGACGTGTTTTTGTACCGATGGAAAGTCATGGAGTACCCAGAGGAAACCCACACAACAGGAGAACATGTATCGAGCACAGAAGGCGAGCCTTAAGGGCAGGAGGCACTGATGGCATCCACTGAGCCACCCTTATGCATACTTGCAATGCAGCGGAAAAGTCATAGGCAGCCAAAGATTATGATGTTTGAATGATCATCATGTTGGTGTACAACTATATTATCATATGATGACTTTAATAGTGGGTTAGCTTAGCCATTTCAAAACCTCTCCTAAAGCCACCCCAGTGTTTGTGGCAACCATCCAGGGCATTGCATGTATTTTTTTCACTGGAGCACTACTCCACTAGGTTTGGCTAATCGATACCTCATTGAGTTATTAAACTAATTAAGTTTGTTAATTAACTGAGTTGGTGGTAAAATTTAACTAATACGTTGAATGGCTGGGGTGTCCCTGAAGAGTGGTTTGGGATTTTTGTTTTCTGAGCAAACATACACTTAAGACCCAGGTAAATAGCATTTCTTTTGACTGCCAATGACTTTTGCAGAGTAATGTCGGTGTGTTTTGTTCATTATTACTGATGTCCATTTATTACTGGGATAGGCTTCGGGCCCCAACGAAACTGAATAGGAAAAAGATGGATGGATGGATGGATGGATGGATGGATGGATAGATGGATGGACTCCATTTTAATATACATCCTCATGTGCATAGTGTAAAAAATGGATACTTTTAGTAATTTCAATCAACCTGCTTTGGGCCTCTGCACATTCTTAATACCAAGTTTGTAACATTCTAACACTGAACTAACCAGCAGTTCTTGTGCTGTTTGTGTAGAGTTTACGTTTCACAGCTGTGGTAGGTTATCAGTTTAATGATTTTGAGTGGCAAGAAATATAATCTGTATATGTTATGCTATGACTATACATTTTTGGTTCTTGAATTCTATTAATGTTTGACTGTATGGAAATTCAGAACATAGATGAATCTGATTCATATGGCTAAAACATACTGTATAATTAGTTTATTGCATTTCACTTGCTGGGTTTCAGTGTGAAGGCATCTCAAGCTTTAACAATCTATTCAGGATAACTTTTAGCAGAAGGGAAGTGGTATTACTGAGATGATTAAATATCACGGTGTGATGACCCCACATTCCTCTTGGCCAAAACACAGTGAGGCGGAGTTAACGTGACTCTGAGGATGCGCCGCAGCTGCATATCCGTGTGAGTCTTAAATCCCCACTGACTGCAGGCACGCCGGGCAAGGGCTCCACAGCCGTCAATGGCCACCGCCACACGGTTATTAAAAAACGGTCTGTGGGAATTAATCTTCCACTGGTGCATGAAGCCAGAAATAAAGAAAAATTACACAGACAAAAAGGCACAATGGAAACACAAAGTCAACTGCAAAAGATGCTTGAACTTTTCAAATAAAAGCAAAAGCAGGATTGCGCTCATGAGTTCTGTAAGTTCCCAGGCCTGTATATAAAAGGTTTTATAATAAGTTTTGTGTGTAAGTAGTCTACATTATCTCCTTAAAACATATGGGGTTTCTGTAGTCTACCTTTGAAAGATGTGTTGTTCGTATTACTTGATTCTTTTTCATTGACTATAATACTGCTTGTAATGCCGATGAAGTGTATGTATAAAATATGAATTTATCCTGAACTATTACACTTTGGAGGGGCGGGGAGAGGGGAGGGGAGGGGAGGGGGGGTGGAGCGGGGTTAGGGTACTTGAGTAACTTTTGGAGCCTCATAAAGAATGCAGTGATAAATGGTGGAGATGACTTTATCCCCCCCCCAGACATATTCTGTGATCCACACCTCACCTACATCTTCCCATGATGAATGGACAATTAAACACTAAATGAAATGGAAATGAAATATTATAATTTTCTATAATTGAGCCTGAATTTTTATAATTATCGCACTGGATTTGTTAAAGAACAATTCGGTTGTTCTGGTATTTTATTCTGCTATCATAGACAATAAAAGCTTATCAAATGTGACTAATTAAATAGTGGTTTTTGTGGTATTCCAGTGATCAGTACTGTTTCCCTAACGTTGTGATGGAATAAAAAAAAGTATGCTTGATGTACAGTACAAGTCTTAGGCAAACAAAGAAAAGGCTTTTTAAGGCTATTTATCTGGGTAGTATGTGAATATTTGCTCTGAAAAAAAACACAATTTAACATTGGAACATATGCAATTTAACAGTAACAAAGACAACAACAAAAACAAGAATTTTTTCTGTTCTCCAAAAAACTTACTGGTAACACTTTACTTGGGGGACATGCATAATGTAGTAGTACACGTTTACTTAATGCAGTAATTAATCAGTAACTAAGTGTTTGTTAAGTACTGATCCCATGCTCATTCATCATTAATTAATCATGACAGTTCATGTATTTAGTTCATAATTTGTTCTTGAGTAGTAAATGAGTCAATAAGTAATTTTTGCCCTCATCTTACCATTATTAACTAATTAGTTAACTGTTGATTAATATAGTTCCTGAATGAATTACATGAACTGTCATGATTGATTAATGATGATCAAGCATGGAATCAGTATGTAACTAACACTTAGTTAGTGGGTAATTAATGTATTAAGTAAACATGTACTTACATTATTCATGTAAATGTCCAAGTAAACTTACTGATAGTTGAATAGCTAGATGAACACCTCTTGGGTTCCCAAATCTCTCTTGGACCAAGCCATACAATGTATTCATTACATTTCACTACTGGCTCAATTAATTAATCAACTTAATTAGTTGAGTTACAATAACTCAAAGAGATATAGATAAGCCAAATAGGCTGGGGTAGTGATCCAGTCAAAAAATACATAGATGAGCTGGACGATCATGGCGAATACTACAGTGACTCTTAAATGGCTATGCTGATACACTTTGACAGACGTAATATCATAGTACAACATAAAAATCATATAAATATCATTTCTGACTACCTAAGATTTTTGCACAGTACTGAATTAATTTGTCAGTCTGTGATATGATGTACAATTGTTTCATCAGTCTGGTGGCACAGTACTGCTGTCGCCTCACACTTCCGGTGCTGCAGGTATTAATCCCGACCTTGCTCTGTGTGTGAGAAATTTGCATGTTCTCCCCGGGCTGCCGGGATTTCCGGTTTCCTCCCACAGTCTAAAGACAAGCAGGTACATATTGGATAAGCAGCTGGAAGATGTATGAATGGTTTATTAGTCATCGATGAACAGAATGCAGATTGAAGAAATCAAGTTAACTCTCAGAGCCACACTGTGTGCAAGGTCAGAAGACTGTGCAGGAGTGTGCGTCAGCAACATTTCTGCAGCATGTGCTGTTTTGAAACAACATATGCAAACAGTGTAAAACCAGGGTAGGCAAACCTGATCCTGGAATGCCAGTATCCAGCAGGTTTTCTATCCTACCTGGTCTCTGTTGAACGACACCTGATCTCAGGCAGATAGTAACTCATCAGGTAGGATAGAAAACTTGCAGGATTCCAGCACTCCAGGATCAGGGCTGCCTACCCCTGGTGTAAAATATATTAATACTTACTGGAAAATCTCTGCTTAATTCTTCTCTGTACACCCCTTTATGTCTTTAATGGGTTTTTCAAATTTCATTTGCAGTGAAGCTGTCGCTTTTTTCCATCGCAGAGGTCCTGCGTTGGATTGTAAAACAAAAACTATCTGCAGGGGGAAATTATGGATTGCATGAGGCATATGAAAAAGGATTTTCAATTTCAGTTAATGTCTTCAATCATGTTTAGATCTTCTCTGTATACCTCTTGTTCACTCTCACTGGATTTGGGAGCAAGGCTACCACTGCATCCCTTCATCAGTCAAATCACTGTGCAGCATTTAATGCATTAACAGCATATACACTCACCTAAAGGATTATTAGGAACACCATACTAATACGGTGTTTGACCCCCTTTCGCTTTCAGAACTGCC
>JAODLD010000002.1:22660959-22697093 GCA_026781065.1 Mormyrops boulengeri
TGTCTCATCAGTCTAAGGGACATTCTCCCAGAAACTTTGGGGCTTGTCAACATGCATTTTGGCGAATTCCACTCTGGCTTTTTTGTTTTTTGGTCAATGGTGGAACCTCCTGGGTTTTCTTCCATGGAGCCCATTACTGTTCAAAATGCGATGGACGGTGCGATCAGAAAGTGACGTGCCTTGACCTTGGAGCTCAGCTGAATGGTTTTGAATGTTTTCCTTGACTCTTTTCCTACCATCCACAACATCCTTCAAATCAACCAGGGGTTGCATTTCCTCCTGCGTCTATGTCCTGAGAGGTTGGCTACAGTCCCCAAACCTTATACTTTTTAATAATACTGGCAACTGTGGTCACAGGGCCATGAAGCTGCTTGGAGATGGTCTTATAGCCTTTACCTTTAACATGGTTATCTATCATCTTCTTTCTGAGCTCCTCAGACAGCACTCTCCTTTGCTTTCTCTGGTCCATGTTCAGTGTGGTGCACACAATGATACCAAACAACACAGTAGCATGTTCTGTCCCTTTAAATAGGCTGAATGGCTTATGAAAAGCTTGAAGGCACCTGTGATACTAATTAAGGTTAAACAATTAGTTTGAAACATTGAATAATGCAAGGGTAAATAGTCTCTTTAGGAGTACCAACAAATCTGTCCATACTATTTCAGCATATCTTTGTAAAATAAACAACAAATAATTTCTTTTCACAATTTGATTGGTTTACTCTATCACATACTAAAGGCATGCAGGTATATATTATACAATTGCTTTTAATTGAATCACTTTTCAGGAGAAATGAAGCATGGTTTCAATGAGCTGTAAGGGTAGCAACAAATTTGCCCACGTCTGTATATAGTTTTGCGTGTAATATTATTACAGTGGGAAAGTACACAATGTATTTTGACCAACAAGATTAACGCAATGGAAAATTGTGCCAAATGATGAAGGCGTACAAAACCATTTGTATATACGTACTGAAACATTTGGAAATTTGTGTGAAGCAATGAGTAATGATGTTCTGCTGTGCGAAAGTGACATTATAGTGTGGAGATTATACTTCTTGCTTTGCAAATGTTAATTGTCATTTGAGAAATGCTCCAAAGCAAACGAGAAACTTATGCATAAGTAATAATATAATACTATATTATATTATTATATATTAAGATTATCTCGATTGCTTTGACACATTTCATAAAACATGCTTATCATTCTCAGGACTATAAGATGAGGCAGTACATGATGAAATCATGCACCATGGGAACCAAAAACACAACAATGACATATCAGTGCAATTTATGGAATATATTTTTAAAGCATTTTGAAAGCTTGGTTAACAGTTTTGAGTGTGGTGACTAACACGATGGTTATATACATAAGGTTTTGGGTGTAAAATTATCACAATGGGAAACTACATAATCTATTTTGACTAACAAGACTAAAACAATTGTAAATTGTGCAAAATGATGACAATTGTACAAAACTATTTGCATGTGTACTAAAACATTTGGAAGTGATGATGAGAAATGACATTCTGCTGTGCATAACTGACATTATGGTGTGGGCATTACACTTGCTGTTTTGCAAAAGTTAATTGTTATTTGAGAAATGCTCCAAAGCAATTGAGAAAAATTCTGTAAGCCTTTGTGAACTACCGAAGGAACTATTGTAGGAACACGTCATGAATAACACTTTAAATATTGATCTCATATTAGTTCATCATTAATGGATCGTGACCCATCCTGTCTCAAGTAGTGAGTATATTAGTTCAGGATTTGTTCAAGATTTGTACTTCAGTAGTAACCGAGTCATTACCAAGTATTTGTGCCCCGTCAGGTAAAGTGTTACCATATCTATCTATGTATCTATCTGATTATCTGTATGTCTGTCTGTCTGTCTGTCTTTCTTTCTTTGTGTATATGTATCTCTCTGTGCATCACCTCTCCTTTTTGCAGGTATTACCGGTTCAATGAGAACACTCACTCTGTGGATCCGGAATACCCCAAGCCTATCAACGTGTGGAAGGGCGTACCCGACAACCTTAAGTCTGCCATCATGAGCAAGGATGGAGGTATCTGTTGGGTGAATGGATGAGTGTGAGAAGGCAATGTAGCATGTGCAGACTTCTGACTGAGGTCCCTGTCCCTCCCTTTATAGCACACACCTACTTTTACAAGGCCAACAAGTACTGGAAGTTTGACAACCAGCAGCTGAGGGTGGAGCCAGGTTACCCCAAGTCAGTGCTGCGTGACTGGATGGGCTGTACCGGCGTGGAGCCCAGGATGCCTGGCTCGGATGAGGAGGTGATCACCGTGGAGGTGGAAGAGGGGGCCGGTGTTGGCGCGGTGGCCGTGGTGCTACCCCTGATCCTGCTGGTGTGCGTGATCTGCGCCCTCGGAGCCCTGCTATTCTTCCGCCGATACGGCACACCCCGGCGCCTGCTCTACTGCCAGCGCTCCCTGCTGGACAAGGTGTAAGGGTACGGCGAGCAGGGGGGGGGAGGGAGGCGGAGCTCGGAGGCGAAGAGCGGGAAAGTGAGATGGCTTGGGTGTAAGCAGATGTGAGAGAACGAGATGGGAAGGAAGAAAGGCTGGTTAGAGAAGTGGGAATGGGGAGAGGAAGACACAAAGCAGAAATATAGGGGTTTCAAAGAGTTTTTGTGTATCTTTTTATAGCTCTATATATGTACATCCCTGTCCTCTTGCAGCAGAACAGATCCGGACCATGTGGAGAGGTATACCGCAGCTAATTTGATGTTTTCGCCATTGCTCTGTTCCACTAAAATATCAGATACGCAGACAAATAAATTGAATTCTACTGATATATGGAAATTTAATTCCCACTGTTCCTCTTTATCCCTCCACCCCTTCAATCCCCTTCATCTCTCCATTCCTCTTTCCTCCGGTTTGACTCCAGTTTAGTTGCTGTTGATTTAGCATTTTCAAGATATGGAGTTTTTTGTAGTTGTTTTCTGTTACTTGGAATTCCAACCTGGGGAGCAGCATAGCCCACAGCCCCCTGCCCCCAGAGTCCTGGCCTGGGGTCCCCTGGTCCCCCATCATGGGGTCAGTTCTGGCTCAGGGTGGGATGGTCCTCATCCTGCTGTCCAGCTGAGTCCTTTGTGGTGTAGGACCATATTCAGATGTGAGGCAGCAATTGCACTCAAAAATAAAGGCAAACCCTGTTCCTGCAACACAGCACGGCCCTACTGCAGCCAGTTGATAGCTCAGCAGAGCACACCTCGGTTGCATACAGTTCAGCACTGTGTCGTATAACACAGAGCCCTTCGGTGACACGCAAATAGCAAGGCGCAGTGGGACCCAGTCCAGCGAGAAGGGATAGGCAGGGTGAAGTAGGAACAGCTAAATAGAGTGAGCTTTAATATGAATGTGGTGATCAACAAAGTCAGTCCCGCACAACGATAAAATAATCTTCAGGTGATGCTCTATCTGTTACTTATGCTTATGATTGATTCATCAGGACCAAAGGAAGGCAGCGGTGGTTGGATTTTGTAATCAGGTTCTGGTTCTGTTTCTGTACATAGTAACTCTGAGCTACAAGTGAGATGCTTAGAGGCAGTGAGATTGCAAGCATTTGTCCAGTCAGTGATAGAGAGCAGCACAGATGGTTTTGGTGATTCCATGTGCAGTTCCTGAACATCTCTGACAAGATGCTCCTTTCTCCTGGACCCTTCACCTACTGGCATCACTTTCAGTTCTATGGAACACTTCCAGTTGGATCTTGTCCTATTGTGTTCTGCAAAGGTCTACTGCATAATTTGTCACGCCATTTCTGTAGACGTCAACGGCAGTCTAGTTCTAGGAAGTGTTCTATAACATTATGAAATTCTTGATGGGGTCTATACAGAACTGTTTAGCTGTATAGCATCTGTACCTTCTGTAGTACTGTGACACATTCTACAGAGTTTTATATGACCATTTAGCTTTGGACAGGGAAGTGCCGCCCGTGGGAATCAGTGGCACAGGAGAACATCTGTGGTCTGGTCTGGTGGGCATCTGCTCATACCCGCCTGCCAATCATGTGCACTCACATGAGTTGGCTTCCTCGTCAAGGGAAGTAGTGATTCACAGTAGCTACTGGCGGCATAGGACTACTAGGTCATTGTCTTTTATGAAGAAGGCTCCTGTAGCTCGCTAAAGATGAGTGTATGCACAGGAAACGTTTTTAGAACCTTGAATAATGCAAGCGATTACGCCTGCTGTTATATCATCAGATTTTAGCAAATCGCACCTGTACCACCAATGACTTTAATTAAACAAGAGTGGCTGTTTCTTCAAGCTGAGTAACGATTAAAGCATGCCTCATTGATCAGTGCAGCACCCCAGTGATGATAATCTCACATCACCCCCCGCGAAACAGAAGCAAAACAGAAGCTGGTGTAATTTTAGTCTGTATTATTATTAACTGAAATTGACTTATTTTGGTCAACCGGTTCATTTCTGGTGTGACATCACCTAGATGATTGGCTGAGGGCGAGGGAAAAAGCCTCAAACCCTGTCTGCTCAGCTCTCCACGTTGTGCCCGGAAATGCACCCCGCCAACGTGCCACACACAGCAGCTTCCGTCCTTCTCGGGTTCTCTAATGCAGGTCCTTCCGATTCCGGGCATGGTGCACCTGCTCGTGTTTGTAGCGCTTCAGCTTTAGTTGTGAATGGACAATGATTTCACAGATTTTGACCATCCTGACATGTATGAAAGACATTGTAGGAGGTGTATTTGTAAGGATAAAACTATTTAAAAACAAAAACAAATCAATTTACACAAAGGCTAATAATAATCTGGTTAAGTTAATCAATAAAATAATTACTTACAATTGCTTAAATTCCATCCATCCATCCAACTAATCTTTCAACTACTCGTCCAGTGCAGGGTCACGGGGATAGTTAGAAATGATTAACTGAACGTTTAGTTTGTATAAATTACTGATATAATTATGAACCATTTTGTTTGAAGGCATAAATAGCATGTTTCTTAGGACAAGTCTGTCAAATGGGCCGCTGCCTTCACCTTTTAACAGCTGTAGCATAAACAGTAGTGTTTCGGTTCAGTACAGCATTGCTAAATGCATGAGGACATCTAAGGAAGTGGAGGCGGTGACACAGGGACTCGACCCAGGTACAGGCGGGATCTGGATGGGAAAGGAATGATCATAACAGTCAATAGGCAGAGCAAGAGAGGGGGAAACTAAATGTCATTTATTTTGGATGGTGGGACAGAGTGAATGCAGCCTCTGGGAAGGGAGGCAACACACAGGTCTACTAGGGAGCAGAGGTGGACATTCAGGTCCAGAAAGTACAAATCCAGAGCAAGATTTTGTTTCAACCAACCAGTTGAAAATAGTGTCACAGTGACAGAATGCTCAACTGGCTGGTTGAAACAAAATCCTGGTCTGGATTTTTACTTTCTGGCCCTGAAATTTCCACCTATGCTGGGTAGAAACGAACCAGAAAACACAAATGTATATATGAAACGTTATATGAAGGCAGGCAGAAGAAATCAGTGTGAATAACTACAGCGACCTGCATTTGCCCTGTTCACAAAGAAGGGGGAGTTAAGGCCAGCATACCCACTGGCTCCCCGAGTCTGGCAGCAGGAGGGCCTGCTGTAATGACACCGTGTGCACAGAGTCGGTCCACGCCTCGGTGAAAGCTGATTGTCACTGACACTTGTGTAACAGGAAAGCCTGCAGGCCACAAGTCTCCAGTCTCAGCAAAGCAAAGCCAATAGATCACAGTCTCACTGATGTCCAGGTAATGGGAAAGAATATCAAAGGTTCTTTGATAAAGGTTACCTAGATGATCACTGAGATTGTGATGAGTCAATTTCAATGAACTAACGAATTTATCCTGTCCAGGTCTATTTCTAAACAAAGAGCAGAGCTGTTTGTCCTTGTGCAATTGTTTGTTACTAATCCATATACTAGACTTCTTATTGTGTTTGTTATGTTCCTATTTTTGTTATCATGACATTATCATTATTGTTCTCCATGTGTAGTTAATGTTTTTTACCTGCACAGTTTCATTTCGGGTCCTGCTGGTCAGGAACCTAAGGTAACAGTTTTGAAAATGGTTTCCATATTTACTTTGATTTTGGAATGTGGTGTATAATTTGGGGCTAAGGCTATTGTTTTGTTTGAAACATACTTGATTTCACCTCTCTTGATATATAAAATAGGAAATGTATTAAAAAATATTTTTTGATCCTTGTCAACTGCTCCTATAATGAAATTTCAGCAGTTAATTGTATGGAATGATATTACAAAAAAAAATAACTACGATAATAGTAATATTTATGATTATTAAAAGAATAGGAATGAGGATTTGCCTGTTTTCACTTTTTTGTATTGCTCTCGTCAAAACTCAAATAAAACATTTTATAAAATGTTTTGAGTTAACCCTGTGCTTTGTGCTTAAATCAGTTACTCACCCAATGTTTATATGCTTTTTTTCTGAGAAATTGTGTTTCGCATGGCTGGTTTGTGACCCCTGCAGCTCACAGTGATGGGCAGCTCAGTGTGTTCTTTGTCCACAATGAATAACAAATTCGACAGAGTGGGAGTTGGAACATGAGTAAGGGCTTCTGCCATCAGACAGCGGAGTAAACAGCGGTGGGAATGCATGACAATGGAAATGCAGCAAAAATGACCCTATGCTTCCCCTCCCAGATGACAGCTTGGGATCCGTCATACGACAACTGGATGGGAAAGAAACACACTGAGATCCAAGTTTTTAGTGCAGCCAAAACAAAAAAGAAACCAATTGCGTAACTTCCTGAAGTGCGAGCCAGCCAAATGCCCTGCTTTTAACCGGAGGTTGTTTATGCTATGCTTCAAGAAATAAAAAATGTGTTTCCCTCTATGCTAGAATGCAGTGGCATCTCTACTTAGACAAATCGTGGGGTACGCAGGACAGTAATGGAGGTTTTAGGAGCTGTTTTTAATAAAAAACTGAGATCATTGCTATGGAAGGCTGAGGTTCTATGCAGTTATCCCAGTCGGACAGACGGCAGCAAAATTCCATTACCGACATCTGGAATTCCAGCTGCATTCTCACTGCTGTACGACACACGGCAGGGGCGAGGTGCGTGTGTGTGTGCCCATGATTCCCTTTGTGTACATACTATACACGTGCTGTTGGGTCTGTCTACTTGCTGTGTGTGAGTGCATGTAGGGAAATTGGGGCTCATTCTTCTCCAAAACTCTTAACTGTTCTTAATTAATTCAGCACCAGTGTTTGATTCTTTCCCTCCCCCCAGCCCCACCCGTACTCCTGCTTTTTGCAGCTGGAGAGGTGTTTTCCTCCAATACTGCAAAAGGACTGTTTACAAGGGTTTTAACTCGAAACAGTCCAGGGCTCTCATTTTTATCCCCCGCTGTTTTTTCCCTCTTCATACCTTTTTCCTCCCCATAAACTTCCTTTCACTCATTTGTTTCACCCACAGATCTCTCATTTTGCCAGAACGTTTTAAGAAAAGCTGCAGCCACCTTTGCACAACACAAAATAATATGTTATCTTCCATTTCTTAGCTAAAACATTTGCATAGTTTCTATATATAATTAATGGTAATTTCGCATTCTAGAACACCCAGATCATAATGTTTTCATCCTCTCCTCATTCTGCCGGTTTCCTTTTATTCTGTTCCACATCTGTTAGTCCCATCTTCCCTTCACTTTCCCTGGATGTGCCACATACTTTTCTGCTGTATCTTCCTTTTCCGCTTCTCTGTCAGACATGCTTGGACGTCTTTCTGTTTGTCCTCACACCCCAAAGACTTCAGGCAGCAGTATGAGCAAAAGGGACAGAGTTGCTATTGATAGCGGATACCTGCTTGAAAAGGTAATGGGACACTAATCCACGAGAAAGTGTGCATGCATTCCCATTTAATCCCAATAAATGATTTGCCTTTTGGTCTTTGATGAACATGGATCTGCTGTATAGAAGATCCATGACACATAGTATTGCAGTAATCTGGATAAGCTAGACAGTGAAATAGTAACCTAGATATAGACTGCCTCTAATATCAGGGACGCAAAAGCATCAGCACATGCAGCACCCTTAACACGCAGTAGGGCACATTTCTGTGGTCTGTGCAATTTTCTTGCAAGACAGTTTAAGATGCACACACAGGGGGAAACACTTGGGAGAGAAAGACGCAGTGTTTGTCACTTTTCCGTATAGCTGTGTGCCACAGAATCTGAATATGCCATTAGCCACTAGCGCCACAGGAAAAACCCAGTGGAAAAAATGCCCCCCCACCCTACAGCAAATGCACTCTTGGCAGCAGAAGAGAGCCTAGCTCCTTCTCTATCTACTGCTATTTTAGCTGAAAGCACAGTACCAACCCCCCCAGACTTGTGAAGAGCCGGAAGGACCAGGCAGTGTAGCACACCCTATGGACCTTTTCCTATACCACCCACAGAACATGGCCATCACAGAGTTCCCTCACAAGCCGAACCGTGCAGACCGTCCCGACCTCAGTGTGTTTGTGTGCAGTGGTGTTCAGGTGCCATCCTCCTAAGCGATGGCCAACTTCAGCACAGGATGCTCAAAAGTCATCCTTTCTTTCCCACTCTAGCCCTGTACTCCTTGGCACAGCGGGCCTAGTCGGTCAGGAAGTGACTTCCTGGGCAAGAGTTGCTGAATCAGGTTGTCGAGCCAAGCCCATGCCCCAACTCCATCACGCTAGCCCAGCTGTAGCTGGCAGGAAACCCCCCTGCCTTAGGCAGGGCCTGTGAGCAAATGCTAATTTCCAAACCATATCAGAAGATTGTGGGGGGGGGGACCTTTTCCTCTTCCACTTAATGCCCGTCTTTCAACTCGGCTCCCTTTGCACGCATATTGCGTTAACAAGCCGGTCTGAGATCGCTCCTCCCTTGCCTGACTTCTGCACAAAGACCAGCATCTGGTTCTCATTTGCAAACAGCGAACAAAAACCAGGGAGAGCGAGGGAGGGAATGAGGGACTAAGGGCGAGCGAGAACGGCTCAAAGAGGCCACATCACAGGCACGCTGGGGAAGGCGGGGGCGGCAGCCACAGGGTTACTGTGCGTGAACCCCATTGTGCGGTTTCCCCTCTGAAGAAGAAGATGCTTATGGGATAGAAGCCTGTGTTTTTACTGCACAGTCGACATAATCGCCATTATTATTACAACCATCATGGCAACTTCCAGTGGCTAGACTCTCACCCTCGGTGAGCAAAGCGGGGGGGGGGCCTCAGGGCTGGCGAAGGCCGGGATGAGAGCCTTCACACTCGGCCATAAGGCGGGATTCATATGGAGCCAGGAGCCAGTGTGGTCGCCATCCTCCACTGCAATAACAACATACAGGAGTTTGTGCATGTGCAGTGTACCTGCACTGTACCATATTCGCAAACCTCTCGGCACGGAAATAATATAGGTGTGTGTTTCGGGTTAAGTAGGGGGTGTTGAATACACACCCTAGTATAAAACTGGAACATCAGTGAGGTCCAGCATTGTTGTAAAAAAACAAAACTGAATCGGGGGAGAGGGGGAGCAGTGTTTCAGCACTTGGGAAAAAATTATGGGGAATCACCGCTGAGCTCATTTGGGAGAAAGATGGCAGAGGAAGGAGTGAAGGAGAAACAATAGGGCGAGACAGGAAAACAGAGCAGGAGGTGATAGCCGGTAGCTAACCAGCTACCAAGCATAATCTCTGGGGCTCTGTACATAAGCGAAAGCAGTTATGCACACTGCAATTATGCATTTTAACAGATATGAAAGAACGTGCAGCGCCGCGATGTTTTTGCTGAGTTGGGAATGTCCCAAATGGCTCTTTTGGAAATAAACAAAAAATGTATCTTTAATTTTGTGTGTGAATCAACGTATAACTGCCAGTCTATTAATGCTCTGACTAAATTCTTACATGGACAATATTTCACAAAGCCACATGCAGTGATTTAGGAGCACGGGCACCACGTCCCCTAGGTGACTCTGGGAATACCCTGGCCATTTGCACAGCCATTTCCTCTCCACTAACTACCGATATGAATCAGAGAGAAACATCAGCAGGTGAAGATGAACTTTAGCTTTGATTTCATAGAGCATTGCATTATTTTTAACAGAAATTGGCCAGCAAAAAGAATACTGGCCTCTAACGCAACACAGAAAGAGGGTTAGCTGAACACTCACTGCACACTGACTTCTGTTTTTCAGCAACACAGTATCTTACACAGAACTCACAAATCCGGTATCATTCGGAGTTTAAACTTTTCTGCATGACTCTCGCATTGAGCAGGCTACAAAATGGTGGCTGACCGCTAAAATGAACTGTTTTACGTTACTGCCACCTGGTGGACATAGTTTGTTATTGCATTCCAACAATTTACAGCAACCTGCCATATTGTACTGTTACATAATTAATACTAAGATGCACTTTATTGACCGAAATAAATTCCAGAAATTACAATGCATTAATTATGATACCGCTCATAGAAACACCTAATTATCCAAAAATCCTACCTTTAGAAATATAAGGTTATCATATCATTCAGAGCAGTGTGTGGCTCAGTGGGCTAAACCTCTATAGCTATGATTACAATGTCACTAGCTCAAGCCCAGCCTCGGCACATATGCGGCTCCTTGAGCAAGCCCTTAACACCCAGCACCCTAGGTCCTGCTACGGGTGGCTGCCCTTCACAGCCAGCTCGCTGACACCTACAGGGAGCAACTTGAGGGAGATGTGAAGAGAATTTCCCCACAGGGATCAAGAAAAAGCATTAATTATTACCCAGTTACTCTTCACACAGTAATGTAGTCTATAACAGCAAGAAAGAATATGATCCATAAATGAATGTTCAGTCCTGGAAATGCTTTAACTTTTTATATATATAAATGTGGCTCAACGCCAGGTTAGTGACCCCTTTATGTGCTATAAAGGCGTCTGGATTTCAAAGAACTAAGGTGACCAGCCCCATTTTAATGATTCTAAAGTTTCACAATGTACAAAGACAAAGACACAAAGCGTGAAAACCCCAGGGAAAAAAAAATGACTGGCACCCGCAACCCATGGATCAGGCGATTTCGCTACTGAACGTGTGTTACATATAAACGTGGAGGAAGAACCAGGAGAAGCAAACTGGATCCTTTCACGGTATTTACAAAGAGTCCCTTGACTTTTTCGTTTCCAGAAGGAGCCTGCCTTTAGGTTTCAGGCGTAATGACTTCTTCTTCTCCTCTGCAGCTTGTGCGTCTTCCTTTTCCTGCTTCCATCGCTGCATCCCCCTGTCCATCTCTTCACTGAGGGCCACGACCCGTTTCTGGGGGAGAGTAACAGACTTGTAACTGTTCACCAAAGGGAAGCATCAAACCTTCGCTGTAGGTAATCCATCACTTACGCAGAGCATTTCACAGAGAGCTGACAGCCTGCAAACTCAGTGCTTTAAACTCAGTGATGTGTGGAAGCAGCAAATGCAAACACAACAAAGAGCATGTTATTCTCACCGCGAACTCCGCCCTTTCCCTCTGCCTCCGCACCTGGCCCTTCATCGCAGGAGCAGGGCGACCGTCTACAGTGAGGGACAAAAACACACTCAGCATACAGCACACTATTAGTGAACAGCAAAGCACTCGGAGGAAGACACGGCCCCCCACTGTGTACCCCTGCACCAACGAATACACACACTGTTTGGTACCACCATACACTGAGAGACATAAGAACATAAGAACATAAGACACACACAAAAGAGACTGCACATAAGTCTACGGCCACCTTCCCAGTGAGGCAGCATGACTCACCAGCGTAAGACCAGTCAGGTAAATCGGTGAGGGGGCCATATTCTGATCCAGAGCGAGCTAAACCATGTCTGCAGGCAATATTGACAGAGAGCAATCAACACGATTTCATCTGTTTACTGAGCTCTTTTTAACATTGCGACAAAGAAGGGTTGCCAGTTTTGGTGAGCTGGCTGGCATGAGATTTTCAATTCGAGACAAGTCTGCACACGCATTTATATGCATGTAACCGGTTTATTACCTTGTAAATTATCTGTGGGGTTTGCAAACTACCCCAACGCGTTTGATGTAGCTACTTTTTTGGTTTATAAAGTAATAATATAGATTTGCATTAAGATTTCTCGCGTGAGAGAGTGAAATCGGAGTGTTACGATAGATTAGTGAGAGTGGGCAACCATTAAGTGTTTCTCCCATTTACAAATCCATTTGTGTAACACTTATACAGCTAATGGCTTGTACATTTACTGAATTTAGCATGCGCTACTGTCTAAAGCGACGTATAAGTGGGGCAGACAGCATATTGTAAACGTGGATCTTATAACGAACAGCATATGTGTGCGTCATGTCATGGAACAGTCCGGCAAGCTCGTGTTATACACTGTCCACCAGTATGTATAAGTGATAATTTCAGTGTACGTGCGTACTTATTTCTGATCTTCCAACCGAACACAAAAACTTACTCCAATCTCCATTTGCTCCCCGCCGGCGTCCAAGCCGTTATTGAGAAAAAGCGAGACGACAATCGATAAACTGGGGGGGGGTAGAACAAAAAATCTGTAGCAAAACCACCAACCAGACACCAACATTTAACAATAACGCAAACGCCCAAAACTATATATCATTGAAGAAGCAGCGCAGTGACATTGCTGTCACGTACCAAAGCGCACATGCTGGAAATGGGTTTAAGAAATCACTGTATAAAGAGACGGAGAAGAAACAAGAGCACACTCTGAATTTACTGGAGGCCGCCTAAAAATTCACACAAGATTAAACCATTAAATGTCCTTCTGGTCTTACATGCAGAACACAGCACCCTCGTAGTCACCGCCATGCTTAACGTGTTTGCTGGTGGGTACGGAAACTCAAGGAGGACAAACGAAGCAATATACAAACTCGATTTTCTAAATCAAACCACTAGATGGGGCTTAAAGTACAAAAGAAGGCAAAAATATCTCCAATTCACCAATATTAAGTATTACGGAGCCCGGGATGGGACATGAGAGGAAAGAAAAAGATAAACATTCGCAAAACATTAATAACTGTACTGCCTCCGTTTGAAATACAAAAGATGGAATTTTGGCCTATTTATCGACTAATAAGTATAAACGTAAACGATACAGACATGTCCAGTTAAGTGTGCTTTAAGCATTAAACTTTTGGGGACAATTAATGCACATCATTTAACTTTAATATTATGTGTTCTTATACGTATTTATTTATTAATAATTGCACAATGTCCATTCACTGCCAGTGACTGTAAGAAAGACAACTGGGCTATTGATCATAAAGTGCACACACCACCATTGAAATATTCATTAAAAATTCGACCGTACATAAATCTGAAAAATGGGTGTTGTTCGCTTTTGTTGAAAGATATGGCAGCCGGAAAACTGAGTAAATTCAATTTTACCGCGGTGCCAGAGTTAAGGTTTAAACCCGAATCCATTTTCGTGTATGCCTCCCTGATATTCTCGATTGATGATGTATACATGTATGGAAATGGTATTTCAACGCCGCGGTAAAGTTAGCTTTATTTGCGGTTTTCCGACAGTAATATCTTTCAATGTATATTGGCATCCAATGTATATTGCATTTTAATATTTGCGGAAAGCCCGTTACACGAAAACATGAAAGTGAAAGTAAAATAAACCTGCAAGATTAAACGTTTACGGCGGCGGCTCCCCGCTTCCTCTTCCACTCGAGCCCCAGGCTTCGCGGCAGGTCAGCTTACCGTCAATTGGTGCAGTATATAATATCCACTCTGGACAGAGTCTGGAAAGGCTAATTATAAAAAAACGGGTTATATATTCACTGATTTTCGGTATTTTTAATTTAAACGAGCCTTTTTCTATCCGTGAATGTTTTTGCTGGGATCCATGGTTCAAATAAATGTAGTTTATCTACAACAAAAAATAGCAGTAATTGAATGTACAATAATAACATGATATTTGTAATGTCAATATGTCATGTTTTCTTTTTTTGTCTAATATATAGGGTAATACGAGTGTAATGGTGACTAAAGAGTGTTATTTTATGTCTAGATGGCTCTAATAATGTAGAAACCGTATTTAGAAGGTCGAGAACAGGTTTTCTATGCTGTAACTACGAAAATATTAGATTTATAAATAAAGAATCCTACTTCGCGGTAGTCTGGAACTGATAAACCGGGATAAACGAGGGCCTACTGTATATATATACAGTATATATATATATATACATACACACACACACACATATATATATATATATATATATATATGCATGCAGTGCTGCCCCTCCCTACACGCAGAACAGAACACGCGCTGTGCGTAGGGCCCCACGATCCATGGGGGCCCCATTCTCCGCAAGGGGACGCATTCTCTGCAAATGCGCAAAGGATGCGCATCGCTGCCGTGAGGCGCGCGTACAGCACCAAGTCAGCCCAAGGCAGGAGACAGAGAAAAAAAAAGAGACGAGTATTCTGACACCGCAAGGGTGTAAACCTAAATCGCATTTTGTGA
The DNA here is from genome assembly GCA_026781065.1 of Mormyrops boulengeri. NCBI lineage: Eukaryota > Metazoa > Chordata > Actinopteri > Osteoglossiformes > Mormyridae > Mormyrops > Mormyrops boulengeri. Next base: position 22,675,444 of record JAODLD010000002.1, read on the forward strand.
TAGTCATTTTACATTTACCGCATTTAGCAGACGCTCTTTTCTAGAGCGACTTACAAGTGCTTAGTAGTCTATGACTGTTCTTCAATTTATAAGCTAGACGTCAAATCAACAGCTTCAAGATCAATTTACCGATAAGAACGTTGTATAAAAGTTGTTAGGAAAGAGTGCACAGGAAAAGGAAAAGATTGTTAGTGGATTTTTTTACTCATTTTTTTTGTAATGGGGGGGGGGCTCAAAATAAAATTCTGCTTAGGGCCCCAATTTGGCCAGGGGCAATACTGAATATAGTGAACAGGAAGATGAGGCTTGAACAAACTGGGCAGCCCTCAAACACATGATATGGAAACCATATAAGTCTGCCTTCATTGACAACAATCCTTGTCCATTTAAAACATTAAACCGTTCACTGATGGCTGTGTAAAGATACACTATGTTGCCAAAAGTATTGGGACACCCCTCCAAATTATTGAATTCAGGTGTTCCAATCACTTCCATAGCCACAAGTGTATAAAATCAAGCACCCTAGGCATGCAGACTGCTTCTACAAACATCTGCGAAAGAAAACGTCACTGTCAGGAGCTCAGTGTATTCAAGCGTGGTACCGTGATAGGATGCCACCTGTGCAATAAGTCCATTCGTGAAATTTCCTCGATACTAAATATTCCACAGTCAGCTTCTACTGGTATTAAAAACAAAGTGGAAGCAATGGGGAAAAACAGCAACTCAGCCATGAAGTGGTAGGCCACATAAAATCACAGGGCGGGGACAACGCATGATGAGGCGTACAGTGTGCAGATGTCGCCAACTGTCTGCAGAGTCAATAGCTACAGACCTCCAAACTTCATGTCATTAGCTCAAGAACAGTGCATAGAGAACTTCATGGAACGGGTTTCCATGGCCGATCAGCTGCATCCAAGCCTTACATCACTAAGTGCAATGCAAACTGTCGGATGCAGTGGTGTAAAGCACACGGCCACTGGACTCTAGAGCAGTGGAGACGTGTTCTCTGGATTGACGAATCATGGTTTTGTGTCTGGCAATCCGATGGATGATTCTGGGTTTCACGGTTGCCAGGAGAATGGTACTTGTCTGACTGCATTATGCCAAGTATGGTGGAGGGGGGATTATGGTGTGGGGTTGTTTTTCAGGGGTTGGGCTTGGCCCCTTAGTTCCAGTGAAAGTAACTCTTAATGCTGCAGCATTCAAAGCCATTTTGGATAATGTCATGCTCCCAACTTTGTGGGAACAGTCTGGGGATGGCCCCTTCCTGTTACAACATGACCGCGCACCAGTGCACAAAGCAAGGTCCATAAGGACATGGATGAGCATGTCTAGTGTGGATGAACTTGACTGGCCTGCACAGAGCCCTGACCTCATAGAACACCTTTGGGATGAATTAGAGCGGAGACTGCGAGCCAGGCCTTCTCGTCCAACATCAGTGCCTGACCTCACAAATGCTCTCCTGGAAGAATGGTCAAAAATTCCCATAAACACACTCCTAAACCTTGTGGACAGCCTTCCCAGAAGAGTTGAAGCTGTTATAGCTGCAAAGGGTGGGTCAACTCTATATTCAAGTCTATGTATTAAGAATGGGATGTCATTAAAGTTCATGTGTGTGTAAATGCAGGTGTCCCAATACTTTTGACAATTTAGTGTATGTTTCTGTTTGTGGTGCCTCATTACACTGTTTTAAGTTTATTTTGCACAGTCATTTCAGTGATAAAGCTTTTTTCATGCCCCTGAAATAATGTTTTTGGAAATATGTGTTTTTCACTGGACAACGATGACATGTATTCCCAATCCGGGGAATGCAGTAATATATTAACTGTGCACTAACAGGTGCATCTAAAATTTTGCAAACATACCCAATTTGTCAGTTCATTCCAAAACTGGTTATTTTCTAACTCTGTATTTTCATGTATGTCTTGTATATATGTTTCATATATAAATATTCATTTGCTCAAAGGATGCGGATAAACATAATTTTCTTCTTCATTTATTCACTTCAGCTGAATAAATAAAAGACAGCAATACAGATGGTGCTCACAACAGCTTGTAGCTCATTATATTGAGAGAATGTCCTAATATTTATGGGCATCATCAAATTCCCCTTGAAGGGAAACAGCGAGTGATGTCATATGACAGTGTGCACTAGGTACCCCCGTGCCTTCTGGCACCTCAGCACTTAGTTTAGGAAAGTTTTTTTCTTTTTTTTCTCACCACTGCAGTCCACAAGAGGGCAAGGTAGAGAAGTCCACACTCTTCTCTGCCTGGACCACTGCAAAGAAACCTGACGTCTTGGCTGTTTTCTGGCAAGCTTCACAGTCGCATCAGAAAGGGGCTTTAGCGACTTGCCAAAAGACATCATTTCATGCATGACTGAAGTCCCCCAAAACTAATTTAGCACTTGATTTTGTTGCCACTGGAACTATACTTGAAAAGGCACACTTTAGCTTTTTTTTGGTAATTCTGCGTCTCATTCCCAGGGCAAAGCACATACAGTCTAATTTCCATAAAGCATCTCAGCTGGGATGAGCAGTGAGAGTGTCTAGTAGTGCCATTTTTTACGCTATTTCAGTGCCATCCACATAGATAAAGCATGCAGTATCATTTACACACTACAGCCCTTTGTTTTTAAGCTGCACGGGACCTGGGCAACATTAACCTCCATTGCAGAGCTCCTTGTTCACAGTCAACAACTTCCTCGGCCAAGAACAGCAAGAGCACCAAGTTAATAGAAACTCCCTCTTGCAGTATAACGGTGAAGTCAATGTGTTTGTGTCTATGCTGAAGAATAAACATCGACTCCCACTTGGTTCACAGTGACTTCTCACTTTTCAATCAAACTTCAGTGGCTGGTTCCGTTTGCCAGCTAAACATTCTTCAAATAACACTCAGCAGGTAAGACTATGAAGAGTAGGTACAGTAATGCAGGGAATTTAAATGGGTTACAGAAATGAAATACAACATAGAGCTGGTAAACAAAGTATGGACATGGCTTGGTTGTGTTCTATATTTGTTAATTTGAGAATTAAATTTATTCAAAACAACTGAAATATATTATTGTGTATTTTTGTGCTAACCACGTTTTATTGTTTTTCAGTAATAACTTACAATGCACACATCTAAATCATGACCAATTTTCCAACTAAAAGCATTCCAGTCCAGTTAAGTACATTGCAGGCCTGCATGATGTGTGATATTAATAGTGACATCACATGTTATACACAAGCGATTGTCATATTGTAAGGAAAGGGATGGGCAGCTGGGTTGAGATTAAGCTTATACTGTCCATACATTATACCAAGCTATATGGTATTTTTTAAAAGAGTATTTTCAAAAGATTTTGCGATCTTTTGAAATCTTGTTGATAAAATTTGTCGATAAGACTTGTCAATTGGGGTGGGGGGGATCATGATAAGAGTCACTGAAAATACGCAAAATACCACAAGATATCATGTTACTGTAATACCACCCAAGCACAGCTGAGACCGTCAGTAAGTTTCACGAAAACATTTCCACTCAGTCATATGAAACAAAACTGAGCAAGATTATCTAGTATATGTTTAAATAGCTAGCTGTTTTGCGTAACCTCTGCATACGCTTACTGAACCAATCATGATCATTTTCATCCCTGGTGTCGGACTCATTCGCAGATGGTGTGGCTCATTTGTGAGAAGCTTAACTAAAATTAGTTAGGGAATAAGCAAACAAAATTGATCACTAGAAGACTATCGCCTTCCACTGTGTGCAATTATGGATTCCACAGAGACGATGCCAAGCAAAAGCAACTGATTTCTTGGCTCTGCTTTGTGTCAGCACAACTCGTGCTAACACCACCAACTTATTCGACAGATTCTAATAAGTTCTATCTGGCTATAGTTTGGTATATAGGTATATTTTCAACTTTTGTTTTTGCTTTATAAATATTTCAATATTTATCGCAAAAATAATCACGTTGTGCTATTCTAAATGTTTCTAATATCATGCAGCCCTATTACATTGCTTCATAAATATAGAAAAAATAGTATATAAAATATATTTTATCACAGGTCTTACAAAGCAGTTCACCTCTTAAAATCAGTGACGCTAAGGGGACCATTAACTTCACATTATGAGTCTATATTACAGCTAAATAGTGTGCAGTCAAGGTCATGGGCATAATTCAGTCTCATGAGTTTTATATTTGTGCATGTGTAAGCATTGTAGGATTACAAACAGCCATTGATGTTAAGGCAAATAAAGACAAGATAAGCTTTGCAAGACTTCAGCTGTCTATTTCTGCAATTTGTGGAATTGAATGTTGTTGTTTAACAACAGATTGGAATTCATTATGACCATGGTCAATAACACACAAAAAAGTCCACAATTGCACACTGTGAAGAAAACAAAATCCATTTCCAGATCTATCATCGGTGTGTCACCCACCTTGTTAATGATAAAAAGTAGGAAAATGGAGGCTTAGAGAAGTCTATCTCATATATTAGTTTTATGGTAATATTTTTGACTATATTTAAAATAATAAGTTACATAAAGAACTGACAAATTTAGTGTGAGAATGAGATTACTAATTTATTTTTGAACATTACTAGTTAAAAAATAAGAATTGAATTATTAATCATTTATATTATACATTATAAGTTGTACGATAAACTTCAAATCCATGTTCCCGAGAATGAGGTTTGATTATTCTACCCTGTTAAATAATTGCTTTCTGGGTTGATTAGTATAGTCTAAGGTGAGAGTGGTGAGAGCGGTTGCTTCCAAGAGTGAGCAGGAGCATACAAAAGTATTAAACAAGAACTCATTTGTGTGCTTTTATTTTAATGCACCCAAACCCACGCTACCTGTACAACTACTAACTAAATATTATATCAGTACTACATTCCTTTTGGAATTCAGTAGAGATTTGATCAGTGCTGATGAAAGGGATGAATATGATAATGCTATTCAAACACACCACAGCAGAGTTGAGTCCTCTTCATTTCTGCACAGAATCCTCGTAAAACACTTCTGCTTTGCCCCTTAATATGATGTTAACAGTATGATGTATGTATGTTTGTTATGTGTGATGGCAGGGTGTTGGAGATAGTGACTCTTCCATAACGGGAGTTGACAGACCTCTATCTTTAGCTACTTAGGGTGTTACTAGCAAGCTCATTTACGAGTTTGATGCAATAGTTCCTCTTGTACCTGTTTGCATGGAATGAATTGCTTTGTGGGCCCATTTATAATCTGTCCAGGCTGATTTCTGAGGCTTCTTCAAAGATGTTAATATGGATGCTTTCATTTTCAAATAGTTGGCTCATTCATACAACTTCTGTATGCAGCCAGATCAGAGTTTACCAGGACAGGACTACATTCTGAGGTGCCAAAGTTGATGAGTGTCAATCATGTGCAGAACCACAAAATATGACCAGAATTTGTCTCTCCCAACTCAGCCTATTGTAGGCCTAGACAGCTTCCAGTCTAGAGGTCCTGCCAACCAGCTTTATCTGATTCTTAGCCAGTTACTAACCCATTTAATAGTTATTTGAATCGAGCATAGGATGTTCGAATGGTATGTTGGGCTGTTTTGTGGCTTCTTGTGAATGGTGATATGTCACAAGCTTGTTCTGGAGTGTAATACTCTGAAATTCTGCCTCCTATTATTTCCTGCAGTACAGTACTTTGTATTGTAATGCAGTCAGCTGTGTAGTCAATTCCAGGAATGCTTCTACGACAACGACAAGTGCAGGTTCTTTCTCATACATAGTTTGGCCAGTTCTCCAATAGTACATTAACTTTCATAACTGTCTATCTTGTATTCAGGGGCTGTTTCAGTTTTAAACTCTCCATCTGAAGATTTGGCTTTGTTTCTTGTAGTAATTAAGTTTACAGACCATAGTCTATTCATGGTAGACTGGGGTACTATGGTAATTATGTGATGTACATGATCTGATCTGAAAGCTACTAACAGATTGTTCTCGGAAATAAGCCATATGCTCAAGGGTGAGGTAACCAGCATTTGTTTTGTGGACTTTCCTTGAGTCTTAACTTAAATTCCTTTATATTCCGAAGGTTATTTGAAATAAAATCTGCCAGGTGCTCATATACTCGTATAGTACTATACAAAAGCCATAGGCCGCCACAGAAAATCTTTAAATGATCTCCATGTTGGTGTAAAACTATGATAATATGTATGTTAAAGTATGGCAGCTTAACCATTTCAAGACTTTTCCTAAATTCACCCCAGTATTTGTACCATCTTATACTAGTACTTTTTGACTCAACTACTAGCATACTTTGTTTGGCTAATACCTCATTTAGTTATTAAACTAATTAAATTAATTAATTTGTTGAGCTGGTGGTGACATTTAACAGATACATGGAATGACTGGGATGTCCCTGCAGAGAGGTTTGTGAACTGAACTGTGCTTTTCCAAGCCAATCCACAAGATACCAATAACTTTTTGGAGAAGAAATTCATGTTAGTGTGTATTGTGTTACTGTTAATTTACATATGTTCTAATGTTAAATAGTATTTTTATTTTTGAACAAATATGCACTTACCATGAAGATAAATAGCTGTAAACATTTTCATTGATTGACTAAGAATTTTGCACAGAGCCATACACTGAAAAAGTCCTTAGGTTTGTATAAGGAGAACAGGATTGGACAAGAAACACATTGAACTTGATTATCTCTTATAGGTCATAGCGCTCTTTGGAGATACCTGGGCAATTGCAAGTTATAGATGAGTGTCATGAGACGATACCATGATGTCACAAAAATGTAGCATGTCGAGGCACGTTACTTGTGCGTTTGATTTGTAAAACCTACCCCAAGCAACATACAACTGACAATCCAGTGTCACAGCAGGGAATTATGGAAAGGGAAGGAGAAGAGATGACAGACTTACTACACTGCACTACCTCACCATTGTTTTCTTTTAAATGATATTGTTGAGTAAAGTCACACTGTTGGATTCACATTTGTCATTTGGCCTTTGGTATTTTTTATGTGAACAGAGTGAATGTTAGTCACCTGACTGGTAGAGGTCATCTCCGATTCTTGCCCGCAACAACAAACAAATGACTATCCTTTTTTTTCCAAAATGTGCAATTCCATTTTACAGCTCAGTGTAAAATTAAGAAATAATAGCACACTCTGGCAGCACTGAGTAATTATCCCGGATGGCCCACTTTTCAGGCCTGATAACACAGTAGCAGAGTCTGCAGTCTGGAAATAAAGGGCGCTGCCTGTGCACGGATCCTAGGCCTATGTCCACCTCCTGTGCTGGCTGCTGGCCCCGCACACCCCGCTCTCGCAAGGAACAGAAGTCAACCCCTCATTTAGTTAATTGTCTCCAGCAGAGCAGCGATGAGCTCCATGCCAGGACGGAAAGGCACAGCGGCGCACTGCCATAAAACCACGTGTGCCCATGGGAGACAAATATTTATAGCAAGCGTTTGCGCCCGCTTTTATTTGGAGAGAATTTTGCTGTACGTTTTTATTTATTTATGCATATTACGCCTTGTTACTCCAATGAAGCAGTGTTGCATACAGCTGCCTTACGGAAACATCCCCGGGAAGGCCTAGAAAAATACTTTCTGTTTCAGAATATAAACAGTGTATAATGAACAACATATAGCCATCACCCATACCTGCCCTCTCTCAGGCACAGAGCAGGCCAGAAACATCTTTCCCTGGTTGGCCTTTCAATATAAATAGCAACATAAATTGAAAACGGTTGCATTTGTTTGTTTATGTGATCTTGTTTTGTTTTTTTTTTTACTGATCTGACAGCTTTTAGTATTTTCTTTTAGATTTATGTTTAAGGCAGCCTCTGCTATTCGGCATGGAGGTGACCTTAAATTGAATGCAGGAGCGCGCTGAGGTACACAAATAGCATGTTAGGTGGTAAAGGGATCAAGCTCCAGCCATTTATCTCCCTTCACATGATATATTGGGATGGAGTGGTGGCTCTGAGGCTAGGTATCTGTGTCAGCAACCAGAAGGTTGCTCGTTCAAATCCCGTGAATGTCCTGAGTGATTCTACTCTCTTGGGCCCTTGAACAAGGTCCTTAACCTGCAATTGCTTCGTCCTGGGTATGACGTTAATCTACATCCAGCCCTGAAAAGGAGGTCCTCCTACTTACAAGGAATAATTTCGGGGTTGGTGGCAGGATTGGCACTCCAGCTACCGGAAAAAACCTCACACTGGTCCATTTGGACTAGTGTGGTGCTGAGGTATCACCCGCCACATGGCTGCACTCAGGTTCTCATCTCTGAGGTGGTTTGTTGTGTGGTGGGGCCGGCAATGCACTGTAATCAGCTCACGCTCCTTACCTCTCATTGTATCAGTGCATGCTCCTCACCTCTCACTGTATCAGTGCATGCTTCTTACCTCTCATTGTATCAGTGCATGCTCCTTACCTCTCATTATATATGTGTCCTTCCTTGCACTTAAAGCTACTTTATAGATGCTTCAGATAAGTGGAACGAATCTTGGTACTGAAAGAATAAAATATGCAACAATGCATAGAAAGAGCAACTTGAATGGACTAAAATGCATTCATATTGTTGTCACCAGCCACTTTCCACTGTCCACATAGTGGAATTTCAAATAATTCTCAAGGGTAATCAAAATGAGTAATTCTCATTCTACAAGTTTAATTTTTTGCAGGTCATTGACATTGTGATTTATTGTGACATAACTCGTAGGTGATAAAGCTATATATTCTACAAACATGAATGAAAATAACATTGTGAATTATCTCTCAGGAATGCTTCTTGCCGACTCCTATATTTCTCTTATTGTGGTTGTTTTATGTCACAGTAAGAATGTTCACACCACATACAGTAACTACTGTGGTTTTTAGCATCTCTCTCTTATTAAAAGCATAACATTTTAAAACTTTTTTCAGCTGCCCAAAATGATTCTAATTATTGCACCACGCATGAGCTTATGGCAACGGCCCAGCTTTGTATTTCAGCTTTTCAGACAATAGTCAATGAATGACATGCACACATTTCATGTTTAGGAACACTAACAGTGATCATCTTGTATTGCTAATCATCAACAACCTTCAGGGGTCTTGCTACTAATAAATAACAGTTTATTTTGCTTCAGGTCTCCTACAGCCTTGGTCCTGCTAGCTGCAGTGAACATGCCCTTTTCAGCCAGCCCTCACCAAAAAATCCATTACACTTCACGTCACTGTTTTGCTCCATTTGTGAAAAATAAAATGCCAACCACTTCGGATATTTTGTAGAAAAATTGTATGGCACCTAAAAATTTACAAATGCATCTCTAATATACATTTGGAAAAAAAAATATGTTTGCATTGAATTTGGTTATCTAAGGCATTTGCCAGAATATACATATTTAAGACTGCTAGCTAGAAAGGCCTTTTAAAGCAAATTAGACCTTATTTTCTATAATTTCCATTGTAGGTGTTTGTAAATTGCGTTACATCAGAACTGAACTACACAGTTTTTATTGTCAGCAAAGCACATTAATGCATTCTTGGAATGTCAACATCATTCCTAATAAAAAGAGAAAAAATCTCTCCATGTATGTCAGCAAAGTTTCAAATGGTGGCAAGGTCTATAGTATCTAACAAGGTCTATAGTATCTAACAAGGTCTATAGTATCCAACATGGTCTATAGTTCTGAGACTGTGGAGTCCATACAGTGATTCCCACATACTTGTGGGTTGAAAGTTTTGGCAAATAAATAGATCAGAAGTGGGCAGAGAAAATTTCACAGGAACATCTGAGATGAGGGTTGTTGCAAGATGTTCACTTTAGGAATGTGGAGATGTTACTGGAGTCTTGGACAAACAAGATTTACAGTAGATGGGTGTTTTCATTCAAACTCTATTGGAGATTTACATATTAGGCTAAGCAACAAATTGCTGCTGTGATTATGATGTTAACAAAGAGGACATGGCAGGAGTTCTGTCATGGTTTGGAGAATGTAGAATGGCTTTCTCTTCATGGCCATTCATAAAAAAAACTACTTCTTGTACTAGTGATGAGTGACAAGGGGGGGAAGAGAGAGCAATTGGCTCACAGATTTATCTGATTGCTTGCTGATCAGAACAAGACTGTAGGCATAAGACAAGAAGACTTTAATGATGCATAAAATCTTGAAATAGTGATTTTCATCCTTCGATACAAGTCAACCAGAAAATGACAGCATAGATCCAATAAAATTCCACGCTTAGTCAGTGAACAACCAAGTAGCTAATTGCAAATAACACATTTTCTTTCTAAGAAAAAAATGAAATTAACACAGCACAGGCTGCAAAGGTGAAAGCACATAGCATGCTGCATCCATGGTGATAGCTAGCAAGTAGTAGGAGACCCGCGAGAACTGAGAATTGAAAACTGTTAAGCTTGGAATTTCTCTTCCTTGAAGGCATAAAATTTAAATTTCTGGAAGTCAACTGCAATTATTTTACTGTTTATAAGGAGTATTCCTATTTTAAAAATCAGGATGGTGTTCTAGGGATAAACAAAAGGAAAAGCAGGACACAAACTGCTAGAGAAAATCATTCAGGTTTTAATATAACATCATACAAGGCAGCAACGGAAGAATTTTGTCATACATGGGGGGGGGATACAATTTAACTATTCAAGAATAATACTAATAATACTGCTACGGTAAATGGTAAAGCAACAACTGAGAGACACTCATTGGTGAAGCAATGACCACAACCGACATAAAGTTTGTTTTTATGTTGCACATTGTAATTTTGGCTTGCACAAATAAGAAATGAGACCACACGCACATAACAGTCGGTGGTTGTTAAAAAAAACATGTAAGGCTTACAGTATGTTTTATTTTTAAGCAAGCTAAGGAACCAAACTCGACTGACTTGTCAGAAAAGCTGAATATCCATTTTACCACGAGATCTTCATTTGAGCACATACAGTATATTCAGATTGCCTCTCAGTAGCTTACAATTGCCCAGACAGGCTGAACCTTGTCTCCGCCCTCCGTCAAGTTAGCGTTAGATTTTAGCATTCCGTTTCGTTTACTGAGACAATATCAGTTTTTAAAGTCAAAAATCTCACTACCACTTTTTATTTGTATATTTTGCAACATATACAATATTTACGTACTTATTTATTTTTTAAAATAGCGTATCAGTTATCATGAATAATGTATCATTTCATTTATAGATGTCAATTGGCAATGATAATGTTTAGGTAAATGGCCTTGCGTAATATTAGGGTTATTAGTAATTTGCATATTTATTTTAGGAATTTGACAAGCCAGGTGCAGTGGTGGACTTGGGATCATCTCGGGGCAGGCTACACCCATCCATGCCCCCCCTTGATGCCGGGCCTGACACTAAGCATTTTCAAAGAGTAAAAGGTATACATGAATGACAACACATACATTTTCTGGCTTAGACTAATAGGTATAAATTATACTTTTAACACTAAAGGGGGAAATTATAGGGAAGAATCATGATTAAGCTCTTAAGTAATTGTGTTGTTATTGCAGGTGCATCCATGACTGCACATTATTGACTCCCTGTGAATGTCAGCAGTCTAAAAATGGTAAACTGTTGTTGAATGCGTAAACAAATAACCAACTGATGTAATATTTAGCCCATTAAATAATATCAAACCTGTCATCTTGTTTTAATGAATCTTGGATAAATGGAAGCATGTTTCCCACTAAGTCTCCGTTTTGAAAGTATTCCAGCTCACACAATAGAGGGTGATGAATGCACAGAGTGTGCAGGGCAGCCCGGACCTGACAATTTCATTAATCATTTCATTCTGATTTCAAATTGCTTATTTAAATCCCAATAATTTTCTTATTTACATGTTGCTTCTTCATTTGGGAGCACTCTCAGTGGACAATGTAGGGTCTCAGTACCTAATTTTGCCGCAATCTCTTCAGCGACTGTCGAGGAATGACTCTGCTTTGCATCATGGGAAGGAGAAGTACAAGTACAAGAGACACATCATTTTCAAAGAAACCCCAATCACTGGACTGGTAGGAATTGCAAGATGTTCTTCTACATGCGTAGGAAGGTGCGATGACGATAAAGTGAGCACTAAATTCTGCTGACATCTGAAGAGGAGAAAGAAAAGAGGAGTTTCAGCAGAATCTATCAGGTGCTGCAGCACAGTGCTTCCGATCTGAATCAAGGCCAGGGTCACTCTTTGCTGCAATAGCACTGACTGCAACCCGTTCTCGCTACTTGTCAAAGGCCTCTTGCTTCTTAGCCTCGGGGGATTTTGTTATTTATGATAAGTAGGTGGGTCAAAGATTTGATTTAATCCTCAGTCCTGTGGAGGATTTTGGTATAATACGGTATGTGCTGTTTCATTACCTCCACTGTAAGACTCTCACATTACATGCTGTTACCAAGAATGACTGTGCCACACAGATGGAGACATTAAACGGTCACGTATATTGAACTTTTAAATTATATAAGTAAATATTCATTATTATGATAGACAGACTCTATTTAAGGGGGTCATGTGACCAAAAAAGGATATAACCTGCAAAGAAATTCTCTTTTATACACTATTCACAAGCAACCACTAAGCATCAATGGTTGGATTCCAAACTATTACAATGCCGCTGGCAGAGTCAACCTCTGTGCTCATACCGTTTGGGCCTCAAGCCTCATTTATCAAATATATAAAACATATGAAGTTATATATTATATATAAATATATATAAGCTGACAGTAAAATAGCATATCAGTTAAATTGAATAATATATAATTTCATTTATAGATGTCAGTTATGGCAATGATAATGTTTAGGTAAAATGCATTGGGTAACATTAGTAATATTAGTAATACTACAATGACAATGGTAAAGCAACAACTGACAGACATGCTCCTGAAACTCATTGGTGAAGTAAATGACAAACTGACATCCCAGAACCACGGGCAGCATAACAAAACAGTATATCGATTAAAAATGATAATATATCATTTCTTTTATTGATATTGATAAGTATTACCAGATAAGAGAAATAAGTGAGATAATGCAGTCATAGTTTATAAATAACATAATGGCATTTCATGAAAATATTCAATATAAGGAGGATACCATTCTGATTAGCATCACAATGACTTAATCGTTGTGTTCCAATGACTTCATCCAAAGATGTATGCAATAAATGACAGTTTCAAACCCAGCTTAAAGGAAACAAACATCTTTCTGCCCAGGTAGCCCTGAATTCACCCAAATGACACTATTTAAAGCCTAACACAGTTAGTCCTTTGCGGGCCAGTTGGGTTTCACTAACGATGACACAGTGTTTCCCAGCTCAGTCCTCGGGGATCAGCAGAAAGTCCACGTTTTTGCTCCCTTCCTGTCTGGCAGGGAGCTGGCAGTGAGCGAAAGCATAGATCATCTGGGGGACCCGAGAGCCGGGTTGCGAGACACTGATCAAGCATCTTGGTCGCAAAGGAGTTCATGTGAACCCCACCCTGTAAAGTGACTCTCCCTCTGAACGACGCACACAGTCCCTTAAAAAGTATTAACCTGCAGTATCTCCATGCCACCTGTGTTTTACCAGTGTTCCTTTTTATTGTTGGTTCATCTTGAAATGGAATTCACTGATGTCATGTAGAAAAATATTGAATACACCCTGGAATTTAGTGTATTTTCTTCCTCCTGCATTTATTGCTTATTATTATTATTGCTTATTTATAGTATATAGGCATTTTACTTGTGTAATTTCAACATTTTTCACAAAATGGAATATCGTGTTATCCTTTAAGGACTTCTCCATTGTAAACAATAGTAAGCTCATTTCTTGAGTGAAGTCTTGTACGTTCACCTTAAGACAGTAAAGACCACAATTTCTAAAATGCTACATGTACCATATTTTTGAGATTTCATTAAAAGTGGTAGTGGAAACAGTTTGAAAATAGGGGCAGGGATCTTTTAAAAAAAGCAAAACAAAAACCAGACCAACCCATATGAAATTTAAATCTCTTTAAATCAGTCACTCAAATATGTAGCACTTGAGAAATCACTTAAAGAAATCACACTGAAAAGACCAGTGTTCTGGGACACTTCAAATTCACAAATAAGCAGCTCAGAAACTTTATTGATCCTGAGGGAGATTCTTGGAAGAGGTGTTAGCAGTGAGACTCAATACCTCTGCAGAAATCACAGTCTTAATCTAGCACTTCAGACCACTTGACCACTGAATACTATATTGAAACACCCCCTGCCTACACAAAACGCAGCCAAAAATAACAGTAACACTTTACTTCAAGCTGTCATCTATAATGCACTATAGATACCTTCATAATGCATTATAATCTATAGTGAATTATGAAGGTATCTATAGTGAATTATAGACGAGAGCTTCATAAAGCATTCATAATGCATAATAAACATGGCTATAATGTTATACCTTTTGCACTTCCAACCAGTCCAATCATTGAAATGGATACATCTCCTTTCATCTCACAAAGACACACAAAATCAGTTTTTGTTATTTAAAATTTCTTATATGCTGTGCTTTGATGAAACCCTAGACAAAGACAAAGTGTACTACATGATAAGAAATATTGTTTTTTTATTGTCAGTTATTCATTTCCTGCAATGGATGGCCTTTCCAAGAAGCAGCCTGGTGGCCTGGACAAGGTGTCACTCCTTTGCAGGGCAAACACGCACACGCATTGCACAATTTAGAGTCACCGATTCAGCTAACTGTTTAGGCTTTGTTCTACAGAATTTAGCCCATGGTAACAATATGGAGAGTATCAAAACCCACATGGAAAGAACTGCTGGTGGGAATCAAACCAGCAGCATCAGAGGTGTGAGTTTACACCACTACCCCCATCACCACCAAACAAATGCAAGTTAAAACTAACTAATGAGTGACACTTCCATGGTAGCACTGCATGTCACTTTCAAAAATAATTTAAACAGTTTATCATCTATCAGATACCATTCTTTAACCTCTAAGTGTGAACAAATGATTAAATAAAACAGGCGTGAGTTTACATGTATCTGAGCCACAATTATTGTGAGACTCTTGACAGTTTCAGACAAATTTCTGTCACATCTGTACCCCTACTTTTTGCAAATGAGCATATGGCCCACATTCTGTCCCAGACCACCCACAGAGCTACGGGGGGGTTGTTATATTGATGCCACTTATGTGAACTTCCGAGGCTGGTATCAATCACAGGAGAGCCATGGCGGTTTAAACGGAAGCCGTTGTGAAATACTCCGACTAGGTTGGCCCTCAGTGGGGATTGCCCGTTCACATAATACACACAGTGGGATGGAATCTATAATTATGATTCTGTGGGTCTGCAGCAGGGAAAAAGCCGTTGAATTTTAGCCAGCTCTTAAAATCCTGCAGAAGGAAAATGAATGAAAGAAATGTTGTAACAGGGAGTGGGATTAGTGTGGTCTATCCATCAGCTTCAATAACAGATTCCATTTATTTAAGGATTGAAACGTCTCTGGCCCAGGGAACCTCTGATTCTGAGGAGTCCTTAACTCTGTGATGGGCACGCAATTGCACCGCAATTTCATATGAGAATTGCAGGCCTCTGCAGATACAACTGCACTGCTCATTAAGTTTACAACTTACTGTTGGATGTGCTGCATTATCCTTAGTTATTTAGTTAAAAAAATAAAGGTCCGGTAAAGGTGTAATGAGTGACTAATACGATGTGTTATTGATAAGACTGAAAAATGTACATCTTCTGAAGTCCCAGCTCTGACAATTACGGTTTGTCTCAGCTGAAAGGAGGGTCAATACATCTGTCATAAGGGGCATCAGGTACTCTATTGCACCTCAAGCCTTTATCTGCTGGTGACATAAAGAAGGAAAGAATGCCAGTAGAAGTGAAATGCCAAAGCTCAGGTAAGGATATAAATGCCTATAAAAATATTGCTGAAGGATGATTGGTCCTTAGTGTGTCTATTAGGTCTCCCTGGTGGAATTTCAGTAAACTTCATGACAGAATCTCATTAACTCCAAATCGGTCTGCTATGCCATTCATATTGTGATAGGAACATACAAGGTATACTCCCGACTTTATTTAAATTAGCTTTTTCCACACTTCCCATAATATACTAAACCACTTGACAGCAGTGAATAATAAAGCATGCTTTTATAACCTTACAAGAGCAAAAAAAAACTCAATGAGTATTTCCTGAAGACTTGCATATCAAATCCAGTTTGCATACTTAGGGAAAAAAAAGCTCAATATTTAACCAAAGGATTTTGAATTGAAATTATTTGTGGTTTTGTTGTTAGTGAGTTGGAATTGCTATTCTTGTATTCAGCATTACCTGGAATAATGGAGTTTGAATTTGGACAAGCTGTTGTTAAGGGTGTTTACACACTTGGTTCCTTTCAGCCATCAAAACAAGCTTGGAGCGATTCGTCAGCAGTTTTGCACATATGTGAAAACTCTGCATGAAGTCAGATCCCTTTGAAATGAACCACCTGGGGAGGTTGTCTCACTTCAGTTTGATTCGAGTCTGCGTTGTGGTTCACTTAGCCTGTGCATTGGAACACAAAGTGGTCCAAGTTAGCGTCACCTTTTGCCATTTGTATTTTAGCCTTCTAGACTTGCAGTAGACAGATCACATGTTCCAAACGAAAGCTACCTATAATCCAGAGTAGTTAAGGTCTGAGATCTCTAGAGGAACTACTGGATGAACAGAAATAGGCCTGAGAGAGGCCTGAGAACTGAAAGAGGCCTGACAACTGGAGTGGACCAGAAAGAGAACTGAGTCCACTTACAAATGAACTCACAATGTGAACACAAAAATACCTGAGTCCCTTTTCCATTGCCCACTTTTTGGTCTACTTTAAGAGGAGTGAGTTTGGTTCGTTTAAAAAGGGCTAGTGAAAGCACCCTAAAAGTCACTTGCTCTATATACATACTTAATGCTAATTTATACCCATTCAAATATTTTTAATATTACACTTTTTATGTTATTTAGAGCATCATGTAGGCTAAACAATAAAATATCTTCCTATAATGATTTTCTCACTAATCATGGGAAATTCTCAAGTATTCAAGAAAATATATTTTGTTTTCTTTGAAAGATGTAATTAGTTCTCTTTTGCTGATTTAGCGATATATACAAATTCCATAAACATTTTGAGACATTTGATTAATTTGAACTCTAATTAGTTATTAGGAATCAGTATAATTTGTTTTTATCATGTTAGTTGTTGTTTGTGTTATTATGCATGCTACAAAACTGAATTTCATTTATATCCACAGGAAGTAAATTTAAAAAGATAATTTCATAATAGATTTGTGCATCCCCAACAGTGTGTGGTACAGAAGATTATTTGTATTTAAAACAGAATTAGCAATAAGCATGATAATGAAATACTTCATTTTCTGGGATAGGAAAAATGGTTTACTGTGTTAAAATGTGAAATTGTCATTTGATATTACAGCTGTGATGCAGTAATCTGATTACTGAATGTAATTGAAGTAATCAGATCTAAAACAAAGAAGGGCCTTCAGCCCAGCAATACAGCAAGCATGTGTATCACTTATTAATCACTGTCACAATGCCTCACGTCGCCGTAGAGGGAGGGGGCCCTTGTGAGTACTGTAACCCGTGGCCATCATTCAGAAACCTCAATGGTAGCTTAAAATAAAATGGATGGATTGAAATAAAAGAGTTAACACTTTATTAAATCGGCTAAAACATTCGCAGGAACATTCAGCATCTTCACACTGGCAACCCATCCATGGGGTACCACTAACTTGAGCCCTGTTCTGCCTGGGAAAGGCATCAGGCATCCTGTAATACTACTCTGGGCAAGCATTTAAAAGGAGAATAGGCGGATGGATGGATGGATGGATGGATGGATTGATTTTAATGCCTCACAAATTACAAGAGCTGCATGCTTCAAATCACACAAAGCCCAAACTTCATCTTACATTTAGGCACTATTTGCCTGTGTGCGGATACGCGTGTGCAGAAGTAGGAATGTGGATATGAAAGATAACTGATTTAATCAACAATCAATGAGCAAAAGTCAAAGCCATTCATTACATAAAGAAGAAACAAATCACCTGTAATTGAAGTAAAAGCTTTTTCAACATGAAGTAAAATACACACTGTAGATTCATTCAAGTATTACGCACTGAAGAGCATTTCAAAGAGTGTTTTTTTTTTTTTAAGATCCTTTAATGTCCTGGTTAATATAGTTGCATTATGGTCCACATCACATTCACTCATGCACCAAATGTTCTGGCACCACACTGCTTTTGTTACTAATTATTTTTCCTTTCTTTTGTCAATTTTTTAAAGTCTGTTTACCCACCCGCTGTGCAGTTCTCATAAAAGGCTGGCAGAAACAAAGGCGATTCAGGGAATACACATTCATATTTACATTTGAACACAACACAGAACATTTCTTTGAAAAGCAGTTCCTAACTGAGCTCAGGCATGCTTTCCAGTGTAAACGAAGTCCACTGGATTGTTTTTTTCTTGCAAAAAATGTTCATTTAATCATGCCTTTCATGCAATATGCATATTTGATTATATGGTGACATCAGTGGAGCCAACACTGTAAAAGGCATTGTGATGCAGGCATTTATAGCCTGAGAAATGAACAGCTTATCAGTGCTCTGTGCGAATGCATGAAAATGAAATATTATCCAAAGTAGCTCCTAAAATGCTAGAGAAGCCTTTAGAAAAGTTTGAATACACATAAACATGCAGTACTGTGCAAGTCTTTGGCAAAGAAAATGTTTAAAGCTGGGAGGTAAGTGAGTATTTGGTCTGGAAAAAAAAAATGCTATTTAACATTAGAACATATGCAAATGAACAGTAACAAAAAAAATTAAGATGAATAGGCCCATAATAAAAGAAGTCTTCTGTTCTTTGAAAAGTTACTGATATCTTGCTGGATGGCTAGATGAACACCACACTTCAGGTCCCAAGTCTCTCCACCAATTAATCAATTAACTGAATGAGGTATGGATTAGCCAAGTAGGCTGTTGTGTGTCTGTATGGTGTGTGTGTGTGGGGGGGGGGGTATGAATATATTACCAAATGTCCCCACAATATAATACAATTTTTGTACCTTACAGGGACTATTTTTTTCAGGGAACTCATCTTAATAAAAATCCGTGGCTGCAATCAAATGTCAAAAGTCTTGTATTTTGATTGATTACCTATGGTTAAGGCTAGGGCTGGGTAGGGGTTAGGGTTGTCAGTGTTGGGATTAGAGTTTTTCCCATAGAAATGAATGGACAGTGCCCAGACAGATATGAATACAGTAGCATAAGCAGCTAAAAGATAGATGGGTACTCATTTACAGCACTTGGTTTAAAAGAAAGAGATACAAACATTGCAGCAGCAAACATGCTCAATTGCAGTTTATGAACAAAATTTATTACAAGGTAGTTTAAAAGGAGCTTGCACTGGCAGTAATCATACACACGGCTCAACGCATTAATTCTTAACATCTCATGTTAATGCTTCTATATCCCACTACTGGGAGGTCATACACAGACTCCCAGAAGGCCTAGTGGCTGAGATTATGCGTAATTGCTGGCTCACCAATGGCCCCAGACAGCAACAAAAGGGATGAGCCTGCTGACTAAGGTGACCTATCCCATTGCACAACATGATACATGGACACATATACACTCCCTTACACAGCAAAACAACACATTGTTTTTAGTCAACAGCATACAGTTAGCTGCAGTACCAAAGGCTACCCCTAGAAGTAGCGTATCACCATTACAATATATTCAACTAAAGACAGGACACACCCTGAATGGGATTCCAGTCCATAAGTGGACACAAAAATACAGGCAGAAACACCAATGCAATTACAGTATGTCTTTACACTGGCAAAGGAGACCAAAACACCCACACAAAATAGTGGTTATCATGCAACTACACAGTGAAAGTGCTGGTGTAGGAATACATCCACAGGTCTGGAGGCGTGAGGCCAGTGTGCTCCCCTTCTATGCTCTGTCTGTGTATTTATATACTGTATATACTCTGGATTATGTCACTGATTATTATTCCACAGTCCTCTAAAACATTGCTAACCCCACATGACATTTTTAAGAATATGCTTTAGCAGCCGTACTCATCTAAGCTAAAATGCTATACAGTGAAGTGAGCAAGTGAAGTAAGAGTAAGTATAGTCCATGAACAATCTATAAAAACCATCATTCAGACAGGGGGTTTAAACATGGACATTTGCTGATGAATCACCTACTTCTATAACATGGTCCCTGTTTGGCACAAATTGCTGTTCCCTTACAAGAACTGTATCACAGTGGGTTTCTTAGTGATTAGCAGTGTTTCCTCCACCTGCAGGGTTACGGGTTTGTGTGTGTGTGTCTGTGTGTGTGGTTGTGTATATATTACATGAATAAAAACCTGATATTTTGAGGGAAAGCTCAATTTTATAAAAATCTGTGACTGCAATCAAAAAACTAAAAAAATATCAAAAGTATTGTATTTTGTTTGGTTATTTATGATTAAGGTTACGGTTGGGTAGGGGTTAAGGTTATCATTGTTGGGATTAGGGTTTTTCCCATAAAAATAAATGGACGGCCCCCACAAAGATATGAATACCAACTTGTGTGTGTGTGTGTGTGTATGTGTGTGTGGGTTTGCATAGATCACATTTGAGGACCAAATTGTCCCCAAAGTGTAGTAAAACCTGAAATTTCCCTACTTTTGGGGCCAAAAGTCTTGTATTTGGGTTGGTTAACTATGGTTAAGGTTAGGGATGGGTAGAGGTTAAGGGTGTCGTGATTGGGATTAGGGGTTTTCCCATAGAAAATAGATAGGTACACCAACATGTGTGTGTGGGTGTGTGTGTATTTGCGTGTGTGCAAGTTTGTCTGTTGTGCCTTTCATGTGTAAGATTCATCCAGCAGTTCAAAAACAGGCGGTTAGGGTAAGTGGTGTCTCTAAATTGTATGTATGTGCTGTGTGATGGACTGGCATCCCCTCTGAGGTATAACCCAGCATGATACACAATGCTGCCTGCCATAGTCACCCAATACAGTAGTTAGAATGAGGAAGGAATACATAGCGGAACCCTGTAAAGAAATTAATTAAAAGAATACTTAGAACTTTATGCTACTGCTGAGAATCATTAACCTGAGTTCATATTATTTAAGACGTAGCATTGAGTTAAGTAGGAGGGAGCCATCTCCCTCAGCTTTCCTGGTACGAAGATGTAGTGTAGGAGGACACAATCTGTTTGGGGTTGGAAAGGAGGCTCTGACTGAATGTAGGCATGCTCTTTGTCATCTAATAGGTGTTGTTATGTAAGACTGTGACTAAATTTGTCACAATCTGTAGAATATCACAATGTTACATGTTGATTGTTGTAAATTAGCCTCCGGTTTCTATCAGCACAGCATGTGCCGCTTCTCCTCTGCGTACCTGATGCTTTTAGCAGTAAAGCTGAAATATTTATTTATTCTCACAGAAAAAAAAGCCCCCAGAGCACTTTTTCCGATTTGTTTGGTCATTCCAGAGATGGCATTGGGCCACTTCCATCCACCTTCTGTAACTGCGTGTCCGCTGTGGGGGGGGGGGGGGGGCCCGGGCGAGGGGAACAACACGGGGAACAAAACGGGTGGGACCCCCAACCCTCACCGCCCACACCACACCACAAAAGACCC
>JAODLD010000002.1:22707733-22746088 GCA_026781065.1 Mormyrops boulengeri
CACCCCCAAGTGTGTGTGCGACCAGGGTACTTCCTGTTTGTCCAGCCTGGCACTTCGACCCGTTTTTCTATCCCAGTGTTGTTGTTTTTTTCCTCTTATGAGAAACTGTCAAGACCAGAGATGTCCCTCACTTCAGTGTGATGGTACCACGTTTCACCAAACCCCCCCAGCGACTCCCTCCACTATTGACAAAAACATCTGCATTGCCCTTGCATTTCTTGTGCCTCTCTCCTTGTTCACCAAACAGGGCTTTGTGCTTCTCCTTCCCCGGTGTGTAAAACGGTTCAAGGGCATCGCAAGACGCGTCCCCCACGAAAAGCGATCCTTCCCAAGCCGCCAACCTTACGCTCTACTTCAAGGCTGACATTTCACATTTGCATAACAAACTCCCAGGGCACGTTCGCTCTCAGAGGAAACCTTACAAAGTTTTAAAAGGGAAGGCAGGAGATGTGCAGGGGAGCTACATGCAAACAGCATGAAAGCATCTGTCAAAGGATGCCAGTGGAGTTAAATGCAGGGAGATAGCTGCGGCGCAACCTCAGCTGAGGATGGGTGATGCTCGCATCACTCATGCACGCGCCGCTAAGAACAGGGGAAAGCGACTGATTGGCAACTGGCCTTACAGCCTGAGAGAAGAGCTCCCAAATACACATTGTGGTTATACCCCAATCAGTCTTTATTCCCTGACAACAAACTACATATGGACACATGCCTCTGAAAAGTTGCTGAACAGACACATTGCAAGATAAATGCAAACAACTGCAGACTACTGTTGATACAGCAGGGGGTAAAATAGTAGATAGAGAAACATAAATGACATCCTAGGCAGGAAATAGAGAGCAGTTTTACAGGGTTTGGGATTAGTCTGCATTTTACTATTACACCGTATTCAAAAATGATATAAAAAAAAGCATAAGAAAGTTATGTAAGAGAAGGCAGGTTTCCAAAGTCAATTGTCAGGAAATCTGCTTTTTCAAAAAAGAACTGATTTCACTGAATGCCATGCCTGTTGTGTGTCGGAGATCTACATTTAGATGAAGGTCCTGAGGGGAGTTCCATTTATTTCTATTATTTACAGCAACCCCCCTTTGGGAATCTGAATAAACAAAATAAAATATGTATCTCAGGTCCTAATGTTGTGTTTTAAAAAAAATCATCGTTTTCAGATCTCTGGTGGAAACATTATCAATCTGAGGAAACAGAGGAAAAGTAATAGCCGTGTGTTTACGCCATGGGCCAGAACGTTTAGTTATCCCCAAGAAATACAGTCTTAGACAGCTGGATAGCTGGAATCAAATTTTCACATATACATCTTTTTTATGTCCTCTGTTGCTAAGGTTTGAGTAGATTTATATTTTTCTCTCTCATTTTATTGTCGCTGTTCGTGGTGGCCCTGTCCCAGGTACTGCGAAGGGGATTCTCACTGACGTATGACTCCTTGTCTGACATGCCATCCGTTAGGCCACAATTGTAGTTGCAAAAGCACATCAGTGGCACTTTCAAAGTTTGGCTGAATCTGGAGGACAGTCACGCTTAATTAAATCGGTATGGGTTACCGCCAGCTCAGTGGCCTGTACTGCGACACAAAGCGTTTTGTAAAATTCTCAGGGTAAAAAGAAAGATTCAGCTTAAAATACACAAAAATATCAACAGCTTGCTGATAAGATACATTCTTTCCACATTGCCTGAGTGTCTTTCATATTTATATTTATATTCTATTTATCACTATTTTCTTGAACTATGTCCAATGAGATTGTAATTCAGTCTTAGCATATGCCCCATGGATCACATAGCTGAATATGACAATAAAGGCACTTTGACTGTGATTATGCCGCCTGCATCTCAATGACTGACAAGTGGTCAGCTGGGAAAAGCTGGCTTGTTTACAGGTGCAACATGTGCAAGATTGTAGTTAATGTTGACGCATCATATCACACTGCTATTTTCAGGGGGCATTTCTCCATTTGTTTTATGTTTTATAGTTACCAGGAAAAGCCAAACCATAACTTCTGCACATCAGCATGTCTCTGCATGAAGAATAGATTAATAGCGAAATGCAAAGATAGTGCTTCTGATAATGTTAAGCCTTGTAAGACTAGTGGCGAGTGGTAAATTATTCCTAAATAAGAGACAATTCATAATATCTTTGCTAAGCCTGGTTTAAAATCCAGGTGAGAGTAACTTTATGGTACAATGGTTATACTTAAAAATGAAGTATGAAACCTGCTCTTCAAATTGTCATACACTTTATCGGTTTGCTTGTATCCACCCAGTACATTTTTCTTTACTAATATAGCAACATAATTTATCATTAATATTGAATACAATAAATGTTATGTTCAGAGTCACTTTATTCTTTTTTTTTTATTTAACATAGAAATGGTAATACAAATAGCATAAACAAGAAAGAACAATTAAATAATAAATGTGAACATTGACATGACCAGCTTTCACATGTTGCAGTTTGTGAACAATTTTCAACTAAACTACACAGAGCATCAACCCCAAATGTTTGTATGGAGTTTGTATTCACTGTATTTTTCCCTGCGTTTCCTCCCATAATTCAAATGCATTCAGCTAGCTGAACTGGCAACTCTACACTTTCCAAAACGTGTCATTGTCTATGTGCCCTGAGATGGACGTCTAGGCCAGTCAGGGTGTCCCTAGTCATGTTGGGAAACCCCTTGCCCGTGGCCAGGACCCACTACTGTTTAACCAGCATGGACTGAAAATATGCCTTCCTCTAGTGGATAAGCAGTTACAGAGGCTGGATGGACACTTCGAACCTCACTGAATCCTGCGCATTAAAGTCTAACAGTGCCTAAGTGGCGTATTGTAACTGGAATGTATTTGTGATTTGAGGGGGTTAGGGGCTGTAACATCATATTAGAGAATACCTTCACCAGAGTGCTCTCAGACAAATGTTAGTTATATGTGCATACTTATGTACTGCTTTTGGATGCAAATTTGTCAAGCAGGCACAGCATTAGAATTGTACGTTTTAGCAGGTTTGGAGAGAAAAAACGAAAAAAAGAGGGAATAAAAAAGAAATTAAGCATAAAACAAGGACAGGTACAGGTGCAGAAATGCTGGTAAAGAGCAAATAAGTATTTAAAAAGAAAGAGAGAATCAAAGAACTGAATGTAACATTAAAACATGCAGTAGGTTTGCGGTGAAAATTGTGAACAAGGAAGTGGATGGTTCTGGTACAAAGGTCAGTGCGGCAGAGGAGGGAATAAGAAGGGCACTTCAGGCAGGTGACATTTTCAGGGACCTCAAACATGATTCCATCTATTTTATTCTGAAAATCAACATATAGCCATCAACATATATTACAGTGACTATATTTTACCAAATAAAATGATAAGTGGCATTTTGTAAAGGTATTATATGCTGGGGTTATCGTAATAAGGAGAAACGTTTGAACAGAATCGGTTGGTTATTCAAAGAGACCCAACGCAGCCTTTTGATTCTGCGGCAATCTGCGGCACTAATTAGCTAGAGAACCCTGTAATTACTGCGAGCGTTTAGCTGAAAAACTGGGCGCTCAAAAAAATCATTAATTGATCACATTCGTGAAGAAAACACTTGATCATATTCAAAACAAAAAGGCTTCAGTTTAAGAGGAGATTATGCTCGATGAAAACAAGTGACAATTTTATGCTGTACAGCCAAATAAAAACATGGAAGAAGCACTCCGAGCTGGGGTATCGAACTATTTTGCATCAGCCGTGCCACAGGAGGGCAGTGTTCACAGGAATGCTAAATGAAGAAGGGTTCTTGGAAGGTATCTGAGATATACACCTAAAGTTTCATCCATCCATTGTAAGGAATCAGAGCAAATTGGAAATGTTCTTAAAATAATATATATCTAGTGATTATCTCAAAGAATATTCAGATTATATAGTCTAATATATAAGCCACTTAACTTGAGTTAACCAGTGTGTTTCTCAGTCGCCCTTTACAGCTATTTAGAAAATGCAGCAGATACTTGAAGTAATGGAAACTTTGGTAACACTTTACTTAAGGCCATATTATTGGTAATTCATAAACACATTAATAATGCATTATAACCATGGGTATAAATGTTTATAAAATGACATAACACATTATAGGCATGTTTATTATGCATTATGACTGCCTTATGAACCTCAAATCTATAATGCACTATAGATACCTTTATAATGCAATACGAAGCATCCTTACTGACCATACTGACCATTATAATGCATTTTGAAGGTATCTATAGTGCATTATACATGGGAGCAGCATAAAGCATTTATATTGAATAATAAACATGGTTATAATTTGCTATGGCTTTTGATAAATATCTATAGCCATGGTTATAATGCTTTTTAAATGCATTATTTGTTTATAAATTACTAAAAACATAGCCTTAAGTGTTACTGAAACTTCTTTGTATACCTTAAATAAGTTAAAATTTTTAATACATATTTGCATTATACAATTACTATAACTATTTATGGACAAAAAATAACATGAGCTCAACATATACAAATCAAACTCAAACCTAACAGAAACAGTGTTTCTCCGCATCTCAAAATCATAACTTTACTATTAATACTATCGTCAAACCTCCATTAATCCTGCAGGTCCTGACTACACCAAAATTATCATCAGTGGTTTATGAAACATTCATGGTTTACCATCTGGATGTTTTTAAGCCTTGCCATCGGGAGCAAAAATAGCAGTGTAACTCCTACATTTAGCAAAACATCATTTGAAGGTAGTTTTTAATATTTAACTATAGGTAGCTAATGGTACAATATGTTGTTGACTGTAGCATACCATGCTAATCCAGAACTCATTCATCAATTACGTGTCAATCAACTGAGTTTTATGGCAAGCGAGCAGTAAAAACTTGCAGAAATAAATTGACAGAGGAAAAAAAAAACTTTACTTAGCAGGCTCTATTTTATCTCGTGGTTGCAGAGTGAAATGAGAAACTGCCGATAACAAGATCCTTTCACCGCACTTCCATGTCATTAGGCACAATGTTTAATGCGAACACTGCAAGCTGCACGGCTTTATGTGACAAACTTATTTGCTTTTTTCCAAATACAACAAAAACATGGTTTTACAGGGGAAATTACAATGCATAATCAGTATTTTATATAAATAAAAACCATATAATGTAAAAAAATGCATGTAATATTAAATACAGTACAGGGTCATATAGCTATTGCATTACTGCCAATGAAAAAAAGTAACTGTATTTATGAAAATAAAAAAATAATAAGAAACATTGCCCTTATCTTGTATAAATCATTTTAATCCTGTGAAAGTTTTGTTTTAAAAGATTCTAGGTTTCATAATGTTTAGTCAATGGCAAGTTTACGTAATACTTATGAATTCCAGTGATGACAGTCACAACATACCACCAAAAGGTCATTCACACATCATAGATGTTCACAGCATCTCAAGTACTGTTGTTCAAAGCTGGAAACATGTCTCTGGTGCAAAGAAGCTCCTGAAGCGAAATGCAAAATGAGATTTGTAATAAATTTGTCAAGCTAGCAACAGCTGGGACCCTGAAACTGATTTTGTTTGGTCCTCGATAAGTAGAAGAAGTCTTATCACATCTGTGATTTGGGATTACTTTAAATCTTCAGGTCTCTGGCTGATATAATTAAAGCAAGGCCATATTTAAGTGTATATCTGGGAATTCTGGCTCATAAGTGATACTCTCTGTAGAGCTGGATTCTTGATTGTGTATCGTCTATGCTTGATGTGCATTTCTACCTTCCTTCAGTTGCCTAGCAAAATAACCTGAATTACAAATCAAAAGAACAACTGTGATTCTAATTCAACATTCCACAATGCTAGAATCCCATAGAACATATGTAATTCTAAATCAAATAGATTATTCATAATAGTCATAATCCAAAAAACATACACTTTCCAAATCAAAACTTACAGACTTTACCCTTTAAGCAAGTTACATATACGCAAGCGCTAAGAAATCTCAGCGTCTGTTTATTTATAAGTTAGTACAATTCCATATAGTTATTAATACATTTTATCATGGTTTTCCATATAGTTATGAATACATCTTATCATGGTTTTAATTTTGGAAAAGCCATTTTCATTAGGACTTCTTATAGGACAAAATCTACAAAACTACATTCCATAGGCATAGTAGGCTTAAAATTTAGCGGTACAATCCTTGTCTTTGGATAAATAATTCTAAATGTAGCAAGACCTCTGAACTTTCAGCATATATTCTCCATAGAGTGTTCTTCATAGACTGCATATGCCATGCCCTGCTTGTCCGATCCTCCCGTGTGCCACGCCCCCTCGCTACCTTGTGTGGAATCCCAATGTTTACCAGCTGTTTCTCGTTGTTGTTGATTAGTCCAATGTATTTAAGTCTGTGTTAGGTATGTTTTCCCCAGTCCGGTCATTAACGTTGTTTTGCCCCATGTGCCTTGCTGGTTTCCTGAATAAATCCCTCGTTCCCCGATTCTTCGTCTCCCTGCTCCTGCTTCCCCGGTGCATACCATAACAGAGTAATGACATATTATTTCCTGTCAAGCAGACTCAGACCTCCCATAGAGTGGGGGGAAATTGAAGGAATGGTTTTATATTACATTAAAATGTACAATGACTGATTTAAATTTGTTTTTAATTCTGACAGCAAAGTCTCATCAAAGTGGTAATATTCATTATGAAAATGAGGAGAGTTAAGGTCCTAAGAAAAAAAATCAGGTTCTAGGTTATGTTTTGATAATGAAGTTATTCCAAAGACAATGGAGAAGATTGATTTTATATAAGAATTTAAATTACAAGTCAAGCAACTGTATCTTGATGAGGTGACATGAAATAGGTACAATTGATATTAATATTCCGTCTACTGGTTTCTGTATTGTGAAACAGAGCTTTTATGAGAGTGATATATTTAAAAGATTATTTACATAAGACAAAGGAATGGCTTTTATTATTGCACAAAGGAAGAGTATACCCACAATGCAGCGTGGTACTTTGAGACTTTAAAATCTGGCAGACATTGAGCAACAAAATCCGGTGATGTAGGCAAGGTTAGGAGGATCTATGGGTGTGTGTCAGTTAAAACTCTGTTTACCTTCTTTACAGGCTTCATAATTTTTCTCCTGAATGTACTGGAGATAACATGTAGATGGGAGAGCTTTTGGGAGCGTGACATGTGTTAAATGCAGATGTGAGACGACATCACACCTACAGTATAGTCGTTGTCTGCGAGTCTCAAGAGTTCCACATCGGAGAGGATGTAGTGGCGACAGCTGGTATTGCACATAACGTGCAGCTTATGAGCATGGTGTAACAGCAGGTCTACGGCCCAAAGCCCATGTGGATGAGTGGGAACCGGCTTCCCCGCTCCCCTTTAATTATCAAAACACTCTGAGCTGTTTCTTCATAGTTTTCTTCAAGCTGTAACTTAATGATGATTGATTACTCTTTTCAAGAAGATAAATGAGGCTATTTATTTTTTAGGTCCACTTGAAAACGAGATGGATAATATGTCAAAGTAAATAACATTCCAGGAAAAGGAAGTAAATTGTAAGCTCACCAATAAGATGTATTTCAGCATTTTTAACAGAGCTTTATCTAAATTACTCTGAGATATGAGCAAGTCTGCACAAATTGTTCAAGAATCTGCCGAAATTTATGCATGATCGTGGCTAACTAGCATAAAGCCTCAGGAAAAACTATCTGCATGTCTGAATGTCTGTGAAATCTGAAGATCAAGAAAATAAGTAATGTCAGCTTAATCAGTGATTGTTTCCAGAGGGAAGAAAGGAGGGGTCCCTTTCTCAAGGACTTTATCTGCAGTTAAGTGTCACATAAAGAAAGACATTGGTTGAGCAATCAAATCTTTGGTTCATGTCACTACTCAGTAAAATCCATTTCATTTATGTATCTAATTTGAATATTGTTTGTATTGATTTGGTTTAGCTTAGTTTATTCCTCTTATCTCATAAAGAGGATTATGCAGTGCGTGTGAGATTTGCAAACATGCATTTATTTACATTTACATTTATTATTTAGCAGACACTTTTGTCCAAAGCGATGTACAAGTCAGGCAGATAAATACATAAGTGTACTTTACCAGCATTGGTACAAGTCCTAATATGTTAAGTCTCCAATTGATGACCGGTAACAAGTGCAAGTTTTAGGTAATGAAATGCACACTAATATACTAGGTTATGGTAAGGGAGGGGCAAAAGTGAACAAGCAGAAAAAGGCAGCACAATATTGATAATCTTATATAATAACTACAGTAATGACCTTTCTTATAATCATAAGAATATTTTATGAGAATGCCCATTGTCTAGTTTAATGAGAACAATTATGTTTGATGTTTCTTATTGCTGAGTATTTCACATTAAACAGAGGTGATGATGATGATGATGGTCATGAAGACGACACAGTAAGCTACCATCTACTTTTAGTCAGTCAGTCTACAGAATTAGCAGCATTAACACATAAACAAAACTGCTACAGCATGTATTTTGGGAAAGTTGTCATTGAAATAAAGCAGTTTGAAGCTGTTTATTTCTTCCCATAAATTGGAGAAGGATTATTCAATGATTTATAAGTGTGGATAAAAATAGTAGTCAACTGCTGATGACTTCATATGAATACATGTATACATATTATCTTATACAACATGTTCACATTTATTTGTTCTGCGATATGCTTGAACCTTGCTCCCCTTCTGTCGAAAATCAATTGTGCGTGTGTGTGTGTGCATGTGTGTGTGTGTGTGTGGGGGGGGGTGGCATGGAACATAAAAACCTGTTATTTTGACGTTAATAACAGGTCCCCACAACGATCTGTGAATACACTCAAAAAATGCCAAAACTCCAGTATTTTGTTTGGTTATTTTTGGTTAAGGTTAGGTCTGGGTAGGGGTTAAGGTCGTCATGTTGTGTCAAATAAAAACCTGTTATTTTGACATTAATAACAGGTCCCCACAACGATCTGTGAATGCACTCAAAAAATGCCAAAACTCCAATATTTTGCTTGGTTATTTTTGGTTAAGGTTAGGTCTGAGTAGGGGTTAAGGTCGTCATGTTGTGATTAGAGTTTTCCCCACAGAAATGAATGGAGAGTCCTCACAAAGATATAATGTGTGTGGGTGGGTGTGCGTGTGCACCCTGTGCTGGATTTGCATCCTGTCCCAGGTGTTCCCCTGCATAGCACCCTGTGGTTCCTGGGACAGACTCCCAGCTCACTGTATCAATTTACTGGGTATGTGTTTGGAAGGCCAAAAAGCCAAAAAGCTATTTTTGGAAAATAAGCTATGCCTTTTGGAGAGTATACCATTGCATTTATTTTTTAAACAGGAACCCGGGGTATAAATAAGGAACAAACCGCTTGATGCCCTCACATCTGGGCTACGTCACCACCCTGGGTTTGTGTTCAAAACCTTAAAGTCCGTTGTAGGAGAAATCCTAATGCAGTTTTCACTTACTCAACCAGGCATGATGTACAACAGATACAGAACTGGCGCACATTTTAATACATAAAATACATAAAAATAAAATGAACTATTTCAGGTGTGTATAGTATATTTAAACATACCGATTATAAAGGTAAATAAAAAACTAAAATTAACCTAATTTCTGTTCTTGGAGACCATCAACATTTTAATGCACACATACTTTTTCACAGACTATTATACGTTTTCAGCTACGTTTGGCTGATTGTCTGCAAAGTAACTTCAAGGGTCACGTAATAGATTTCAGTAAGTAAGTGAGAATAAAATGATCATTATACAAAGTCATTATACCTCATCTCCAGATTAAATCTCTCAAAAATATATTGCAAAATGTATGAGTCCTTATTGGTATTTAACACACACACACAAATTTAGCACATACTTCTTGCTGGCTTGAGATTCAACTCCAAGTTGTGTCAATAAAGCAGTTTTTTACATCAAAGGCCACAGTGTTACTGTGGACTTTTTAAAGTGCTCGATAGAGCATTGTGAGCCATCTGCCATGATTTGTATCTGAGACGCTGAAGCCAAAGAGGTTACATATCTTTCTCTCACTGAGAAACTCTCAAAGGAATCACATGCATTTGTTCCACTCTATGGTTGGAGAACCTTGATTCTGCACCTAGCTGATCTACTGTATGAAGTGGCTTCAGCCCCTGTCTGTCATAGGGTGTGCTCCTGATAACCAATGACCTGACCTAGATGTGATAGCATTTTCACAGGCTAACAGCCAAATGTCTCTCTCCTCATCAGGTGGTTGGGAGCTCCCTACATTAGTCAATTTTCATGTCAGTGCTGCACAATATGTCAGAATTCACAGGGAACTCTGTCACACATACTTTTCACACTTTCCACTATGCATGAGGCAGTAAAAGCAGTAAAATTTCCAATAGAGCATGAGGTCTTCATTACGGGTCTGGATTTGACATAGAGAGAGTGAGGCAACAGTCCAGATTTTCAGAGCTGTGTGGCAGAAAAACTCACACTCTATTAGTGAAACAGCAGTCTATATATGCTACTCATTTAGACAGCAGTCTGAGACTCTAAAATATATATGACAGTATAAACATATACATAAATTTAAAAGCATTCATTATATTTTAGGCAAGAGAAACCCTAATGAAGAGAAATGACAATGATTAATTATATTTTGATGTTCTAAATCCTCATATAACTCAATGAAAATGATTTGCTTGCACTCACACAAGTTAGACATTTTTAGACCTGCCAGAAAATATTCCTTGGCACTAAAATCATTCTGCTTTTTCTAGTTAAAGAAAAACAAAAGACTGAAGTCACAAAACGTTCTCCTGCAAAAATATCTGTCTCTGAGGAGGACTAAGGATGAGACGGATACAACTCCAGTATCAGTTAAAGTATTAATTTAAAAGAAATAATGGAAAATAGTTCTTCAAATAAACACGGTGTAATGTAATTACTTGCATAACTGATGAGAATTTGTCTTTAAATTTTCCCTCCATTATTTGACACATATGACATGCATATTCACCAACCCTATAGACTGCTCAAGGCATTTAAACCATACGTTATGCTGCTTCAGGTTTGAACTTTAAAAAGAAACCTTATCCATTTTACACAAACCCACTCACTCCCTCACATTCTGTCATACACGCACAAGCAAACCACACATTTCAGAAAGGCGATGTCTGCAGGAGCATAAATTTAAATTATACTGTTTCATGTTCTTACAGTGTGGGGAATGATATGTCAACAGATATGCATTATTTACTGCAAGATTTCTTTCATTTCTCATTATCAAATGCCAAACTTCGTCTTCTTTATCTGCAGGGGGAGGGCCAGGCTGCTCATGCATCGCAGCATTTCTCCCCGCCGGTAATTTCGCTTGCAGATGTCCCTCACATGGACTCGCATGTGAATCGCGAAGGCGCAGCAAACAGTCGAGTGCATGAATTTCACAGACGCAGGCCCGGAGGCTTCAGGTCGAAACAAATCGCAAAACATCTCTGAGGAATCCCGTAAACATTACATGAGCTCTACCAATCTTAGTCAGGCTGGGGAACACTTCGTTTTTGTCACAGTAAGCTCTTCCTGAATACTTCAGATTGCAACATGTTCTTGGTCAATAAAGTATTCCCAAGGTTAATGTATTTCTGTCCTCAAGCTCTCTAGGAAATGATTGAGATAATTATTGTTTTTACAAAGGATGTTTACCTTCAGGCTTATCGCGAGCAAGGTCAGTAAAATATTTCAGGCTGGCTAGAATGCTTCTGTCTGTGATGCAGTTTTTGGACTTAAACAGGGCAAAGAATCATGTCCACGCGACTCTGGATTTAATTCTATAAAGTGTGAGTTTAAACACCAAATTAAAATGCAAATTACTCTGGTGAAAAAGGGAGGACATTACAGATAAGACATTCTGCGTTCCTCCTACGATTTCAACCTGCACAGCCAACTTGCCTTGCTCGAGACGTTGCTTTGCTTGAGAAATTAACTGCTTATATGCAAGGGGACGAAGAATGAAACATTTTATATGTGGAATGACGTTTATTTCTTCGGCTTTCGCGGTCACCCTGCCATGCCTGGCTTTTCTTGATTTGATATGCAGTTGTTGGCGCTTTGCATGCATGAGAGGAGTTCATAAGGACAGATAATGCTGTAGGGATGTAAACGTTTCTGTCAGTCCAAAGGGTGCTCTTGACAGATTCTGCTGCATGCTGAAAGCTGTACAAGGTGCGATTTGCATAAATGCACATTTTTAGATTCCAAACGCTATGATGCTTTAAAATTGCTTTAAATTGCTCTCTCTGAAGAGTATCATCATGATACCCCCTTACCAAAGGTGCCTTTTCTGTTAATAGATTACATGGAAACCCTATTTATGCCCGAAAGCACGTTTGTTTTTGTGACAGAATTTGAACTAGCATGTGTTACAGCATGCTTCTCCATAGTTACAATAAAAAACGAGCTGCGTCTGTAGCTGCACTGATCTCTACAAGTGTCATGCATAGCAACTTCAAGCAACTAGACTCAGAATATTACCAGCACGTTTGCCCCAGATGTCAACAAAGAAGTGCAGAAGTTGTACAGACAATGTAAAAATGAAGGTGAATTTAAGATGTGGAATTTATGAAATATTTATTTCACCACAGCTGCTTATGAACCTTATTTTAAACAAATGAACTCTGTTTCAAAAGCACTGGTGGTATATGTTAGTATTGGTATATGTTAGTATTGCCCTTAGTTCATCACTTCTTGTGCAAATGTATGCTTATTTATTTGGAAGCATGTAAAATTCCCTGGGTTTAAGGAGAATTTATTTTTGTCTTTATTGTGTCTGAATTGTCTGTAAGGTGAGAAAAAAAACCCTGCTGGAGCTGAGTTGAATTTCCACTGAGTTGCCAACGAAACAACTATTGGGCGTTGATATATTTGACATTTGAATGGAAGTGAAGCCTTACTTATACAGAAATGCTATATCTGCTCATACATACTGCTCATGCACAATCTAGCATCGCAGTTTATTTTCATGTCAACATCCATTGTTTTATGTAATAACTCAGCATTAGTAACATACATGTATATACAGAATCTTTCAGTGCTGGGGGCTAGTTTTCAGTGCTGGGGGGTAGTTTTAGGTGAACTTACGAGTCCTTTTCATAGATCTTGTTACTCTTATGTAGTTATCTTCTCCAGCTAATGGTGTATGTTCATGCCTTACCTTAAATTACATACCTACAGTATATGGTATAATCTGTGACTTGTGTATTCCCAGAATGTAATATTGGGAGTGGAATATAAGAGTGTTCCTAAATGTAGCAGGCTGCACTTGTTAGGGAAATGGGACACTGGAACATAAAAGCATGCAATTAGTGTTGCGTTTGGCTCACGGCATGCTTTGGCTGTTTACGCGCTTTGACCATTAGGGTCCTGCCTGGCGTCTGAAACAGCATGACGTTTCCTGCCTTGAGACACTGAGGATGTGCCGCAGATGCCTGTCAAAGCCCCAGCCCTGGAGAGAACATCACTCTCCCCACGGGGCTTATGATCACCTATGCGGCCTAGAGCCAGCATAGAGTTTAGCTATGCAGCAGCTTGCATCTCATTGGATACTGAAAACATGGATTTTATTTAAGGCCCACGTGCAAGAAACAGGATTACATTTCTGTAGCTTATGTATTATTTAGACAAGGCATATGGATAAGGCCACAGTCACAGTTGAATTTATGGACAGAAATGACAGCTTGGAAGTCACTTTTTTTTACAGTACGGAGAATTTCACAATTCAACGTGGGCTGCAATGCCTTTGTCACTTGTGTCAAGACCGTGGAAATTAGAGCAAAAAGGAGGTGATAACATGTCACATTTAATAGCCTATTAACGTTCTAATGATTTGCAAAGTTCACATTGAGTCAAGGATATTGCAAAATGGACAGTAGCCATTTCTGGGCGATAGGCGAACACCATGGGAAAAGAAATGGCCAAACTCTTATTGTTCTCTAATTTGTAGTTCTAAAAGATGACACATTTGTACCCCATAAGCATGATTGCTATCTTATTAAGCCAAATTTTTAAAGGGCATAAAGTTTGTATTATACTAAGCGGTGGTACTGCTCACGAAAGCAAAGCACTCTGCCAACTTTTATATTCGCTGTTATACAAGGACATTGATACTTGCATACAGACGTACCCTTCTTATCCATGTCGTGAGGATCCTGTA
Organism: Mormyrops boulengeri; assembly: GCA_026781065.1. NCBI lineage: Eukaryota > Metazoa > Chordata > Actinopteri > Osteoglossiformes > Mormyridae > Mormyrops > Mormyrops boulengeri. The sequence continues at coordinate 22,721,935 of JAODLD010000002.1, forward strand.
GTGGTGCAATCAATTGTTTGGATTGAATGAGTACTTGAACACTTCTAGTATATTCCACATATATCAATGGTCATTACACAGCCGCAGCCCTCTGACACCTGGAACACATGAGAAATCTAAAGTCATTGCGCCCTATTTACCATGTCAGTGAATCAACTGAATAGTTTTAATGAACAACATAAGCTATAAACACGCTCCATGCATAACTAGCTTCAAAATCCTGACTCCAAAAGCTAAATAATAATGGTCATCAGGCTGAGGACCAGAAAAATTAACAAATTATTAAGAGCACCCAGTAAATTTTCTTAAATTTCTTCATAATAGTCGCAAGAGCCTGTCCCAGACACAAGGCAGGGAATAACCAGAGCTAGGCCATTATTGTAGGGCATGCAGACTACGCTCATGCACTCCTACAGAGAACTCAATAAGTCAAATTTACTGTAACATGCTGTTGGATTGTGGGTAGGGGAGGGAACCAGAGCACCTAGTGGAAAAGCCACAACGACAACATGCAGACTCCACACACATGGAGCCAGGGCAGTGCTAACCACTGCACCACTGTGCTCCTTCCTTTATTAAAAGTCACTGACTCATTCTGTTTAAAAGAAAGTGAAGTGAACAAGCATCAGATTTTTGCAAACGTTCACATGCAAGAGCCTAAGTACCACAATGGAACTATTATCAACATAGCTGACTGGCTTCAAAATATGCTGAACAAAGCGCAGAAGATCTTACTGTGCAAAAGTGAGGTCACTGCAACCCAGACTCCACCCTCAGAGTCACAACGCAGATCAACTGATTCCCTGAAGTCCCTAGTCTAGTAGGTAAATCTTCTTGCCCTGTAAGTAGTAACAGTTGTGGTAATACAGGCTCAGTCTCCTGTTAGTTCTTTAAAGGGTCCCTGTAGTGCTGGCAGGAATTTTACAATGGAAGATGCCGGCTCAGTGACTCAGTCATGTTCCTTGAACATGTGACAAGTCATGGTGTGATGCAAACCATCCATCATCTTGTTTGTGGATGCCAGTGTTCCCATATTTAACATCTCATAGCTCATTTTACTTACAAATGGAAAGATTTTAACCTACAGTATTTCTTAACAAGGAAAGTATTTCTCCAACCATAGTAATTAGCCTAAATTTCATATTAATCAAATGTTTATAGGTGGTCATATTTTGATTTCAAAAGATGATTTATTCATATATTTAAAATCAGTTTAATTCCCTCCCCTGGATGGTTACCATATCTATATATTTTAATTCTTACTTCAGTTAAATTAGTTAAAAAATGTTCTTCATTTTGAGCAGGACAGATTAATAAGAACTGAAGAACAGCTAAACATGATTTTCATTTTGTTATTTTCCATTAGTATTAATTGCATATGTATTTACATTGATAAAACACCGTCCATTGTCTGAATACTGGATGATGTTCACAATTATATATTGTGGTAGATAATAAAGCAGAATATTGCCATAGAACAGGTTAAAGTCATAGGACAGCACGGGTTAAAGCTCCACAAAAATAGATATGAGGTTCCTTTAAGAACAAAAAAAAACCTGAAACACAGGACCTAGTATCTAAACCCACTTTACAATGAAACAAAGCTCAACAAATCTCAGTCAAACCACGGAAGTCTTCCCCACCTCGTCTCTAACACAAGTCTGGTACAGAAGTTCTCTATCCATTCTATACTTCAAATAAATATCCACCCGAATGACTGTGGAAAAAATCCTAACAGGACACTGGGATTAACAAGAGTCAACTATGCTTCATTAATGGAGTTATCTGTAGGCCCAGGGCCAGCGCTCATTTGCCATGGCAACATGTAACATCATACGAACCCTGCCCTGGGTCATTACTCTGTTTCAAAAGTTCAGGTTCAGAAAGTAGAAATCCAGACCAGGATTTTGTTTTAACCAACCCGATGAGCATAAAGGCCTACAGTCACAGAATAAGCACCTGAAACTCACCTCAGTGTTCAATTATATTGAAATCTGGCGTCTGGTATGTACACATCATTCTTTATGATCATCGAAACCCTTCCTTGACCATTCAGGACCTGTGGATGTGGACATTGTCATTCAGGTCCACTTTTAGTGGGGTATAAATGCACCACTTTGGAATGTGTGTGTTCCTTGCCCTTTAAGGGGTTGAGTGGATTTGAACCATGCATCAAACCCTTTATAGTAAAAAAAAAAAAAAAAGTCGAGTCGAGTCTGTAAGCTTCTTTTGGCATGTACCACACATGAACTTATCCACTTGTTGACCATATGACTTTTCTCCACTCCACAGGAAACCATTGTCAGTCTCCTTTGCGTAAAAAGGGGTTTGTGCCCTGCAGCCTAACCACAGTATTTCTCATCCTGAAGTTCTTGACTGAATGCAAGATATGAGAGAGCCTTCTCCAGGAGTCTCAGGGTTGCTTGTCTGTTTATCCTTAATCTTGATCCAAGGCTCAGAATATAGCTGGACAGTATGCATTTTTACCCACAATTCCCCATAATTGATGATGCTCCCTTAGCCTTCCCTCAGAATCACCTTAATCACTACTTGTGCCTGACCAACATGCAACACAGAACCTTAGGAATGAAGCTGATTCTGACTGAATAATAAACTGCATTTTGATTCTAAAATAACAAATACCACACTGCGCAGACTGCTGTCCTGATGGAGTGATTGCAAAAACCACAGAACCTTAAAGTGTCAGTTTCATTTTTTTGGACCATTCTGAATGGTTTAGTCATCCAAACACCGATGCAGTAAAATGCCACGTGCAGTGATAGGTGCAAAACGATCGTTTTGTTCTAACTGTGCTTGGTTTAGCTTCCAACTTAGGTTTTTAATTGAGTTAGTTTCTTTATTTTCTTCAGTTTTCTTTATATTTGCAAACAATTTAATGCTTCAATTAAAATAAAATAAAGTATTTAATATCACTGTCATTTCGTAAAATTATTTAAAATCATTTTAGATAAATTTTCATATACATATATATATATATATAAAATTGTATGCATGTATGTATACAGGGAAAATGAAAATCAGAGCATTATGCTATGTCACAACTACAGTTATTCTTCTTACAGAGTTTTCAGCTGTGCTTCACCTGCAAGAAAGGACTTCGTCATTATGCACATTTCTTGATCAAGGTGAATGCTGTTATGAAGTAGTCAGGAGAAGGACTCCTCTGAGGAGCTGTTCTTTGCAATTCAGCAGCAACCATGAATGAAAGTGCAGAAGCCTTTTTTTGGGGGGTGGGGGGGGTTCCAGTGTCGCCGGTGCACAGTCGACTGCGCGCGACCATCTGCCGCTCGCGCCCCGCCTCAGTCCAAGCCCCCTGCCCTTCTCTTATTCCCTCATTTCCATCTTAAGGCTGACCTTTTAGTTCCAATCAGACGGTGAAAATGCAGCATTATCCCAGCTCCTTGGCCATCGCAAGGACGATTAGCAACACACCCAGGGACGGGGGTGTGGGGGACGGGACGGTGGGGGCCCTGAGCTGCATGGTTGGCTGCCTGCATGCGAATGAGGACACAGCACAGCACAGTGAAGTAGCTGAGTGAATATAGGCCAGACCAGTCCCTCAGGCTTATGTTTCCATTTGGGCATGCTTCTTTCAAAAAAGTCTGCCCACGTCTACTTACGAAAACCAAACATATGTATACTTTCAAAACAACGTCAGATATCGTCACAATCCATTTATAGCCTATAATAATATAAACAATGTATGTCTAACCAAGGACATGAAAGCATCAGTCAAACGCCCAAGAAGACACAGCTGTCTATTCTTCTCAGTAGCAGAGCTAACTTAAATGTCTAAACGCTTTGTTCCTGTATGTGTGTTTGTGTGTGTGCGTGTGTGTGTCTTTTTGTGTCTTAACATTTTGTGTCTTAACATTGCTCACAATAAATCCCTCAACACTAGAGATAAAAATTAAGTTGGGCCACTTTAAAGTAACACTCACGTATAGTGCATTATAGATACCTTCGTAATGCTTTATAATGCATGCATAACGTATTATAGACATAGGCATAAGTATTTATAAAAAGGCATAACACCTTATAGCCATGTCTATTATGCATAACGAATGCTCTATGAAGTTGTCATCTATAATGCAAGTACCTTTATAATGCAGTACCAAGCATCCTTAATATTTATAAATACCATATTAATGCATCATGAAGGTATTTATAGTGCATTATAGATTAGAACTTCATAGAGCATTTGTTATGTGTAATAAACATGGCTATGATGTGTTATGGCTTTTTATATATATTTATGGCCATGATTATAATACTTTATGAATGCATTATAATGGATTAGGAAGGTATCTATAATGCATTTATATGACTGATTTAAGTAAAATGTTACCCATAGTTTTTAAAATACTGTCCAATTACGGCTGCAGGTAACCTCATCCAGTCAAAAGACTATTACATTATTTTCTGTTAAATCCAATGAATTCAAGGACAATCCCAGCTAATGTACAGATCACCAAAGTATTTAAGCTGAATTGCCTTAGTAGAAATAACATGAATGTATTTTCTTTCTGCTATATACCCAGATAACATAATATGAACTAGTATACAGCATACAGTGTAAATAATCTTTCAGCCTGAGGCTATTTGAAGCCATCTCGCAGAAGGTCATGGGGGTCCTTTACATTCCCCCCCAAAACATCACAGCTTCTCTTCAATGATGGTCTGCCAGGACAGCTGCCTCTATATGGGCAGAAACTCAAATACAGGTATGTCAGAAATGTTTGCTGGGAGAGAAATGGAATGGGTTAGCAGATCGAGTCTTCTCCCTCTGGTGAGCTGATTTGTCAGTGAGTGAGCAGGCCGTGCTAGCAGGTCACACCCAGAATATGACTGTTATCAGCTCACAGGTCTCCCTTGTGCTGCCTGCACCAGGCTATACTAGGAACTGTCATTTTATAGACTGTGCCTCCTATTGAGTCATTATTATTGAAAAAAAATTGCCAGTCATTTTATTTCCTATCTTTTTTTGTCTTTGTTTGTGTCGCCCACCTGCCTATCAGATTTTTTATTGTTTAGTTTTTTTGTTTGTTTTGCTGTTGTCCTGTTCCATTTTTTACCAAGTCAGAACTTTCCGTGTTGCATTTCTCATGTATTTTTGTCATAGATAAGGCTTCCTTCATCCACCTGTTTGAATTACGCAGTCCCCGAGTTATGAACAAGATCCATGTCTTTAAGTCAAGTGTGTAGGTAAGTAGGAATAATAATAATAATTATTATTACTATTATTATTATTATTATACTGTAATAATACATGTAACTACATATGGTACTGTACCGTACCACTGAAGCCGTGCAATATTTTCACAAGCATCACAAAGCAGTGCATGCATTCGTTGTTATGAATCATTGTATTTACCTTAAATTTTTAATTTTATACGCTTTTTGGTAGTCTATTTCTAAGTATGAGTTGTATGTATGTCAGATGAAAAACAAATGCTGTATAATGGTGTGTGTGCCCTGCAGTGGGTTGGCACCTCATCCTGGGTTATTCCCTGCCTTGCACCCATTGCTTCTGGGATAGACTCTGGACCCCCAAGTAGAAAAAATATATAGATGGACAAATGTGCTACAGTATATCTGTTTTTCTACATACAGTATGATTCTTTTTGACAGCATCAATCATCACATTTTCAACTAAACCTAAGTAATATGACAAAAAACCTGAGTTAACAAATGACAACAAAAATATGTACATAATTAATTTACTATCAAAAGTTTCACATGAAGGGCCAGTGTGAAAAGGGAAACATTCCTTATTATACAGGGGAAATTTGTCCCACACGTCTACTGTGACCATCTTTTAAAGCAGGGATTTCGGGGGTTTAAGCATAAAGTGTTTATTTCAGGTATGGTTACAGTGTCTCAGTGGAGTTTAGATCTGAATTTTAACAAGGCCAGTCAAAAATGCGAACTTTCTTGTTATTCGAATATTGTCACACCGACTAGCACATATCAGATCATTGTCTAGCTGCTGACTCACTTGGTTTTCCGCATCAGCTTAGGGGCAGATGGTCTGACATTTTTCTGTATAATTCTGCGGTACAGAATAGAATTTATGGTTCCATCACTGAGGGACAACTGTGTCATGACATATTGAATAGGGGTGGCCCAAATCAAGCCGGAATCTGTTCCCAGATATTTAAACACTCAGTCCGCTACTTGGATTAACTTAGAAGGACAGTGTTTATTTACACTTTAGATTTTAAGTACATTGGACACCAAATAAATGCCAAAAACATCAAACACTGGTGTCACTTTTTCCCTCCCAGATTCCGCAAGAGTAAACCGCTACTAGGGAGGTTTCAGCAAATTCAATGTGACAATTTTCAATCTGACAGAAGGCAAACTTTTTCGACAGCACAGTACATTGTGTAAGGTTACAGAGGAATGTAGGAGCTTAACTGCATCAAATAAAATAACAGATGCAATACACCAATATTAGATTGCTGCTCTTGTAGTGATCAAAAACCATGCTTTGTGCGGTTTGATGGGACTATATTCCTGCTAATGAGGGAAGGCTGACGTTACCAAATATGCCCAGTGAGAAAGGAAACGAAAAAGCTTTCAAAGAAAGAAGTTAGTGAAAGGTATTGAAGAGGGAGAAGATTAACAGGAGAATATAAGAGGTTTCGTCTCACTGGGTTTCTAACAGACTAGAATAATACTGACATGTGATGTATGTGATTGAAGAAGACAGTTTAGTGCAGGAGACAACGGCCAATCATCTGCCAGCACCTGCGAGTGGACAAAGGGTGGTCCCTTCACTGTAAGCCTACTTGGGAGCTGTTCGGTTCTGAAAGAGGCAGCGCGTTGACAGCATTCAGCCTGTCATGCTATTGTTTGCCGTTCCACGACTGCAGACAGCTGCACGAAGGAGTAGCATGTTCTTTGTGAGATCAGAAGCTCAGCCCATGTAGCTGAGCTGTTATCCTGCCATTGGCTGGAGCTTGTTTCTCAGTGCACGCATCGGGGTCCATGTTCTGATGGGCCAAGGGTCCTACAGTGAACAGACTGACAGAAACTTGATGCCACATAAGGCAAGCAACCATGTGAAATCAGATCATTTTAAAATCATCTTCACTTTAAATAAAAATCAAACCTCTGATCTCTGTCTATTTAGACTATTGGCCATAGCATTACCCCCAAAACATCATAAAGGATATAAGGCAAACGTACAAGGGAGAAAATGGAGATACAGAGAGAAAAAATCTCTAAAGTGATTATATCAGTGTTGGACTCTTGAGCTCTTGAGGCCCCTAGTTGACCTCACTCATAGAAGAGCACAACGTGATATTTGAAAACCAAAAGATTCCTGCACACTTTTGCTTCGCTTGTACAAATTGAAAATAAAGTATCATAATCATTTGGAAAGTGCACCCAATGTAAGGAAGATACAGGTATTATTTTACTTCCACGGAAGAAGATAGGATGCAAAAGTACATACAGTATGTACATAAAAGCAAATGTGTTTCATTTTTTGTTCAAGAATGAACTTCTGGACACAACTTACATGCTCTCTTGTAATTATATTAAAGTAAAGGATACAATCAAGTAGCACTTGCAAGTTCCAGGTTGTAATTTTTATTTTTCTACATATTGTCATTACATAACTGCCAGGGACACTTCTGAGGCATTGCCAAAATATAAACTGTGCCATTGACTAAACAAACCATATGGTCAACAGAGTCTAAATGCCATTTCCACTTAGTCTCTTTAGGAGGTCCTGGAATGGTCTGCTGACCTTTACAGTCACTTCAGCCATGCTGAATTACCATCTCATGACGTTCCGTCACAGTCTTGTGTTTTCTTTTTGTGCAGTAAACCGATGACAGTTTTCTGGGTTTTTTATATAATTACCAGATGTCAAGCACTCTGGTGGACTGAACTCCTCACAAAATAACGATAGAGGAAATAAAACACAATTCTGCGCTTGTGACATTACAATTTACATGCTCATTAATTCTAATGATTGCAGAGACCCCACATCACTGCCCATTGTGGTTGTGAATTAGCTTGTCTGATTTATGTCTATATTTCGCATTTCTGTCCCACTCAACAGTAATTCTTATTAGATTCAACTGACAAATATCTCTTTATGTGATGAGTTATTATACGGTGTGACTATTTACCAGTGTCCTTGATTACATATTTCAAATATACCTTTCAAAAATATGTTTTCCCATGTATCCCTGGGTAATTTCTGCCGAAGATGAAAAGTAACTTTTTTCTTATAGCATATTATGTTAGAGTAATATTAATAATTTTCTTTGGTTATTTGTGGAATAAGTAAGGTATTCCAGTTATTTATCACATAAAAGTATCACTGTATGAATGAAATTATTTTAAATTGCATGTCCCTGCTCACAGTTTTCAGAAGTACATTTAAAAAAAACATGAGCCAAAGCACAAAATAAGATGGAGAAACATTTACCTGCAAGAAACCACGAAACAAAGAGTCAAAACCATGCAAAGGCATGCCATGTGGCACGTTTTTGTTTGAGAGCAGAGGTAGATATTTTTAGAGTGACTCCAGTAGGCCCACATAATCATGCCAGTAAACGAGCAAAAAAGCAGCAGGTGCTCACTCTTCTCTGCTTTTTGTTGAACTAAATTCCCCCTCGAAACTTGAGGCCACCAAAGAGATCACTGGGACACAATAAGCGCATTTCAGATCCACAACCCTAGAAGCATTAGCCCACAGAGCAGCCTGCTGTGTCACTCATCAAGCCAATATTAAGTGCCAATAAAGTCATTCTCGATTAAAAAGACTTTGAGGTTCTATTCCAGCTCAATGAATTAGAATATACCAAATTAGTCAAAGTAACAATGTTCTGTTTTGGGTTTTTTTTTTCTTCTTCACACCAGCTGTCAGAACTCGAGAATCACAACCTTATCAAGTAAATGACAAAAAAATCAGATTGCTACTGTTTTGCCTTAATGACATTTTTTCAGTGTCTAATAAGAAAATGAAAGCCATATAGAGATAATTAAAGTGAAAACTGAAGTGTTATAAAATACATTGAACTCTACACTGCTACTGTAGAAAGCGGGTAAATAAACGAAGTGCAGGAAATGTTAATGATACAATATTGCAGGTTTGTGTCTGCATTTCCCATGTTGAGAACTCAAAGCCAAACCACACACAGGGTCCCACTTTCAGAGCACTTTGGGGAGTTACATCATGGCCAGCAAGGCTGTGTGCTGTAATACACGCTGCTGCCTGGTAACTTCTCTCCAGTATCTCCAGGTGGCTCTCTAACTTTCTGCATATGCCATCTTTGAAATGCCTCCTCATGACCAAGCTCACTTGCTGAATCATGCCCTATTGAAGCTTTAGCCTTTGAAATTTTGGTGAGTGCCTAGCGTCCACGTTGGCAAAGAAGATAACCAGAAGTCCATGTGAGGAGGTCTTCCTGACACTTAAAGTAAATGAACAAAGAAAATTGTATTAAGATAAGACTGGTTATATCTGAATTTGAAGGCTGCATCCTTCTAAGGCTACATTAGAAGACTGAAAGTATCACCGCTGTGCGACAAGGCTGTCCCATTTCGAAGGCTCCTTCAAGTGGGGTCTAGAAATGCGTCCTTCTTTCCCTGATCCATAAAGGATGCACCGAATGGATCTTTCTCAGGCCGACATATCCCAAGATTCATTGCACGGAGGTAAAGTGGGTGTGTCCCAGCTAAGCAATAGGAGCAGCGCTTTATGACTGAAGGGTAAGGGTGGCCAGACCCTCCCATTCGACAATGCTTTCTGGTTGACCTTCAAAGAACTCCGCCTACAAAGGCTATACCTTTGTGGACCATGTCTTTCTAAGGATGATGCCCCTGCATTCGGACACAGCCAATCTGAGCGTCATGCCCAGCTATGGTAAGGACAAGCCTGAAATTAAGTGATTCATCATTTTTGGGGTATATCTGTTACCTGGCAAAATATTTCCTTTAATAACAAACAATTATCTCTACAAATGGGCTACTGGTGCTGGTACAAAAGTAGCTACTGTGATGCTGAGGCACTAACTGTGACTTTAATCATTAATACAAATGACCTTTTCAAGGTCAGAATTCTATCCTGCATAAATACACAGAGCAATAATCTACAGTCTAATTTAACTTAATGTAAATTTAATTTGAATTTATTTAATTTGAATATTAAAATATAAATTATTTATTTGCAAAATTAAATTATAAACCAGTGAATAATACAAGTGAATAGAACAATTCTTCAGCATTAATGGCTTTTTCTGTATTAAATAACATTTTTTGGACAGAACCAATGAACAAACTGAAGGGATCCAATTGCAGGATAAATTGATGTTTAATCCCAAGGCAGAAGTCATAGTTACAAACAGGCATGGTGAAAACCAGTGAGGCAGGGGAGCAAACCAAGCAAAAGGGGAAATCCAAAATCACAAGCGCAGAAATGGGCAAACAGTCGATAACAGAAGGGCAATCAGCAAGAAATCCAAGAAATGGTGGGAATCAGGAATCCAGGAAGTCAAAAATACAAGCCCTACAGGAGGATCGAAGAAATATACGAGAGGCTTGGTGTGGTGCAAACACTATGGAAGGTACTGTACTGGGCTTCAATCAGGGAGTCCTAATTAACCATTGCAGATGACTTGCAGCTGTTCAGTATTCTGTAGTGGATGATCTTTGGAGGCGTGGCAGTTCTGGTGAGCATAGGCATGGTCTGGTTTGCTCTGATGCAGAGGTGACAAGAATCTGCAAAATCATTATTTAAAATCTGGAAATTTCATTAACAAAAATGTTTATATAAATATTTTATAGAAATATTGCAAAATGCATTTCTGTATATAGTTAATTATGTCTAATTCAGGAAACACCCAAAGCTTAGTGGTACCCAAAGTTCAGTGGCATTCATTGAACCATTCAAAGAGGTTCCTCTCCTGAGAGCTGAACTTGCACCACCCATCCATCCATTTTCTGTAACCGTTTGTCCTATTCAAGATCATGGCGGGGGGGGGGCAGAGCCTATCCCAGAGACTGCGGGCACAAGGCAGGGAACAACCCAGTATGGGGCACCAAGTCACTCACACCTACAGGTGATTTGGCAACTCCAATTAGCCCGCAGCATGTTTTTGAACTGTAGGGGGAGATCGGAGTACTTGGAGGAAATGCCACAACAACACGGGGAGAACACAGGGAACCCCTGGTGGAGACTCCATCCCTCTTCCAAAAGGTGTGAGGCAACAGTGCTAACCACTGTGCCACCCCAACTTGCAGCTTGTGTTTTACAAATATAAATTATTATTGCATTATATAAGCCAAATGTCCATCCCCAGTTTATGGCAAAACGCCTTATTTTCTGTATCCTTAACTGCAACTAAAAACCGTCTACAACAATTTTGTCCTTCTGCATTCAAAACTGGGGTATAATGTCAGGTGGTCGATTTCATGCTGCGGCTAATTATCCAGAAAACATTATCATTTTCATGCACAAAAAAGGCAATTGTCTAGGGAGGCAAAGCTATCACACGTCTTCTCAGTCACGCATGCAATCATAGAAAATGACAATGCTGCACTTTGTTCTTTTGTTACAGGTTGGATGCGTTTGGCCTAAGCAGGACTTGTGTATATCACCATCCTACTGAAACATGCATAACAACACGCATTTTTGTTTGAACCAGCCTATGACCAGAAGACGAACTGTTTGTGGGTGACAGGTGTTAAAACAAAGGTTCTTCTGGAGACAGAGGCGATCGTGTGCCATACAGAGCTAGCTTTATCTTTTTTCCCCCCACAACATAATTAGATTGACCAACGGCAAGGGACAAACTGTTCTGTCAGAAGGCAAGACATAATTTGGAAAGTATAGTACAATTTTCTGCCTTGGACACAAAGTAATTACTGCAAATGGGGGAACTTCAAGGTGCATGTGTGTGTGTGTGTGTGTGTGTGTGTGTGTGGTCCAGGTATACCTTACCTTGTGTCCCCACAACATGATGAATACCCATGTGTTTTTTTACCTTATGGGGACCAGTTTCCTGGAAAAACTAAAAATGCAAAAACTTGTATTTTGTTTGGTTACTTATGGTTATGGTTAGGGCTGGGTAGGGGTTAAGGTTGTCATAGTTAGCGTTAGCATTTTTCCCATAGAAATGAATGAGCGGTCCCCAAAAAAATATGATTACATAGCTGTGTGTGTCTGTGTGTGTGTGTCTGCATGTGTGTGCGCGTGTGTGTGTGTGTGTGTGTGTGTGTGTTTCTAGGAGACCTCATGAAATTATGAACAGGAATTATTAATTGTTGGATTAAAATGTACAATTAATGCTTCAAATCAATTTCCACAAAATTATTACGTTATGTGCTACATACTGGCAATATAGGATTCAGGTATTTTTTAAAATCATGATTATGATTTTCCTTAAAATGTAGCTTAGCAGTTTTTTAGACACTTTAGATCGCCATTCCCCCAGGGACCAATAAAGTATATCGTATCATAAATAAAGGATGGCTCACGGAAAGCTTTTGCAGAATAACCAAAAAATTATGTTTATTTCCATTTGTGTATTAATAGTCTAGGATTGAGACAGATTCACGAATTTGTATTGATTTTGGCTAATTACACGTCAGTAAATGTGGCTGATATTATATTGCAAAAACAGTAGAGGTAATTCAGTGGTCACCTTTCCACCTCCCGTGCTTGAGAGTTTAAAAGGTCCTGGTGGAGAACAAACAAATGAAAAATTTCTCAGTAGAAAGAGTGATTCGTGCTATACTGCCAATTACATTAAAGCTTTGAGATGAAAAAACACCAGACATCTTCCCTTAGTAAGCTGCCATCATGCATAACTTTGCACACTTTCATGTGGTCCATGTAATCATCGTGTTTGTTTTCCCATGCATTCTCCTCATTGGTTACGGGTAGTCCTGTTGTCTCAGATATCACCTCTCGTTCCTCAAAACAACAATGACAATGTTGTTAAAACCATCCTTGTTTGGGTGGTGTTGTGGACCCCCTCTGAATGACGACATTGGTAACAGGTATTTCTGCTAGCACTGAGGTGGGATATTGTCTTTTAGTCCTTGGGGATGTGACAGGAATTCTGCATTAATGCGGCACAAACAAGCACATGGATAAAGAGAACGAGGGGGAAAAAAAAAGATTTGTGATATTTCTTCAGTTGTTCTTTTTTTTTTTTTTGCTTCTATGTGGAAAAAAATCAGAATGATAATTGACCAAATATGAATGAATTAATTCTGCATATGTTTTTTTTTCCACTGTACAAATTCCTGATAAACCTCCTGTGATCTCTTTCCAAATAACTGATGATAAACTGATTTCTTGCCAGATTTTCCGGATGCCACACCCCACACTCCAATTTTAGCTTTAATAATTGATATTGTTAAATAATTTAATGCAATTCACATTATATCTAATTTGGTCATATCTTTAATTAAAGCAATAAACAAAAAATGCTTTCATGACAAGACAGGCAACCTAGAAAATTTCTAATGTTTAGGGACTGGAAAGTTTCACTTACTGTTAAATGCTAAGATTCAGCCATTAAGCAGAATGGAGAGATATTACTGACCTGTGCTTAGCACAATAGCAAGCATTAACAATTGATAGAAAAATAAACTGGGAAATGGGATTTTTATTATTTTTCAACAAATTATTGAAGATAACAGGTGGATAATCTGGAAATCTAACAATATTGCACAAAACATTATAACTGGCATAATATGATATGATTATTTCCTTTTATGGAGGGGCACCAGCAATAAGAGGAAAAACAAGAGCATGAAACTGATATGTACATATGAAGTGCAAGGTATCTTATGCCATCCAAAACAGCTACCAGCAGACCTCTTTACTCTAGGAAAAAATACAGCCTTAGTACAGCTCACCGTAGCTTCCAAACCATAGATCACCATACTGCTATTACACATATGACCTACAACAGTACAATACTCTCTGACTGTATATGCAGAGTTAATAATGAAGCAAAACCATAACTCATGTTTGGATTAGACATACGTGAAATGGATGGCTGGGTGGATGATAGATAGTATTAACCAAAATTCATCCATCCATCCATCCATTTTCTGTAACCACGTGTCCTATTCTGGGTCACAGGGGTCCGGAGTCTATCTCAGAGGCTACGGGTGAAAGGCAGGGGACAACCCAGAATGGGGGCGGCAACCCATCTCAGTAAATGAAATTTAAAGAAATAAAAAGAAAATAAAAAGTCAACATGTGTAAAAGCCATTAATGTGAATCCAATAGGGCTAGAATCTGATTGGGGGAAAATTTATATGAAATATTACAAGATACAGATTATTAATAATGGAGATAAAGTGTTGTGTTGGCTACACAGTCCACCTTCATCAGACAGCTTCGTTTGATTGAGCACCTTGGGTAAAAATGGAAATTTAATTTAATAAAGCCAGTGGAGGTACAACCCTTACTTCATCACAATGACGGCAGATAGTCTGTGGCTACCGGGAATTATGATACTTTGCAAGGGAGCAAAGCCTATAAGATAGCAAGATGGCGTTTTCCAGATGCCGAGAGTTATGCGTCAAACGTATTTATGTGTTTGCACTATAAGTGCATTTGCTGTATTATAGCCGTGTGGAGAATTATCAGGCAAGTGCTAGTCCTGATGATAATTTTCAGCAAAATTTAGGCAGAGTGATAAAGTGAATTCATAACTCATAATTCACTTTTATCGTTTTTTTTTTGCTGAGAGTAAATTTATTAGAGGGAAAATGTTATATTAGTCTGTCACAAACAAAAATCAAAACAAAAACACTATTATCAGTGGGCAGAATTATTAGGCAATCGTAAAGTATGTGGATTTTCCTCATTTCACTATCCGCAGATATAATTTAAAACTGTTTTACTTATTCAGTCTGTGTAAATAATAACAAACTGTCAGCCATTCTATACAGTCCACTATACCAAGTTTAATGTCCTGTGCAGCCACCTTTCTGACCAATGATAGAGTGATGAGCCTCTTATCCATTGAACCAGTCAATTTTATTTTTCACACTCTACTGTATGTTAGCTGCAGCAGCTAGGACTGCCTTCTGCTGTAGGTGCTGCCCTGAGAAGTGTGCTTCTTGCCACCTTTGTAAATCTCACACTTTACTAAGACCCAATAGTTTTCAGTGGGTTAAGTTAGGCATTGATGCAGGTCAGGTCATAATTAAAACATCCTTGACCAATTTATGGAATGCTTTGATGCATGCAAAGGGGCATTGTCCTGCATGAATATCAAAAACATTTGAAAGTGTTTTGATAAGGTGTTTAAGGTGTCTTCTAGAAACTGCCAGTAGATCAGTAGATCTGGAGTGACTTTTATGCCAGTTGTAAGTTGAAAAGGTCCCATGAGTTCATCGCTAATAATTGCAGCTCACAACATCACTTCTCCATCACCTTGTAGATGTTTGAATAAGGTATCCATCCACTGGCCCATCCACCTGGTCCATCAAGAGTCACTCTCATCTCATCTGTCCACAAAACCTATGTAACATCAGCCTTGAGATATGTCCGTGCCAGTTCTTCATGTTTGAGCTCGTGTGCCTTGTCGAGTGGAGGCTGCGTTTGTGCCTTTGTGACCCTGCGACACACTGCACCTAGTACTTCCAGTGATTCCATTCAGATTGCAGTTTAGAAAAATGTTACTCTTGAGGCTAAAGGGTTTCTGGAAGAATTTAACACAAATCTTGGCAGTCTGTGTCTTTTTTCTCTCTACTTGCTTCTTCCATCACCCTTGTCTGTTCACCACAACACACTTTATTGTACAATGATGTTTTAAAAGTTTGGCTGTTTTGACTGTTTTGCATCCCTCAGACTGGTACTTCACTATTTTATTTTTCCCTGCTCTCTTTAAGGTCCTTTTTTGGCCCATTTTAGTAGTATAATAATTTGCTTAATAATCCTTTGCGTAATAAAATACTGAGCATCCTTTATTTTTAAACAATCCATTCTTAACTGGAGATTCATCTGGACTGAAAATATTGGTGTGATGAGAAGATACAAGCAAAATACATCGTTACCTAATAATTTTGCAGGCAGTGTACAAGGTCTCATTCTGTTGCTTGGGTGTGCTTAGCCAGTGGCACAGGAGTGGGCAGCTACAGCCGTCACCGTAAACAAAATAAATAAGAACAGTGTCATATTGTCTCACATCATCTGCTCCATTGGATTAAAACATGGCATCTTATAGAGAGATGAAACTACAAGTAGATCATCTCTCAGGTCAGTCATCTTTAATAAATAACTTTATCGTTTTTTGTGCAACCACATAGAAACACAGGTGGTATATATGCTCCCACTGTCGTGCATCTCTGTCCTTCTCATTCGACGTACCTCTGACCTACAGTCTGATTCCCACCCACATATACACTCTCAGCAATACTATTCTGGTAACAAGATAAAATAAAAACAATCTAATTTATTTCCTAATTTTTCTCCATGTTCATGAAGTTAGAATGGCCAATAATTCAATTTCTTACAAGTCTCACTGCTCGCCACACAAAAACAAGCCAGGGGGTCAGGGTGAGTATGAACTGTAGTATTCATTTCCTTTGAAGTGTGTGCTATGAGCCTCCCTCTGCTTGTTGCAGTTGTTCTAAAGGCTACATATTCCATTAGGCAAGCTAACATGTTTGCTGGGGAGCACTATTTGTCTGACATTGCCCACAGCTTGACATGTGCCTGACTGGTAGCGGAGAAGCCCAGCCATTTTAGCCACCTTCCAGAACCAAGGCCAATCATTACATTCCAACACAAACAGTTAATAGGCAGCAGCACGCAGTGGTTAGAACAACAGTCACATTTAAATTTCTAGAACTCGATATTGAAAGTGACAGCTCCATACAAGTCAAATATAATTTGTTTATATTCCATTCTACTCCTATCATTTCAGTTGTAATAAGCAAGATCATTTGAATCTGCATTTGCATTGTTTGACTAAGGACAGATCCTCGCCATATCTTGCAAATTAGGAACTGAAGTCATTTTTGAAACGTTGCAATGTGGGAAAACAAAATAAATGTAATGATATTTTCTGCACGGTAAGTCGTGACTTATTGACAAATGCAGACAGAAAATTTTACAACACTGAGACTTGAAATTCAATTTTCCTCAGAACATTCTTCAAACAGCAGTGACCTGTTATTAAAGATAGTCTTTCTGCAAGGTTAAAACATTTTTTTTTAATAACTTCTCCGTTTCGAGTATGAACTGTTTTGTTTGTTTGCAGCCTTTGTTTATTGAGACATTACCAGGGAGACCTCAAACCTTTGCAAAACCATTGGTTTGAAAACTTCCTCAGGATGTTAGTGTTCCAGACACTGCACGGACACCATTACTCTTTACCAATTTTCCATGGAGAATAAATGAAGAATTAAGTTCCATCAATCTATGACTTCATCTATTGGCCTTTTCCAACACTTATTGCACTTATTACTAATCTAGATATTGGACACTCGTATTGAAACATATTTACACAAATATAAATTCTGCCTGAAGAGGTCAAAAAGGTATGAGTTCCGTGTGCTTCCTGGGTAACATTATGCCATCAGTCCATCTTCAATCACTTATCCTTGTCAGAGACGTAGGGAAACAATTTTTCTTTCCTATCAGGTCCCCCAAATTGGGAAGCTATTGCCTGTAGGAATTTGGAGTCTAAAGAGTTAAATGATGTGGCTCATGTGACCGCTTTCACAGTAGGTGGCAATGCATTGCATGATGACAGAGGATATGAAAAACTACATAGGTGTCCTGGACCTGTGCATGCATGCCCTTCCATGAAAGGAGACTGACAACTGACAGCTCACCTCAGCACACCCCTTCTGGTTTGTGAGAGATGGAGATCTATCGCGCTACAGCTCCTCTCTTCCCATCAGCTTTTAACTTGTTAATCACATAGAGTATGAAGCATGAAATGAAAGGCTTTCCGCTGGAACAGATCTGGCTGTGCCAAAATGAATTTTCTATTGGCGAAAAAAGGTCTATTTTATGAGACCAGTTAAATGCTCCCTAAATAACATTATTGAGCAAAGACAAAAATCACAGGGCCGAGACAGTAAAAAGTTACAATAAAAAAAAACTCACATTTAAAAAAGAAAATGCACCTTTTCTAAGCAGCTAGATCAGAAAAGACTTTCTTGCAAATACTGACAGTGACATCTAGCACCACATTCTAAAGAATCAGAAATATGACAAACACTGTCAGTTGTACTGATTTATACAAAGCATTGTGTGACTGCAGTGTTAGCCAACTTAAGACCACCAAAAAGACTTAGTTAAAAGGATGTGGCTTACGGCAAATCAAGAGTCACAATAATCTGGTTGTGTGGCTGTCGCACACTCCTGTCACTCACAAAGCCATATTAAGATAACAAAACAGCTTTCATCCATTTTTTTAATTGGTGTATTCAGTGAACTATAAATAATCAGAATTTGTAATGAACATTCTCTGTTTACCTACAATAAATAAACACTAATTATCCAGGACCTGCAGTGCATTTCTAGATAAAGTGTTTCAATGTTAGAAGTATGCTGAGAACCTACTCATATTAACTTGCTAATACAGTAGCTAATGGGAAAATCATTAACTCCAGACTCTGCATGACAAGGACCTTATTTTCTCTAAGAAGAAAACTCATAGAAATTATTTAACATTCTATAATCCATATGTATTTTTCAAAAAGAAAAGTTAATGTCAGAATTTATTGCAGGGATTATCAGAATTATTTAGCTGTATTTCTATTCCTCGACAAAATTGCAAAATAATTTATCACAAACAGGAACATGGTAACTGCTTTGTGGTGTTTTCAGTGCTTTTGACCTACAGGTCATAAAGTTGGCTCTTCAGTATGTATTGCATAATGGCTGCAATAGTCTGCCTGTGCTGTGAATCACCATGGTGGAACTGACTTATCTGATTATTGTCCTATAATTCATCAGAGTATGTGCAACACGGCAAATATCTTTTATCATTAAGTTTAAACAAAAAGAGTTCTCCAGAGGTACTCTTCCTCACCGTAAAAGACTTTCAAGGTTAAAAATAACTTTCTTCCAAGTATTACTTTCCAGATTATGAACAACAGGGATAGTTTTTGGAGGTGAAGTGAACATGCAGAAATAATAGGTATAACAATACCAAAAATTGAATGATAATTTTTTGCCTTTCCAACGGAATGTATGATGTGTAAACATGTTGTATATTTGAATAATAAATCTCAAAGACAAATTTCACAGACAATTCCACCTTGCATTTCATGTTAATGTAGCCAATTATAAAACAATGCCCACATACACAAAAGGAAATATATGCTCCCTAAACATGCTCTACATGATAAACATCAATCAAATTCTTCGTGGAATTTCCCTTTAAGTACTTTTATAAAGAATATAACAACGAACCCCTTTCCAAGGATTTGAACCCACAACCATGTTACCTGCTTTGGTGTGGATACTGGGGCCATACTGGTGATTTCATTCCACACACAAGTCCCCTCCATGCAACTTTAAATGTTTCCTAAACAATTTTGTATTAAACAACAATATTCTGATCACACCAAATGGTCAGACATCACTACTCTCCAGTCTTTGTATTCTTTTCATCGCACAATATTTATTTTAGTTGAGCCACTGAACAATTTAATTATGTTAGTGATTTGAGTGATATTAACTTATTAACTCATCATTTATTTAATAACTGTAAATCATATACTTGAGTATATCGGTAAAACAGTATATATAAATATTCCAAAGATAAAAAGGACTACTATAAAGAGGCAAAACCATTTAATGCATGAAGGTATTTTCATAGGCATGCCGAAAAAGAGGCTCACACCCAAAGCTCTTTGGCTGGCAGACCTGTTGACGTAGCCCTGCCCACTGCTGCAGTGATTGGCTGCAGGCCTAACTCCTCTCTCACCTGAAACATAGCTGAAGGATGAAGGCCCGCCCCTGATTGACAGCCATAGCAGGGATGAGGCAGGCCCATAACAGACAAATAAAATCTCATTTCCAATAAAAGCATAAAGAGGCTGCTCCTCTTTGGCACCGCAACAGACAGCTAATAAAACAAGTTGTTTTATGTGTGTATGCGAGCGTTATCACCACTTTCCGTTTTAAAAAATCTCCAGCTAATTTTTTAAAACCTAAATTATTTCGGTGCTTCTGCAGGTGCTTTTGGCCATTCATCTCCTTAAACGCGTTTAGCTGCATTCTCAAAACACATCCTTCAGATGCAACAGGATACTTACGGGGCACTGCTTGCAAGAAATTTCCATTTTTCAGGTTATACATCTTAAATAAAGTTTATGAATATACGCCATTTGAAGAAGTCTGGACTTAACTGATTCCCTGTGAAAGATTAAAGCAAATAAATGTCTGGCTTTGGTGATAATTTTTCACTTTAATGAGCTGGTAGGGCATTCAGACGAATGAAGGAAGAATGTCTGTAATGGACTATACTCCTCTAAGTGATCTGGGAGCAGTAGGAAGAGATGATAAAGTATGTCGCTGCAAACACCTTGACAATCCTAATTCACTGCTGGGTTCATGGTGTCATGTAAATAGAAATTTACAACCCAGCTAGTTGTTTATTGACAAAAAAATGCCAGTTCTCAGCAGTCACAGTAATAAGGTCAGCATACAGTACATGCGTTTGTCACAAGAAGTATTTCTAACGAAAAAGTTCTGTTTGATCCTGTGAGTGTTTACTGAAAAATAAGACCTATTGCTATCATATTCTGTCACATCGGACAGTGCGTCCTAAGCCAGATATTCTGTTTTTTTTATGGTTTTGGGAGAAAATATGATATTGGTCATTTCTTCCTGGTGGTTTCAAAAGTCTCCTTGTAACTGGGGTTATTTTGTGAGAATACCACTGCACCTCTATTTAAACACAAAGCTAAGCTTTTAGGCACAGCTTCTCCTATTTGCATATCTCTCAGTTTCCTCGATGGTGTGAAAAGCAGCAAAGAGATACAATCGTTCTGTTTCTGCCGCAGTTTACTGTCATGTACTACAAACGATTGTTATGCAGATTCATCAAGGTGAAGGAGACTGAGACATGACCAGGGGAAATGATTTTGATTCACGTTCCCTTGCACTGCCAGGTGTTTGCAGTGATGACTAAGGCCAAAGAGGGGTAGCCCACAGTGTGTATGTCCCAGCCAGCTGGCACCGGCTCTGGAGTGGCACGTGAAGAGATCTGAGCACTGCTGATGCTGGGGGTGGCTCCCTGGCTGAGAGCTGAAGAAGCCTGGAGATGAACTGAGATGCCCTGCACAGTAGGGGCCATACCAACACAACCTGACCTACAGGAAGAAGGCCGGCTCCTAGATTTGGCCTGTTTGCTGCAATCTTCTCATTTCCTTACCAAGAACAAGGGAATCAGGAATCCGAATGACATCTTAATATCTAAAAGGAAAAAAACACTAGTTTCCCCTAAATTACCAGAGACAGAATAATTCCAAGATGTCTATAGGTTCAGTCCCTTTAAGTTATGTCAAATTCATTCTACATAATATTTTAAAATGGCACAAGTACCTGTAAGTTATAAACTTCACAAATTCAGCAAATCATTAGTTATTAAATAAACTGTTTAGGAGTTAAATATGAAATAAAGCAATAAGAATATCTGATAAAAAAAAACATTCTTACTGAGGGATATGTACACACCAAGCAGGTTAGGTAAATGCATTGTTAGACTGATAACAAAATCAGTCATTCGAACAGGGTTTGTGCAGATAGGAAAAGGGATAATACTATCACAGAAAAGTTAAATATTTATTCAATATTTACTCAGAAATACAGATTAAATGTCAACATCAGATTTTACATCTTTTGGTTTGTTATGTTACATTATGGATTGTTGACTGAAGATAAATAAAATACTGCCAGAAAATGTACAGTGAATCAGTGCTCTGAATGAACAACTGTATTAAAAAACAATGTAAGCACTCAAATTTAAAGGACAGGCCTTTCACAGAATGCTGTCTATATCTTCCCTTTCCCACTAAATTCAAAAGCACAGTTTTTGTTTGAAAAGAATTAATGAGAAAACCTTTGAATGGAGTTTTTAAAAGAATGTTGGACCCTAGACATTCATTGAATTTGTATTAGCTAACTAGCTGTCAGTATAAGAATGTGAGATTAAAATGATGCATTTAACGTAATTTTTATTTATATAAATGTAATGGAAAGTATTTACCATTAATCAAAGTGGGTGCCAGAGTGACAACAGGAGACAAGGCAGGCACCAGTGGGACATCAGGAAGTGAAGCAGGAGTTGGTGGGACATCAGGAAGTGAGGCAGGAGTCGGTGGGACATCAGAAAGTGAGGCAGGAGTCAGTGCGACGTCCGGAAGTGAGGCAGGAGTCGGTGGGACATCAGGAAACTGGGATGGAGCCAGCAGGACACCAGGAGACAGGGTGAGGCCAAGCCACCTGGAGGTGAGTGAGGCGAGGCCAAAACCTGGAGGCGAGTGGGGTGAGGCCAAGACACTTGGAGGCAAATAAGGCACAGCCGGGATACCCGAAGGCAAACAAGGTACAGCGAGGACACGTGGGCCAGGTTCGGATTGCATGACCAGGTGCATGTGATTTGGCCCTTCTTGGGCCAAGTGCCTGGAGCACAGGTGGAGCAGCCCTCTCCAGGCCGGGAGCCTGGCACATCACCTCAGGGGCACAGCCAAGGCGAAGACGAGCTCTGGAGACGCGGCAGAGGTGAAGACGGGCTCTAGAGGCACGGCAGAGGCGAAGACACAAAACGAGCAGCAGCCTCTACTAGGTCGGGCTCTAGAGGATCAGGAAAGGCATAGGAGTCTAAAATCAGGTTATTACAATGAATTAAACTTTCACTGTGAAAGGCTTGTCGAAAAAGGAATAACCGTAAAATTGTAGGTCATAGTCACACTGCAGCACAATCACAACACATTAAAGACCTGGTCGCATAATTGATAGGACAGAGGATGTTTAAATTGCTGTTAAAATGAATCAAAAGCTCTTCATTGACTTAGACAGATAATTTGAACAGGAGGAGGAAGTCTCCTGGAATATACCAAGTCAATGTTCCAAATACAGGTGTCCATGTTTTATATCTCAAACTGAATCTGAAAATAAATAATTCGATAAATTCAATAAATAATACAAGTTAGAGTCAATATGCCACATAGTGAAGTGAGTCATATACTTCACATAGAGTTTCTGATATGTAAACAAATAGTTTAGTTCAGTAAGTCATTTACATTATGGATGGATAACATGCTAATGGGACAGTGCCAAGCTCCAGTGAAAAATCGCTCTAGACATTAAGCGAAATGAATAATAACATGGGGGGGTCTGTGCTTTGGCAACAAAAATATGGTAAAGCTAACAGTAAAACTAGAACTACACTTCATCAAATGCCCAGACCAGCTAATTACACTCTGCATTTACAATGAGGAGGACCTCAATCATTATTCAAGTTACCAATAAAAAAAAAAAAACATGGTAACTTGTACATTTATCTAACAGACACTTCTGGCCAAAGCGACGTAAAGTGAAGGTCAAAGAGTAGGGTCAGTCGGTACCTTTGATATAATTGGGGTTAATGGCCTTGCTCAAGGATCCCACTGGGACATGTTTGCTCTGTCAACCATGGGCTTTGAACTAGCGACCTTCTGATCACATGCATAGATTCCTAACCTGGAAAGACACACACGTAAAATTAAATTACAATAGGTATATTTATAATTAGGCGATGACCTTTAATGACCTGTGACTTTAAACTCTACTCTACTCTACTTTAAACAAGAAAAGGATTTCATGACTCCCTATCTATCTTTATCTGTTTATGAGTATGTTTGTGCATGTGTTCCAAGGAAATTGAAAAATATTTCTTGTAGATAGTGGAAAATTAATCTGTTTTTAAGGTTAGGTAAACGTTTCAGCATGTGTGTGCTGTCCTCACGACACGCGACTATATGAAGCTAGACAGCCAGCCAACAAAATAAAGCTCTCCACTCAAGGCTTGCTTTTCTTGATTTACTGAAGATCTTTTATAAACGTTTTTTATTGTAACTGAAATATACAGAAAAGGAAAAATAAACTACTAGGTAATACACACGTCTTAAT
>JAODLD010000002.1:22748064-22783734 GCA_026781065.1 Mormyrops boulengeri
CCCCCCCCCCCCCCCCCCCCCCCCCCCCCCCCCCCCCCCCCCCCCCAATCACAGTCAGGGAGACACGTGCAGCGATCGCCCTAGTTAAATATGGCATTAACTGCTGTTGTCTAATCACATGTTTAACAGTAATGAAACCGAGTTGATGATGATCTGTTACCTGACAAAATCGCATCACATTATTTTGGAATACCAGGTATTTGACTTTCTAATGAAGACATGGGCGCATATTTGTGAAACGGGGAGAATGGTTTTACTGTATATGTTACTGTTTATTTAAGGATGCTCAGTCACTTCCAAAGGCAAAATATTCTCTCATTTTGATTGGCACTGACTGTCCAAATTTGATTCATAATGCACTCAAAATTGGGGGTTAAAACTGGTCTTGTACTGTATTTTCAGTAATAAACCATCAGCTTTTTTTCTCCCGGGTTGTACTCAACATTTTGCCTGAATAAATCTTAAAAAGTATGGCATTTTGGATTATTGTGTTTAATTGATTTGACAATAGTAAACACTGATACATTTAATGTAGCCGTTTTCACCTACAAATTGATTTCAGCTACACATATTTTTATGGGGCTAACACCATGCAGCAGATTTTTTAAACTTAAGCATGCTTTTAAAAAAAGTTGATAAGCTCCATAATTAATATTTAGCAACACTTGTAAATTCATGGCACATAACGAGGATTTTTAAAAATTCACAAATAATGGACTGTAGAATGGAGTTTCCAGTTTCCATTCCAACATTGTGTCCATCATACTCAAAGTTTGCTTTGCCTGCATCTGTATGAAGCTTTATGTACTAATTAGTACTCGGTAACACTTTCTATGAAAGTCATATGTACTGTATAAGAATTTATCAACACATTGCTAACACATTCTAATATTCATAAAGAATTATAAACATGGTTATAAATATTTATAAAAAAGACGTAACACTTTATAGCCATGTTTATTATACATTATTAATGCTTTATGAAGCTCTTGTCTATAATGCACTGTAGATACCTTCATAATGCAGTACAAAGCATCCTTAATTCTTATACCGCCCATTACAATGCCCTAAGAAGGTACTGTATTTATAGTGCATTATAGATGATAGCATCATTGGAGTTTATGAAGTATTATAATCAACACTACAATGCTTTATGATTGTCAGTAGAAGATGCTGTAATGTTTTATTAATTCTAATATCAACCATTATAATGCATTACGAAGGTATCTGTATTATAGATGACAGATTCGAGTGTTACTTAAGACATTATTGAATTATTATTGATAATGTACACATTTGAAATCTGCTATTCTGTTTGCTTTGGATGTCATTATTGTGATTTGAAGGTCTCGCATTGCTGCATTTTCGTTTGACTAAAAAGAAATGGTTCACCATTAAAATAATCCACTCATAATGAGTTATTATGCATCTGTGTTTTTGTGCATTATGCCCTGCAATCTGCTTAGAAATTATATATGTGTGTGTGTGTGTGCATATGTCATTATGTTAAGATTACATTGTAGGGACCAAATATCCCACACAATGTAATAAAAACCTGTTACACAAAAATCAGTGAATATAATCAAAAACTAAAAATGCCAAAAGTCTTTTGGTCCCTATGCCAAAATGCCAAAACTATTTTGTCTAGTTACTTATGGTTAAGTTTAGGGCTAGGAGTGTGTGTGTGTGTGTGTGTGTGTGTGTGTGTGTGTGTGTGTGTGTGTGTGTGTGTGTGTGTGTACATCTGCTTAAAATAATAATCCATAAGTGGGGTGAGTGTAACTGACCCATCGCAAGAACAGCTTGGGAGAATAAAGACACAATTGACCACAATTATCATCATGCTTCAATTACACAGTAATCTTCCTCTTCTCACTCCACTCAGCTATGTGAGGGAGAATGCCAAATGCTCACTTATTTGCATGTTTCGTGAAGGAAAACATTAGGCCACTGAAAATAATGGCATGAGTGCTGGTTGGCTAGTCTCCCATGTGGTTCGTCATTATAAGGTGAGCCATCCACCAGAATATGTATAATTATGCGCTGCGTTTTATGCTAAATAGATCACCATGTTTAAAATCCTCCCCACCCCCACTACAGTACGAGTCACAGTAAGCAGCCTCCAAGCTAGCCCTTCGTGCTATTTGAAGTATAAATACCAGATATAGGAATAGCCAGAAGTATCTAAGTTAATGTGCACCATGGAGGGGATTACAAAGTGTAATTTATACATAAAGTCTTCTTAAGGAAATGCTTTTAAGTAAAGCACAGAAACAAAACTGCCTGCCATTTTACTCTCAGGAAATGGAGCAGATTAATTAAAGGATATCTAAGTGCCTTCTGTGGCAGCTGGATGGGTAATAGTAGCCGTACAGACTGTTGTAGTAATAACAAAATCCAAACTAGCAGTAGCACAGTATTTGCTGTGCTCTATATTTAATTAGCACTTCTGATCCAGGGAATGAAATGTCAGTCTTTATTTGGTGTGACAAGACTGACAAGTCTTCCTGTCTCTGTCTATTGCTGAAGATTACACCATGGGCCGACTCCAACTTTATATGCTTCTGCTTGCACTGTTTGCATTAAGATGATGCCTCCTGTGTATTTCCTCAGTTCCTCATCTGAACACCTCGACAAAGAGTTGAATGAGGGGAAAGTGTGTCAGCTTGGAATGGCTTTGTAATGACAGGAACTAAACAGAGGCCCACTTTGTTCCTGGATCCTTTATCTTCTGAATCCCGTCGCTTTCTGCTGCTTTCAGCACATTTCTAATTCTGATACAGTTTTCTGTCGTTGACAGGGCCTTTTGGAGAAATAAGAGAAAGGCATGCAGGAATTAGAAATGCGCTGAGAATAGCAGAAAACAGGCAAGACTTTGATAAGAAATGGATCACCAACAAGAAGAACTAAACATCAAGGTCATGTTTTGGGTTTCCCTTCAATTTTAGCACCATAAGTATTCTATCTCCAGCCTGACTGGGGTTGATGGTAATGTCTTTTGTTAGCTAAAATGACAACTTAAAAGGCACAGGGAATGTAGCACACAATGTTAAATATACATATATATAGTTCTTTTTATGAAGCTGACTGGTTAAAATACAACCAAAACATACAATATTAAAAAAAAATAATAATTGTAAAAATTCACCATTTTGAACTTCGTAAATCCAGTAATATTGTGAATTATTTCTATGTATTTGATGTTTAGAAAGTGCACAGTCCTTTGATAGATAAGAGAATGTTATTGTAATGCTGGCATCTCATCCCATTCCCGCATTGTGCCCTGTGCTTCCTGGGCTTGGATCCAGGCTTTCTGCAGCCCTGCATTTGATAAGAAGTTCTGAAAAATGGATGGATCGAACAAAAGGTAATAAAACATTTTAAAAAGTGAAATATCTTGATTAGTATTCAGTCCCCTAAGTCAAATAATAGAACAACCTTCGGGTCTTCTGGGGCAAGTTCCCAAGATATGGATTTGCTGATCCCGATAGATTTGCACATCTGCAAAATTAGCCAATTCTTGCTGGCAGAACTGTTTGAACTTTGTTAAATTGGATGAATATCACTGGTGGCTGGCAGTCTTCAGAGTAAAGCACCAGATGAAAATGGGGAACCAATATTCAGTCCTGCAGTCACACTCCTCTTTAACATCAGCTTAATATTCTCCCACAGGAGAGATGAGACAAGGGTCTAAGGGAAAATAAAGGAATATAGTTTAACTGCATCGTATACTCAAGCAGACCCAGAACATCTCAAGCGTTTGGAAACAAATACCAGTACCTTTGAGATATGAATTTAAAGTATTTCTTTATGTGTGTCTTTGTGACTCACTGTATATGTATTAAGAAGGTTTGTTTAAAGTAACATTAAGCTATTGAGTATTTTACAATATAAAATACTAGTTTACATTCAATGCAAACATACATTGTATTCTGCGGGGAAGTGATCTATCTGTCTATCTATCTATCTATTTATCTATCGATCTATCATACAGATTAAAGTCTAAAATGATAGCAAATAAACTATATCACTTTCACAAGCCATTGCTAAATAATAAAATAAAATAGAAATATGTGCACAGAAATAATACCTAGCAAATATGCCAACCCTTCAAACTTTTAAAATTATTTTGGAGGTAGATTTTATGCTACAATAAAGTGAATATGCTAGCTTTAGGTATATAGAGGAATTTCATACTAAGTAAGTAAACATTACACACGGTGAAGCTGCAACCTGCATAAAAAATGCAAGGCAGAAGACTGCAGACCAAGGCTCTAAAAATAAACAGAGAAATATCGCATTAATTAAAATGTATATGTCATTAATGCAAACTTTACTTCTCCCTTGCACTTGTTGGTGATAATAGCACTGTACACTGCTTGTTGCTATACACACAGCGATGTTTGATGTGGTGTATTTTAATAAAGTAAAAATGTCCAAGTATAACGATACTAGAAAAGACAAAAAGAAATTGCAAGAATGCTACAATAAAAAATTATGCTGTGCTGCAGATATAAAGGTATGTTGTTCTTTGTGTCAGCCAGATGCATATACCAAAATAGAAAGTGCAGTTGAGAGATCAGAATTTTATGATTATGGGACCTAAAATCACTACATTGCCAGTATTAAATATGTTATGGTCTAGCCAATGTCCTTCACATGGCTACATTTGTAGCCCACATCAGTAGCCTGTAATAAATTGCATTTTATTTAATGGGAAGAAGCTTTTATCCAAAACAACATACATTTTGTGAGAGCTGGGTCAGACAGTTCCTAGACCAATTGGGGGTTAAGGGCCTTGCTCAAGGACTCAACTGTGAAATCACACTGCTGACCCCGGGACGGTGACCTTCCAATCACAGACACAGCACCCAAACGCGTCCTAACCTGCAGAGGCACCACCTCCCATTTCTTACATTTATTACATGGCCCCAAAACACCTGAGTCGAAATCATTTAATAACAGTGAGTGTAACAATCACCATTACTCCATCTAAAATTCAATAGCTTCACTACACGATCACTAAATAATGTCTAGAGAGCTACAGAACAGGCATTACAAACAGATATATTTAGTGAACATTTGTGAAACTTTCCAGTAAATAATATACTTAACAGCTACCAGCAAAGCTCCTGTTTTATTTACAGCCTGATTGGATTGGTTTTATAAATAAATCACTCTTTAATTACTATGCTTCGCCCAATATACTTAAGAAAACAGGGTCGCAATAGAGGTGGTTCTTTTTCCCACCCCGTAATTTCCTATGAGATATTAAATATTTCTGACTCAATATGCATTCTGTTGCACGCCATGGATTTGCCAATTAACAGCATTGTTTAGCAGGCTGCATGTGCAGATATGTGAAGCTAAGGTCACCGTATCTCATGCTGCAGTAGTTTCAGACACCTCAGTTCTTCATCAATCTAACCATCTGGGCTCCATCCTCTCACTGCAGTGTCCTTAGCTTACCTGGCCACCTTGTCCGAGTGACCACCTCTACTCCCTGTTCCTTATGCAGTCACATAACAGAGAGCTGCTTAGCGGCTCTCCGGAGAAGACAAATGAGGCCTAACCCTCAGCCAAGGGCTAGTTTGTGCTCTGTTAGAGCAAAGGCGTCCAGGGCTGAGCTAAGAGGGTGATTAATGTACTCTGCTTACAAAAGTGCAAAATTTTCAGGTTTAACTTCAAAGTCACTCTTTAACAAAAGAGACTTAAAAGCAAATGTTGTTGATTAGTGACATGTTTCTACAAAACGCAAATATGTATTCGTTACAAACAGGTGACTTTGAGCAGCTTTTCAACTTTCCATTGTTGTAACATATCATAATAAACTCTCATTTTATGAAATTAATTACCTTAGAGATTAAGCATTCTCATGATCTTCTCTAAGTATTATGTTTTAAAAGATCAAGTTTACATAAAGACATGCCCTGGAGTTCTCTGTGAAGATCACAGAGGTGCAGCATCATAATGTTTGGCACCCCGCATCAAAAGTTTGATGAAATTTCACTACTTTGAGTTCTGCTATATTTCTAGAAAGTGGACACCTCTGTCCTAAGGTGACTCACTTGCAGGAATTATGTTTATCCCAGAGACACCATTTTTCATATCATACGTACCTAAGGCTACCTCAAGGACAGTTTTATAATGCTACGCACAATACTTCATAAGAAAAATGACCTATTTCCCAAAAAAGGGCCTATTTGCCTGATTGTATCAATCTGATGCTAAGTCAAAGGTGTAATTAACACACGCAGGATGTTTAGCTCTGCTGCAGGTGAGCTAAATAATTCAGCATAATTCAACAAGGTTTGGTGGACTGACTGTAGTATCCAAAGCTTCACCTATTCCAAGCTCTTTCTCTAAAATACACTAAACAAGCAAACTGTTTTAACATTGTTTCATTTGCAAATCCGAATTTATTGGTCAGCAGAGGTGGAGATTTCAGGTCCAGAGAGTACAAATCCAGGCCCAGATTTTGCTTCAACCAACCACTTCAGTACTCTGTGACTGTAATTCTTTATACTCAACTGGTTGGTTGAAATAAAATCTTGGCCTGGATTTGTACTCTCTGGACCTGAAATCTCCACCTCTGTTGGTCAGTTATATCTTTCTAAAACATCAAAAAATGTTTTTGTTGTTCCTAATAATAAACTACCCTAGTGGCCAGAAATGTAGAAACACCTCGAATTTTTAGAGATTGCAGAACTTTATTCAACTGTTGCTCCACTTACTTATTTAATCATCCAATGTATGATATTTGTAACATTCTTTCATTGTTTATAAACATTACCACCATTATTCATGTACTGTAGTAATCTTTAAAACGTAATGCCAATTTTAGCTACTAGTGTAGGTAATTCTCAGGTAAATTCACAAACTTATAGCTCAAGCCTCTCACACTGTCTATAGAGATGATTTTAATAACTTTGCTTTATTAAAACAAGCAGCAACAGAAATGTGATACTATTATATTATTAATTATATTATTCCACTGATAAATATCTATTCTGTGATGTTTTAAATCGTTGGCAATTTCACAGATGACTGCCACGCTAAACATATTACATGAGGGATTGAAATGACATTTTAGGGTGATTATATCTCTTTATTTGGCAAAAAATGGCTGAGAAGTCTGCTTTGGTTTGGTTTATTAACAACTGAATACTAGCAAAGCGAAGCTATGGTTCCCCTGTGGTGTTTGGCAACAAATCAATCCCTGATATTTACAGGGGTGCATGTTGGAAAGGAAGGCCCAAAATCATGATGGCGCAGCACAATATCACGGGAACATATGGGACCAATAGCATATAGAACATTGTATCTCTTAAACACGTCAAAAAGCAGTGGTGATGTCAAGGGGAAGGTGATGAATCGTACTGCTTACATCTAACATGCGCTCACGTTAAACTGTGCTTATGCAAAGGAAATATGTGCCACAGGTATAAAGATTACTGGTTGTATATTCGTTAGCTATTAATTTTATTTTAAAAACTAATTTTCGAAACTCATTTGTTAAGAATTAAACTCCACTGCATATTTGAATTTATGTTCACCATCACACTTAGGGACAGCCTGAATGAAATGCCTATCGGTCACAAAATGTGGATGCCAGAAAAAAAAAAAAAACAATTAAACATGCACATCACAAGTATTTATTGTTGATAAAAGCAAATGTTATAACATATTGGTAAAGGATCCATTTTAATATTTTCATAAAGCAGGGTTGGCCTGATGCATCATTTGTTATATAAAATTCAAAACAGTATGAATTTAATTTTATAAAAGCAATTATCACCCTTTTGTATTGCTCTTGTAAACACAATTGATGTAACCATGGATTCAGTTGTTTTGAAAGTCAGACTTTGCTATTTGATGTATTCAGCAAAGGCCCAACCAAATCTATGTTGCAGAGACTTGGCCTTTTTAACCCTTTGGCCATTAACACCAGTGACAGAAAGATGTTGGTGAGGATCAACAGTGGGCTGGATGGAACAGCAGAGCTAGGCTGGACCATTGGCTGCACGAATGCTCCATGTGTTCACCACCATCATAGCGGTTAGATGTATGCTGTACATCCTGAGTTATGCATAAGTATTTTTTGGTGACACTTTACTTAAAATACTCATGTACAACACATTATAGATACCTTATAATGCATTCATTAAGTATTATAAACATTTATACATTGTAACAATTTCTAAAAAGGTATAACACATTATAGTCATGTTTATTATGCTTTATGAATGCTCTATGAAGCTTTCATCTATAATGCACTATAAAAACCTTCATAATGCATTATAATCGCTTATACTGAACCTTATAATGCAAAATAAACATGGCTACAATGTGTTATGCCTTTTTATAAATATTTATGGTCATGTTTATAATGCTTTATGAATGCATTATAATGCATTATGAAGGTATCTATAATGCATTATGATGACTGCTTTAAGTAAAGTTTACCATATTTTTTGATTAGGAAAACAGTACTATCTGTGATTTGATCTTAATGCAGTCTTTTAATCTGGCAACAAAAATCCATTCATCGGTTTCTAAACCTATCCAACCTATTCAGAAAGAAGGCCAACTGTTATTGTTGTCAGGCTCTCCTTTGGCTGTGTGTAAATGGTAGTGTTTGTATAGGTCATGCTAGAAGGAACATATAAGACTTTTCTAAGGATCTGGCATTAACACCAGGGTCTATCCACTGATGCCAAGTTCGTGTAATGCCATTTTGAAAGGTTACCTTTTTTGGAAAAGGTCAGATTCATCCTATTCTCTCCTCTCTGATTTTATCATTGCAGCTTAATAGACAGGCATATGGGCCTTGACCATTTGTATCTCAAGTGTGAATCTGAAGAAAGATTTTTTTTTGTAATACCTGAAATATCACTAGGGACATTTCTGGATGGAACATATGTTCTCATTAAAAACACACATCCCTTGGAAAATAATCAGTCAGTAGGTCAGTGACCAAGTGGTAAATATAAATTAGATAATTTTTTATCATTTTAAGCTTGTTCAAAATCAAGACATTTTTACTTAAATCCTAGAAGTGTTCAGGCAATCACAAAAACCTTTTTCATCCCTTTTTTCCAATTCTTCATGTAAAAGTATATAAAATAAATAAAAGTAGAGCAATGTTTATCTTATGAATGAGAAAGTCTCTGTTGAAAAAAAATACTGACGCCCAGCCTGTGACTGACTTCTCAAGTCAAGCCAGATAGCCTGCTGAGGTTAAAAACAACATAATTCTAGCACTGGTGAAGTGAACAGGGCAAACTAAAGAAACAATGACAAATTTTTCTTTTTTGGTGTGATGCCCTCTGTGACATAAGGATCCAGCATTTCTTAAATATGATCTTCAGCAAGTCTGTCACCGGCTATTCTCTATTAACGTCACAACGTCACACAGCTTCCACCTGAAAGCTAACCAGATATGACTGCAGTGGCCTGATTATAGGGGACACGCCAGGGCACCGTGAATCCCAGGCAAGACCTGAAAGAACTCGCTGACCAGAGCTTTAGCCGAAAACACACGGTGTTGGAGCCTTAGCAGTGAGACCACAACATGTAGAATTCCTTAGAACCCTATAGGTTAGGATAGTCTTCTATTGCATTCTTTTCAGGCTAGAATAAAATCACGTTTGTACATAAAATGTGCACTTCCCCAGGGCATCATCAGTTTGAGCTGTGAGCCATTGTAAGCTGGTCACAAATTGCATTTATTTATATGATTACAATAAGCGAAGTGTTTGCCATGATTGCAGGCATAGTATATATGGGCAATAATATTTGTGTGCGAGTTTTCATCTCTGTTGGGTCCATTCTTCACTTTGGCCTCATACAGTGCGTTGATCTATACCACAGCATTAGTACAGAGAACAACATTTAAACAGGCTTATAATATCAAATATGATGTATCGGACTATACGCTGTCACAAAAAGACAGATGTGTGCATAACAATGTAAACACACAGTTTATTAATACGTCTTTGCTGATTTTCAGTGCATTGAATTCATTGTAGGGCCACTTCCGCAAGAACTGATTGAGTAAAATCTGAAGCAGAAGTCCCTCAGGGGCCATGTGTAACCCTGGACCTTATATAGGGCAACATAAATCTCCTGTCAGCAGGTCCGCTCCAAGAATGACATTTGCATATTCAGCATTTCTTATAATGCAGACCAAGAGGGAGACATTTTCTTTATGAATCGGGGCCAGTCTGGAATTTTCTCTCTGGATCATCTGCAGGAGAGACAGTCCCCTTTCTGTCACATACTGATCACAATGCACACATACAGAATTATACATACAGGGGTGGTATAAAAATATATATATACACACACACTCTCTTTCTCTCTGTATACTGTATATAGACTATTATATGTAGACTAGTATATATATATATATATAGACTATAATATTATACACACACACACACATGTGTATATATATATATATATATCCTACAGCAGATTTATTGGCTCTGGATAATGTCATCTGAAAGAAGTAATTTTGAGAAATATAATGTTTTTCCACGCACATAGCACTCCCTAATGGGTAATGATTGCAGATATTAATACAATAGTTCTTCCATCTCCCTTTGTGTGTCTCCTATTGTTTGGAATATTTCTTCAAAGGAAGAGTAACGCTGACATTGATTCAATAAGTGGTGACTTTCAGCTGATGATGCAGCAGATGACTGTTGTTCACATTTAAGTCCTTAAATGTTGGGGGGGGCTAGCCACAGCCCTACCCCCCATACTACTCCTTATGAGCATTTGACCTTCAGATGTCTTCGTAGTGTGACCGACAATATGGAGACAGAAACAATGAAGCTTCTACAGAAGCCTGTGAAAGCATGTCAGTAGATGCAATGCTTTCATATATACATATACTGTTTTAATTTTTTTGCACATGTAGCACTATTGTTAAGTACTATAGTTTTATCTTATTATACTTTATTCTAATTAATTATAATTCCACATTTATAATGAAAAAGAGAAACAAAAAGCATTTTAATGCACGCGTATTCATGCTGTGGGAAAGGAGTGATAAGGAAAATTCAATTTAATTGGGTAACAAAAGACTAATTAAAAAATTAAACAGAAGAAACCTCCCCTTAATGCTAAGTGCAAGAATTAACATATTGTATGTTCCACTATGATCCGCAAGCACCATTTGATTTTCATGTACGCAGTGTTTGACTTCAGCGTCTCTTTCCTGTCACCTTCCCCTGAAAATGAGTGTTGCTCTTTGCGAAGGTCTGGCGGCTGCAGTGCTCCATACGCTATTGGTCCCATGTGCACCTATGACATTACTGTGGGCCTCTTCCTCCAGCACGCGTCCCCGTAAACATGGGGGACTGATCTGCTGCCAAACACCACAGGGGACGCATTGTCTGTGAGTGAACCTATGCCTCACTTGCAGCTTTACTCCATTTGTGCTCAACGGATAAAGCAACGCAGAATTTCCACTAAACTACAGCTTTGCTCGCTTTGGGCTCAGTTTATAAAACTCCTTTAGCCCAAATAACAAATACTTGATATGTTTAGCTAATTGCTGTTATATAGGCAGTCCTCAGGTTACGAATGAAATCCATTCCCTAAGTCTGTCTTTAAATCTAATTTGTAGGTAAGTAGGAAAAGTAATGATACAGTACATAATAACACTAATAATAATAATAACAATAATAATGAAAATAATTCTTTTTATCATTATCATTATCATTATTCCAATACAGACGCCGGTACGGTACTGATTCGACGAACAGCTGAAGCCCCGAAATGTTCTCAAGAGTGACACAAAGCAGTGCATGCATTCGTTATTATCAACCATTGTATTTAACCCGAATATTTTATATAACATGCTTTGTGGCCTTTCATACTGTAAGTACAAGTTATCCATAAGTCGGACATCGTAACCCGGACACTGCTTGTATACTATTTCCAACTGACTTTAAATTTTTCATGAAACAGAGCTTTGGGGATGTTTTATTGCAATAATTGTTTGTTTAGCATTTAGAGGTCACATCCTCGCAGATCCGCTCACACTGCTTGGGGAAGATCGAGCCCAAATCAACCATCTGAGTACCTGGAATTTCTCTAGCTATGGAGGTTCAAGGTTGGCAAGGCCTTGGTTGACCAATAAAAATACATCAAGTTCTCTGAAATGGTATTTTACGGTAAATTTAAACTCAGTATATAGAATGGCTCAAGAGTAGCTTTATTTCCTGAATGTATTTTTCAAAGAATGAAACGATGGTCACATCAAATTCAAAGTTCAAAATTCCCTCCATAGCAATGTTTTAGAAAATGGAAAAATGAAGAATTAAATTAAATGGGAAATATAAGTGTCAGAGCTTGACTATATAATCCTTACGCCAACACTGTATACGGTATAGAAGTGCACGGTATATTATAAAGACATAAAAATGAAAGAAAAATGTACTCTGTACGGAGCCCTCATGCCAGGGAGTTTTCCATACTTTTCCCTTCAGCCGGTAGCGTTGGAATCCAAACTGTTGTAGTTAAGTAACTCCTACATTATCAGAATCCTCCAGAAAATGCAAGAATCCCATTCAGCTATTAGCTTGCTTTTGTTTAAAAACCCTGAAAACAACTTTAAGAAGTTAAGTTTAATGTGAAAACTGCAAGAATTAGGTAAGAACTGCTGAGTTGAAGCATTTCCAAACACAGACCTCCTAAGTGTGTAAGCTGGCAGTGCAAGTAAGCAAGTGTTTATATTCGGTGGGTTCAATTTCTGCAGTTCCGCCTAGAGGAAGCAAAGGATGAGCTGAATCACGGCAATAACCAAATGTAAATATGCTAAAGGTCCCTGCCTTACAAATGAGCCTGATGTCGAGGGCTCTGCTTTCAAAATGATTTTTCAGGGTTTAGTGATCCACTGCAATAGTTAAATTACCATTTTATCAATTAATGTCACACCCAAGGCTAATTTAACTTCATGGCAAAGATCCACTGCCCAAAAAAAATGCAAATTTTGAGTCGTTTGATTTCTGCCCATATCCTATCACAAGGCTCCTTTGCAAGAACACATCATGGACTTGCACAATTTACCAAAACTGTGGGAATCCACATAACAAAGGGACCTGCTTGCATGGAGACAATTCAGAGATGGATATGTGGCAATGGACAGGCTGAGCTACTGGAAGGAACATACTTGTTTTTACTTATAAAATAT
The DNA here is from genome assembly GCA_026781065.1 of Mormyrops boulengeri. Lineage (NCBI taxonomy): Eukaryota > Metazoa > Chordata > Actinopteri > Osteoglossiformes > Mormyridae > Mormyrops > Mormyrops boulengeri. The sequence continues at coordinate 22,761,272 of JAODLD010000002.1, forward strand.
GCAGGGTGCTGACTGACTGCTTTGCACACTGTGTCCACAGTCCCCTAGATGAAGCATTGCAGTGGATTCTTACTGCCTGTAGATGTGCCATTAATCGTAATGGCTTCACAATGAAGAAGAACAAGCTGCGGTATGCTTACAATATGCAGTAGCCATAAACACATATTCTCACCTACCCACACAAAAAATGCTCCTCTGTATAATCAATGTAATGCCCTATACAGGCAGACTGATGTATTACCCGACAACACAAGGTAATATAAGACTGGACAATTAATTCTGTTTCAGGATTTGCAGTTTCAGAAGCGCTGTGTGCTGTGATAATTAGTTTTTATTTTACATTGTTATTTTGTCGGTTTTCATGGAATTATGCAAAATCACACTCGCGCACACATACACACACACACACACACACATACACAAAAATGCCTAATCAAAACCCTCACAGATGCTTCTTAGGGAAAGCATAGCGTTTTACTTAAACTAAGGAATCAATAGGGTGGGGAGGGGGAGAGCAGTAAGACACTTGAATAAATTAGAGAGGTTCCCTGTAAATGATGTTCAGCCACACAGCTCTTATTGGCCGTGCTTTTTTTGATGTGTGCTTTCCTATCAATTAGTCAGCCTTGCTAAGAAGCCCGTGGATGTCAGGTTTCGGATGGAGATGCGGCAGGGCATGTCTCTGTTGGGATTTCAAAACTGGCATCTTGTTTCACCTGAAATGTGCTTTATTCTTCATTGCTTCTGCCGTTGCGAACCAAGAGCCTTACTGATCTGAAACCCACTGTGGCACAGCCAAATATAATGAGTGGGCTTAAAGACCCAGCAGCTTGACACGAGGTTGCTAGGTTTCTTCTTTAGACTTCACTAGACGGGAAATTTAAAGACCGTTCTGAAGCCCTGCTCAGCTCGAAGCAGTGGACAGATACCTAAGGTTCTAAGACTGAATTTAAGAGCACGGATGCTGAGCGACTGCAGCAAAATCATCTGGAGCCCAATTGATTTTATTAGGCAAAAGGAACGAGAAACCTGCAGAAGCTAAGCCAGTGTACATGACTGGGAGAGACTTCTCGTCAGTATATTGAACTCTGAGGACATTGATCCCGGGTATTGCTGTTGTGAGGTAAAGTTTTCACATTGTTACATCTGCATTAACAAGAAGAAAGAGCTCTACAAAAATAAACTGATGCATTTAGAATTAACACGGAAAGGCTGAGTGAGTCAATAAGCCTCATTCTCACACATTCACTCTGTCAGGTCCCACTGCAGATTTCCGTATAGACATGGGTTCATAGAGGTGAACGTTTTGCTCCAGTAACAGTCATAATTTCTCTCACAGATATATATACAGTGCTCACAGAAAGTTTTGTGAATTCAGTGAAAACATTGCAAATGTATAGGTTTTATAACAAAAATCATCACTTATTCATTTATGTACAAAAACATATATCACATTACAAACAACCAGTTATTTTATGTAAAAAATTCATTTAAAGTAGCAATAAATTAAAATCCAGCCTGTAGTTCTAAAAGAGCTGTTCTGAATTACAATGTTCACTGACAAGCAGTTTCATTGGACCTTTGCAATAACATAAAACACCAAACGTTTGCGGTTGTATCCTTTTGGGAGCCAGTGACTATAACTGCAATTAAAGACAAGAACGGAACTGGACCAGTCCGTCAAAAAATTATGACACTTAATAAAAAGAAAACGTCTATGTGGAAGATATATGCAGATATTACTATTGCTTGTCAAACTACAGCACTTTTGTTATGAAGCCAATAAATTTGCAACATTTCTGTGGAATTAAGGAAGAGTCCCCTTTCTCTGAGCACTCTGTGTATACAATATCTATCTATCTATCTATCTATCTATCTATCTATCTATCTATCTATCTAATGTGTGTGTATAGCTCTCACAGAAAGTCCATTTTGAAATATCTCATATAGAATGTTAAGCATAGCCACATCATCCCACCTTGTCTGGCATCAGCCAGCAGTAGCGTGTCATTTCAGTGTGGAGAACAGGGAGGAACAGGAGATGACAGGGGCAACAACAATCCATGGGACACGCTTTCCTGGAACTGGCTTTGTTTGTGCATGAGTTATTCATTCTTTCATGTAAAAAGCTGAAAAGCTTTTAATGTGTTGGTGCTGCCTTGGGTGATGTATTTTTGCACACAATTGATCAAGTTTGCATCAAGATGCCCTTTATTCTCCATTAATCTGGAGGGAAAAAGTATTTCCATTGTACATTGCAAAACCTTTTCTAAACTCAAAAAAATCTCTATGCTCGAGCTTCTGCACTTGCCGTCACTGTTTTTGGAAATAGTCTTTCCTTAGCCTGAAGGAAAATAGATTTTGAACAGAATAGATAGATTTTGAATGGAATAAAGTGAACAGTTTACATGAATATAAGAATCGATGGTTTCATAGTGAAATAAAATGAGAAATATCTAAGTTGCATTGACTTAACAGAAGCTTTTTGCCGTGCGAATTTCTCCCGACTCACCATCTCTATATAGCTCATTCTATAAATAAGCTATAAAAGAGCTGACCCATCTCCCTAATGCCAAAGCTTATGGGGTAGCCTGCTCAACCAGGACCGCATAGCGTTAACAATCCCTCCCATGTAACTTTGCCTATCAACAAGACCTCATTGGCTGAGTCTTGCCACAGTGATTCAGTGATTTGGTGTATATATACCAGGAGAGACGCAGGGGTGTCGGTCCAACCTGTCAGTGTGCCGTCATAACTTTATTAGTCAAGTTGAAGCCCTTAAGAGAGCTACGGGAGTCCCTCTCAGCACGGATCACCTGGTGGTTACAGCCCCCTCCATTTTGCCAAGACCGGCACTCCCGCGGTCCCTGATAAGACCTCTCATGAAGGCAAGTATGTCAGCCTGTGCCATCAAATGACAAAACCACTGTCACACTTCCACTGTTGTAGCTGCACACTGTAGCACAGCGCAGTGACATTTGGCTCTGTTTTTGCTGAAGCCTCTGCTTCAATCTGCAATCCGGATTCTGTTCCCAATGATGGCTGTTTCCATTTGCTACCAGCTCCCTGTTACTGATGGGGCAATGCAACCTGCACAGGCGCGTGGTGCCGATGATGGGGAGGGGCCAGGTCAGCGGCCCCGAGGACTACTGCAAGAGCAATCACGGCCATTCACGAAAAGCAATCACCACTTCCCTTCAACGCCACTCACTCACTCCCATCATCGTTATAACCTTCAGTAACAGATTAACAGAATCGCAGCATATAATCTCCTGAACTAATAGTGAAATAACATGGATGGCAACAATAAGCAATGAGGCAGATAGAGTGCACAGTTAGCAGACAAGTTTGCATGCAATAATTATATTTAAAAATGAAGAACAAACCTCAGAATTTTAGGAATTTAGAAGATTATTTTTTAATGTTCACATGCACAAAACAGCCTGTAAGGCAAATTAAATTATCTTTAAAATTCTATTATGACATTATCCAATTAAATGTTCAGATATTCTGCTAAATTGCAGCTATCAATGTGCAATTAAACTGTACATCCAGTAAATAGAAAACCATTTCAGGCTGCTATTTGTGAATGAGATTTAATGACTGTAACTCTAGTAAGCAATTAAATGCAAAATTCTTATTTAAGTGTCTATGACAAAAACGTTAATATGACAACTAATATAATGTCTACAAATATGTGCTCTTTTCAGTTTGGTTAACAGAGCTAAAACAGGGATTAAGAAAAGAGAAAATAAACTATAGAACCTAGGAGGGCAAGATTGCAGAAAGAAATATTTTTTTTGGAAGGTTACATCTTACCCACTGTATACAGAGCACAGTGTGACAATATAAAGACATAATTGGTATTTACATTGAAATTAGTACTTGCTATAGCTTTCAGTGCAGAAGCATATACTTTACTATCTCTGATCTTCTTTTGATAGCTCTAATACACTGCTTTAATAGTAAGGTACCATTGTCTCATGCAGATGACATGATCCTTTCATAAACATGGGACATAAACTGTCATGTTTCCTGGGAGTCACACTGGAAACAAGCGAAGTATTTAAATAAAAATGCTTTAACTTGGCAATAATGGAGCAAGGTCCACAGTAAAATCACACTGTTGTATTTGAATGGCCACACTGCATGGGTGCATGCTCGCGTGGTGACTGCGTCAAGTTTCCAGCAATTAAAATAAGGTCAAAAGATTATACCGCAGACAACATTTGTTTGTATTCTTCTAAGTATAACTTCCTTTCTATAATGCTTAAAGTAAAATTACCATGAAATATCTGAAAGAGTATCTGGGAAATGACCTAGTGGCTCATTATGTGCTCTATTTAAAATCAGGAAGTCGCAAATATGTTATTTAGGCCAAATCAACCTAATTTAAAATAACAGATGCAACCTGTATAATTAATGCCCAATATGCAGTAAGGCTTATCATGGTAATGTAGCTCTCCGTCCTTGTTTAAAGTCAACATAACTCATCCAGTTTAGGATTCACTATATGAAATGATTAAACTCATTGAAATACTGCCTTCTGCCAGATTTGGGTGCTTTTAAATGATGATGGACATGAAGGCATTGTAGCTTGTAGTTATGGTTAACAGAGTCTATAGTGTGCTGCAACTAAAATGTCAATAACTTTTATTCAATCACAAAAACAATAACAACTGAATTATGACAGCTGAAATTAACATTGCTTTCTGGGGTATTTCTGTATCATTGCTCAAACAACACAGATGTGTGCTGTACTAAACACCCTAACCTTGGCAAAATAATTATGGCTCAGGAACATAATAGAAAACCAGAATACAGACAATAAACCATTACAGAGTCATATCTCCCAGGAAAAGATAACCTTTGCAGTGTGTTTATTTAACTGTTTAGAATGCAGATAGACTCTGTGTATGCTTGGTAATCCTGTATCACCATTCTAGGCTTAGGCATTGCAGAGCTTCTGTAGAAGCTGAAGTTCTTCTTTGATCTTCAGTCCTTCCTTTACAGTGACTCTGACTCCACTATCCAGTTACTGTGGTTACATGTTAGACTCAGATGACAAGCCCAGCTGATCAATGCAATCGCTCCATTCTTTCTCAGGATGTGGGCAAATGGTGTGAGATGACTATATCGGTGAAATGGCTAATCCTTTCAAACGGGAATCATTATAACGCATCACCGGTCCTCGGTCGACTTGCGATGCACGTTCCTGTTAATTCCTATCCAAACAGCACGCACGACATAAAAGCACGACTCCATCATAAACTAAAAGTATCGTATGAATTCGATCGTGTATGACAGAACGTAAGAAGTTGCAAATACTAAATATAAATGAAATGAATCTTGTACTTAAACCGAGCACATTTGTAGTAGGAAATGGAAGATCCAACAATAAGTCTTGCAACTGCCACAAATAAAATCCTATTTAATTGAGGGAAAAAAACAAGCGCGTCACTTTTACTGTTACTGTTTCCATTACTGTTGTATTTCAGATAAAAAAAAAACGTTTATGATGAGTTAATATGACCTTCATATATGCTCGTTGGAATAACGATACTGCGCACCGTTACGACGAAAACATTGTAAATACATATGAATAAAAAAGAATATGTTTTGAGCCGGTTTTACTTAAAATAATTCAGGATTGTGCGTAACGCAGGCGCTTCAGCTTTAAACCGAATCTCAGTCCACGTGAGGGTAGTGTGTTTCTATTGATTACCCCGAAGAACCGACAAACGCGGCACTTGCGCTTTGCAGCCGGGGATGCGAGAGATGGTGCTTTAATTCAACGTCAGATCAAGTTTGATCAATATCCCCCTGCTGGCCCAATTGGAAGAGCCTTATTCACAATCAGATCCGCTACTCTCGCCACCACCATCTTTGGGATAAGTCCCTGCTTTTTTTCCAGTGGCAGAAAATTTGCTCTGCAACCCGGTTTGTACCTCAATGAACCTAATTGGTGCAGAGTGGAAGAGCATAAATCTGGAGGATTTCCTTTAAGTCCGCGGTTGTGTACATGATTTTGCCTTATCAGATTCCTTTTAGGAGTTGAATTTAAAGGTTGGAGAAAATGGCACATAGTGCGGTGATTTTCTTATTGTGGTTTTTCCGCACATCTCTGGCAGGCTTCCCTAACCAGATAAATATAGGTAAGTTGTTTTTTATTCTTACTGCATATCGCTCGATTACATTCCTTGTTTTTTCCATGTGTGGTACATTCGATTAATCCTCACACGACAGTTTTTTAGACAATAAACTAATGCTGATTTGTAGCAGAAGTGCCAAGTGGTTAAGTTGGCAGATGATGAACTTGATTCAGAGTAGAGCACTGCAGCTGAAGAATATCCGTTTAATCATCAGTCCTTCATAATTATAATAGCTGTTTTGTTTATGGACTACAAATAAAACGCATATGTGAATCCGGTTAATAATAAAATTGTGAAGAACCTACAACATGCTAAACGCAGAAGAGCATACATTAAATTAACAGAATACGACGCGCAAAAGTGATCACCCTTGGTGTTTAGGGCTTATTTTCACGACTCCAAAATACCTGCATTATTAAAAGGTGATTGGACGAAGCGTGTCGTAATTTCAATTATTTGAACACTTGAATGTGAACTGTATGCAGGAGTAAGTCTGGATTTTAGGTCAAATTTGGCTGGTAGACTGATTGCGTTTGTTTTCCGTTTGCTCACCAAAACAATATGGAGATATATTATCGTTTCGTAGGCATTAGAATGGAGAAAGAAGGAAGCTTAAATTTCTAGATAGATGGAAAAAAAATCTTTTCTCTCTCTAGGGGGACTCTTCATGCGATCAACGGTGCAGGAACACAGCGCCTTTAGATTCGCAGTTCAGCTCTACAACACCAACCAAAATGTGACCGAAAAACCTTTCCATCTGAATTATAACGTAGATAACCTCGAATCATCCAACAGCTTCTCGGTTACCCACGCATGTGAGTATCCCGTTTCATATAAACACAGATCACTGCATATCATTGTTAGCGCTGTCTTTGGAAACGCAGTCTTCCTCTATGACTTAACATTTCCTCACTTCGGTCTCGTCGCATAGGTGGACCATGGAGACTATTGCGCATAAAGGTGTTTAGTTGAATAACTCCAGAATTACATTAGAAACTCTGTCACTGCAAATTGTCAGTTCGCCATTACGTAACTGTTTTTTTTTTTTTTTTTTATACTGTTCTTGAACTTAGAAATACAGTTCAAATGTACTATATAGAGTTCGCTGAGTTCTTTTTTCTTATTATAGCATTACGGTGCATTCCCCTATTGTTGCACCGCTGGTTTTTAATTATAAATGGAAACTGGCCTATAATATTCAATACAAACAAGCATTATTTTTGTATTCATTGAATACTGTTTAGATTGGAAAATATTTTCTTAACTTTTTGCATTATTTATTCATATGTCATAGCTAAATTCAATATAAGGAGATTATATCGGTTCTGAAAAGCGAGGATGTGTAGGATATTGCAGATATTTAGGTTTTACGTAATATGTCTGTCAGCTGGAATGTGTAATTCCCATGTTTCTTTGCTAACATATTATTCAGAGTATCAGTTTACACTCAAATGTTTAGTATGGTTGGTTCACTGATCAACCTTAATGGATATTTACACAGGATAAATATAGTAGTTGTGGTTTGTTGACAACAGAAAAGATGGGGTGAAAGTGTAGGAGTTGGTTGCAATCTATGTCAATGTCAACTTCATTAGAGTTACTGACAGATGATTGCTGCACCATTTTGGTACCATTTGAGCTTAAACAAGGCAGCCATGTTAGCATGAGGAACAGCACTTTGTTGCCTGTTTCAGCATTTTACATGTCACCTAACTTGTCCCATAGAATTGATCTGACAATGCCTCCATATTGACCTTTTTATAGTCACTTCTTGGCCTTCATATTAATGTAACTATGGAAGACTGCTCATGTCCACTCTGTGCTAAACTTCGTAAATGGGTTTGCCATATTTCGGATTTTAATCCCATCACATATTTTGCCTTTTTTAAAAAAATATGCTGCTTTACTAAAACAGTGAAAGCAAACATCTAGTATGATGTAACATCTTACAGTTCCACATGTTTGATAAACTTCACCTAATTTCTATTAAGCTGCTGATCAATCTTTTAACGATATTCAGAGTAATTTCAGAGAGGAAACTCTAATTTGATAAAAAAAATAAAAAAAACGCCCCCCCCTGCACTGTGATGTCATTCGGCGCCGGTACCAGTTTTTACGCCAGGGGAAAACCAACACCTTGAAGTACTGTACTTTTGCTACTTTGTCGCAGTACCAAAAGTACGGTACCTGGTGCGGTGGAAAAACACCCTTGAATTGACACTTCCTAAACTTTGCAAGCATATGGAAGACAAAGAAAGTGTCAAAATTATAATTATCTTGACAATAAACATAATACAAACTTGATACTTATTTGCAGTTTGATTTGTGGCGGCAGAGTTGGTACACTGTAATGGGAAAAAATGGCTGCCTCAAATTAATTCAAAGCATGCACTGAAATAAATAGTTACCACTTGCAACTTGGTCACCAACATTATTGAGAAACGTCGGAGAGTGTTAGCTTGAAAGGGTATTAACCCAGCTTTTTATGGAACTGATACTTAAGGATTTAAGTTTCATTTCATTTTCATGCTTAAGATTCATTGTGTGTGCATCTGAATGGCTGTAGCCACATTGTTCAGATCTACAAGGTGTAAGAGAAGGATTGTGATTGCTGTTGGATTTTCTGTACTGCATTGTGTCTGTTAGCTTCCACTGCCACACACTCCATGTCCTCTGGAAATGTGTAGGAGAAGTTGCCTGTTCTGTTTTATTTATGGCATCCATTCCCGAGATACGGCATGCCTTTCGTGGGACATAACGAACCATTCTGAAGTGATTTATTAAATGAACATAACAGCTTGATATAGCACTTATCCTGTGATGTTTCTTCCCCTGTTCCCTTCTGCTTTGCACCATGCCATTATTTCTGCCAGAAACCAAGTGGTATTAAAGGTAAAAATAAAGTTTTGTCTGGATTCAGATTTGGTATGGATCTCATTAGTGTTACATACCAAACTTTTGACAGAGTATGAAAACATTCAAATTCGCAAAATATTTTATATTTCTTTGCAGTGACTATATTTGGAGTCTCAGCTTTTTGACAGAGTGAATTTCTTGGATGTGCTGTGTCATTAGATTGTTTGTAGAAGATCGACACTGTTTCTTCAGTGAGGTCCATATACAGTGAGCCAAGGTTGTGCTATATTGCTCCACCCTAGTTATTTGGGTTCAGCCTTGCTCAGCTTGGCTTGGCCTGGTTTGGCCTCCCCTCCATTTAAGTCTGTCCTCCTGTGCCTCTGCAGTGTCATCTCATTAGCACACAGGTCTCATATTGCCTCACTGCACTGTCATTGCAAGAAGAACAAAAAAACCCCAAAGAAAAGCACTATGCACCTTCATAGTCAAGGCATGAACATGCATGAAGATCAGCAGGCTCAACGGGGTGGAAGGGGGGCAGTGGGGGGTAAAGGCATCCTCTCGATGCTGTCGGCATCCGTCCGTCCTTATGAGAGGACGACGTCGATGGAACATAAACAACGAAGCGACGAGTGAAAGCCTGCATGCTGCGGTTTTATTCGCGATGAAGAGGTGTCAAGGAAGCGGAGGGCGTGGTTTTGTTTCTGGAGTCTGGTGAATCTGAGGACAGACTGTTTGTGCGATCCGTGCAGTCCCGCGAGGACTGGTGCCCCATTTCTCTTTTCTTCATGCAGTACCTCAGCAGCTCCACTAGGGGCGCATTTCGTATCAGCTACATGCAGATATCTGATGCCATTCAGGGTTCGTCATCATGGAGGATGGCAACAGCCGCTGATATATTTTTAACTACCTTTGAAGCGGATTGTAAACTTCTCATCCAACAGTTGTGTGTTTCGTATAGACTCAGCGGGTGAATTTATTTTCAGATTGACATCAAACAGAGGCATTATTGCTGAAAATGCCTTATAAATATTAATAACAGGGCCTAGATTCTGAAGCCTTTTCTTCAGCTTCTCACTCACTTCACTGGCCCCCTGAATGTACCAGTTTCACTAAGCAAACAGTATGAAGCTGATGTCTTCAAAGTCTACTGAAAACAGAAATAAAATGAGCTGTTTCACAGAAACAATCCTGTAAGCCACTTTGGTCAAAATTACCCTGCGGTATTTTCATAACAAAAAGCAATCAAAAGGTGCACATCTGGACTTGAATTTAATTCTGACTACTGGCAGATTACAAATAAAAAAAATAAACACAGTCTGTTATATGCTTAATTTGCCTCTTAAAGGATTTTTTTTAAATCTATATTTTATCACTAGCTTAAAATAAAAATTCAGATATCATCAGGTGTGTTATTACTAATTAGTTAAGAATAATAACAATCTGGCCATAATGCTGCTTAGCGGTGGTTCACCAGTCTGTGTGGCATCTGTATGCCTAATTTGGATGTGCACTGACAGAAATTGATAGGTGAGAAGTATTTAAGATCACGCACCGTCTGACGCTATCCGATGGATGTGCTTTGGATGTTAACACTACCGAAGCCAGACGGCGCATATGATATCCGCGGGGTGAACACATCGCTCTGAAATCCTGGGAGCTTTTTCCCGGTCCGGCCTGGATCATTTCCTTCTCGGAATGGATAGACGGGAGTGTGACTCAAGTGTCATCTAAGGAACAAAAGAGATGGGGGGTATTTTAATCTGATATTGAAAGCGATGCAGTTCAAGGCGAGGCGTAGCGTGATTTAATTTCGCACGCCTCCAGGCAGTTTTGTCTTCACTTAAAATAGCCCTAAATGGGAAAGGTCACGCGTTACAATTATGCACCCCCCCATACCCTGCGTATCTAGTCCAAGATGCATAGTAGGCTAGGGTAACTCAGGAGCAATTCGTTGAGGTTTTACAATCATAAACCAGCATTGTTCTGTGTGCGTTTTTTTTTTCAAATATAAATTAGAATCGCCTGCTAAGAGCAGAAGGCACCAATATTTGCATACTTGTATTAAAAATTTTGCATAATGTACATACATTGCATTATTTGAGGATGATATGGAGATATTATGGCCTCGCTTATGTAATAGTGGCATTATTGATTCTATCTGCCACATGCATGCACACACAGTCAGACATGCTGATAGTTCCATTAACATTTTTCTTTTTTTTCGCACAAACACTATGCAGAGAGCTCACATTTAGGGTTTGTCAAGCGTGCCGGGGGACAGAACACTACAAAGACCGCGGCACTGGGGGGTGAATTGCTTCCTGTTGCAGCAAAATCATTCTTGCTCGTAAGAAGTCGACATCTTTATATCACATATAAATGTGGGACGCGTTGCCTTACCTTTAATTTCGTTCGAGTTTAAATGTGCATCTGCTTTTATTCAGTTTTAACGGTCATACTCAGGATTGAAACAAAATACATTTAAAAAAAATTAAATGTGCAAAGGTGGCAGTTCCACAGTGTAAGGAATGCTTTTCCATTAGCACAGTCTATTCAGGCCAAAATTACACATTCAGGTGCACTCTGATAAGGTGAATTGCTATTGCTAAGCATAATCAAGGAGCAGCACCCATCCGTTTTGCTTACTGTGCGTTATTCCCTGAATTGTATGTATTATATAATAAGTAGAATAGGCACAGAGGCGAACTGAGAGACGGTTTCAATTGGAAGGAAAAAAAAGTGATCATTTTCAAATAAAACAATATTATTCTGACTGTCAGCCAACATTTTGTACAGCTTTGTCATAAAGGAAGACCTGCTACTGGCTGCCAACAATGTGTATTCCCTGCATAAGTGATTCTTTGGAGCACAAACTACAATCACATATAAAGACCTTGGTTGAAATGCATCATGATCCAGATGGCAGTTCCGTGACTGTTTAGATGTGCCGTCATGCTACGTCTTTGTATGGGGATGCTACCAAATAGCATCTGATGCGTGATGGAAGCCATCCACATGGGCTGGGACTCTGTATCTCAAGCTAAGCTCTGGGAATCACTCCCCCCCCCAAAAAAAAAAAAAAATAATAATAAATGTTGGGTGCCGCCAGCATCCCAGATTGCATCTTTGTTCTACTGGGGCTTGTCAGAAACCAAAACCATAAGTGAGATGCAGGGGTGCTCATTTGAAGTAGTAATGATGGGGATCTTAGGAAGGCTGGGGCTGACAGAGTGGCCCCTGGGGGCCATGATGGTGGGATGCAGAGCTACGCCTTTTGGTTGCATTTCATTACCTGGACACTACAGTATGACTGTGATCAAGAAGGGTGATGGACTCGCACAGCCCGACTCAGCAAGTGGTGTGCATGTTGTCAGGTGGGGCACCTCGCCACCGAGGTGCTGCTGGGCGAACTGCTGACCGAGAATGAGCTCTTCTGAGAGGTAAACGCTTAGCATGTGTTTACTACTGTGATACCCATCTAGCACCCCGCATAATTACCGCCAGAGACATTCACTGTGGAGTGAACTTCTGTTGTCGGTGAACCACAGGTTCCATGTCAATTTTGATTACCGGTGTACAACTGGAGTACCCAAAAATCGAATCTTTTTGGCATAATTTAAGATAACTGAAAGGAGGTGAAAGGGCCAGCAATTCTTATCAGAATAAAAACTGGGCTGGTTTTCATAGTCAGGGACGAATTCATTAATTGTTTGTTGTTGTTGTTGATTATGGTCTTCGATTCTTACGTGGATTTGTCTGAAATGTAGCTAATGGTGCGGGTTCCTTAAGCATGAGAATCAAAGCCATTCGTTTGTCATATTGCTCGTTTTTACAGAGTCAGGGAGATTTGGAATGTGTCAGTAACACATAATGGCTGGAAGAGTTGTTTTTGAGGAAAGGTGCACAAATAACACTTTAATAATGTAAAAAGGCCTTATGTTTTATTCATACCATATCTTACCACGAGAGTTTTCCAACTGAATGTGGAGTATAATATTATTTTATTATATGCATAGCATACATAGCAAGCCCGACTTTCAAGTAACTGCAGGATATATAAAAATATAATGCAAGGTACTATTTTGCTTTCTGCTTGTCAATATTGAATTTGTACAGTACTGTGCACATTTGGAGAGAAAAGCCTTACAGTGTAATTAATGTCAAAAATAATTGAAAGTTGCTATAAAATTCTTGGGAATGCTTACACCAAACAAATCAAATGTCCCATGGTACATCAGGCAGAGAGGTAGACATCAAAGTCATCTCTTTTTAAGTCTTTTTTTTTGCCCTGCAATTAATAAAATTACTGTCCAGCGGGAAAATGCTCCGCAGCTTCAGTAAACCTTCATGTGGTGTTCTAGTGAGCTGGAGCAGCGAGTAATCGGAGAGGAAGGAGCTGTGCTGCTTTGAAGAGGACTTCAGAATTAAATATACACCATTTACTCCTTTGAGGTGATAAATAGTATTGCAGGTGTGTTTGGCAGGGGAGGAAGATCAGTTCAAAGGAAACAGAGGCAGAAAGCCCCCCCAGGGAGTCACCAGTTCACTGCTGATGGCTGCGCATGAATTACAGGTAACAGCTCTGTTCTTCCAGTCCCAGTTTTATTTATTTTATTTTTTTAAACCAACAGCAGGAAGGTTGAGCCAGTTAATGTTTTTTTATTTATATTTTTCTACCATTTATGATCTTTTTTTCTCCCCCAATTTCTATTAAAGAAAAATCTGCAGTGTCGGGTTCTTTAATCTTTCCCTCTCGTGTCCCCGTGCAGTTCTGCCATCGGTCATCCTGTCACTTAGCTAATGGTGTGTGTCCCCTCTCCCGGCTTTTTACATGCGCCCGCCCCGCGTTACTGGATCCTCCAGGTTTTTAAACACCCGCATGGCAGATGGTTATTTGGCTGCAACATTCTGCAGTCTGCTGTTTATGCTAAAAAAAAGGAGAACAAAGGCAAACAAGAAAAAAAGAAAATTTGGCTCTACCGCACGAGTAAGCATTCTGAGTCTCCTGTGGTGGATTTCACCGTAGCTGAACGGTGGACTGGGCTACCCTGAGGAAGAGGGAAGGTGTTAATGAAGGAAGTTCCTATTGTAAAATCCGGCCTGATGTTTCTCTCCTGATCCTTGGATGGAGGTGACTTCGTACGTGTGCAACTTTTTGTATAGGCGCATTCACACCGAAGTTCCGGAGCCGGGCCTCCGTTTACAAGTCCCTGGGCTCAACATGGAACTTTAGTAGCTTCTGGCCACTTTCATGTGTTGCTTTCACACAGCACAGGAACTGGGACCTTTATGTTACATAAGCATGAAAGTTCGTGGGTGAAACGTCGCGCATAACTTCATATGAAACTACACCACCGCGCCAAAACAACGGAGGATAAATAACTCATTTTGTTCCTTATTTGTTAGTCATTGGGGGGATTGATGGCCAGCACCGGTGAAACTTGCAGAAATATGGAGAAGCAAGCAAAAAAATGTATTAATTGATGCATTAAATGTAATTGTGATACAAAAATTATTCCATCTGCAAAATTTTTGCTCTGCTATATCTCTTTTTATGCCCTTCCACGTAACTCCAAGTTAACGTAGCTGCTTGTGGTCAACCAATCGGCATGCTATTGCTGTAAGCACCTCCCCCACGGTACGTGTTCGAACATAATGAACTTAGCTTGGACTAGGTATTACAAAATGGCTGCCTCAGAGGAACTGTCATCAGACTGAGTTCCTTCTGCGCGAACACGACAAAAGTTCAGGATTCTTTAAAAAGGTTCTGGTTCTAGAAGTAAGTTCCGGTGGGTGAAAGTGCCTTCTATAGAGCACCATATAGGTCTGATTTGTGTGGATATATACTGAGTGGCCATTAGGAAGACGGAAACAGTAAATCACGTGGCTACACTGAATACATGCAGCATGCAGACAGGGTCAAAAAGTCCAGTTACTGTTTCGCTAAGCATCACAGCGAGGGAGACCACCTCATCCATGTCTGTGGGGACTCTAGGAGCTAGGAGAGGGATTGCAAACTACCATTTCAATTAAAAAGACCTGGATTTAGCACTTCTGGCTGTGCACTGATTGGTCAGTCTTCTGTAATCATGCATATGTCAGTAGTGTTAATGAGAAACAGCTTGATGAGTCTTTCAGTCATTGAAACAAACCAGTAAAATACAAGAAGAATTGAACTAATTAGCCAAGCGCAGGAGTCTTTTAGTTTTAAAGTAGTTTCTAAAACCTGAGCTAGCTCATGGTGTCCCCCCGACATGGATTAGGTCATCACCCTAATTAGAGTGGCTTTGATACGTGACCGAGGCGATTTTAAAAATGGTATGGTTGGTGGTGTTAGACCTGGTGCTTAGAGTTTACAAAGAACGGTGTGATAAACAAAAAATATCCCAGTCAGTGGCATTTCTGCAGCCTTGTTAATGACGGAAGTCGGAGGAGAATGGCCAGAGTCATTAAAGATAACAGGAAGGGCTACAGTACAAAAATAACAGCCAAGAGTGGTGCCAGAGGGACATTTCCTTACAGGTTGCAGTTAAAGGCACTTTTTAAAAGTGTATTCCTTGGTTAATATTTAATAGCTACACTAAATGTCTCCTTTTCAACACATTTTCTTTTTAATATGCTTTTGCACGTAGGCTTCTATTAGTCATAAAGTTGACAACCTGTGACAGCCCCCTGTCCCATCCATATAAAACATTTAAATTAGCTTACTATTAGTATGATTTCATTAATAAAAGAGACCTCCAAACATCTAGCATTCAAAATGCAAACTTTAAGTAGCTACCCTACAGGGCATGTAGTCCTTTAAATTGCACTGTTTGCTGAAAGATCATTTCTAACCTTAAAATTTTATGGTCAGACTCCATCTAGAATTATAGGCATTCTAAATTTCATCAACATATTACTAACCCAGTAAGCTTATTTACAGATATTTATAGCATTTTGTCTGTAGTGCAGAACATCATGGCTTTAGCTCAAACCTGGTTAATGATAAAAGATTTATGCGTTAGGGTTATGCAGGGTGACCCAAGATTATATAGTATGGGTGCATCGAAATGTCTTTTTTGTTTTTATCTTATTTCTTTGCAAAACAAACATAACAAAAACTAAGAGATATCAAATCTCTCAAGTGTTTTTTTACTAATAGCTAAACATTCCAAAAGGTTTGTCACGTTATGTGGCGTTTCCCGGACAAGCACGGTTTACGGCATCCTGCAATAAAACAACACAATATAGAGTGCAGGTGTCGTTAGATGCTTGGTTGGCAGTAACGGAATGCTGCGTTGTTCTTTTTAAAATTTCAACAATCTCTCTGGACTCGCAAAACACACTTTCAGCAATCAAAGTCTAGGACAGTCATCAGGCAGATTATATCGACCGCAGTCTTAATAAGACTCTCATTCATTTGGGTACTTTTAAACATCAGCTACGGATTCAGTACGCGTTTGGCATTTAAAAAAAAATGCCAGTCGCTGAGAATGCAGCTTGCCGACGATGCAGTTTAGGTATCGATTGTGGGGGATTCAATACATCAAGCTAATTTGATTGTCGGAGCACCAGGAAATGAGCTGAAACACGAGTCGGTAAACAGTGTGGCCCACTGGTTTCATGCACCTGTTTTCCTAGCAAACAAATAGTGCTGGCCTGTTACCAGCTGCTACCATCGTCACTTGCATTGGGTTACGTGGGGGTGCTGTTTCCGGCTGATCTTTTATTCAACCATCAGCTAAAGTGGCCAGTAAACACTGGACATTTTCCGTGCTTTCATTTCCACATTTTAGCTTTTACATCAAAGAAGTCATGGGAACGTAATGAGCCGCACGTGGTTTATATTCTGTTTTTATCGTAACATACTCAGCCCTTGTCTGGGTTCTGTACAGCTAACGTGGTTCTGTATGGCTTGATGGAAGTGCAGCCTCTCTGAAGAACACCTGCCATTTTAATAACTCTGCTGTTTTAATAAATATATATTAGGCTTGTGCGGTATCAATTTTTTCATACCTTCATATCTCCTGGACATTTCCCCCCAGTATATGGTATATGATGGCACTGAAAATAGAAATTAAACAAATGTAATTTTTTTTTTTTTTTTACTTAAGTCAGTCTCCAATCACAGCTAACACTGTGCACTACATTTCCTCAATACAGCATCTTGGTATAAAGAGGAGCGTCTGTATTTTGGACAGTATTAAAAATAATACCTTCAGGGTTTTTAAATACCAGGATATACTATAATACCGTCATACTGCCCAAGCCTAATATGTATATATTTTAACTATTCTGCCAAGACAGAAGGCAAAGTCGGGAAACAGCCATGGACTAGAACAGCAGCTGCTCTCACTGGAAAACCTTTGCTGTCATTACAGCAGAAGCAATGTAGCTTCATCCATACACAATGAGATTGGCCTCCATGGCTGTGGACAACCGAAGGTGTTCATAGAATGCCAACCCTCAGGCAGACCAGAGAAGCCGTCTTTACAGGCCTGTGCTGTTTTTGGAAGTGTCCTCCAAAGGACACCTGTGACTGAAGTCCATGAGGTTTCTTGTCGTCGCAGAATCAGTGGAATTGACCGCCAGTGTGGGTTGGCAAGACGTAGGACTTTGTGGTTGGCATGCAAGTCACAGATAGCTTCCACCAGACCAGGTCCTTTCAGATAGCAAGGGTAAGCAGCTCTGTGAAATTTGGGAGGAGCACTGGTGAGCTCAGGTGAATATGGAGATTGTAGGCTGGCACACAAGTCCTGTAATGTACCAAGACCTCTTGGAGAACACACACGGTCATGGGAAGAGTGTCAGCTCCCCTGGATTTGCAGAGCCATCTGCAGACTTGTCTATCTTAGTGTCTAAGGTGGACTCCTGTACTGAAAGGCTGTACTGAAGCATCAGACAGGAGAAGCTAAAGATGTATGCTAGAAATCGCCAGGGGCTCCTCAATCCTTTTTGGAGCTGCATCACTTGGTATGGAATCCAGATACTCTCCGCATCCTGCCAGATGCCCAAATCCAGTTCCACTTTCTGACTTCCTGTAGGCTGAAAGGATCCACCAACCTGTCTTTATATTGGCAGCCAAAGAAAAACTGATAACATCACTGGATTTTGGAAAATAATACTGCACTGCACATTCTGGATCAATTATTAGAACTATTTGTTCGGTAGCCCTTCAGTATATTAACATGTAAACAATGCCTCTTTTCTGCATTAAAAAATGAGTGGTTGGGGTGTAATTACTTTTTGTAGCCGGTATATTAGAACAGGGAATAAAAGGGAAGGGTATTTAGGCAATTTAATTGCAAGTTTCTCTCTATATAAAGACTCCAAGCAGCTCTGAAATGTGTCCCGGTCATGTAGCGGGCTCGCTAGAGGAGAGCTATACCAGATTACGTCACTGGGTGGATCTGACATCATCCACCTCATGGCATTTTCCAGTTAGCAGGAGTAATAAAATACTAGATATGTCATCAGCTCTTATAATACAGTACAAGGCCACTGCCAAACAAACACTGACACACAAAACACTTGCTGGCTTTATTAAAGATTAACGTGGCATGGAGAGAGAAGGTTAACCGTTGATGAACGTGAACAACTCGGAGTGAAATGCAAGAGGGGTGTTTGTAGCATGAGTATAGTAAAGCTGCGGCTTGTCTCATGCCATCTTTGGGGTCTCGTGTGATCGATGTCTATGCTTCAGTGAAATGATCCTCCCATTTATCATTACTCACATGCTCCAATAGGCACCCTTCAGAGCAACAGCCCATGGGGGCTTCTCGGAAGTTCAGCCACATTAACGTGGAGTTACACTCGTTGAGTTAGCGCTTATATCCTGCTCTCCCTCATGTTTTTCAGCCTCAGCACGAACGCTCTATCTTTAAGACACGAGGGCGTGCACATCCGCTCGGTCACATCTCAGATGTGGGTGTCTCCAGTCACAGAGAACGGGGGGGGTGGCTCGTGGTCGCCGCGGTGACTAGCCATCTGCTGACGTGAGGGACCAGAGAGGTCTAGAATGACAGAGAAACTGTAGAGTTAACGGTGTGGCAAAGCAGAGCACTGCGTGACATCGTGTCTTAATTCCAAGTATAGCTTTAAGAGATTGACTGTCTGTTTAAGTAGCTAATTTTGTTTTCATTGTTTCTCTGTTGACACTAACATAGCCCCGTCTCTTTAGGGTTACCTTGGGTTAAAAAGATTTCAAAATTAAGGAAAGTAGGGGAAAAAATGACACAAGAAAATGCTGAGGGGTTATTATTACTCATTACTGACTTACAAGATGAAGCCCACCCCGTGGAAAGACTTTAATCCTCCTTGTAGAATATTTTGGTATTTTTGCAGGAAACCATCCTTAGATAAGTACTGCAGCAGAAACAAAAATGCTAACACATTACTTAAAGCTGTCATCTGTAATGTATCATAGATACCTTCATAATGCATTATAATGGTCAGTATAAGAATTAAGGATGATATGTACTGCATTATGAAGGTATCTAAAGTGCATTATAGATGAGAGCGTCATAAAGCATGGCTATAATGTGTTATATATATATATATATATATATAGCCATGTTCATAATGCTTTATGAATGCTTTATGAAGCTCTCATCTATAATGCATTATAATGTGTTAATTGATTCTTCTTGACATAGCATTCATAGAAAGTGTTACCACAAAAACCAGTCAGTCTGATATTCTGTGACCCATTATTAACACAAAACAAAAAATGAGCAGGAAATTGAGATTTAAATACACAGAGAAAAACTCATTCATTATTCACTCTTGCTTATGATCAAATGATGATGATGATGATGACAGTTACTTAATCTCACTCCATTTTCGTCTTAAAGTGACTGTAAATGTCTTGCAATTAGAATAAATATCTGAAAACACAAACTAATCACTGCACCTTTTCATTATCTGATTCTTGCAAACTCTAATAACGCAACAAAAATGCAACAGGTCCATGCTAATGAATCAGACAAGGCTGAAATTACCTGCTGTAAATTCAAGTCTGTTGGGAAATATTAATAGCATTAATTTATCTGTCAGTCAATACAGTACAGAGTGGATACTACAAGAGATTAGTCCCTTGTGTGATTTCCCGAAGATGTAACACACTAAGCCTATCAAAAGGCCAGTGTTTCTCTGAGCACAACTAAATGATCATACTCCTCTCCAAGCGCAATGGGGGGAAGACATCTAGACCCTAATTAGCTTGCAGTGTCAGAGAAAAAGAACATGTAAGGGCCACAGCTATAGGATAGTCTGGCAGATGCTGAGATGAGCCTATTGCACATTTCACTGTAATGCGGACTATCCCATTGATGGATCATATTCATTACTCATTTTCCCTAAGAAAAATAAACACTCTCTATACTTTATACCTAGGTAATGGCAGTGCTTTATATTGTAGGAATATATAATTAAATGGGCATGCATAAGAAAGAAGTATCTTACTTTTTAACTATGAAATCAAAGCAAATATCTTGCTGAGGTTATACAAATATCGACCAGTGATGCTGACTTTTTACCTGCTTACATGAAGCCACAATCCTCAGATCTTTTTTTGCCTGGGTTTCAGTCATATTAGCTTTAATATGTATGATTTAATAATTGCCTTTAATGTCTGAAAATTAGCGTTGCCTTGTTCCAAGTGTAAAAACAAACATGATAATAAGGTCAATGAAACATTCTATAGAACTCTTAAGGGTTGTGTTCAACAGGATTGCTTAGTATCGTTAGAGCAAAATTATTTTATTTAACCTTGAAAATATGTGTCTTTGGTTCTGGTCCTTCTCTGCTTTTGATTTGTTTTTTTCAACACCTGTACCTAGACTGCCCCTAGATTAAATACAGTCTTCACCTTGCTTAGAGCGTCTGTAGAGGAGTCCTGTTCTCTCTGTCTGTTTAAACCATTGCAGTTGTCCCATACGGCCACACTATGCTATCTTTAAAGTTACCTATGCAAGTGTAATTATTTTAAGCTTGGTACAGCTAATTCAGGCATACAGTGCTAGGTGTTTAAGTGGGTCATTTATTCAGCCTAAATAATTCTTTGCGTGAAAAGCGACAGAAGTGTTGCTCCTGTTCTATCCACTATGATTTTTTTTTCGCTTCTTGCGCAGCGAACTGCGGATCTGTCTTCTCTGTTACATCTTCCACTAGGAAATAGTGTCTGTACGCGCGACATTAGGCATTTCCGCCACACCCTTAAATATGTATGACGGATCACAAGGACCACTTTTGAACACTGGAGGCTGTAATTCAGTTCAAAGTACCTTAGCAGAGGCGTCAAGTCGACTTTTACAGCAAAGTGCATGAGTCACGTTGCCGGAAGAGCAGGAGTTGCCGGAAGGGCTTCGGTGACGTCATCTGTTCGCGATGGGTCGCCTAGCCTCAGCTATCACAGGCTCTCAGTGGTGATCAGGAATTATTTTAATGGCGATCTTCATAGTCAGCACAGGAGAAAACAAGCGTTTCCCTAGTAGAGCTGATATGTCGCTCACTCCTGTCTATTTGTCTATTCCTCACACCTCAGTAACGGTTCCTTTTTTTGTTTTGGCACATTTCAGCCCAGTCTGCTATTTTCTGAGGCCAAATGGGTCCTTTAAAAGCTGTTGCAGTCCACAGAAGTGCTGAATTTCATAGAAAACCACTGCAGAAGGAAGGCAGGCAGGCAGGCAGATGGGAGAAGGTCCTCCTTGTTAATGAGGCTCTCCGGCAAAGCCCTACCCGCTCGGCTGATGTACTGTATGGGCGCACGCTGTGTTTTTGAGCAGACAGGAGGAGGGTGGGGGGAAAAAACGAGGGGTTAGGCAGAGAAGAGCACTTTCTCCGGCCTCCTCTACCGGAACGCTCAGCGACGGAGGTCCCGTGGAGCGCGGCAAGCACGGCACCACCGCCGCCGCGCTGGAGATGATATCAACACGTAGTGGTGATGGAGGCGCATACAGATGCAGGTTCGGCTGAGCGTGAAAAACAAAAAAAGAAAAAAGTTGAATAAAATATGCAACAATGAAGGAGGATAGGGAGTTGGGGGCCCAGGGACTTGGGAAGCCTCCATGCAACACTGAGCACATGGATGCCAGGCTGCGTGCGGAGCAATAAACAGTTTATTATAAAAACAGCGTCCTGCTCTTTGTTCGCACAGAGAGGGGGAACAAATGGCTCTACTCTGTCATCGTGGGCCATCCATCACCGGCTCTGCAGCCTGCCCGCGTCTGATTGCCGTTAAACATCTTTGGTAGCCCGAGATTAAATCCCCTTTTTTTTCCGTTTTTGTTTAAACAAAAATGATGTGCTTTCTTTGAAGCTGAGGGAGGAGAGTCATTTGGGGGGGGGGGGGGATCCCGTTTTTTTTTTATAGCCGGAGTGGTTTTTTGCCCCCGGGGGCTGGGCGGCAGCGGGGAAAAAGCGATGCTCAGTAGCAGAGGCGGGGTGGTTTAAACATATATTAATAGCAGC
>JAODLD010000002.1:22783834-22809870 GCA_026781065.1 Mormyrops boulengeri
CCCCCCCCCCCCCCCCCCCCCCCCCCCCCCCCCCCCCCCCCCCCCCCCCGCCCCCCCCCCCCCCCCCCCGGTTTTTTTTTATAGCCTCAATGCTTTTTTGCCCCCTGTGCCTGGGAGGCAGCGGAGAAAAAGCGATGCTCAGTATCAGAGTCGTGTTGCTTTAAAAAGATCTTCATCGCAGCAGCAGTCAGCAGAATTTTTTTTTCCTTTTCCAGGACTCTATTCGAGCCCTTTTTTTTCCCACAGCCCTGCCCCCATGATAATTCAGCAAGCTATACATCAGTCTAGCATCCTTCTATTCTACATTATTGTTTTATGAATAATCTTACACCATGATCTGCCCTGTAATAGCACGTCGGGGAGCACTGTCCCATACAATCCACTCCCCCTCCGGACTCGCCCTGCCACTGGCCGCCCTTGGTGCTCCCAGCGCCTCCTGATCCCACCGCCATGAGCAAGGTCAGATGAATCACCGTGCTGAGGAACCTCCGCATGGCCTGCTCTGACTCCAGCATCCTCCAGGTCCCTCATCTGCCACGCCGTGTGAGGGGACCCTGCGACAGACGCTTTATATTTCGCTTCATCGTGTTGTAGCCAGCTAGCGATACTCCTCAGTCCCTCCTCGACTGCCTATGAGGAGGTGAGAGTACAGGCTGGCGAAGAGGTAACGGAGGAAAACACAGGGGAAATTAACGCAGAACGGCAGTAGTGTGAATACGCTGCTCCTACCGTGCCCCCCTGCTGAGTATTAGCACCCTAAATCAGGATCTGTCCTGTTCCGGTGTGGCTGAGGGAGACGCAGACAGGCACTGCCGCAATCGCACACATCCTCTCATCTGCAAGCAGAACGGCCAGACCGGGCCATGCTCTTTGTCAGCCCAGCAAGCCACGGGGTGGCGTGGGGGCAGCGGTCGCACCGTGAGCAATCACAAGCGACAGCACATGGCATCTGTGCTTCGTGTGCCACCCCCCACCTCGCCGTACTGGGGGGGACGACGACATATCAGCGCATTTTGTTGAGTAGAAGGTAGAAGCTATGAATCAGAATTTAAGGAATAATGTTCAATGTTCGTTTTAAGGCTTCCAATTCAAGGGATGAAACTGCGATTTTATAGCTGCAAAGTGCACACAGTGCATTTCAACATGGTCTGTGATTTGGCCGGTTACACTTATGCATTAATGCCTGTAATTTCATTACTTTTATTACACACACATGCAGATACCTGACCAACCCTCGATCATTATGGCCTCTATATGATATCCGTAGCAAGTTCTTATAACATTTTCTGCATTTACACTTAAATTACATGCCTCTTAGGTTAATTGTAGGTTTTAAATAATGTGTACATCTTTGTCCTCCCAAGGCAGAGAAGATTAACCATTTTTGGAGCAGTTGACTTAGATCCAGCTACGCAAACTATCTGGCCAAACCCTCCACAATATCGTCAGTAGAAAAATGGTATTTTATAATAAATGTCCTCCACTTAATAGATGTCTCAGCACTGCGGGTTAATTTATGAAGGAACGCCGTACCTGGTGTTCAGGTAATAGCTTCAGGATGAGATATTTCTCATTGAGGAAATGTGTGTGTGTGTGTGTGTGTTTTTTTTTCTTCCCACAAGGAACAGGAGGCAGTGCATGATTATCTCATGCTCATTTCTGCATGTTCTGTGGTAAATGGCTTCATTTCCCGTATTATGCTACGTTAAGTGGAGCGCGAAAGGCCTGGCCCATATTGACTCTTTACTCCTATTGTACTTCCTACACCTCAGTCACAGGCACCCCATCAAGTTTATTCAAAATGTCTATCGATTTTCGTTACACATCTAGCTCCTTTTAAGATTAAATCTGAAGAAATTACACAGAGGGATCTCATGCTTGAGGGATAGCAAATAGTCTAACTGACCTTTTTTTTCTGCGGCGAGGAGGATATCATTCCAAACAATTTGTAGATTATTTCTTCTCCTTTGATTACACTCGTGGTTTTACTTGTGAGGAATGAGTGTCATACGCTCTTACTCTGCATTCTGATCAGATTTGCAGCCAAGACAGCGTAATGTGTTGTTTTGTACGTTGCTGTCTCCACATTGGATCTGCGGTACAACAATCAGTTGAGCACGACGGACACTGTGTTTTTATTTTGACGCGGTTTTGCTAACACTGTCCTATGGCTGAATTTTTTTATCAAGGTTCAGTGGAGCGTTCAGATTGATGAGCCCAACATCTGTTCTCACAAGCAATCTGCTTCTTGCGTGTGTCTCCCTCAAACTGTTGCTTTACTGGCACAAATTGCTGAAGCTGTACTGTGTCCTTTACAGCCCCAGCTGGGGACTTAAGCCACTGAGAAGCAATATTAACACAATTTAAAGGTCATTGCTAGTTTGGACAACATTACAAGGAATAATATTCATTGGAATCCCAACTACCTACTGAATTCTGGCAGCTTCAGCTAAGAAGGAAAGTGTTTTAAATGCTGTGGGAAGAAAATTTTGGAGTCCACCAACAATCCAAAATGTTCTTTGGGAGTAGGGCTGGGTGATATGGCAAAACATTTTATCACGGTAATTTTTTTTATCAATCAACAAATCATTATTTCTTTATTTCTAGGCTCTAGGTTCCTTGCTTAAAGTTACTTTGGAGTTCCCCTTAATCCGATTACCGAAAAAGGGCGACTGCGAAATGACGTTTCATAAATAAATCATATAAAAATAATTATTTGTTGGCCTTAACACTAGAAAACACCGACAGTATGGTTTGCTGGTGGGTTTTTCTGTCTAAGTCTTTCCCTGCCCATTCCAGGGCTTGGGTTTGACATTGCTGGTAGAGTTGTCAATCATCCCATTATGAAAAATAAAGTGCTAATTTCTAATGTTTGTAGCTGCAAGCGCTTGAATCCTATATGTTGTACTGGATGGCAATGCTTCAAGCGGTGAAATATGTTTTCAGTATCCCCAGTTTTATTTGGCACACGTTTTTGGTAAAGTTTACACTACAAAGCACCACTCTGTTGTGTGTCGGATTTTTAAATACAAAAAAGTACCACCACATCACCAATTTTACCTTGTTTATCCACAGTATCTCCTTTTTAAAAAGATGTTGCGGCTACTGACCTGTCGTTTTCTTCACCGACACTTGATGTTGGCTCTTAGGGGGAGTTTCTCTTCTGTGATATTATAATACCGTGGCGTACGGTGTGTTCCACTGGCTCAAACAGCCCCACTGTACCTTTATTGGCCATAGGTCAGGGGTGGCCAATCTTATCCCGAAAGGCCCATAGGGTGTGCAGATTTTCGCTGCAACTCCCAGATTAGATTACTTATTAGAGGACTGATTGGCTGAAGAGTCCTCACACCTGGGTTTGAACAGCTGACCTAAAGGTTACCCCAAAAACCCACATACACACTGGCCCTTTGCAGATAAGATTGGCCACCTTTGGCATAGGTTGTCTGTTCATAAAAGTCTGCCATGCTATTGGTTGAAATTGCGTTTGCTTCTGCAATCTGATAGACTGATGTGTGCTGTCAAGCAAAGTTCCTTATCGACTGTTTAGCAAAATTTCTCATTTTCTTATAGTTTAAATTTTATATGACGATAAGTCGATATGTTGTATTAAAGCACACTTATGGGAAGCAAGACTGAAGCTAGACTTACATGGTTCAGTGAGGCCAGACTTCTGCTACGTGTTGAGTAGACATTTTACATGAATGAATTTAATCAAAAGCATTAATAATCACAATAACAGCCTATGATATCAAAGAGTTCCACTTAGGCTTCAATAAAAAGGTTTGGATTTGCATACTATGGGCTTAGGGTATCTTTAAAGTCCTAGAAATACTATGTGTACCGGAATTTGGAGGAGGATGGTGAGCCAGCAGGGTGGCCATACTCTCCCTGCGCGCGTGTTGGTGGGAGGCAGCCCATAGGGCCGTCACGCCCTGCTCCCTGGGATCACGTTCCTTCGCTTGATCGTGACATCTTATTTGTGGGTTGTGCTGCAGAGCAGGAAGTGAATCCTGGGCCGGGATGATAACTAATCCTCCACAGCTGCAGGCTGAAAAGACGTTCTGGAACACTTCCACGCGTGATCCCTCCAATGGAAAGCTTCCCTCAGATGTTCTCACCCCCTGCGGGGCATCAGAGGTCCTCAGAAATGGCGAAGAAAGGAAAACGAATGGCTGGCCTGCTAGGATATGAGTAACGAGAGAGAAAGACAGCCCGTGTCAGAGGCGACCAAAGGAGCCGCAGAGGGATGACAATCAAGATGACACCGCTGGATGAAAACCCCCCTGCGGCCTCACGACCCTATTTTCAATTGGCCTATCACCCGAGGCACCTGAGGCAATGGCAGAAGCACATGTGGTGTCTGCCTCCATTCGTTTGTCCGACCGCCCTGCCCACAGCAATGACTGCCACCACCCTCGTGGTCCGAAAGGCTGCCAGCAACACAGCATCCATGTCTGCCCCCTCTTTGCCCTTATCGTGGTACCTCACCTAAAACGACACATGCGGGGGTCGAAGCCCAGTCTACCAATTCTTAACCAATAAGAAGATACAGGGGGATGGATCTGTTGTGGCTGCCTCAACAAGGCCTCCAGGCAACACTGGGAGAGCTCTGATGGTGCTGCTTCTGGTACACGTCGGTCTTCTTGGCACTAGATCCTGGATTCCTTCCTGCCAACCCCCTCCTTGTCTCAGCAGGCTATTAGTGAGAGCTACATCCATGAGCTGCCTAGATGGAAGAGTCCTGGTCTCCCTGGATCTCCGGGATGTTCTGGAGCACATGGGTGTAACACATACTTAGGGGAAACGTCCCTTTCAGATGTATGTTCAGAGAAGCGTAAATAAAGATAATAGGGTGTGACAACTGCATTAGCAAAGAGGATAAACTCAAGCTTTCATTAATGTATCTCAGTGAGAAGTGAATTGATTTTAAGAGTATCCAAACAGAAGTAGATATGGTATGTGGTAACACTATACATTAACTGCACCTTGATAATGCCTTTATAATGCATTTGCAGAATATTCAGTGCACCTTCATAATGCATTCGTAATGCATTGATAGAACATTCCTAAGCAGCGCGTGTTCCTTAACATACCTTATTAACAAACACTATTATATGATTATACTGTTTGTTATTAATGCATATCACATTTTAAAAGCCTTTAAAAGCATTATGAATGCAGTGCTTTAAGATCTGTTAAGGTGTACTTACATGCTGCTTAGAGATCTCTTAGAGATCCTCTGTGAATGCATTTTGAAGTTGCAGTTAATGTAAAGTGTTACCTGTTAAACTGAAGGATTTATAAGACCGCAGTCAATTTTATAACCAGGACAGGATTCATTATTTCAGGGAAAAGATCAGGGCTTTGTGTCCCAAGTTAAACCATTTCCTTAAAAGGAATTAACCCACTTCAATTAAATAAACAGCCTGTGTAAGTCTACTTCATTATTTACTTATGGCTCTTACTGAGTATTCACTGCACTGCAAAATGTGCCGGAGAAAACTTAAAAACTCTTGAATTTGACAATCAGGAACAGCTTGACCTGTTATGAGGAGTTTTATATTGTGTTATTCTTTAAATCCCCAGTACTGATTGTTAGCTGAAGCAGGCCTCTTTGTGCCTGTGCGAAGAAAAAGAATTCACTCCATGTTTGAATAAATTAGACTAGCAATCAAAGTTAATAATCATAATAACGTATATAAGGTTAATAATATACTAATCAAAAAATCTCTCCCGTGAACTTTTTCACTCCTACTACTGATATCTGCCTTGATGATGTGATAAAAAATTTTACAGTCTGACTGTGAGTGGAAATTATTGTATTAAACACTGTTCGCCTGATTCCTTCATTTATTATTCTGAGTAGTTGCACAAGGGGCTGCATAACTCAATAAAGAGACTTTCAATTGCTATTCATGCCCACAATCAGCCAACAAACTGAATGTTCTGTACAGGCTTGATTCGGGGCTTTCACTCTCCACGGGAGCTGGTCATGAATTGAGCCACAAAACTGGACTAGTGCAGACTGGAACAGAGGTCCAGTGTCAACCTTCAGGCATGGAACCGAAACTGCTGTGTGACGCATCTATCTTTCCCGCACGGCTCAGCCCTTGTAGTCTGGCAGCGAAAGGAGACAGGAACTGTCTCAGAGGACAATAGCAACAAGTCAGGATTGAGCTCTGTCCACTGGCAGTGAAAAGCAGTAGCCCCTGGCTTTTTCGGTGGGCACCCCCAGAGGGTTGAAAGACTCACATTACTTGGAAATGCAGGTGGTTTCATTTACAAGGGCTGCAATCCTACATTTGTGTAGACAGCAGGCCTCCCTCTTGTGGGTGACAGTACTCAAAGGCTACTGCAATATCTCCACAGGGAGGCGACGCCAAAGTCTGGCCTGCAGGCAAGTTGTCGTGACCACTGTGTGGGAGGCTGTGACTGACAGCCTTACCAGCTGTGCTATCCCATCCCTGTCATAGCCAGGGTTGCCAGATCAGTAATGGTGTCCCATTTCTGTCTCAGCCAGGGTTGTCAAACCAGTTGTGGTATCCCATTTCTGTCTCAGCCAAGGGTTGCCAGACCAGTTGTGGTATCCCATTTCTCTCTTAACCTAGGTTGCCAGACCAACTGTTACCTCCTGTATCTCTTTTAGCCAGGATTGCTAGACCACTTGTGGAATCTCATCCATTTATCATCCAGGATTGCTAGACCAGTTGCGGTATCCCATCTTTCTTTTACCCAGGGTTGCCAGACCGGTTGTGGCATCCCATCTTTCTTTCAGCCAGAGTTGCCAGACCAGTTGTGGAATCTCATCCCTCTTTTAGACAAGGTTGCCAGAATAGTTGTGGCGTTCCATCCCACTCTGGGCCAGGGTTTTCCACCCGACATAAGGCTGCTCCGAAACGACTGCAGTGCGTTAAGCTCATACTCCTCATATCTCCTCAGCTTTACGGCCTAATGTAATTGAACAGGGCAGGTCCATCAGAGGTGTCCATTTACACTACATTGGTTATACGTCTTGCAGTTCCTTTAGTACTCCTATGATCGGCCCCTATCATGATGTGTTGGATTGTAATACTGAAAATATTATTCTGCACCAGACCATGCTGCCCTCTTGCCATCACACCTCTCAGTGAGAAGAACCTGAGAATGATCCCCAATGTAACCCACACACACACCAACACCTGGTAGATCACCACACTTTCTGAACTATCACAAATTGTACCCTGGGGTTGAATTAGCATGCAGTCCTGCTGAGGCACGCTGACACGTTTTCAGTCATGTCCCACAATGGCACCGTAACACCTCTTTCCTCACGGCACGCTTGTTCCCAATCCGTCGTCGAGAAGCACTCTTACACCCCTGTGGTGCTGATTGGGGATTAGTTGCTGGTGCAAGACCTGCTCAACAGATCCCCAAAAATCCAATTACAGAATATCGTACACCCAGCACGCTTTTAACGTCTAAGATACCCCTAGAGATTCATATCCAGCAACAACTCCCTCTATAAAACTCATGAAGACTATCGTAAAAACCGCAAATTTCATTTGCACCAAATTTTAACTGAATGACTATACTTCACGAGTGTTCAGTAATTGCAGGGATTAGCACTGGGGGCATTAGGATCGTTCCATAACACCTCCAACACTAAAAGGCAAGTGTAGAGGAGAAAAAAGAAGCATGATGATAACATTTAATTGCATGGATATCGTTCTGCTTTTCTCCTTGGAGTCCCTGCTTCAGATAATGTCAGGTGCAGCTTCCACTGATTGTCTGTCCTGTATGTCTTAATTAGGACCAGTCAGATGAGATTCTTATGCAAAGCAGGTACAAAGCCCAAGTACAGGAGCGACTTTTTTCTGCACGCAGCTTAAAGCGATCGGCTGGTTATCAGTGCTGCACTTTACGTGTGATTTTTTTATAGGCCACAGACCAGTAATTGTTTTTAGAAAATGTCTGTAGTAGCCCTTTCATTTAAATATTTTCTTATGAGTTCTTTCACTGGCTAAAGCGTGTAATTAATTTCGTCTATCTGTTACTCACTTCTTATTTATACGACTTTACCGAGGTTAATATGTGAAGCACTGGAATTTCCAGAAGAAGTTTCAGATAAAACCAGCAGACCTTATCAGCCAATTTCAAATTGGTTTTTGGACAGTTGGCCTGGCTTGGTCTGCATTCCTCACAAACAGATCTGCTACCACAGCCGCTTTTGCCATCCACGACTAACAGATCTGCTGGTGATTAATGCCAGTGTGTTACATCCTGCAAAAATCAGTTTGCAAATCAGCTGAACATCTTCTACCGAACTTTTTACCCGGCAGCTTATTATTTGTTCTTTGGCTCCCGGTTCTGTTCTGATCCGCAATGTTTTGGAATGCATTGTGAAAACCTCTTTCTAAACTGAAAACTAAAGGCTAAAAACTTTCTAATGCAATTCCATTAGAATTTTCAGGTTTAGATGGGTTTATGGGCAGCTGAAGGTTTCTATTGGATTAGTTGAGAAATTGTAGCTGTACTACATCACTTAGTATCTGATAATTAATTCCGGCATGTTCAAACCAGCTGTGACTATGTGATAAGGGGAACTGGTTTTAACAAAAAATTTTGCCAAGTTACTCCTCAGTTTTCCCACCATAATATGTGACAGATGACTGATGGAGCACAGATATAGACACGCACACACGCACCCAGACCTGTACTCATGTCTTTGTGGGGACTGTTCATTCACTTCTATAGGCAAAACCCTAATACCAAAAATAACAACCTTAACTGCTACCCTACAATACAAATCATTTAGCTTTTTTGTTGGCAGAATTTTAGAAAATTAAATTAGTCCTTGTGGAGCCAAAAAAAATGGTCCCCCACAATGTGAAAGTAACAGGTTTTTATCACATTGTGGACACACGCATACACACATACGTTATATAGGCCGTTTACAGTGCACCGGGACACTCATACACTTTTAAGATCAGCTAATCCTGTGATGCATATCCACATGCTTGGGCTAGGGAATGTTGTGCTATTCCTAGCACACACTATGTGGGGTACCGCACTGCACAGCACACTGGCACACCGGCACAGACGAGGCTCTTAATCTCCAGGGCAAGACGTGTCACTCTGAGAAGTCTGCAGCCTCCCTGTCGGCTCCCCGAGGTAAACGCCGGTGCCTGGGGGGGGGGGGGGGGATGTGTAGCAGGATGTGCCTGGCATTGGTAAGTCACTGTACGAACAGGAGGTTTCAGAGAGGGGAGGGAAGGCGGGAGGGGGAGCTCTGGGTGGCATGTCTACGTCAGTGGGATGCAGACAGCCGGCCAGAACTCCAGGCCCTGTGCGAGGAGGGGGCAAGTGATAGACTCCGGCCGGCTGAATAGGGGCCGCTAGATACCTGCAGCAGTGCCAAGCCGTTCATCACTGGGGCAGATAGCGTCAGTAATGAGTGAGACTCACGGTCATTAAGTAAGTGCTGCTTCTTTTAAAACACTGGGTTCCGGGGACCGTCCAATTCAACACCATGTACTTGGTTTGTGTAGACTGACGTTTGATACGGAAAACGTAGCCTGCCACTTGAATGACGGCACGGCTCGCTTACACTGTGATATGATCTCCATAATCTGCTGGCACAGAGGCTGTAAACATGGCTGATACTGTATAGCAGTCTGCGATAATAACAGCCTATAATAATGAGTGAGTCACGTCATGTGACCCTCGCCAAAACTGATAGGTCATTGACTCACCCAGACTGACGCGCCATTTCTAATCAATTCAAAGCAGATTGAAAACAAACTGTAAACTGTTAGAAATTTAAAGAGCATCATTGCTTGGATGGAGGAGATGATTTTCTCTATCATTTTTTAAATCCTAACTAAATCTTATGGATCAGGATCAGCAGGTGGGTGTTAAGCAGAGGGGACCCGAGAAATGTACTTATGGAAAGAAAAACTGTGGGTTCAAACTAAAAATAATTTAGATTAATGCCATCAGTTCCTGAAAGCTCCTTCGACTCATGTGTCACTCGACCTAGTGCTGGAATCGCAGCGAGGTGTGGTAACTCATGGAGCAGCAGCGATGAACCCGGGAGGAGTGTTCCTGAATAGTGAATAATTATGGCAATTAAGGATAATTAAGGATGATGAAAGTGTGGACATTTCCCGTGTAAGCAGTTGCATGTAAGCACCGTAACGGTTTCTACAAAAACAGTCAAAAGTTTGGACACACCTGTTGAAAACCTTTCATTTTTTAACAAGATGACTCTAAACACACTTCAAGGTTATGGAACAAGGAAAGAATTGGAGTGCTGTGACAGATGACCTGGCCCCCACAATCCCCCCACCTAAACCCTATAGAGCTTCTTTGGGATGAGTTGGATCGAAGAGTAAGAGCAAGGTGGCCAACTTGTGCCCAGAACTTGTGGAAACTCCTTCAGGACTGGTGGAGAAGCATTCCAGGTGGCTACATCTGGAAGCTGGTTTAGAGAATGCCAAGAGTCTGCAATGCGGTCATCAAAGCAAAGGGGGGCTATTTTGAAGAGTTTAAAATGTGTTGATGTTGAACACTCCTCTTGTTCGTTGCAGTATTTGATATGTGTTATTTCATTACCTTTTAGGCATTATACTATAAGGTGAATAACATAGCTACAATTGAGACAAATGTGTTAATAGCAGGTGTGTCCAGACTGTTGATGAGTGCTGTAAATCTTTGTACAATCTGTCAAGAATGGTTAAAAATTAGTCCTTTATTAACATCACCGGTCTTGTAATGTTCATACATACAGTAATTGTGGTGATGGACTGGCATCCCATCCAGGTTATTCTCTTGCTATGTGTCCATTGCTTCCCAGGGTAGAGCTTCAGGCTCCCCACCAGCTGGGAGTGGATTAGCTGTTGGATGGATGGATGGATGGATGGATGATATCGTTATTAAAACAGGTTGCAATGTAGAGAATGGCAAAACGCATGCAGCCCTTTTGCTGTTTTCCACTTGGGGAGGCTGTTAAATTTCGTAGCAGCATAGAAAGAAACGCTTTGCAGCACTACAGATCGCTAAATGAGGAGCGCTGATGTAATCCCCCACAGCGATTATCTGTTGTGTCACTGTGGCTGTGCTTCTGAGGAGGACGAGGCTGAAGCAAGCCTGGAGCAACGGCGGGGGGGGGGGCATTAAGAAAAGAACAGAAAGGGGACGAGTGGGAGGGAGGGATAGAGGCGAGGGATGAGGAGGAAGAAGAGAGCTGAGTGAACTGACTTTTCTTTTTTCTGCAAACCGTCTCCACTGGGGCGATGTGTGTTCCTACTTAACTCAAAAAAAAGGAAAAACGTTTAGCACAAGTATGGGAGGTGAAGATACCGAAATCCCATAATTACTTTACCGTGGGGTGAAAACAAGACTAGAGGGCAAATCATTTACATCATTTTTTATATAATTTGAGCTCTAGCTGCTGCACAATAGATTCACCTGCCGCATCGGAAATTAAATGCCCCGATCAGGACAGCTGCGGTTTTTGATTTTCATTACCCAAACGTTAAAAACGGTAACCAACATAGACCGAAAAGTAAGAAACGCCTTGGCGCAGCACAGATGTCCAGCGGGACGCCGGCGGACCCTAAAAATGATGGCAGACGTCTTTTTCCGTCTCTCTGCAAACTGTCGCTATGCCTGCCAAAGGGATTGTTTGTGCACTTGTGAGTAAATATGTCTTCTTTAAATCCACCGTGACACATGAGGATTGTGTCTCGATTATGAAAATTGATGATGAGCTTTTGCCTCCACCTCCCCAGCCCACCCCAAACCATAAAATGGCCCTTGTTTATATCCAGTGCCATTCAGCCAGCAGCGCTTTCATTTAATTACAGAGCAGGAAAGGAACAGAGGAGCTATGAGCTTTCATTATTTCCCCACATGCACTGTGAAATGGTTTTTTGTGCATCAAGTTCAGTCGTGGGGGAGGGAGGAAGATGAAATCTTAAGTGAGACAAGTGGAATGTTTTCAGGGAGCTTGTGATGATGGTTACATCCAGATGGTCAATGGACCAGGGGGTGTGGCAATGAAGAGGCGTTCCAATGGAGAGGTAACACTTTCGAAGATGCAGACAGGAATGCTGTGAAGCTCGGAATACGGGCTGGCGAGAAGAGGCACGGTTTCCGCGGATCCTGAGCCGGCCCAGGCAGAGAATGCGGTGCGACAAACTCCGAGCTGCTGTGGGGGTAGGGCCCATCATGCAAACGCCATGGTTTCCTCTGCAGCTGCTATAGTGCCAGAGGTTCCCGACCACCAGGGGATGCTTCCATGCCATCATGAGCGATAATGCGGCAGTGCCGGGGAATGGGACTCCAGCAAACACACAGTAGAACAATTGG
The DNA here is from genome assembly GCA_026781065.1 of Mormyrops boulengeri. Taxonomy (NCBI): domain Eukaryota; kingdom Metazoa; phylum Chordata; class Actinopteri; order Osteoglossiformes; family Mormyridae; genus Mormyrops; species Mormyrops boulengeri. The sequence continues at coordinate 22,796,189 of JAODLD010000002.1, forward strand.
GGGGGGCGGCATTTTTTTTTAAGTGAGCATCCGATAAGGGGGAGTGTTTTAACCCTGCACTTCAAAGGCTGGCTCTGATCAAAAGCAATCAGTTTCTCAATCGAAGGGAGAGTCGTTGAAGTCTGAGAGCCATCCATGTCCTGACCCTCCAAGGCGAAACCAGACTGGGATGCAGTAATGTGAAAGAAGGACAAGCCTGTGAATTACTGCACACAAGCATCAAGAGATGATCTACTTATTTGTCAAATAAAAGACATTGTCCTTCATAAATGCGCCCATGCAGATGGATTTTGTTCAAGGACAAGTGAAGGTCAATCAGAAATACCTGCTCGGTTGGTTAGAATCTTAATTTGTCTTTGTTTACCTGAGCCACTTTTGTCAACGTAATAAATTGCTGGTTTACAGTTTCTGCTGTTGTCCAGCAGTGAAGCCCTTTTGCCTGGTTCCTTCTGATGATATGTAACTTTGTTTCCCTTTGGTATTTGATTGAATGAATTAATGTTTTTAATGATTTTTGCAAATATAACTATATAGTTTTGGTTGGGTTTGAGTCTGCGTTTGCATATTGTCTGCTGCGTTTGTCTGGACTTCTTGTTAGCTTTTGTTTTGTTTACTGGTCTAATAGGGACTATGCATATTAGCAACATTCCTGTAAATATGCCCAAGTTGGCCAAAAGGCTGGTTTTCATCTGTAGCCCCCAAGTAGTTCTTTTGAGAGAAGTGCGTGCGTTAATGTTCACCATGTTCAACCTTATGCAGCATGGATCTCAGAGTACACTGCAGATCTCTGCAAGCCTGATTGGAAAACATTTCTTTTAATGGGTGGGCAAATGGATAGGTGCTTTGACACCATAGACTTTTTAAATGACCTGCTATCTTCTGCATCATTTTTATTCCAGTCTGCTCCCAGTTCTCCAGAGGCGTTTATGCCATCTTCGGCTTCTACGACAAGAAGTCCATGAATACCCTGACCTCCTTCTGCGGTGCCCTGCACACCTCTTTCGTCACACCGAGCTATCCCACCGACGCAGACGTGCAGTTCGTCATCCAGATGCGTCCCGCCCTGCGAGGTGCCATTCTCAGCATGCTGTCCCACTATAAGTGGGAGAAATTCGTCTACCTGTATGACACAGAGAGAGGTGAGTGACCAGCCCACTCGGGGCCCTCGTAGCATCAGAAGCCGTCCAATGTACTGCCCGATACACTGACGACCACCTGTACATCACAAGGCGAGTCAAGGACAGTTTGATATTGGGGCAAGGACACAAATTAATTATTTAAATGCTATTTATGGGGGGGGAGTCAAACAACAGCAATTAAATATGACCATCAACTGAGATAAATGGACAGAGAGATGTAGGAGAATCAGGTAATAAGGAACAGGGCAGCAGAGGCCGACGGTTTGTATCGCTTCAGATTTTGTTTGTTATGCTGAATTATCTTCAGGATTAAATGCAAAAAAAAAACTTAATTATCTAGTTAATGAGGCAGGAAAATGAAAAAATATCACCGCAGGTGTGATTGGTAATTTATAGTCAGTCACATCCGTCACATATAAAGTCAAATTTTGAAATCCTGATTAAAATATAGATTAATAGACATGTGGATATACATATATTATTTTGTGTATGGCATAAGGGGAGGCTTATCCTTTTTATAATATTTTCTTGTCATATAGGATGTAAAATGTCTTTGAAGGCTTTTCCAGCTACCAGTGAAACCAAAGTAGAGTCTGAAGTTCATTTTCTAGCAGGAATCTGGCAACCACTGACTGTCACAGCCCTTCTAATCTAGCATTCTTTATAATCAAGTGTTAGCTGATATTATGAAGATCAAAAGAAGGACTGAAACTGACGCACAGCGTTCCCCTTCAGAGCCGCCCCTTGGGTGTCTATCATCGTTATCATCACACAGTGACGCTGAGGTTTCTCTGGGTCATAATATTAACAAAAAGGGTTGCAGTTTTCAGTCCTTCAAAAGTGTCAACACTTTTCAACTGCATTGTTATTCTTGTCTCTGTTTTACTGCTCTTATCTGGCCTCTGAAGGGGTACAGAGGTCATTTTCTCACCGGTCGACCAAACAGCACAATGATTCAGGGCCAAACCCTACGGATCAATACAGACTCGCTACATCTGTGTTACATGTCTTACGGGTCACGTGCCAGTCATTGTGCAAGTGCCAGAGCAGAGGGATGTTGTATCTTCTCTATGTCATCCTCATCACCGTTGATTTCTCTGCATAGACTCCTCTTCGTGCAGTAACACTGTAGAGATACAGGCCTCAGCCTTTGCCATTGCAGGCTTTTATTCCTGACAGAAAAACTCCCCTCCCATATACACGCCATTCCTCTCAATGCCCCGACCTGCACTCTGCTCTGTGAGGACGGGCCGACTCTTCCACTCTTCCCCCGTCATGCCAAATGAGCCGAATGCACACATCGGGGTGCCGGGCCCCAGAGAGACCCTGTGCGACACAAGTGTTTAATCCTCAGCGGTTCTTGGAAAACGTCTGCGGCTAATTGGATTAGACAAAAGGGAGGAGGCGGCAGCTTGGCTTCCCGTGACATTCATGGCTGCGTGTCCTTCAGGCGGCTGGGGCACAGGCATGGGATCTGTCCAGCTCCTGACCAAGGAGAAGAGGGGGGGCAGCCAGGGAGCCCGGGGTTTGTTCTGATTCATGTATAGCAGTGTTTTCCAAACCAGTGCTTAAGGACCTGCAGACAGTCCACATTTTTGCTCCCTCCCAGTTCCTGGTAGGGAGCAAAAATTTGGACTGGCTGGCAGGGAGCTGGGAGGGTGCAAAAATGTGGACTGTCTGGCAGGGTGCTAGGAGGGAACAAAAATGTGGACTATCTGGCAGGAAGCTGGGAGGGAGCAAAAATGTGGACTGTCTGGCAGGGAGCTGGGAGGGAGCAAAAACATGGACCATCTGTGGGTCTTAAAGGACCTGGTTAGCAAACACTGATGTACAGACTAGGCTAGCCTGATGCAGAAGGCAGCTTTTTTTTTTTTTTATACTGTATATTTTATAATAGAGCCGTGTTTTCTCTCAGCCACACCCTGGATGCTGGATGTCATATTAGCAAGAGCACCAGTCCCAAAAAAGAGCGGGTTTATGGCGTCAAAAGCAGTGGCGGCTTTTCCTGGAAGGCTGACTTAATGTATGACAAAGCCCCAGCTTATCAGAAGCCTGAATCTGCCCACCCAGGATGTGCAGTCAGCAAGTCGGCAATAAACAGGAGGAACGGAGGCATCGAGAGAGCCCTGCTCACTCTGCAAGTACCATCTCTGAAATAACAGCCTGTTTTATCCCCCCACCGACCAAATGATCTATCAAACTGAGCACGAGTGCATAGTAATACTTCACAATAAGTGTGAATATCGCATCCATGTTCCACGGTGCCCACCACACGGCATGTATTTGTGTGGATGTGGGTGTGCTGTCATTACTTTGTCCGCAAAAAGCCACCTTCACATTTTCCTGCTTTCGAAAATGCCGCTGCCGTTCAGCATCCTCTGGTGGACAAAAATAATGAAAGTGAGAGGCGGCGATGCCTGTGCCGCGCAGGGGTCAGGAAGTACGTGCCATGTGGTGTCCGCGGTGGCGACGAGTGACCGGTGGCTGCTTACAGCTCTCTTTTTGTTTTTGCCCTCTTGTTTATGGCCCTAGTTGCTGTTTGGTTGGTCCATCCATCTTCCAAACTGCTTAATCTCGCCAGAATGGCAGGGGGGCCTGGAGCCCATCACAGGCAGGGGACGACCCTGAATGGGAGGCCAGTCCATCATAGGACGCGCACACACACACACACACACTATCATACTCTGGCCAGTTTACAGATGCCAGTTCACCTAAGTCAATGGTTCTCAATCCTGTTCCTGGTGCCCCCCCCCCACCAGAATGTTTTCATTCCAACCCTCCTTTAATCAGGCTTATGTGGTCCTTAATAAGCTCATAATGAATGTGGCAGGTTGGAAGCAGTGTGGGTTGGAATGAAAACAACATTCTGGCAGGAACAGGACTGAGAACTACTGACCTAAGCACTGTTGGACATTTCAGATCCAGAAGCTACAAATCCACACCGAGGCAGAAACAAAATCTTGGTCTGGATTTGTATCTTCTGGCCCTGAAATGCCCAACACCACACCTAAGTGCATGTTTTTGGAGGAAACCGGAGTATCCAGAGGAAATCTTCCCGTTATTTTGTTCACAACTGATCCTTGAGTTAGTGTCCTGACAGCGTACTACAGGCTCTCCGAACAGCCATACTTATCCTGTCTCCATAACCGTACCTGGTCTTGGAATCGTCGTCCCGATAAGCCAAAGCCTCAAAACGCTGGCCGCATCTGTCGGGGTTCTCCTGCCACTGCTGGCGACCGCCGTTGCAGACTCCAGCGCAGCGCTCAGCTCAGGTTGAGATGAGAACGCCTTTGGGTCAGAAATAAATAGTACAGGGAGGGAAAAGTATGGCGTGTCCTGGGCATTACTTTTAGAGTGACCCTAATATGGCATTACATGTTTAAATATAGCCAATTAATTTAGGTTGTGTTGAAGAGGTCAGATGCTCCACTACCATCCTGTAGGCAGTGTCACTGTTACTCGGTTAATATCACAATCGTCATTTTAAAGATGAAACTAATTTTACAGCCAAATGTTATGTTGATTATTCTGCTGATCTATAGCAAGAAACAACTATTTTGACCCAAATCTCTTTTAAATGACATTTTTTATTCCTTTGTGGTTTAGAAAATGTATAATATCTAAACAAATCTTAAAGAATATCTATTATGATAATGGATTTTTTGTGCTAACATTAGTATATTATCTTCCTGTAGTTTAATTTAGCTAATATATTTAGGAGAGGGGAAAAAATTGCTTTCAAGCAGGGAAACTAATTGGTAACAATGGATTACATATCAGGCTTTCGATGGATGGTCCTCTGTCTGCCAGGAATAACAACTATGCTCTTCATCTAACTTGGAGGAAAATAGGTTTTTATTCCATCACAAAAATGAATGTGACACTGGACCAGGGAGCATAATAGCTTTTTAGCAGTTTAAAAAATGGCCCAAATCACTATGAAATTGCTAGGGGCTTGGAGTTTTTGACCATATATTCTGGAGCTCTGCTGTGGCAAGTTGGTAAACAGCGGCCTGTCTTTTTGCGGGGGCCGTGATCGAGTGCTCGCGTGTTCCTTACTGGGGTGTGTGCTCTCCCATGAGTACTCTGCTTAACCAACGCATTCTGCGCATAGCGAGAGGTCAGCCATGCTCTAGGCTAATGTGACATCATTTATCCAGCCCTGCATGGTGCTGGGGGGAGGGGGGCATGCAATGCCAAAGACATGGACAACAACATGATTTGCCGGTTTCCTACAGTATAATTCTATTAAGGGCTGTGCAGCAATTTCATAAGGAGTGCTTTTACACCTACGCAGTGCTTTCACATCTCCAGGGCTGTCGGATCTCACTGCGTCCTCGCAGATCGGCCTTAATGTGGTCCAAATGCCTGAGACAGAATGTCGCATCCAAACATGATGCGTCCTGATCGGATTTTAAACACAGGACATTTTTCAGACGCGCTTCATTAATGATTGCCACATGGCACTCTCGACTCTACGGGGGGGAGGGCAACAGTCGCCCCCAGCAACAGAACTCTGACCCTTCCAAAAAGTGTTACCCAGGAACCGCATACTGGGAATGTAAAGAAATGGGGAATAAAAGAGGGTAAGGGGGAGAAAAGCAGTTCCTTTAGGCCACAATTGTCCCATGCATTCCAGGCTAGCCTGAGACTGAGAGCTGGCCACTAATTATGAAGGCACTGGGCACATCAGATGGATGAATGCTTTGTTATTTTGCTCATTAAGGTTCCCTATACCTCGTCTGGACTGCCTTTCATCTTCCTTTAGAGAGCTTCCTTTCTTAGTTAGAGCATGACTTTTTCTGTTGTCCAGATTGTTTGTTTGTTTGTTTTTTTTTTTGTATTTGTCCTTTTTCAGTCGACAAGGAAAAGGGGCTTACAGATCTTCAGGAGCATGAATCTTGTCAGATGTATGTGAAGGGAAAGCAGAGGGCAAAGGAGGGTGGGAAAGTGAAGGTGCTTAACCCCCGCCCCCCCTGCCCCCGCCCCTGACGCACCTTCTCTGCAGTCAGGTCGGCCCTGATAGCTGCGGGCCACCGCAGTACCAAGGGATGATTACGGCCTTTATTGTCTCTCCGAGGCACAATCAACCTTAGCGTGTCTCTGATTCAGCACTCTCACCCCCACTTGATTTATGTGCCCCCCTCACATGCTGTATTTATGGCTGCGTGCCTGCACAGCACACCCGCATTTAGGTAAAAAAAAAATTATAATCACCTCACCGACTGCCTGACGGCATAAAAGCACCTTGCTTTCAACACCTGTGGTTGATATTTCAGGAGAAGTAGTGGTGATATTTTCTGGGGGAGAGTCCTGGATGCTATGCATTGAGGTTAGGGATGACCTTTGTAATGTGGGACTATGCTGGCTACACCTGATAATGTCACTGCTCGGGCTGCACCAGTGATGTCACTCTGCTTGGACTGTACCTGGTGATGTCACACTGCTTGGGTTGCACCTGATGATGTCACAATGTTCTGGAGGTTCCTGATGATGTCACACTGCTCTGGATGTACCTGATGATGTCACACTGCTTGGGCTGCACCTGGTGATGTCACACCACTCGGGATGCACTTGATGATGTCACACTGCTCTGGTTGTACCTGATGGTGGCATACTGCTTGGGCTGCACCTGGTGACACGCAGACCGATGCATCATTCACCTGCCCCTCTCTGCAATACCCTCGCCACCCTCGCCACCCTCACCATCAAGCTGACAGTGTTCATTAGTGGATGACTCACGGGCGGTAAGCGATACAGGCCATAGAGGTAATGCAAATGTTTAAATCTCACTCAGAAACAGTTACGCTGTGGTTACAACACACAGGTGTCAGCTTGCCCAAGTCTCAAGGGTGGTGATATGCATTTATACACACAGCATACTGCCCAGTGTGGGAGGAAGAAGAGTCAAAATGCTTTCAGCCTTATGTTACTGCTCGTCCTCTCCAATGACGCATGAATATTCAAATTACTTTTGCAGAATAATGTCTTCTGGGATACAAAGCATCAGTTTCTGTGCTTCCCATGTAATGTGCATTATCTATCTGTTTTAATGTGTTGTTCTTAAAACGGTACATATCATTAGACAATATTATGCCTATGAATATACCAATTTTATTTTAATAACCAGGTGTAACTGTACTGGCCTGCCATCTTTACCAACCTACCTGTTTTGACAGTACACCTCTGAAACCACCAGAGGGCTGAGTTAATATTTTTAGCACCTGAACACAAACTTAGGGGTCACCCTTCACTAGCTATTAATTAATGTTTATTGCCTTTCCTTCATATGAACTCATCAAGAAGTAGAGGTAGTGATGACATGTTGGTAACGCACCAACTGGATCCTGCAGTGAGCCTGACCAGGCAGTCAACAGTGTGCAAATTAAATGCCATGCTTAACGATCACTAATGAACAGGTGTGTGTAGTCACGCACACACATGGGGATTTGTATCCATTCCAAAGGGTCCTTGGATCTGGGCATCATGTGCTCAGTATAAGAGTATAAAATCACAGCACCAAATCAGTATTCCTGTCACTAAAAACAAAATGTTTATGTACAGTACATAAGTGACATTTAGACATTTCAGAAGAGTTTTTGCCATTTTGCCGGAAAGGTTAAAGGCCTTCAGTTGCTCTTATTGTTAACATTTTGACTGTTGTTGCTTGAAGCTGAATACCCACCACGTCTCTAATAGACTGAAATCGAAATATTTTCTGAAATCATTTACTTATTTTGTTGTTAACTGGAGAATGTCCTGGCTTAAAAAGGAATTTACAGTCAAATCGCATTTTAAGGTTTGACATTTTACATTTCAGTTTGTTTTTAATGTCCTTCAGTTTAGACCATTTGTGCATTGCCTGATATAATGAATTCAGTTTATTTATTAAAAACTTATTATGCTCATTCGTTAGTAGATAAAGCATATTTGGCAGTGTAAAAGCTGAGATTTTTGCTGTGTATTACTATCACTGCATTATTAACTGCTAGTTCTTATATATTTATTTATGTATTATAATTAGAAAGGGAATCGTTTTCTGCATTTTTCCCAATTCCAGCTTACACCTCTGCCTTTTAACAGATTTTGCACGCGTGTGTTTTATGAACATGTTAAAGTTTTGAATTTTCGGCATTTTAGTCTTTGCTGCCTGTTGACAGCAAATATTTCGTGCCTATGTAACGCATTAACCCAGTGCCATGAAGCATGCATCAGTTTATACCGCAGCACTCAGTGTCGCCTGGCTGTGCATTAAAGTCAGATAGGTGAATTTTAAGCTTGCTGCATATACAGCAAACAGTCCTTCTACATGGTGCCCTAAAAGCTTTTCATTAGCACAAAGAACACGACAGAGGTCAAATTCCCCCAGGCGTGAAACCGTCCGAATTACCGTTTGAGCTTCCGCACGTGTCAGAATGCAAAATAAATGTCTCCATATTTTCAGGAACTATTTCTGTGTTTTATTGCAAAGCATTCTCTACAAAGAAATCCCTACAGGATGGTCTGATTTGATGTTGTGTAATTAAGATGGTTCAAGCAATACGTGGGTAAGGGCTAAGCAGAATGACCCCTTCTCAGCATACAATGCAACGTGGCCATGCCAAATCAGGCTAGATGAAATCCAGAAAACACCTCCTATTATGTCCGCTCCATCAGCCAGGGCTGCAGGCTGCATCAGCTAATGTTTAAAACTGGGGAGGTCCGATAACAAACATGTTACCAACAAGACATTAAAGCACAATGCTACAGTCAGATTCACCATTTAACAACACACAGAACACTGTTTAAGAAACGGAGAAGCTCAATACTAATCTTTCAAAATTTATTTACATTTTTCGGAAGCATATTTTGCCCAAAATACCATATTTCCTAATTCATGTTATGTGAAGTTGGCAGGCATTGGCAAACATATGCGTTGAAAGTTAATTTGGCTTAAGTTTGCATATATTTAAAAATATTAATTATAATATTTGTGCCAGTGATTATCAATATGTACAACCCTGAATATGTTATGCAGTGGTGCCAGGCTTTGATTCCACTTCAACCTAAAAACGGTACCACTTCAGATAAGTGATAAGCTAATAATTTGTTTTACGTCCATCATGATTAGGTCTTATATGCTATGGAAGTTCAGCTACAGTAGATGTATCCCACTGTTTACATTTTGACTGGTTTGAAGTGAAGGAAATGACTACTAGATATCTTTGTGGGTCCTCCTCACCAGACAAGACTAATCAAACAGTGGTAAATGAGTGCTCTGTGCCAAAAAGTCTAGATTAATCAAACAGTGTTAAATGAGTGTTCTGTGTAACAGCCAAAAGGCTAATTAACATAACGTGGGAGAGAGGGCCAACACAATACTTATGCCTCATTTAACATACATCTTCACTGGACTGAACTGGGTTCAGGCTAATCAATTAAAAGCTTGAGATTATAAATGATGTCACTTCTTGCAACACAATCATTTTTTACACTGCTTGCACTTTCTCTCTTTTTTTGTCATATCCCACAAAGATCCAATGCCCATGGGTCAGGCTTCCGGCAAGGTTTGGGTGTGAGAATGACTATGAATGACCCAACACTGCAGAATGTTAGGAGACAGCCTGAAGACCAGGGCTTTGGCTCAGTGCTAAACCTAGTAAATTATCAACAATGACCTTGTTTATTCCCTTTTTGAGCCAAAAGTGCTACTGGCAGGTTCTGTTAGTATCACAAGACAGAGCACAGCAGGAATGAGGCCAGTATTCTTGTGAATGGGATGATTAAGGAGAGAATTTTCTTTTTTATCATCCTTATATTGCTGCCATGTTCCACAGTGTGCTCGTACATGCATTCCTCTGTGCTAAGAATGTGTGCAGAATTATTGATCTTCTGAAATGCATTTCAATTACCCACAATCTTAAAAAAATGAAATAAATTACCAAAGGAGGTAAAAGTAAACATGAAATGGACATAAAGACATTATACCAACAGATTTCACATTTAGGTCCCCATAATCAAAATCTAAAAAGCCCTGAAATCTCTAAAACAATTAAGCATAAATTTAAGCACAGCTTTTAAGTTTATATTTTGAGGCTCAACATTAATAATGCTAAGCAAATTGGAGAAGTCTAAAAACTAAGTTTGTCTTGCCTTCAGGGCATGGTGAGTGACTTGGGACTCTACCTGGAAAGGCTCCTTGTTTTGCTAGCATGAGCGCAGTGTGGGCTTCAGGTGAGACGCTGGAGAACCTCATTAGCAGGGGAACTGTAGCGCAGCGAGCAGCACGCGCCTGTAACAGATGGCGAACGCTCTGACTCTGGAGGGTCGTACAGCAGCCCAGCACAACGTCTCACTGTGTGGGGCCCCAGAGAAGGGCTGTGGCCCCCAGCAACTCTCCACTTGCCCTCACCTTTCACATTCAGAGAAAGCACTGCTAGTCAGTGTTAGCCATGCCTGGAGCGACAGCTCCCCACGCGGTGTGTGAACATGAAGGTCCTCAGCATAAAACTATGCACGAGGGCCCACCGGGCACTATCTTTATTAAATGGTTTTTCTTCTCTTTGGTCTTTATTTCATTTTTTTTTAAAAACTTAATGAAAGCCGTACAAATTAAGCAAAAGGGAAATCTTTGGTCAGCTTTCAAAATTTTGTCTATCAGCGTTCCTGAGAGTACATTCTGACTAAATATGAAAAATGAAAACCAATGCAATATTTAGGAGAATAATTGCTTTGCACAGGATGATGATAAAGAGTACCATGGCAAGTCAAATGAATGGGAAACGGTGTCCCTTTTTAAAATTCATATGTCGAGTATTCATAAATAGGACAAAATCTAAAATACCACACCATAATGTCCTTGTTCCCGCAAGAATGAGACATACAATGAAGTAAACGTGTCCATTTGAAGCAGGATCATCTAGAAAAAAGGGAACGTGAGATATGGGTTAGTTCTAAGCCAACAAACTGATTCTGGAATAAAGTCACTTTTCCATCCACCAGCTGCCATTTCCAGAAACCATGAAATTGTAGCTTGAAGCATCTACTTTTTTTCATTTTGCTAATGTACAAGATATACTGACCGACCTTCTCTGTGCTCCAAGCTGTTTCCAAGTAGATACACCACTCTGACTTTCCAGTTGGGGTTTCTACATGATCAGGGTTTAATCTGAACATGCCCTGCACATAACAGACTACATATCTCAGATGTTAAGATCTCTTATGACTTGCCATCTCTACATCTCTCACACATGTACAAATGTAACTCGGTAATTTCGTGGTGCATGCATCACTCAACACTGCAGTGCTCAGAATGTGCTACATTTCAGTATTAAAATTACTTTCAACCATTCAGCACTAACTGAATGTGTGAGTCTGTTTTTTTTTTTTTTTTTACTAGGAAAAAGTATCATCTAAAACCAAAAAGAATTTTTCTTTATTAAATTGTAATAATATAAACTTGCACAGAAACTCTGCAGAACGTTTTTCAGAGACCATAAAGCTGATTTAATATTTTCATCCCTTCATTAATGCATCTACTGTAGCCCCCACATAATTTCATTACACTTTCACTGATGCTATCAGAAAAATGCAAATACACTTTGCTTGGTAATAGATAATGACTAGCTATCCAGTGGCAGAAATTCTGTTTCTATGGTAGTTATGATTCACGTGGCTGATTCAACAGATAATTGCAGCGCTGTATGATCCAACGGTTGCCTTTCTGTGTCTGTGGGCTAGGAAAATTAAAAGATATGGAAAGATGTGTGCCTCTGTAGCACTTGTGCAGCCTTTAAGATAGGATTTACATGCCTTTTCCCTTTGATTAAGCCTCGGCTGCCTTAGGGGAGGTGCGCAATCAGAACCGTGCCCGGCCGACGATGGTTTTAATTGACGAGAGCGCCATATCAAAGGGCCGCTTCATTACTTCCACCCTTTAGTTCTGCTGTGCATTTTTTTGTAAAGTTTCATCTAAATTGGCCTCCCTGAAATCATTCAGCATTCAGGTTTTCTCTGGCAACACTGTAAATTGGAAACTTCTGGATTTTCGTTCACCAGAAGGTATAAAGATTCCCTTCATATTTACAATATGTGCCGGCAAAGAGGCTAGCCCGCAGGTAAACGTTAATAAAGCATTAACGCACCATTATGCACATGTTAGTTCAACTCTCTGTCAGCGAGAAATTCAATGAGAAAATGCACAATCGACGATCTTCGCTTTATTCTCAAAGCACAGATGTTGTTTATACAAGGGCTGCTGCCTTTTTAATGTAATGACATTACAGCTGACCTGTTAATCTAAGTTACAATTTAGTGGGTGCAGCAGAAAAATTGAGCATGTTAAGATTATACTAAAAAAACTGCAAAAGTATTCGAACAAACTAAAAACTGATATTTCATTTACAACAGGGTATCCCCATTTATGGACACATTCCTGGGGCTTTTTGGTATTCCTTTTCAAAAAAATAAGGTCCATAAACAGCCAGACAAATGATAGGGCTGTACTATAATGCCAACAGTGGTTCCAAGTTATTTGTGCTCCAAGGAGGGAATTTGATCGTTTTGTATGGATTCAGCACTCTGGACAGCTCCACACCTCCCTGTGCTGCTGCAAGCAAGTATTTCTAAGGTTGCTGCTCTAGTGAGGATGGAGTAGCTGAGACAGTGATACAGAGCTAGGCTACATTTTCAGGATTTATACAGAAACAGGCACACGCCTAAACTGCCCTTGCACATTTTTTTTAGAATATAGGCACAGATGTCTCAAACAGGATGTGACACGTCTGATGTACATCACATGACAAGAAGACAGGAACAAAGAATAATAAAGTTAGTCCTGCTGTGCCAAATCAGGTGCCATATTTTCTGTCACTTTTTCTTTTGTCTGTTTGCTTTTTTTGTTTGTTTTTGTAATCTTTTGAGTTACCAAGGAATGGACTGGCAGCACTATTTACAGACACAACTTTAGAAAGTCCTTTTAGGCATTTCAGAAACATAATTAGCTGTTGTTGATTGGGGGAAACCAGTACAGACGTTTGGGCTATTTCGGCTTATCGCTAAGGTAACTCAGTTAGAATAATTGTGAGACAAATCTAAGATGAGATCTGGGATCCAACGTATGAAAAATTTTGAAAATTTGCCATATTTAAAAAATCTTTAATATCTTTTAACGCACAAAATACATGCAAATATTTTATATGTTACTCATAACATCCATTTGCAGGGATTCACAAAAAAATAAATGATATTGTTTTTTTTTTATCGAATTCACGTTGTATTCCTCTTCTTACACATACATAGCACCTGATTTACTAGTTCTGAACCCAGCTTGCTGCAATTTTTCCCCTCAATATTTCCACAATAAAGGAAAGTATGATATATTCTGCACAATATTCAGTAATAATATTTTCCCATCCTTGGTCGATAGTAACTTATACCAGCTTTGCTGTGACCCATAGCCAATACAAGGAAACATGGCTCACAAGGTACATAGGTGCACACGACTGCAGTCTGTCACAACAGTCACACGTACACATTCACTCACCACCCTATGGAACAGTGTTC
>JAODLD010000002.1:22809970-22825586 GCA_026781065.1 Mormyrops boulengeri
ACATAGGTGCACACGACTGCAGTCTGTCACAACAGTCACACGTACACATTCACTCACCACCCTATGGAACAGTGTTCATGAGGAGTGTGGCTTTGGACTGGTGTGTTACGTGCTGTCCACATCAGTGTTAATGCAACCATACTGTCAAACAGCAATGCACTTCATGTGGCCTGAAACTCTGTTGACGAAAATGTACTAATTTTCACACTCAGGAAGACCTATTTGAAAAATCTGGGTATAAATTACAGGTGGAGGCACTGATGTCTGTGAGGATAGAATTTTGGATACAATGACATGCAGCTTAAACAGCAATAGGAAGTTACTGGCCCCTGAATCTGCTGTCATTGATGGGAAGGTTCTCTGTTCTGAAAGCTGAAAAAGAATAATGAAAATATGGGCTACACATTATCTTACAGCAGATAATCTTACAGCACAATACATCCCCAATCTCCTGTATTGCCCTTCAATTTCCCTTTTTGAAGCCTACTGTAATTGCATTTTCAATATATGCGAAGAATTTATAATATTTGTAGCCGGGAGAGACATGTAGATCTTTATGGTTCAGCAACTTGAAAAACATAAATGGGACAAAGAGGAGCAACATAGCTGCATTACTGACGCAAGAAACCAGTAAACCAGTGAAAGGAGATGAACAGTGTTTCAGTCGTCGTGTTTCCACATCTCACCGCAGTGTTCTGAGTTTGAAAGTTGAGAAATAGCAGTTCCTCAGTTAATATTATTGGCCATGGAATCAGAGCGAGGAAATTTGAACTGGGAGGGTCACGTCTCTTTCTGCCCCAAGAACAACTCACTCTAAGCCCACTGATGCACAGTGTGCTCCATCAAAGCCCTAAAAATCTAATTTTACAATGCTCTTTGAAACCACATGAACAAACCAAATCATTTTTTGAGGGATTGTTTAGCCATGCTGTTTACTTAATGCACTGTTGACAACCTGTAATCCCGCTCAATCTCCTTTAAAGGATCCGAGGGACTTAGAGGTACAGATTCCCAGAAGTTCAGTCATCTTACGTACATCTCACCCACAGCCTATTGCCTTCTCTGTGCAAATATTATGGTGGCAGACATCTTAAACTCCAGAAAGTTGTGTCTCGATAAGCAATGATGCGACATGCTGTGAGTTGCGTGGGTGGGGGGGGGAGTTAACGTGTCGTCAAAGCGACGGTTTACACGGTGTCAGACATTTGCCACCCCCTGCCTAACCACAGGCGAATGTCTGTTCTTATTTAGTTTTTTCCATTTCAACAGCACAGTTCAGTCACTGCACAACAGTCAGAAACGAGAAGTTACCTAGACGAAGTTGACAAAATTAAACTCATTACTGTCTCTAAATGTACCCTACCCTGTCTTCAAATAAAGTATTTAAACAGATACAGTAACTGCTTTGCTGGTTCAGTGTGAGAAATAAGGAGTAGATGGTTCAGGATAGGAAGCAGACAGCGGGACATGAACCAGGGAGGTCACTAGCAGGTCTCAAACCCTGAAATCTAAGGAGTTACTGTTAACCACAACTGCCCAGCACAGGCAGTTTCTACCTGATCATCCCTCCGATCCACACTGCAACTGCAGTGGCGTTACTCAAAATGCAGGGATGCTAAAACAATTTTCAGTGCTGGTCATTAGATGGGATGTGAAAGTATCCCCAAAGAAGAAATGAATAGCAGGGTGCAAAAACGGATGCAGTGTTAATGAGCTCATTCATCTTTTGGGCCACTGTAAATGCATCCAGAAACAGGATAATAGTAAATATTTTTGAGATACATAAAAGAAAAAAGGAACCATTTTTAACCAGTCTGTGTCAGCATAATATGTGCGGAAACTGGTACAGAAGCAGGTCTGGGGAATGTCGTTAATATTAGGGGTTTGGGGTGGGGGGCAACCGGAAAAGTCTTCATACACTTCAAATGCACCCCCCGACTAGGCATGAAGATTTCAGGCTGCTGCTTTCATGGTGTCATTCACAGAGACCCGGGGCCGTTTTCTTTTGGCTTGATTTTCCTCGCTAACATTTAATGGATCCAGCATTTTGGATCCCTGCTAATCTGGGGCTCCAGTGTGAGCATCGCCTGTTCCAGAGAGAAATGTGCAAGGTGAAGGCGAGGGCTGCACCCAACAGACGCGGCAGACTCCTCTCGCCAAAAGCGTCTGATGGAATGGAGAGTCATAACACCCAATTTAAAGGGACGGCAGGGCAGATCCTACACGGCAGAGCACAGCAGCCATGGGGTTTGGGCTCTGAGCATGAGGCCTGCGAGCGTTATGAGACAGGAAAAAATAACATGTTGGATGCAAAACCTGTTCCTCCTATTTTGTCAGACTGACACGCAAAGAGATGAGAGTGCACCAGATGCCAAACACAGAGTTCCTAGTGAAGGGATGAGGGAAATGCGAGGGAGGTACAGACCTACGGGTGGTTGGAACGCAGGCTGCGACAGATTCGTCACTTCCCGCGTGCTTTCAGTGATGTGGGTGCATCAGATGCCAAACACAGAGCCCCTAGTGAAGGATGAGGAAAACGCGAGGGAGGTACAGACCTACGGGTGGTAGGAACGCAGGCTGCGACAGATTCCTCACTTCCTGCACGTTTTCGTTGGCAGGCCAAGGTAAACCAGCCCAGCCAACACATTCCGAAATCCCACACGCGTCCGTAAGGAAGAGCCACAGCATAGTGGCATCTGCCATGAGCCGATTACGGAGTCAGATAGCGGTAGCATCCGCCGTCTTGCTTGAGGATCCCTGTGAAATTTACCCCATGTCTCCACATTATCAATATAGTGCAGAGTAACGGTCGGGTACTGAGGCGATTTGAGGCACCACTATGAGCAGATTACACGTTTTGATCAGTTAATACCCCAAATGGCTCTGGGCCAAGCTGGGCCAAAATAAAGCCGTAAAACATTTCCTGCAAAGCCAGTCTCTTAGTCACAACGCTTAGCCTTGAATGTCCCTACATTCGGCAAACACAGTGGTGCGACGATGCACCGCTTGCTGTACAACTCAAGCCTGGAGCACTTGGCGCCATTGCAACACGTTAAACCCAACCAGCTGCCAGTATTATCCCTATCAGTACCTGGTCCCATTGAATGTAGGCAGTGGACTGTAGTTGTCAGTTTAATTAGCCCCTTTCACAAAACGTCCCATTCATCTTTTCAGATTTTCACACTTACTTTGAAAGTTTCATGCTGACTAAATTAATTTACTTTGGAGAGTCATCTTCTAATTTCCATATAAATGTAGAAACGGGAGCGTGTGGAATCTTTTTCAGATCTTAACAGGATTTTATTCTTTTTCTTCTGATCTGTCTTATGGTATCACAGTGAGAAGATGGAGAGAGTGTGATTCACTAATTAACAATCAAAAACACTGCCTCCTCCTGCAGTAAGAGGAATTATTTAAGGAATGGATTTGAAACATAATTAAATCATGAAAAAGGGTTTAAAAAAGCGCTATTACTTTTACAAATATACCTTTGCCTGGGGTCTTCAAAGGAAAGGTCTGACAGATGCATTCAAATCGGATCAGGAGCATCAGTTTTCATACCCGCTGAAATGATTCATCAGATGAATCAGTTTATTTTTATATAGGTTATATGATGAGATAGAAGGAAATGATTTCGTCATTTTGCTGTTTGAATCGGAAACATTCTGTGAGAATCCGGAGGGACACTGTCATCAGTCCAGTGTGGCCATGTGGATAAGGGCTTGGAGGTCTGGGTCTCCACGTGCCAACTGAGCGTTCATTCATATCTGCCTTTGGCAGGACTGGACCCATCCAAAGAGTTCAGGTGAGCTGAACAAATATTTGAGATTATTGATCACGAGGCTTGTCATTAAAGGTCTCGTATTATAGTAAATGAATTGGGCTCTTCTTCAGAAGTGTCTGTGAAAAGTGCATTTACCACCCACAGATGTAGTTTTATACCGTGGTGAAATTATTATTATTATATTTTTTTTTTTGGTACCGCATGACAAGTTGCACACGCTGTACATTTTATTCATTCTGCAGAAGGAAAAAAAAGACTAATCCTGAAAAACTGCTGAGTCACAGAGATTCAAAGGGTCTGGAGTGAGTGAATGAAAGGTAGGAGATCTTCCTGAATAACCTTTGTGGCCTGCTTCCTGTGCAGAAGCAGGGCATTCTGGGATCATCGGTGAAAAATGCAAACGTGGCACGTTTGAGGATGTCAAATTTCAGCTTCTGCTTATTCAGGACATTTCAAATCGCTATCAAGTTACACTAGTCACAGCATCACAATGTATGCCACATACAGCTGTTTTATTCTGTAAAATTCATTGAAAAATGTGTAACTTCTGTTTTGTTAAGCTCACTATTCAGGCCATCACATTATTTTCTTGGCCTTATTTCTGATTGAAGCCCAATGAAATTTAACAGCATAAACCATAAACGGAACCTACCGGCACTGGACACAGGATATTCACTAGTATGACTTCTCCACCCATAGTGCCTACAGAGGCCATTTTGACCCAGTTACATACGTCACAGTGTACCTCAGACAAAACTCCATTTCAGTCATCTAGGCCAGAGCAGGCAAGGTCAGAGTGGGCGGAGTGCTTCGGAAAGCGGACGGTGCCGCGGTTTTGGAACTGCTCCTTGTCGAGACGGTTTGGGTGGGCAAAGCGCACACGGTACACCTGGAACAGGGCGTGTGCTGCGCCGTGCTCCCTGGAGTGACTGAGCAAATCCGGCGGCTGTGTTTTTGCAAAACAGACCGAAGGACTGAACAGGACATTCGCTGTACTTTGTGTCCTGTGAAATTCTCTGAGGAGTTCAGCTGCCTTCGTTTCACCTCGACTTGACTTTCTCTGCAAGGTTTGCGATTTGACTACCCAGATGGTGCTGTGATTGCAAGGGGTATTAAAGGTTATTAATAGGCAATCATATACATTTTTTTCATGGTTACATAATCAGTATTTCAGGTGTGAATTTTAGTATGTTCAGATGTATTTTGGCATTTATACAAATAACTATTTGTTTGTCAAAGAGAATATTAGCATGAAACGACATAAACAGTATAATGCAAGAATTCAGATAGACCATCTTAAAGGTAACTGACGGAAATTATGCAAAGGATTAATCTCTAAATCCTGCTAAATCTTTTTGACCTAAGTAGCTGGTAGCATGTATAAAAATGTCAAGCATTATTTCTAAGATTTAATTCAGCACTTAAGTCTCAAGACTTAATTCAATATCAAGATGCAGGCCAGCACTAAAATGAGACATGTTCAGGAGGCACATGTCAAAGTCATTAAAAAGAAAATATAATTGTTTAGGTGAATTAAGGAATTCTGTAATAAACAGTACATAACATGTAAACTTCCCCATTTGGCTAGCTAATGAGCAATAGTAAATATTGCATGAATACCACTAAAAGTATACTGAAAATTATAAATTCACTTTTGCACAAAAACACCTCACGGTAAGCCGAATTCTAATGAGGAATGTAACCTGGTATTTTTAAATTGTACATTTAGATTGTGTTGCTGGCTTTGGTTGGTGAAGAGCACTGACATAGCCTAGCACAGTGTTTCCCAATCCAGTCCATGTTTTTGCTCCCTACGAGCTCCCTGCCAGACAGTCCAAATTTTTGCTCCCTCCCAGCACCCTGCCAGACAGTCCACATTTTTGCTCCCTCCCAGCTCCCTGCCAGACACATTTTTGCTCCCTCCCAGTTCCCTGCCAGACAGTCCACATTTTTGCTCCCTCCCAGCTAGGGAAACACTGGCCTAACCAAACATTATATGAGCCACACTGTGTGTCCCTTTTGCAAGTTTAGTTCTGTAAATACTGAATACAGGCAGCTGTGTACCATTAGACTTATTTTGCTAATCTGGCTGAAGTTTGAGAGTCAAATTGAAGGCCAATGATGATAACTGTGGATAGGGATGTTCAGTCTGACTACAACATCATAGTGTATTGTATATTGGCGTATAATTTAGTGAAGCTACACCACCCAGCATTATTGTAAAACGGGTAAGAAAATAAATAAATGGCAGGAGTATTTTTTATTACAGCGACAGACCACCAAGCCCTGATAGGTCCATGCGACAATACCAACGGAAAATCACTGCTTTTAAACTGATCGAAATGCACCCTACTGACAGACGTGGGTGTACATCTAGCTTGTCACACACACACTGTGAAATACGACAAAATGAGTAGTGTCACATTAACAAGGCACCGGGCCACCGACCAGCTTGATGCTGTCTGACGTCAGGGATTTTACCAGGAACAGCACTGGCGCCGCGGAGATGGAAGCTTGTCAAGCCCAGAGAATGGATCATTGTTAAAAAAGTCTCCTTTGCACATCCATTATTATCCACTAATGCTTAACGAAACAATTCCCTGCATGCAGTCAAGGCATTTCCGTTCCACTCTCCCAAAATAAACAGCCACCCCTGGAGCCCATACACAAGTTTATAACGCGTCACAATCTGGGGATGGGGCAGTTCGTTAGCGTAATCTAAATATTCGACCTGACGTAATACCGTAATTCACGAGTACAAGCACCTCACATTTTTGTGTAAAACAAGAAACTTCAATGTTGGGAAAAAGTCAGTACTTCACAAAGATATTTCATGCTCCACCAGCAGAGTGATTTTAAGTGGGTGATTGTTCTTGCGTCTTTTACTTTTGTGCTTTATTTCTGAAGCTGACAGATTAGTTCTTGGATCCAGTATCACTAGGGGAAAATGTGCGCTTTAAGGCTGTTTTAGGGGTTATTATGTACAATCAATGGCACTTGAAGTTATGCATACAGCAATGTCGGCTGTCACCAAGTCCATTTTGTATCACATAAAAGCAATTTACACCTTTACTGGTGTCTCCCACATTTTGTTTTTGTTCCTTGACAGCTTCTCACTGAGCTGAATCATCCCCTGATAAGACTAAAAGGACTCAATTGTTTGTGTTTTATACCGAGGGTGACAATTTGGGCCCGTAATACTGAGCTGTTGTTACAGTTTGCAATCCGCAGCAGTACGTCTCCTAGCGAATGGTTAATCACATGCCGGTACGAGGCTGCAGGTGACCGCTGCGCCCTGATGCTATCTGCACTACGCACCCGAGTGGTAAAATCATCACCGAGCCACCGTGATGTGCACCAGGCTGACGGCGTGCAGCAGGAGACCCCAGACAAATGTAAACTGCAGATTTAGTTTTAATCCCTTGAACTGAGACCAAAATTTAAATAAAGCCCCAAACTGAAAATGATTTTTTTGCTTAATGACAGTGCGGTTAGCCATTTCAGTTTGCAACAAAATTCAAAACAAAGCCATTTTAGCATAGAGCATTTTTTCCTGGACAGTGATCCATTTCAAATGAATGTGACTAAATATTTCACTCAACAAAACAGCTATTCTCTGTTCCTATTAAAATGCAATGTCAAACCTGACTATGTAGAACCATTGTAGACTATAAGTCACTCCTGAATACCATTGTGTCAACTAATACTGTCGTCACATGGCCTGGAGTGCAATAGGGGCATGGGTACCCTGGCAGATTCAGGGGGCCCAGCAGTTTACAGGGGCCCTTAAATATATAAAATGCTATATAATATTTTGTCTGGGGGCTGGAATTTCTAGTTTTAGAATAGTGATACTTTATCAACCGCTGTGGGGGACGTTCTTGCTCATTGTGAGATAGGTGAGAGCAAGCTTAGGGGTGACAGTGCAGGGTCAACTGGGGTCAACTCCCATTGCTGGGGGTTAAGAGCCTTGTTCAAGGGCCCACAGACACGTGATTATTCTGCCAAGGCTGGACCTTGGAGCCTATTGATCATAGGCATGGAGACTTAGCCTGCTGAGCTGTACAGTGAAGGCATCGGACATTAAAGTCCAGAGGTGCCACAGTGAAGTGCTATGCGAGTAATGGTGTATTCCTTTCCTTCAGGGTTCTCAATACTACAAGCCATCATGGAGTCGGCGGTCGCCAGCAACTGGCAAGTGACAGCGCGCTCAGTGGGGAGCATCACAGACCCTCAGGAGTACAGGCGCATCATCGAGGAGATGGACAGGCGACAGGAGAAGCGTTACCTGATAGACTGTGAGGTGGACAGGATTAACGACATCCTGGAACAGGTACGTGCGGCCGGGGAGCCGCCTGCCTGCTTCGTTGGCTTCCCAATTCCCATCAGGGGTGACACCGGCAAGCTGATGACCGACCCATGGCCCATTTAATCCCCTTCAGCGAGCCAGAACCTTTAGTAGCTGGGTTCAGCTCGATGTGTGGTAAGAACTGGCTAGAAAACTGACATTGGGGTGAGTTGAAAGAAACAAAATAAAATTTAGACAAAGAGCATGCGTGCTGACGAAAGCAGATGGGCATCTCAGCTTCTTCCCCCTTCCCTGAAGTAGCTAATGTTGTAATAAAGGGCCTCGGTGTTGCAGACGAGGTAATCAGCTACTCGGTTAAACAGCCTAACTCTGCATTCATTTAGACATATTGTTTTGTTCCACTGCACAGTAATTCTGAATGAGTTTGAGGTTAGCTGTGTTCATGAATTTAATTCCCACAGTTATCATTTAATACAAAATGCCTTTTAGTATTAATTTACTGCATCTAATTTAATTCTTGTGATGCAAATTCCTGTGCTCAGAGGGTCTCCGTTAAATTACATTAAGCACAATTCCTTTATTTTTTTTCCTACGGATATTGTCGGCTTTTGGGAGTGTGAGAAATATCCATTACAAATTACGTGTTAGATATGATAATGAGCCTGTTTTTGACGTCTTAGTCCCCCCCCCCCACATGCACAAGAAATCCAGCTTATTAATATTACAGTTCCATGTGAGTTTGTGGTACGGCACAGAAATGGAGCGCCATTGCACTTTACGCATCAGAAGCAGGACCTCGCCTAGCCATGTCACACTCCGCAGTCCATCTGTGAAAACCAGGAGTAGCAATTAATTAGACAGCACCGGGGTGTCCTGAGGTCTAGTCCTAAAAGGGACACAGCTGTTTTCAGGTCACGTTCCGCCTGAGCTCACATTGGCTAAATTGGACCTAATTGGACGGATATCAGCGCCTCTGGCATTTCTAGCAGTTTGAGGAGTCCAGAGGCTGGATTACACACTGTAGGAGGGGTGCCGTTGCGGAGGGATGTGCTGTGGGGACACATTGCACGGCCCGTCTCAGATTAGACATGGGCACCGACGGAGAAGCAGTGTTTCGAGGGACCAGCCATTCTCGGGTAGGTTAAGGATGAGCACTCCTTCTAATCTCGCCCGCTGAGCTTCCTATCCAGTCTCTGTTTTCATGGCCTTTTTGTTCAATTTAAAGCATGCGGGAGGCCAGACGAAGCTTTAAATAACCTCAGCTACGTTCATAAAGCACAAGGAGACTGAAATAATATGATACAGATTCCAATGTGTGTCAGCTAACGGTATTAGCCCAGTAACACTGTGTCTATAACGAAATACTCCATTTGCATCGGCTTCCAGACTTGCTGAGCTAATTTTACGGCGCTGGAGAAAGTAGGTAAAAAGAAAACGAAAGAGAAAACGCCCAGTTTCGATGACCTGGTATTGATGCGCCGGGTTGGCGGCTGTCTGTGGCACATTTCTCAAGGAGACTGCATTTGTGACCTACATTACTCAGTGTCAGAAATACTCTAATACCAGCTACTCCAGTGCCGTCAGAACGGCAGAGTGAAAACAGCCAGCCCACTTCAGAGCCAAGCTAGAAAAATGATGACCTACAGCTTTGCATGACATACTTTTTTAAAATAAAAAGCATCAACTCCACAAAAACTTCCAGACAGCATTTTGGAATTCTTTTTTTTTTTTTTTTTTTAAATAACTTTTGGTTCACCCACAGATTGGAAGGACTCCAAGTATGATAATTAACTGTTAAAAAAAAAAAAAAAAAAACATTTCCATGATATTCACATCACTGAACAGTATCAGCGGATGACTGTCCTTCCCACCTGATTCATGAAGTCCTATACTGAAACTTAAAATGAGATGGAATATAGTGGACAATTCATTGTTGCGTACCATTTGGTGGAAGCTTCTGCTTTTTAGGCCTGAAGCAGCAATATTTTAGTATCAGCAGCTATTTGATGTACATCTTAAGTGGAAATCAGATAGAATAGAGCAGTACAAGATTTTATTACACTTGGAAAACACTGGTTGTATACTGTATTCTTTAGAAAAATATATAATTATGTTTAAAACTGTGATAGACATGCAGACTATTTTTTGTTTAGTAATAGCTAGACCTTTTACTCATTTCTTTGCTCCAGGGATCCATACAATACTGATCAATACTGAAGTTCATCCTAAAAAGAACATAGCATTTTTCCATCTCCCAAGCACTTATCCAGTATGGGGGTCATGTGATGAGTCAGTTCTTCCTAATTTAAATTAATTTAAGGCTGAATCCTTCCAGCAAAAATCAAATTAACGTGCATACAGTGACCATAGTTTTATTTTGTGTCCATCCCAACGTAGCCAAATGCACAGCTTCGTTTTGCGAATGCATATAACAGTCAAACTGTTTTAGATCAGCCTCAAGCTGATAAATTCAGCAGAACATTTATTTGAAGATCTTTATTGTTTGTTACGACAAAGTGCTGGGTCAGGTGGCAATTACATTAATTGCCATTTATTAGCTAGCACCCCACGGAGAGGTCCGGAAAATGTACCCACCTCCAGTCCCTCCATCCGCCTTGACGAGCTCCACTATACATACAACAGAGCCCCCAGGAAGCCAATCATGCTTAGGCGGAAAGTAATAAATATTATTTCTGGTGGAGTTGGGAGGCTCGAAGGCAGCAGCCTGGCACGTCGTGAGCATGGAAGAGAGAGACATAGATGCCGTACAAGTAACGGCTCCTTGGAGAGGTCTAGGGCCCGTCGGCGGCTCAAAGGGAGCAGCGTGCGGTCTACTCGACGGCATCAATTTGCCACAGAATAATGGGGGAGGGAAGAGTTAGCGGCAGGCAATGAAACGCTAGACTGTTTTAGGTGCCCAGAGATGACTAGTGAGACGGCAGTCTCTTGTCCAAGACAGAGAATCTTATCTTAATATAAGTAAAGCTGTAGTCTGTGGCAGGACCTGAACCTGACGTAACAGGTACAGCTACAAAAGAGAGTTCATGGTCTCCTGTTTAAACTCATGTCAGCCTTTGATGGTAGATGTGTCAGGCGTCTAAGCGTGTCACTTTTGTGGGCATGCGCGGATTGATAGCCTGGCCTGCAGTACTCATAGCCAACAGACCAATTTGTCTTCATGACTGATATTTTTTGAGGAGTAAGGAGGTATTAACTCCTTTGTTTAGCTGTCAAATGTCACGAAAGTTTTTTGATCTATGCAGGCGCGACAGAATTTTGATGGTAGAAATTAGCCCTCTCAGATTATGATTCTGTCCTCATTGAACTCCTCCCTGGGAAATATTTAAAAAATAATAAAGACTTAAAAAAATAATAGAGAAGTACAAATCACATGCCATACATTCTGATTTACACTATACTTACTGTTTATCTGGATGGGAGCATTTGAGTGCATCTACACATATATATTTATGTTAGGATTATTTGCATTTCTTACTTGTCTCATAATGTACAACAACAATTTCCTCATTTAGAATGACTTAGCATTAGATCTGCAAATATGTGTCCCGGAATCCCACAGATTAATCCGAGAGTACAGTACTCACTGTAAAGTCTTGGCTCCCTACACAAGATTCAGCAGCATATTTAAAATAAGTTGGTAATGTCAGCACACAGCTGAGCGATCCACCTTCACTTGTGCAGGC
Source organism: Mormyrops boulengeri (assembly GCA_026781065.1). Taxonomy (NCBI): domain Eukaryota; kingdom Metazoa; phylum Chordata; class Actinopteri; order Osteoglossiformes; family Mormyridae; genus Mormyrops; species Mormyrops boulengeri. Next base: position 22,821,768 of record JAODLD010000002.1, read on the forward strand.
ACGCACGCCTCAATTTCAGAGAGAGGACAGACAGAACGGTGGCGTTACTGTCTTTATCAGAGAGGCCATGGATCCCGGCCCTGCTTATTGTCACCGGGGCGACGGAAAGAGGAAAGGACAGGGACAGCGTGTGCGGAGCGTTACAGGAGACGGGTCCTTTCAAGCCGAGCCCCTTTCAGCACTATCAGTGTTGCTACGGAACGTTCACGGCTTCTACTGACTCAATGGGATTATCGCTTTGGTTTCACTGACAGCGGCCTATAAATACTTCTACCTCGCCATCTCTGGGGCTCAGTGAAAAAGCACTACTCATTCACATCTTTTTTCCTGCTATTCAAAGAACGCCTGGTTTTGAGATTTGGGCAGGCAGACACTTTTTATTTATTATTTTGTATTATTATTTATTTTTCGTTGAGGCCGCCTCCCTATCAAGCCTTGCTCTGTAAACGCATCTCGGCAGATCGTCCCCTGTGTTCCCCTGGCGACATTGTACCGACGGCGGCCTGCAGCTGCACTGTCGCGGCCTTGGAGCACAGATGCTGTGTTGCTGCTTCTCATAGACTCGGCCAAAATCACAGGCACGCGCATACAGCGGTGCCGTCCTCAGCCCCTTCAGCTCGCGTGTTGCGACAGCAGACTCTTTGACAACCACTCACTTCCAGGAATTTTATAGCACCGAGGAGAGCAGGGGGTGGGGCAGTGGATGTCTGCTGATTTGCGGAAGACAGAGTGTGTTCTGGGATGGAATGAAAGATGGTCTGTGATTCTTTTCTACCCGCTAATTTATGAATAAAAGACCCAAAAGGAAGAACGAGGGACATCGTGAGGCACCATAATCGCACAATACCTTGAAGCTCCTCTAATTGGGTCTGCTGGTCACGAAATACATAGTCCCAATTAGTTTAACTGTATGACCTGCTAATGGGCGATGCTCTAAACGTTAGACTTTATCATTAGATTATGTGCCATATCAAAGGCCATTAGAACAACTGGGGAACAAAAATTGCCCACCATTTTAAACATCCAGAGGAGATCCCCATTTCGGTAAATGACACCCTTGCGTCAGGGTCACGTTCCTGGATGTAAAACATTCTTCCGTGACATGAATGGGCGTAAATTAGCATTGTAAATATGGACATCCTAGCCCCTATAAAGGAGAAATCCTGGAAAAATAACTGTCACACTTCATTGATGTTTTGGATATTTATGCAAAGTTCTTCTTTTCTGGAGGGTAGCCAAATCTGTTTAAGTCATAGAAGCATGAACCCTGGTCTCGCCAAGCAGAGAGGCTGGCCGTAGACACTTCAGCCAGTTAATTAGGAAATACTCCTCCAAGAATCCTCCGGATTCTTGGCCTCGGAGCATGAACTGGGCCTGAAGGAAAGGAAATGATGTTCTTTAGCCTCAGGAGGTTTCTGGACGTGTTGTGGTCTCCTGTCTCTGGTTGCAAGTAATAACTATTCATATGTAAATTTCTAAAGTATATGCAACAACAATGCAGACCATACAGACCACAGTGTCATGTGATACATGGGACACTGGGGTATAGTGACAGAGTCTCTTTGCTCAAGTAACTGACAAGTTAAACACCTTCAAATCTGTCCATAAGGTTAATATTTACAGTTTACTGAACTGTATATTAGACCTTTGAACACTATTCCCTTCAACAACTGAATGATAATGAAATACTAATAATAGATTCCAAAGCATTGATCTGACTGTGGACACGACCTTTTACATTTGGTTCACCACTGTATAATATTTTATGAATGATATCCTTGAGTAACAGTGACCCAGACAGGAAAAAAAGGGTATGCTTTGACTCAGTGCTTACCGGTTAAAAGCGTTTATTAACCTTCATAGACCAGGTCTGTGAAGAAACACCCCAAATGGGGCCATCCATCCATCACTCCAAGTTTCGGGCCCCAGAGACCAAGAGTCCCTACACTAGTGGAAATATGAAACCAGGGAGACTTGGGCCGCTGACTGGATGGACAGCCTCCAGGATGAGGTGAACCAGAAGATAAACTCAAGTGCAGAGGACTGAAGAACCCGGACCAGGAATCTAAAAAGTCGAAAGACCACAAAACCCAGGACACACGTGTAACCTCAACCCCCAAGACAGGATACCAGTGGCAGCACTTGGGATCATGAATCCCTAAACCAGAAACTGGCTAACCAGAAACCCAAAGCAAGATTCCAGTCAACGAGAACCATGACCCCCCCAAGCTATCAAGCCAGTACCTGCTGGCAGCTGACAGGAACAAAGGAAACAGACCTACTCCATCTAGCCCCATAAAACCAACCTTTGACTGACAGCCAGCTGAGCCCTGTGCTCCAAGAGCACTGGCGATGACAGAGCAGTGAAAATTACTCACTGCTCAGCTTAAGTAAGCTTAGGCTGTAATTACCACCAGCCCAGAGCAGGTTAAATTGCCTTGTTAGTAAATCAGGGGCAGGTGTGACAACCCTAAGTTAATACATATATTATTCCAGCCTTCTCTCCCAGCTGCAGGAGATTCCTGGTGTTTTGTCTTATTTTTTGAATTGACTCTGAGTACAGCATCCATGGGTCATTCAGCTTGTCCTTCAAGACTTAATGAAAAGTTCTCTCTGTGTTGGGCAACCTCTTTCTCAAAGGAGAACAAAAGGTGGCAGAGAGGCAGATAAGGGGTCAGTGTTTTCCTGAGAGAAGAACGAGACGACGAGCTGCCTGCTGAGTCAAGCAGACATAGTGTGTTTTTGCCGTGCTGGTTCTCGAAGAAGCTGTTCCTTAGCGCAGCTGAATGGTACTGTATGGGTGTGGTGATGTCATCCACTGAAATCTCACGCTGAGCCTCGAGGTGCATATACCTTCGGTTTTTTTTATATCTTTAAACAGTCTGAATTTGGCAGTACCACATTTGAAAATGCAAAACAGATTTTCTACTTGGTTAACATTACAAGCAGCCAACAGTCAATGTGGAAAAAAGGCAAGGCAGGAGAAGTGATAAGTCGATTATAAGCTTTATGGCGCAAAACTTCCAAACAGCATTGGGGAAACCTTGACCGAATTTCCTTTCATGCCGGGGAATCGCAGCCTGACACTGGCGAAATAGGAAACTGTTCAGTTAGTCACGCGCACAAAATCTAGGAATTTGCTTTATAGTATAAATATCCCATATCCATTTAGGGCAAAGCTGATTACCCAAATCACATTAGCGCCACCACAGGTCTCTGAGTGCGCATCTCCGCTGCTACGCCTCAGCTCCCCTGCCACTGGCGGTATTTAGTAGCCGCCCTGGGAATGTGATCCGAAGGGCAGGGAATGAAGGTGTACTGTATAATATGAGCGGAATGATGCTCGGCCAGAGTGGTCCTATGGAAATGAGCCGTACCTTTTAGCAGAGCAGACCTTTGGCTCCGAGGAGACTGGCAGGCTGCACCGCGGGTCCTAGTTGCTTCATTAAGTCCTTAGTGTGCTGTCACATTCATGCTGAGACCTCTGTGCTTGCCAGAAGGGCTGGAATGGCTACCCTGCCATGCGTCTCCTTCTGCCTGTCGAGTGACCAACATTGATGATGTCCTGGGTGTCGGCCTCTCCGATGTTCTACGTCGGTGGTTCTCAAAGTGGAGATTGTGAGATGATTTAGAGCAGGGCTCCTCAAATCTGGACCTCAGTTCCGAATCCAGGCCATGTTTTCAGTTCTCCCAGCTAGTTAGTTTAATAATAACTGATTCTGATTGGCCACAGAGGCTTTACACCACAGGTGTCAGACTCCAGTCCTGGGGGGCCAGAGCCCTGCACATTTTTGGGTTTCCCCTCGTTTAACACACCTG
>JAODLD010000002.1:22837070-22850885 GCA_026781065.1 Mormyrops boulengeri
TGGCAGGGTTCTTTGTTTGTGAGCTATACCGTCTCTCCTGTGACACTCCCTGTGGGTTCTGTTGTTGTCTGCAGTGGTCAGAGCATGCGAGCATGCAGCCCAAGGTCGGTGGGCTCTGTTGATTAGACTGTGCTGTATGCGTGTGTGCCTGAGCATGTGTGACCATGACTTGGAATGTGTTTAATTAACAGGAAGCGCCGTACGTGATGTTCAAGAAAAACCACATGCATCTGGAAGGGAATGACAAGTATGAAGGCTATTGTGTCGATTTAGCTTCCGAAATTGCAAAACACGTGGGGATAAAATACAAACTGTCCATTGTAATGGATGGAAAGTATGGTGCAAGGGATCCTGAGACCAAAACATGGAACGGGATGGTGGGTGAACTTGTGTATGGGGTAAGTAATGACCAGAAACGCACTTTCTGCTAACCTGTGACACCTCTGATTCCTCAGCCACAAAGGAACAAGCTTAGCTAAGACCGGAAAGTGAACTTACGGTATAAAGAAAAGATTAAGACATTGTTTCCCAACCTGGTCTTTGGTGACCCCCAGACAGTCCACGTTTTTGCTCCCTCCCAGCTCTCTACTGGTGCTGGGACTGTCTGGCAGGGAGCTGGGAGGGAGCAAAAACGTGAACCATTTGGGGTGGGGGGCGGCGAGAACCGGTTTGGGAAAAACTAGATTACGGAAAACTGGTCATGTTTGAAGGAGATCAGGCTACAAATGTATGTAAAAATCAAACAACAAATTGCCAATTTGCGCATGCAGCACACAGCACTACACTGAAATATACTATGTTCCTCAGAGAATGCCTGCTGAAACCAATCTGTTTCTGGCCCTTGGAAGGGTGTGTTTTCCTCTGAAGTGCAATCTGCGCAAGCTAGTAGGGTCAAATGCAAACTTAGACAGTTTGCATGATTTTATGATGGCAGTAGTAATTATTCTGGGGAGCATATGCCATTAATAACAGAGCTCTGTTTTTAAGGCAGGTTCAAAAAACTGCATCCAATTGTAGGAAGAGCAAATTTTCAAAAACACTAAGTACGAATTCTGGAATTTATTTCCTCTTTTCCGTGCTCAGAATGGCGGAGTAGGTTCATATACAAAATGTATGAGGACTGGGCCTCCTCATCTGTTCAATTTCCTAACCATCACCCTGAAAGATTACCCAGTTTGATTTGCTAACCTTAGAAAATTATCCTATAAATTGGAAAACTCCACTCCACGCAGATAAAGAGGAAAAAATCTCCTCATCAACCATCCAGACAGTGTCTGAAATGACTACATCCATCCATATTTTTTGCACAATAGAAAGAAAGCCCAAATGATTCTCCTGGATTTTGACCTTTTGACCAGTGCATTAATTGGATTTTAGTAATCTCTTAAAGGTCTGATATTTAATTTAAGTGTCCAAAAAATGCCCTTTAGTGCACTATTTACGCCAGTATTGATTGATCATTTTCCGAGCCCCTCATTACATTTAAATGGCTGTAACAACACAACAATCCTGTTGTCAGTACCATTATAAGAGAAAAATACTTATTGGTGGCCTTTGCTTCTTTTTGTACCAGTTACCACATTTTTGTGGCAATGTGTGTGTGTCTGTACACAGAAAGGAAGCATTTTGATAAATTCCAGCTTTACCTGCTAGCTGTAGGCACGTTTTGTGCATTTTCCTGTCTTGTGAGCTCACGAAATGCTCAAAATGGGGAGGACAAAAAAAATCTTTCTTCTCCCACAATTTCCATTTTGGCAAAAAAGTCTTGACTGATAGAAAGCGGAGAGAATGGCGAAGGAGGCGTCTCAAGTGGGCTGCTGTGACAGCGACACAACAAATAAAGAAAGATGATCATACAATACTGTTCATAATCCCGCTATGAGCTGCAAGAGACATTTCTGCTTTACCGATAAATCACTTAGATCACTAATTAGCTATTTATATGCAAATGATTCAGTGATATATTGACATGACGCCAGTGAGAGTTACATCAAAAACAAGAAAAAAACAACGGCTAAGCTGTTTCTCCTGTTCCATCATAGCTTTCTCCTTCCACAATATTTCTCACTGAATGATCCGATAATGCAATCGTTACAACTGCACCACTAAGGGATGATTTTGCATTTGCAGTTTCCCCATTGTAAAAATCAGAACAAAGTAGCATTTCTGTCCTTTTGTGTGGATCACAGTGGGTGGTTGATGATTCGTCCAGTTCCCATTTCACTAGCATCTACTCTCTTTATAGTGGCATTCACGGAGATCTTTTTCCTCGAATAAACACCACCATTGAAGTGATGTTTTTAGTAATCTGATATTAAATCAGGAACATACACAATGAATTTTGACAATGAGGTCATATGACTTCTACACGTTACAAAGAACATAAATTTAACTCCCATCTTAACGAAATGTCTCAGGGTTCTGTTAGGCTGATTTTATTTTCATAAAAGGATGACCCAGTATCTATTTCAGTGCGCCTAACACATCTGTATGTGGGCAACATTTTAAAAGATTAGGTTAAATTCTATAACTATTTTTTTGGGTGAAATTACACAGATGTGAAATGTTCATGAGAAATATAGTATCATAAGAGTAATATGACAGATGCTGCTCAGGGTTTTTACCACCAAAGATGTGATCAGGTGACAACATTGTTCCCTCGGAACCGTGCCATAGATCTCGTTGGTCCGCCTGTCTACAAATGACTTTAAGTGAGGTAAAAAAGGTTATGTCTCGGGAAATGACTTCTAGCTGTCTCTGTCGTTATTGTTATTGATTGTGTTTTGAAAACTGTGTCTTGAACTTTCATTTTAATGTGAATGATTAGTGGGAAATAGGCTCTCTGGAATAATCAGTGTGCTTTGTTTTAAATTATTTAAGGGATTTTTTTTTCCTTGTACTGAGTTTTTAACCATATTAATACAAGATCTAATGTCTCATGGCCAGTGTAAAATTAAGACATTTCAGGAGGCAAGAGGGGAAAAGAATTCAGAGGGATTGATAAAATCTGCTGAATTTTATAACTAACATGTACCATGTTCCCATTTCCAGAGAGCAGATATAGCTGTCGCACCACTAACTATAACGCTGGTTCGAGAAGAAGTCATTGACTTTTCTAAGCCTTTTATGAGCTTGGGGATCTCCATTATGATAAAGAAGCCCCAAAAGTCCAAACCTGGAGTGTTCTCCTTCCTCGACCCCCTGGCCTACGAAATTTGGATGTGTATAGTGTTTGCCTATATCGGAGTCAGTGTGGTCCTTTTCCTGGTCAGCCGCTTCAGCCCTTATGAGTGGCATCTGGATGAAAATGACGAAGCCAAAGACCCACAGACCCCTCCGGACCCACCAAATGACTTTGGGATATTTAATAGTCTCTGGTTCTCCCTGGGAGCCTTTATGCAGCAAGGATGTGATATATCACCAAGGTCAGTTACCTCGCCAATGCGCATCGGGCACTGTGTGGTCACACTAATGCCATCATTAGCGAATATGCTTAATGTCCAGTGTTGTGAACTGCTGTCTATGAAGGAACATTCATCCACAATGCTGAAGATGGCACAATTGTTTACTTTGTCGTTCCTTCTTATTACCGGAAATTGGCCTAACCGATGAAGCCCTTGTGACTATGAGATGTCTACACTGTATTTATGGCATCTGATTATCTTCAAGCTTCTGTCTTTGATATTATGCTTGTTTCATCCCTCGGTCCATCTATTCATTAATCAGTCAGTATGGGAAAAGATGGCTTATTGTATAGGCTATTGGGTACTCATTGCAGCAGGATACCAAATAATTAGGGGCCTTCCATAGCCCTGGTCGTCATAGATTACTCGCTACAAGTATCTCATGTTCCGGTATGGAAGCACTCAATGCCAGTCCATGAGAAGTCTCAGTGTAAATGAAAGGTTGATGAATATACTGATGAGCTTGACGGTGAAAGTGAATAATGGTGATAATGTCATTTGCCATGTTTCACTTAATAGGAGACAGTGGACAACAGTACCATTCTTTTAATTAAAGTAAGATATTCAGACCTTTTATTCTGTCCATTGGAAAACTGGAACTGACAGACTTCACACATTATACCAGCTCACTAAGTAAATTGCTTATGTGGATTAAAGTCACTCAGAAGAAGTTTACTCTTACATAACTTTTCCCATTCGATTTTGTGCAAGTGGTGGGAACCTGTCATCCATTCTAATAGGTTACAGATTAAGGGATGGGTTTTCCACAGCTCGCAGGTTAACAAACATCACACAAGACCTGCCAAATAACATCAGTTTCTAAGAGGGAAGCTCACTATCGCAATCATTGTCATTATAAGTTCATGATTTTTTCTTTATGACACATACATGTGTAGAGAGGTAAGTGGTGAATTAAAATGCATCAAGGCTGTTGACAAGCTTGTCTCACAAAGATCTTCCAAGCACCCAAGGAACAACAAATTTAAACAAGTGCGATCGGTGTCATTTTCCGAAGATAATATCTGTTAGAGTGTAATTACCTTATTTACATCATGCTGTTTTATCAGTGTTTTTTGCAAGGTAATACAGAAGTAAACACTGCAGTTAGTTGCCATTTCCCTCAACTTTTCCCCCGTTCGAAGTTCTATTAGCAGTTGAGTGTGTACACAAGCACACAATGCTGTTCTTAATTCATTTCACAATCAACTTCTAATGTTGTTGCTAATTCTTTGCTAAGCCCTCTGGGGGATCTGTCTGGGGAGGGGCACTATATAAAAATAAACTAAGTGAGCAAGTAATTGGATTCTAAAGCATAAATTGGTCTCTGGTGGTTAGGCTTTATGTAAATAAGTATGTTTAGTCTCAGCAATGAACAAAATTTAATCAATACATTTGAATATGTTCCATCAATAGGATATATTGAGCTAATATTTCATAATCCAACAAATACAGTATGTTTTTTATAACAGAATATTTTCCCCAATAAAGCACGTATGCCAAAAACATACCTTAATAAAACTTGGATTATTATTATTTAAAGTTACTAGTACACTGTATGTAAACTATTTACTCAGAAGGTGAGTAATGTTTTTCCCCGTCATTGCTGCCTCAAAAGACAAAGTACCCAAAAGATGATAGTCTAACGAGTATGACCTGAGACCTTCAATTTGGAAATGTTTTGAGGTGACAGGCTGGACTTGTGGTTATTTGGAAGAAAAAGCACAAGCAAGTCTGTCTTGCAAATTTAGCAAGTTAATGACATTAAGTTACAGCCCCAAGGACCAATTAACACTATATTCCAGAGGGTTAATGAGGATGATAGGCACAACTGAAAAAACAGGTACAAAATTATGGCAGTATCCCACAATTATTAAACACACTGAAGAAGTCGTATCCGTCTGGAACGCCGGATCTGATTGGGTCTTTTTGTGCAGTGCTGGAAGACATCCCCATAAATGAGCCGTCCTTTTCTTCTCTCTGTCCATTTGTCTCAGGTCTTTGTCGGGGAGGATAGTGGGCGGAGTCTGGTGGTTCTTCACCCTCATCATCATTTCGTCCTATACGGCCAACCTGGCCGCCTTCCTCACAGTGGAGAGGATGGTCTCCCCCATCGAAAGCGCAGAGGATCTTGCCAAACAAACGGAGATTGCATACGGAACCCTGGACTCAGGCTCCACCAAAGAGTTCTTTAGAGTGAGTTTCAAACACCGTAACTTTATGTTTTGGCAAAATCAGTCGAATTGCTTACTTTTTAACAGTCACAGTTATGCCATCATTAGCTTGAATTGAAATAACCTTCTGGATAAAGGTAGAGCACACTCAGAGGTGGATAGTTCAGGTCCAGAAAGTAAAACTCCAGACCAAGATTTTGTTTCAACCAACCAGCATAAAGAGTCTCATTCACAGAGTACTCAACTGGTTGGTTAAAGCAAAATATTGGTCTGGATTTTTACTTTCTGGACTTGAACTCTCCACATACTAGGAAAGTAACATGAGAAAAAATGGGGTGTGGCTTTTAAAACTAATGAAGAACAATCAACTGGACGCTAATATATAATCATACCAATGAAACATCTATGTCTGTCATGAAATATTCAACTGCTGTCATAAAATGCCCGAACAGAATTGAACTAAATGTAAAAAGATTAAAGAAAAGCATATTTATTAAGTTTTCAGTTTTAGTGAAAGTCTAATGTATGGGACATAAGTATTAACACTCAGGCTTCAGGTACACCTTTATCACCATCATTTTTCTACACCCATTTTGTAGGCAATATAAAAGCCAAGCTATTTATTTAACCTTTGTATATTATTATTATTATTATTTTATATTTTTTTGTGTGTGTTCATTTAAAAATTTTGAAGTCCACGTTAAAGAAGATAAGTGGTGATCAAAAGGCTCATGCTTCTTAACACCCCAACTGATTCAAAATATAATTAAAACGAGGTCTGATAAACAGGACCCCTGACGGCTAAATACTAAATCTGAAAAGCATGCCAGATGAATTAAGGATGATGTTGCTTGGTACATGGGAGACGACACTGCGACTTATTAAATATTTATTGCCTGCATCATCTTTCCTGTTAGAATGGACAGATGATGGACAGCGCCAACTTGTAGTAAACAGCAACATGGTGGGGAAGCAAAATCATGTGCTGCATATTATGTGCTCTGCAGAAAGACTCTTTACTTTCGCAAAGTCAGTTAATGGCTTGTTCCCCTGATTGACATGTGCTGTTTTGCCGTGTAGCCAAAGGTTTGCAGCAGAGGTAATTGAAAGATGGTTAGAGACTCACACATTTCACATATACTACATAATGAGTGTCCTAGTTATACTCTCAGCCTTCAAATTGGGAATGACGTGTGCAAGTTCCTATTCCAGGGGAGTTTTAATTAACGCTGTAGATGGCTGACGAGGAAAAGAAATACTGATTAATAGCGGTTCAAGTTCTATTTTAAATCTGTTCTTCAGGAAAGACATTCTGGTTTAATTAGACCCATACGGCACAAAGCAGCTGGAAATTTTAAAATCAAACACAGCCCTTGCCTCTGATATGAAATTTGTCTTCAGCTTTTACATATTCATCTCACTTTTAAATATCCTCACAGGTGTAGGTTGATCTTTGAGTTAATCGCAAAAAAAAAAAAATACCAGAACAAGCATCCTTATTCTAGTTGTCCTGTGTCTAAAACTGTCAGACTTCTCCAAAAAATAAATTGCAGTTTATATATACACACACAAATATGGCTTTCTGTAGGGTTCTTATGGTGTTCAGAGAAAACCCATTGGTACTTTCTGCTCTCTCATTTATGAAATTACTGATTGCGCCCAGGACATTATTTCCAGTAAGCCTGAGCTCTTCAGACAACATAAACAAAATTACACTGCCGATGACTAATGTGTTGTGCTGGAAAGGGCAGTCAGCTTGAAGTCTAAATCACTGTGATAATGGCAAACAAACTGAACGCACTAACTGAAGTAAGGTCTAAACACGGACAGTTATTGTAAGCCAAACAGAGCAGAGACAGATCCAGGTAGTGTTCAGGTCATATCAGTCTTGTGGCAGTAGGGTTAGGGTTGATGGGTCCCTTCGTCGGGTCTCAAGAATATCAAACTGATCAGTCACTTACATTTTAATATTTTCTCTTTTACACTATTTTGTGTGAGTGGCCTTGACACTATAGTGATTTGGGTATTTGTTAAATTTTACAACGGTGCGGTGCTTGTAACTAAACATTTTGTTTACCCATTAGATAGCTCTTCACAAGTGGTGAGGGCTCCGGAATTTACATGTAACAAAGTGTTGAACTCCGTAAGTAAGGCGGAAGGCTTTAAGCACCTCTGGTCTCTTCTGCGTAAAAGTGCCACAGAAGAAATGAGTACAGGCATTCCAACCTCTGCTACTCCAGCGCCTCAGTTGCATCTGAATCTCTGCAAGCCCAGAAATTTCTTAGCGGTTGAAAGGTACAACCCAGAATATCCTTATTTCCTGACCGCTTTGATCTCATTATTTAATCTACCGTGCACACCATCAAATTAATACATTAGTGACAGTGGAACACTTAATTTGACTGACGCTTATGGCCACAGTATAAAGGATGGATATGAGACAGAGAATGGGAGGCGTTTAAAACGCCTAGCAGGGAAACTCGAAATGCCTGCCACAGTTCAAAATAATATTATAAAAACGAGCAGATCTAATATGACCCAGTGTATAAATTCAATTTACACAGAGCAGGTACCTGTCATATTGTATTAAAGTAATTTTGAAGCAGTGGAAATGCTATGCTGAAGGTGAAACAGTGGACAGGCATGATGCGCTGATTCTCTCTCTCAAATTCTGTTTCGTTGACTTGATTGACTGCAGGCCCCAGTTACAATGTCCCGTTTGACACCTGCTTTATAATCTCTGACGCGTGTTTGCTGGAAGGGCCAAACCCGTGACATTTAAAGCACCTGCCATGGCATTTCACGCGGAATCCCAACGAGTCCTCGTCCACAAAGGCCGTTTCTGTTGTGTTAATGACTCGACCTCGTCAACCAGGCCACTATCCTTTTGCCCAGGCTGGAAATCTCCATGTGAGCTAGCTGCCATTCAGTCTATGCGCAGTGCGATTCTGCTACCATGTCCCAGTACCTAAGAGATATGCGTCAGCTGAGCCGTTACCCAGAGCAATTTACGATTGTTACAAATCTGTGCATTATTGATGCTACGGCGACAGACTGCCACAAGCCCCTGCACTCCGCTGTACTACATCACTCTGCAGCTCATGCGACTGGGACATTCAGCCATGCACCCCTAACCAGACATCGCAGAGGGCCCCCCGGGTACTGTTTATGGGGCCTTCAGGTTTGGCTGCCCAGTAAACGCCTGTCATGATTGACATGTGACCTAAAGACGTTAGAGGTACGCCACAGAACCCAACCAGAGTCTTTCTGATTGGCTAGTATATGAAGCCTCAGTTTGAATCCTGCATTCAGGTGGGAGCAAAATGACACTTTTCGAAGCTTTAACTCTGATGTACAGCAACCCTCTTTCAAAGGGATAACGGGTGTTTACATCTCGCCTCCATTCGCGCATTTTAATTTTCAATTACAGTTTCTATTAAACTAACGGGAAGGTAAATCCATTCGAGAGGCATTTAGCTGAGGTGAATTTTTTTTTTTTTTTTTTTTTTTTAAAGTTTTCCCCATACATGGTAATCCAATTGTATTAAAGGTTTAATTGTCTTGGCAACGTTGTAATTGTTTCAAGGAAGTACATCTTACCAAATCAAAAGAACCGCACCACTATTTTGTGGAAACAATACCATCATTAATTACCTCTGAAGCAGCTTCAATCACTCTTTGCAAAACCTAAGATTCTCATAATTGAACAATCGCAGCCTGGACACTTACATTATGTGAAATTAATGGTTTTGCCGTGACTTGATTGTGTCCTTCATGAGGAATAATGATAGAGGGAAGTTCCTTGCAATCCAAAATATAGACTTCTAGGCCTTTGTTAAAGCAGTGGTCAGTTCTGGCATCAATCATAAAAAGCAAAGTGCAGATCTTTGATAAACAGATTTTGGAAATGAGAACACCATGTGATCAAACCAGTGACTGGCCCGTTCAAAAAAAGAGACGTCCAACTTGGGATATTCTTCTCCTCTAACTGATTCATTCAACCTCGGCTGAAGCAAAATGACAGGAGGACAGAGACAAAATGGGGCAGCAAATTCAGAAATGTGGGTAGTTTGGTATTCGGATCACGGGCATGGCAGCAAAGCAAGCCCCAGGCTATCACAGAGGTCCCACTCTGTTACAGTGAGAAGCGCCAGATAGAGGGTATTGAAACTGGCCTATACCATATAAGTCCCTAGAGGTGTATATCACCAAAGCACATTCAAGCAGAATAAAAAGAATGCACCGATGTGAACTTTGGGACCTCACATAAATCTATTACTACCTATGCAGGACAGCACTATAAAAAACAAATGCACAGTGTCTGTGGAGCGGTAAAGAACCTCATATTCTGTGTCTTTTGTTCCAGTAGAACTCCAAAGGAAGTCTAACGTACAGCATGTGACAGAGGAGAGCATGTCATGTCGCCCTTGATCTGATTTAATTGACAGCCCTTCTCAAAGTCTTCTGGCTCACAGTGTGTGCAGTGGGGAAACAGCGAGTAAATATCACAAGCAGTCACAGCACAGCCTAAAATTATGGTATTACTGGTCTTATATGAAGAGCTGGATTTATATCTGTCGCAATTTCAAGTTTTGGTTAAAAAAAAAAACATTTGCTTGGAGTTTTGATTACAGCACAATGCCCTGGCTGAATTACACAACAGTAGGCAAGTATTTTTAAAGAATAACAATACTTAAAAAAGGAATCTGAAAAGCTGTTATTTGGATCATTGATACAGCAGTTCTTTAGCTATATGCAGAGGAAAAACATTCCGCGTTCATCTCTTAGCCTGTGTTTTTGAGCGATTGAGATCTAGCTCAAAACGGGGCAGCGTAGCTGAAAAGCGACCAGACCATCAGCCCTCCAACCATATAAGCTCCTGTGATCTCTGCATGTTAAGGATTGGTAAGGCATTGGTAGGGCCACCACCACTGAGAGGCAGAAAAATCTGTTCCAGCGTGTCAATGTGTGAAGAGCACCTTAACCCACTCATGCTGTGTGGCTGGCTCACAGCTACGGGAGAGTAGGATGGTGCCCTGGGTTTCAACATACAAATAAGATGAGGAATGAAACTCTTCATGAGGAGTGTGGGCAGCTGAAAGTTTCACTCCGCAGACATTCAGCCGTTTCTCCTGGAGCCGCTCCACTTTGGAAATGTGATATGAATACTGTATATGTGAGCTTCACAAAAACTGTTCGGTACTAATTACCTCCACTTTTACACTCTGCATCGTATTTAGTGCCGCGGAGTTCTATAGAAACTGGGGACGATTTTTATTTATTTTTTTTCCCCCAAAAGGTGAAAGCTTTAAGTTAAAGAACAGCATGTTTTTGAACAAAAGGACAAATCCCCCACCCCTTTCCGAAAAACCCCGCTACCACCCCCACTCCTGCCTGGCAGAAGGAGAAGCAGGATGGCAGGATTCTGTCTCCAGAGGTTCTGCTTTTATCATGAGAGGTCTAAGGGACGCATTGTATCTGCCCATAGCGGTTCTCACGAGGTTTCCTTATTATTCTCCTCTTCGACAGCAGAATGTGACACGTCGAAACTCCCTGAAAGCAACGTCGACTCGCTCCGTGTGATATAGCGCCTCTTTCTCCCTTCAGAATACATTAGTACAGTATTCACTACATTGTGACATGTACAGAGTGAACAGAGCGAGACCCACAATATGGACTCTGTTCAAGTGGGTAAGATAATTAAAGTGACAGTTAAAAACAGGCTTGTTCTATTAAGCTACTTTTATATAGGCTGACACTAGTGATATGCTAGTTGTAGATGTTTTTATTCATTATGTTTAATTGAAATACCGTGGGACCAGGAGCTGAAGAAAGGATGCTTGATGGACAGTCAGTGTAATTCCAATGCATGCTGAAGCATTCTGGTAATGCATTTATTGCCGCCTGTTTCCCTCAACGTTGGTTGTCCAGGACAGCCACAGCAACAGAATCAACCTGTTTGGCTTATGGTACCGTTCCTGCCCAACTCTAGTATTGATTAATTGACTTCATAAAGCACTGGGGCGGCACACTTTCCATTTGCAGTAATCAATTCTAAAATCCATCCATTTGTGCTCATTTAGCGATGGCATCTTAAGGCGTTTTCCGTTAAGGGCCCCCATATGAATCCGGCACCTCCTGAGGATTGCCCTTTAAACCTGCGTCCTTTCAGAAAACTTTCATGCACGAAAATGAAAAGCCAGACCTGCACGCATGTGGCTTTTAATGCCGGCGGCAGACAAAACCACTTTGTTTCTACTGATTTGAATCGGTCAAAGACGAGAAATTGAATGTAATGTTTCTTTAATCCAGCAGAAAGCAAAGCACTAAGCAGTTGAACATAAGAGCTTTTTTTCATTCTTAAGCATGAGCTATATTCTTTAACGCAAGTAGCATTAAAGAAAATCAGTATAAATTTAAGAATTACTATGCTTGGTAGTGCACTGAGATTTTTGTCAGCATTTTTAGATGTATTTCTGAAGGTCCTAGAGGATTAAGATAGGCGGTTATTAATAGACTTTCAGGCTGTTGAAGTAAATAAAGCTGAAATCTTACTCTACAATAGATTATCTGCCAACTCTCAGTAATATCCAGTATGACTATTGTATGTGGAGGTAATGCGGTACATATATCAATACATTGTGAATCGATTTATTGATAGAGATTAATTTTGAGGCATGTAAGAGGCATTCTTCCCATGACCAGAGTTCATTTCAGAAATTTCTGTGAAAACAGGGTAACACTTTATTTGGATAGCCTGCCGACCAAGGGGTAACAGAGTATTTGTAACATTTAGTTGAGATTCAGCATTTCAGCTGTTTCACTGTGTTTGTAGAAGTCTAGCAGAATGTACAGATTGTAAAGTCTCTGTATATGTAATGATTCATGAACACGCCTACATATTCCTAGAATAATTTAATTGAATTTGACTACTCACTCAACCGATGTTATAGGAATTTTTGAATCTCAACTAATAAGTTGGTGAAGTGTTCTCTGTAAACCCTCTGTACGCAGATTGTCCAAATAATGTGCAACCAAAAATAGTAGCAAAATAAAGATAAGCTATCTAAAAAGCGTGAGAAATAATTTCATTGTATACTCAGTGAGTACTTTTTTAGATACATCTGCCTGTTAACAAAAACAGCCTGCTCCCTCAAATCACAAACTGTGTGGTTTGATTTAGTACCGGCCGTGGTATTTACTGCATGGCAGAAAGAGGATCCCTCCTGGGAATTTCAAGTACTTGTCTCTAGAGTTTACAGAGAATAAAGTAATAAGCAGAGACATCCAATCAGTGTTGCTTCTGTTTTTGAAAACACCTTGTTAATGAGGGAGATCAGGGGAGAAATAGACCAGACTCATTAAAGCTAACAGCTCAGTACAATAGCTGTGTGCAGAATCGCTTCTCTGAGCACACTACTCATCTACCGTTGAACTGGTAGGGAGAGAAGAGGGGGTCCTACCTGGTACCACTTAGGGGTACCTAATAAAGTGGTAATTGAGTATATATTGAAAACACTGAGGTGATACTGATCACGCGATATTTAACTGTGTGGATTTACAGACGTTTGGGAAACTCTGGAATAGCTACATTGTGGAATACAGTATATTCTGCCCATATATTTCTAGGTACTCTGTCTGAGTATTTTATAGAAAACTGGGATAACTAGTCCACTCATTAAAACTTTTTTAAAATTTAAAGTTTTAGTTTCTTAATAGAATAAAGAGCATTTTGTGAAGTTTTTTTGCTCAACATGAATAATTACATTGGAAACACATTAGCATAAAAAAATGCATCAAGTTTGTTCATTTCATATTGATCATTCATCATACTTGAATCAGACCACAAGTTTCAGTCACGTGGTCTTCATGGGGTTACATTGTGGGAATTGTGGTCTATACAGCTTAGCGTCTGAGCCTTATCCTTCTAAAATGAGAAAAACCAGTAAATCCACTGTTTGTTTCTGTTAACCTCCCAGGGGATGCCAAGCTGACACCTTCAGAAACCATAACTGCACTTTGTACTCATTCACAAGTATCTCCTGTTGGGCATTTGAAAATCAGGCCACTTATGCAAACACCAAATGCCACATCACTCTTGTTTGCCTTGGAAAGGGTACAACGTAGGGCTACGCGAATGATTCCTGGTCTTAGAGGAATGTCGTATGAGGAGAGGTTAG
>JAODLD010000002.1:22850985-22855985 GCA_026781065.1 Mormyrops boulengeri
TCCCCAAACGAGCTTGATGGGCCGAATGGCCTCCTCTCGTTTGTAAATTTCTTATGTTCTTATGTTCTTATGTAATTTCTATACATGGATGTGTACATATTTATTGTGCTCTTTGAGGAAAAGATGCTCATGGGTAGCAACCATAACTGGGAGCCTTCAGTATCTTATTGGAACATCAAAGCTCACTGTAATGCGCCTGATTAATCTATCACAAAGCTGGTAATTAATTCAATTTTTTTAAGTCAATAAATATTGACTTGATGTCAGCTTTTAACTGAAACACTGACCTCAGAACTGACCTTGAATTGTTTCCCCTGCCTTATGTTCATTCATTAACCTGCGCAGCTACTTGAGTGAAACATCATGCCCCTGCAATAATTCTGTCATGCCCTTCTTGTAGAATTGCTTTTAATTTCCTTTTATTTGTAACCCAGTTCTTTTGCAGTAAACCCGGCCCAGAGCTTCTGACTTTTTTTCGTGACTTGCTTAGGCATTGAATGATCTACCAGGCAGTATGTGAGAGGCGACGGTATTTCAGTTTCACACCTGTAGGGTCAAGGTCTTAATCTCTGCCCTGTGTGTGCGTGGAGTTTGCATGCGGGTTTCCACTGGGTGCATGAATACGTGCTCATGGGAGTTTTACTTACACAAAACTGTTCTGAGTGCAGAAGGAAACATGACTGGTTCAGAGAGATAACCAATCAGATTGTAGAGGAGATGGGTCCAAGCGCCTAGAAGAGATGGGACCAACCAATCAGATGTCTTGGTCCCGCCTCTTTCAGTTGCTTGGACCTACCTCCTCTGCAATCTAATTTACCTACATGACTGTTTTAAATGACAATGATGAGACTGTAATTTTTTTACTGTTTTAAAACAGTATAGGACAACTCCCGTCCTACCTGCATATTAGCACCAGGATTTTTTGTATCACAGCACTACACAAACCTCTGAAGCTCCAGAAAAAAATGTGTATTTCTTGAACTATTTGAAGATATCTGTTGCATTGAAGATATCTATAAATATTTCAAGATATGTTTGAGAACTATACATTTTAAGTTTCCTAATAAATATATTGTGTAGGGCAAGCTAACAAAAAATATCTGGTGTACAGGTACTATAATATCGCATCCAGTAACCCCCTGCTTTCTCTGTCTCCCTCTCTCTCTCTCTCTCTCTTCCCCTTCCTCCCCTAACGCAGCGCTCAAAAATAGCCGTTTATGAAAAAATGTGGTCATATATGAAATCAGCAGAACCCTCTGTCTTTGCCAAGACAACACCTGATGGGGTTGCCCGGGTACGAAAGTCGAAGGGCAAGTTCGCCTTCCTCCTCGAATCCACCATGAACGAGTACATTGAGCAGCGGAAGCCATGTGATACGATGAAAGTGGGCGGCAATCTCGACTCTAAGGGCTATGGTGTGGCGACTCCCAAAGGCTCGGCATTAAGGTGGGTGGAATAAAATAACAATATTCTGTATGTTGTTATAGTATTCCACCTACCCTGATGTCCTGTGTTGTCATTTCTCTTCTTCCACTTTTTATGGTTTTTATTTTTGTTTTTTTGTGGAGTGGATTCCAAGAGGTAATATATATATATATATGTGTGTCTCTGACTGTGCCTGGAAACCCAGGCCAATTTCTCACATTATTTAATTTTGATACATTTCTAAATTTAGAAGCTCAGATCTCGTAAACTAGAGGTAGATTTACAGCCATTCCATGTGCGTCTCTCTCCTCCTTGTCCTCCACTTCCCTGTGTCTTCCCCCTCCCCCGTCCTGTGTGCCGTCCTTCCTGATTCTCTGTTGTCACTTTTAATTTAACAGCTCAACGGTTTTTCAATTTAACTTGTAAAAGCTGCGCTGTCAGTTGTGACGAATGTTAATTGCATGGTGTTTGTTGTTGTTACTTTCTTCTCAATGACGAGTGTCCCCATCCCGCACAATCCACTTATAAACAGTGTATCCCTCCATGCCACCTTTCCAATATTTAACGCTTTCTTTGCTGTACGAGCGTCTCCTATCTCTCATATCCGTACAATTTTTACCAATTTGTCCTTTCGTGCTCTTTTTAATGATCATTCTGATATTATTAATATTTTATCACTATGATTATTCATTATTACTACATACTATATTAGATTTCTCACGGACCTGTGCATTTTCTTACAAGTTATGTTTTATCGTTTCAAGAAATGCTGTTAACCTGGCAGTGTTAAAACTGAACGAGCAGGGCCTCTTGGACAAATTGAAAAACAAATGGTGGTACGACAAGGGAGAGTGCGGCAGCGGGGGAGGTGACTCCAAGGTCAGCCTCAATGTCACCAAAATCGGGTACTTTAGAGCAGAGTAATCGGCAAGGCTGTCATTACCTGAACCAAATGGAAAAATCCATCCTGTACAATCCAGCACAGTATTTTCTAGTGGCCTTCCCAGGGAATTGAGCAAAAGAGATCAAACCAGGAACCCTTACTTGGTTAAGGGAGGAGAAATTCAGAACCAGTAACATTTTAGACTTACTGACGAGAAAAGTTTGCCACCATTATCCACGGTAACTATAGCACGGCAGGGGCCGATTAAGGCAAGAGTACATATTGCCATTATTGATCCGGCAAGTCATCATGTCTTTCGAGCGGATAGAAATGTTACTTTTATCGGCTGGTGTTGCAGGATGCCTGTGGCAAATATGGATGTCCTGCAGATGTGAAAGACAGCAACTGAATTTGGTTGAACCTTTATCATCTGCAGGGCAATGATCGTTCAGGGCCCAGTCGTATTTCTGTCATTTTCACTCTCTGTTTATCTTGCAAGAGGCAGCAGAAAGCCATGTTCTGCACTCCTTGACTAAGTCTCGCCTAGCAGATTGCCAGTTTGAGATGCGATAGTTAGCAATTGCCTAGGAGGCAAATGTTATGTGATAGATCATAGACATTCAATTACAAGTGAAAAATGGCCAAAAGGCACTGCAGAAAGACCTAGAAATAATTATGAATGTTGTACTATAGAGAACCCCCCCCCCCCCAAAAAAATGTAGATGAGTTCCAGATTACTTTGTTATTTTATGCAGAGGAGAGATTGGATGTTTGGAAACGTGACTGTCTTTGCGGACAAGACTCTAATGTGCCACCAGAGCAGTTTAGGTGTAGGAAAGCGAGGCAAGCAGCGGAGTCTTGAGGGGACGAAACATTGCAGGAATACGTGAGAATTCTAATCAACCTACAAAACTACACCCACCACTGATCCAGACAGCCTCCTGGTTGGTCTTTGGTGAAAAACCTCACTTGATTTTTTTATTTCAGAGACAACGGCGTTCCCAAGCCCAGTTTCCAACTGCAGCTATAACCTTCAGCATCTTTCCTTTTTGACTCACAAACTGCACTTAACATTCGGCAAAAGACAAGGCAACTGATTTTGCCATTCCTGTCTAAAGTTATTCAATCCTGACAGTAAGCAGGAGATGAATGCTGTTAGTAAAGGAATACAAAGCAGTTACCTTGTTTCTCAATAATCTGCCAAGGATTTTTGAGCAGAACGAAGGGACAAGCTTGCAATATTATGGTATCATGTCTTGACTGCTAAATTTCTTTTTTTTTTTTTTTAACTTGCACAAATCTTAAGGGGAAAAACATTCTATTAGTTCAGCAAGTGAAAATCTTACTTGGAAATTGAAAAAAATGGTGTTCCTTCTCTCGAGGCAGATTCTTTGTTCCATTCAAAGTAGAAGATTAACACAATGAAGCTAATTACTGTCAACGAAAAGACTTAACATTCTTACATTAGCATGTGATCTACTAGAAAAAAATTATGAATATCACGAATATACCCCATTTAGCCAAAAATTAACTAATCAAACATTTTCAACCAACTGCAAATTTTTCCTTGGGAAATTGCTTTCTAGAAAATTATTATTTCCTTAAGTAAATATTTGATGTGCAGAAGTTATTGTTATTATCATGATCATTAATGTGGGCAGTTAAGCATAATAATGTTAAAGTAGCATTGAAATTCGACGCCAAAAAAGAAAATGCAAGAAAAATGAAAATTATACCACATCTGCTTTGAAAACAGGCTCATTTCTGTTTCTGAGGTATGGATTCAATTCATTTATACACAGTTTCTAAAAGCCAAGGCTCAATATACATCAAATTCCAAATGCCAATTTTAGGTGTCTGAAACAAATGAAAACTCACAAATCTAGTATGTTCAATAGACGCAATTGTGAGGTAAAAAAAAGTCATGAAAAATATAACATTAAAGAGAAGGTTAAGGTCACAGCTCATTATAAGACCAATTAGAGTTGCAATATAAGTAGAATTATGTATGGATTATAACTTAAAATCAGCTACATTGTATGTACCCAGAAAGATACTGGTTAATTATTAACCCACCCCAGCATTTCCATTTTGTAAAAACAAATATAGATGGATATCTATATGAACACACACGTATCCCTACACATACCCAGTAATGGCACGTCTGCATCTTGTTCTTATTGAGTGTAGATTTAACAGAGGCTGCACAGTGAACTAAGACTATCATGTAGCAGCTGTTTTGTTCCAGGTCTGTTTTCAGCTATATTCTCGACGATTCCGAGTCCAGGAGTCCTTCTGCTTTAACGAGTTTGTTTTCCAGAGCTGTCGTCATTCCCTGCACTGTTGTGGATGAACTAGCTGTGGAGATATCCTACTTCAACATTTCAAAACGAGAGATTACAGCGTCTGACGCTATCTTTCCGCCCACTGTCCACCCCCATTACTATCAGCTCACCATAATTTTATTATTTTAAATGTCATTCTAGCTGCTGCCTTTATCCAAGGCGTTCACGCGGTATGCTTAGGATTGCCAAGGGAATGTTTGTTGGTATGTTAATTGGTAAAATTTCTATGGAAATTAATGGTTGAAATTTTTCATTTAAAGTGCAAAATTATATAGTTTCCTAAACACAACCTCTTCAATAAGGTTCATAATAGATTTTTCAGTGGGGCATTTTAGTCAGTTGTTCCT
>JAODLD010000002.1:22858485-22869104 GCA_026781065.1 Mormyrops boulengeri
ACCAAGCAATGTAATAAACCTATAAGTTAACCCTCTGAGATTAATAGATATCCAGTAGACCACACAAGTATAAATTAAGGGCTTTCTGCCATCATCAACAAGCCCTGGAGTAACACATATAAGACCTCAGCGCTCATAGGGTTAAAGTGCAAATGGTAAAACTCTTATAAACAAATTTTTAATAAAGAAGTTTGGGAGGTAGCAGCAGCAAAATGGTTTTTTTTTTTACAAAAACAATTTTAAGCTTGCTTTTTACTTATTTAATGAATTAAAGCTTAATTAGATTTTTGCATTACCCAGATAGTTCTGCAAGTGCTAAATTGCAATGGTTGTTAAGTCAGAGCTTGTCAGAGTTTTGACCTGTAAGTTACTGACCATCTTCCTCAAAGTGGCATATTTAACTGAGCCACAAAACAGAAGAGATTTAATGCATCCTCTACATTCACCGATCTATCTGAAGAGTGACCTGACTACATTGGTCTTAAGTTTCTCCAAACTTTTGACACGTGTAGGAAAGGCACATAGTGGCGTAGTATTTACAAAGCCACTTTCGTAATTTTTACTTCCAAACCCTTTTTAAACTAATTCCTGCACATGTTCTGTTGCCTAAACCTTTGGTGCCACTTTAACATGGAATATACCACTGGTAGCACCAGAAACATTGCTTCAGGGAGGGTTTGAGGCTATTTGATAAAGCAGGAACCAACAGCAAGATGAGGTGTCTGCATTTGAGTGCCAGTCTTGGCTGGGATTTGAATCAGAAGCCTTTGGAGAGCAGCTAGGGAGTTGAGCTTGTTAGACATTAGCACAGTTGTGATAGGTTCACTGTCCTCAAAAAGCAAGTTTCACTGCAAAACCTCTAACTGTGTCTTTCACTCTTCTTAGGACAAGACAAGTGCTCTGAGCCTGAGTAATGTAGCAGGAGTCTTCTATATTCTGGTCGGAGGTCTGGGGCTGGCTATGATGGTGGCTTTGATAGAATTCTGCTACAAGTCTCGTGCAGAAACCAAAAGACTGAAACTAGCCAAGAACGCCCAAAACTTTAAGCCAGCTCCGCCGGCAAACACGCAGAATTTTGCCACGTACCGAGAGGGCTACAATGTGTATGGAACCGAGAGTGTTAAAATCTAAAGGGTAGGACTCAGAGACATGACCAACTCTTTTAATTATCCAGCCTTTTCAAATGTACCAAATTTTTATTGACTTAAATCTTGTCTGCCTTCGTTATGTCATTTGATCTCGCCCTGTCACTCTAGTATGGTCATGCATAAAATGAAATTTAACACTGATATATTTAATATGTTTTAAGACTGATTGCAAAAACATGTTAGGCACATACATAGTATAATGTATTCCCAGTGTTCAGTACAACAAGGGATTTACTTTGGAGAAATTGCGACAAACATAACATTTTGACATGATATTTTCATTTAATTAAATGAGAGGTTATTAATCCCAATCCTCAAGACAAAGTGCATGCTGTTGCCTGAGACACAGGGACTTATAAATGCTGCTTCAGTCAGTATATATTATACACTCTATCTAGTGTGAACATGAATTGTAGATTATCTACAGATAATTTAGCTTTGCAGGTCTACCCCTGAGGCAGGGACTGGCCGTGTTCTGCACTAGACGTTTCTGCCCAGCACTGCTACGCTGATATCTTGATTATTGACAGATTCTGCTCTTTTCATCTAGCACAGCTGGAAGGAGTCAGAACAGCTCGGAGTGAACCTGACACTGATGACCGGAAAGTTTGACGCGATGAATAAGTCACGGGCCTGGAAATCCCGCTGGGCTCAGCAAGCGCTAGCTTCATAGCAGAGGGCATAATGAGTGAAAAGGACTTGTCATTTAAAGAACTGAATTTGTTTCCTTCAGTGCCTTATAGAACATTCAGAACGTCACAACAATGCAACTCGTCATAGTAATATTGCTTTGCTTGAAATACAAAAGAAAAAAAGGAGCAATGGTATCATAATCTAACAAATGAGCCTTCGGTAGATACTCTCACTAAAGAAAAAGCCATCAGTCACAACCCTAGCACATATGGAAGACCCTGACATAGCAGAATTCACCAGGCAATGGATGGTACTATAGTCATATATAAAGAAATATTATTTTAAATGTCGTGATTGATTTACAGCCAGATTGTACTGGTTGGGTATAATTTAAATGTCTTACAAATCCATGTAATCAATTCATTATCAATTCATTTAAAGTAGCCCTGATGCTAGTATTTACAAGAAATGATTTGTTGACTCATTTTGTTTTGATTCTAAGGCCAGAAAAGTTTTGTTCCCCATTGAAGCAAATTAATAGACATTTTTTTTCACCACGAGCCATCCATTGGGTGGTTGTGTTGGCATTCTGAATTCTGGTGCTGTTGGTGACTCAGTACTTTATCATAAATTGAGGGCCTGTGAACTATCCAAGGTCAATGATAAAAGCACCATTCAGCATAGGACAAAAGGCCGCATGTGACAAAATCTACTGCCAACGGATTTCTCTCTCAGATATGAGCAATTTGCAAATCATATATGGAGTCAGGTTGAAGCTTATATTAACTGTGAATTGAACATACATTAACACAAATCACAAGCATACGGTACAAGATATTTCTAGATATCTGGAAGAGATACACAGAATACTGTATATGTATACACTTCTGCATAAAACACCATTACAAAATGGGTTTTAGGGTAACATCTGACACCTTGGTGGCTTTTTTAAAAATGATTTGTCCAAGTATACGGCCTGAAGAGCGAAAACAAAATCACTCGATTGTAGATACACTGCAATTATTTAAAAAGACTAACGGTAACAGCTTTGAAAATGGTATTTTGGATTACCTTCAATATTTTGTGAAATAATAGCACATTTTCAATCAAGCTGTGGTTTAATTTTGGTTTTGTTTTACTTTGTAGGCATACTGTTTTGTGGATAACTTAAGAAATGAAAAAAAAATAGTAAATTAAAATGGGAAGTACTGTATATGTTACCCTATGGTCGATATAGGGGCAATTTTTAAACTAAAGCTTAGCAAACGTCCATTTAATGCTGTTACAATTCTTTTACTTTCTCTAAGAAATGTGATTATGTAGTATTTGAGACATGCCAAGAAGGATTTCATTGAAAAAGCAAAAGATTACAATAGTTTTATATAAAATAAAACTGTAAAAAAAAAACTGTAAAGAAACCTGTACATTTATTTAAAGTCAATTTATGAATGCAAAGAGGCTTCACAAAATTTTGGTTTTTCAATTTTTCAGACTGCATGTAAAATTGGTAATTGCCTCACATGGACTGAGACTTTGCTCAGACAGTAGGAGATCAGTGGTAGACGCATAACTTCTCTTTCTATCATTTGACCCTCCCTTCCCTTGTTGTCTGACTGCACTTCAGCAATCAAAATTTGCCAAGCAACCTACCAATTACAAAAGAATAACAACTGCATGTGTGGGTGTAATTTACTGAACCTCAACAGTGAGGCGCTGTACAAAGAATTTTAATACATTTTGTAAATAAAACTGTATAGAAATTATTGTCTCATGTGTTATGACTAATTTCACGACAAAGTGTGACAAGTTGTTTCTGAGGAATCTGTTTTTTTTTTGTTTTTTTGCCGCAATGCATTGTGGAGGCATTTTCTGTTCAGGGACGATTCAAAATGAAGCACGTAATGTAGGGATTAAAAGCAGCACCAAAGGAAAAAAAGAAAGACAAAAATTGCTTTCTTTTAACCCACCTTATAAATACTGTAGCCAATCACCACACTTTTTAAATTATTTATGTGACAGTAAGCATCTTATTGCCTTTTTTGATTATTTTGATAACCTAAATTCAAACCTTTTTTAACTCCACTGAAAGAAATTCACGAATCGTCACTGTTGAATCAAAAATGTGTTTCTCCAAAAATCCATTATTTCTGGAGTGGCAAAAAAAAAATAAAAAAAATTTCTATAAACTACTTTGCAAAATAAAACAACATAATGAGACACCCTTAGCACCATAAATAGAGACCTATCTTTACATAGCCATCAGTGCACAGTGTTTTTAATGTCTTTTTGTGGATTGTCAGTGAGGCCAATATGTAACTGTCTACAAGATACCAGCTAATCTCACTTTATATTCACAATTATCAGCGATGTTAGTTAGCTACCTAAATTATATTGTTAAAATGGGTGAAATAAAGTAATCCATAAGAACACTCATCATAAAAACAAATATTAAATAACGCAAACATGAAGTCTACTTAAATAGATGACTTCATAATCTTTTCATTGGTCAATTAGATGTACACTATCAGTAGACACAGTAGATAGTGTTCTATGTATAATAAAAAAAATATCTGAATTGTTGAAAAGTGGATGTGTGTTTTTTCACTGGACAGTGACGAAATATTACCATGGGAACTTAATTACAAATTATACAAACTATCAATGGAATAGAAAGAAAGGAAGGAGAATCTCAATTTTTTTAGAACAAGCTAGTGTGAAAGTTGTCAGAAGGGCAAATACTGATCTGTACAGAGAAAAACAAACATTAAAGGAAGAACTACCTGAATGGGGGGTAGTTATTGACAGTAAAAAACTTGCCAAGTTTGCCGATTAGCGGAGTGAAATTACACCGTTATTCTGTGGAAAATGGAAGATCGATGTGGTCCAGATTTAATAATGGATTATAAATATGTCGTGGGCCAGTACTTTGCAGCTTCTTCTATGTGACGAATGACCTGGCAAAATCTCTCGTCCTCCACTCCGGAAAATGGCAGATCGTCCAGTGCAATAATTTTTGTTATTTTAATAGTTGTGTCTTTAGCTCAGGTGTAATTAACTTAGAATATTGTTAAAGTTTTAATATCGGTCAACAATATTGGCCAAGAGTATCACATCGGACTCATGTGGTATCTTGATTTTTAACAAATAAGACTTTGTCATTGTAATTTTACAACAAGACTTTGTTTGGTAGGGCAATAACGATATGTTAACCGATATATCTTGCATCTCTAAGTCAAACATTACTTTTCACTTACAGTCTTCACTATTCTTTCTGTAGCTAGCAAAAAGAACGGCTTTTTCCACTACAAAAGGCCAGATCAGATGGTGCCCACCCCGGGCACCACCTAAACATGTGGGAAGGCAGAGAACATGGATGGTCAGAACATGCATTGACACATTAATAGACAAGCATAGTAAATAAAAAATGGCATGTACAGCAGCACCAGCAGCCATAGTTATGGTCTGTTATGTGTTAGGTTGCGGGTAAGATAAACTGATAGGTCTTCAGTTATGACTTAAAGACTGAGACCGAATCGGCATCCCGAACATAGGCTGGTAAACCATTCCACAATATAGGGACCCTGTAGCAGGATGTTTTACCGCCAACTGTCAATTTACTTATATGTGAAACAACAAGGAAACCTGCATCATGTGATCTGAGCGGACGACGCGGCTTGTAAACTTGAAGTAATTCTGTCAGGTAGGCAGGAGCTAGACCTTTAAGTGTCTTATACGTAAGTAGGAGAACTTTGAAGTCAGCTCTAAACCTAACAGGAAGTCAATGCAGGGAACTAATCACCATAGCACTTCCTTCATGAATATTAATGAATCTTCCTTTGCCATCTAACATTTCAGAAATTTGCGTGCTGGCACATGAAGACACCAGCACACAACCCAGAAGTAGCGGGATCTTTATTTTTCTGCCAAAAATCAATTCTGATGTAAAAAGATTAATGCATTGAATCACTACCTTAATAATCCATTCATATCAACGCATCTGTACACCCCTACTATACCCTACTATAACTTTTTTGATGAAAATAAACATGTAGTAAGAAAGTACAGAGAATGCATTTTATAGGAAGGAGCATACACTGATGAGCATATAATTGTGCAGTGAATAAGGTTGACTATCTCGCAAAAATGTGTGTGTCAAAGTCTGAGATATATTAGGTGGAAAGCTAACATTCAGGACTAATAGTCAAAATATTGAATGCTGAATACATTTGCAAGATTATAGATCTAAGTGACTTTGACAAGGGCCTAATCATTAAGGTCAGACAGCTGGGTCAGATGCTTGTGGGGTGCTCATGGTCAGCCTTAGGAAGAACTTCCCGAGGGTGGTCTGAGGAAGGAAAAACCATGAACCAGTGACAGGGTGATGGGCAGCTAAGACCCATTGATGTGAGATGTGAATGAAGGCTATTCCATGTGTTACAAACCAACAGAAGGGCTACTGTGGTACAAATGGCAGATCATTTTGACAATGATCATGGGAGTAATGTGTCATAACGCATAGTGTCGGAGCCCTTACAGGGGCTACATACGATACCTGTGTACCAGACCTGTCGGTCCACCACATCCCACAGGTGTTTGACATGTATCCAGTTGTCCACATGATACAACAAAACACAGAATTCATTGGACCATGTGACCTTCTTCCCTTGCTCCAAGGTTCAGTTGCAATGCTTGTGTGCCCAATGCAGGCACTTTTGACAGTGAAATGGGGTGTGGGAAGTGTGAGCACTCCGACTGGCCTGCGGCTACATAGCCCCATCCGCAGCCAGGCTTGATGCCTTTTGTGTCGTGACACATTACTCCCCTGACCTGTTGTTTTGTGCTTTCGTTTACATTTTGCATCTATAAGTAGTGGCTGCCCAACACTATCAGTGGTTCATAGCTATAACTAAAATGAAGAATGGAAGTAAGCATCCCATAATCTGAATGGTAATAAACAGCAAACATATATCACAGTATAGATACATACCCATGTCATTGTGGGGTTTCCTCCAGATACTACGGTTTCCCCCCACAGTCCATAAAAATATGCTGAAGTTAAATTATCCATAGGTGTGAATGGTGTGTGAATTGTGTGTGAGTGTGCCCTGTGGTTGTTTACTGCCCATCCTGGGTTGTGCCTTGCCTTCCACCCGCAGTGTTTGGGATAGGCTCCGGACCCTCCATGACCCTGAACAGGACAAACTGTTACAGATGGATGGATGGAGGTCCAAAGAGCTAATGTTAAACCAGAGATGGTGTATGTATCTTCAATCACAATGTATCATCTACAAGTCAGGAGACAGTTTATCGACAATCATGAAGATAAATTTAACTGTGATGTGTGGTGCAAGCGAAAGGTTGATAGATATCTGGACAATGAATGTAAATCAAATGTGCCCACAAGAAGTATCTAGGAATTAATAACTAAGCATGAGAACAAATTAGAAATCCTTATCAAGAGAAATTGAATTAAGCTATGTTTTCATATGCAAAGCCAGTCAAGAAGTTGAGATTAATGGTTTTAGAAACATTCAGATATTTGACTAGATATTTACTTGTTTTCTGTTCAATTTCAACCATATTTTTGTTTGTATCTACACCACTGTGAATTTATACCATAAATGTGAAAAGCAAAAATATTCATCAGATTCCTCAAGATAACAGTAAAAATGTCTATCCCATAATAGTACTCACATTTTCTAAAATACACCTACTGCTGGTATTGCTGAGATCAGTCCCCATACTGATATGCCCACACCGGAAGGTAAAATCTGACAAGGTGATGCAGGTGGTGATGCTGACTATGAAATCTGCCAATCGGTAGCCCGGCCCGGCATTAGTTCATGTTCTGCTCCCGTTAATAATACAATCTAAATCACCAAGTAAAACACCAATTCAATATTTTAACATAAGAATCGATTCTCAAATTGAAAACATTCAGATCAAAAGAATCAATATTTCAGTATCGATCTGCATAGAGGCCACTGCACCAATTCCCAAAGGTCAGACCAGAGAATTCACTTCCCTAGTTTAAAATACTTTAATTTAAATACAGTGTCTTTATAAATGCATTGACAGATGATATAGATTATATAGTGTTATGGAATGTGAGGAAATTATTTGAGTATTAATCTATAGACCTTCTAACTAGCCATCCTGGTCAGGGTAGCAAGGAGAGGGGCTCACTTGTAGATAAAAATCCACAACATTTCAACAAGTCTCCACACTGGCCAGAACACTGAATGGTGCCATTTGCAGAATAACTGGATTGACATTTTTGCAAAAAAATATATAAATTGTTAACCCCTTACAGTCGAAATGAAACTTCGCCAACAGCCAAGATCGTGGTAATATGATGGTGTTGTGAGCTCAATGGATAGTGGACTAAAACACATATGTGGGCTAAAGAAAAAACTATATAGCATCTTTATTACCTCCCTATGCAATATAAAAATTTGGGTTTTTTTCTTCTTTTTTTCCCTAATGGCTCCCAATTTTGCCTATAGTAGTTGCAGGCCTGCTTGCTATATTTAGTGTTGCAGTGGTAATCCTATGAATATAATTTAAAATCCAAACCCGAAACTTAAAAATGAAAAGTACGGGGGGTTTTTTTTGTCTTTATTTCTTTCGGTCTGCCTATTAAATATATTTTTGTTTTATTCACCCTACCTCCCACCACAACAGCAGGAGTCGCAGTGAAACTAGTGAAGAGATAGATGTGTCTGAAGCGCATGTACGACAAAATAAAAAATAAATCCGCAATTTGCTTACAGCCACACAGATGGTGATAGTCACTGACACGTAGTGTGATTTGACATGCACAGCTTAAGTTACTGCCGCACAGATAATACTGTAGAGGGGTGATGCAAGCCGCAGTATTTTAAGGAATCTAGGGTATATTTTATTACAGACCATTGCCAGCCCAAAACTGATCCAGCTTACCTGGGGCCTGTATAATGAAGCTGGATTTCTTGCTTAGCAGGATAACTTGTCAGATTCCCCCTGTTCAAATGGACCTTGTCTTTATTCACTTACATTTAGACTAGATTACCTAAAATCTGACAAGTTATCAGGCCCCAGGTCTTGCCTGATGCTTTTGTGTCTCATTTATCTGCCCTTTACCAGAAAATAATGAATCGATAACATCATTATACTGTATATGTCTTCCATGAGAAAAAGCCATAAAGCGTAAATTCTGTATTAATTTAAAGCAGTCATTTTGTATTTAAATCTTCAGATGGCTCTATATGGCACTAATGTATATGGTTAGCCTTAGAGGTTCAGAAAAAGTTATACCGATAATACTGTATGCTGAGAAACTGGAAAAGCCTTTAATAGTAATCGCGGTGCACACATTATGTGCAAGTCGATCTCAGATAAATACAAGAGCAGCAAAAATAATGATGCCCCCTGGTTTACTATTATATGACTGTAAAGATCATCTGTCATGATGGCCAGAAAAAGACCTTTGAAAATTGGCAAAATATGCCTACAAATCATAATGATGAATATCAAAACTTCCCTGTCCCTACGCGGGACTCCTGGCCATTTTTTAAAAATGCCTCTTTTCACATTTGTTTGTTGTGTTTGACACATTTGGACACCTGGCAAAGTAGGGGCCTTCATGGGTTATTAAGTTTGCCTTGTTGTAAACCTTCGTATTTCAGAATCACACGTGTGTATATGCAAATTGTGCATTCTGCATTTTCACACAGTCAAAAAGTTTGATGCCAACAGAAAAACTCTAAAAGATGCACTTTTGATCTTCTTTATAAAATGTGACTCACTAGATGCAATTAGTAGGTTGCTACAATAGCTCCCTAGCGTGATATAGTTTGGTAAATAAAATGCACGACACTGATGAACCTTGTGTTAAACTGGGGTCTCGCAGCTTCATTTAATTTATTTATTTATTCAGTTTAATATTTGAAATGGAACAGTTTAAAATTAAGTTTACTGTGAAAATAATAAAAAAATGGTTCACTTGGGAAGTGCTCTGTTACATATTCAAAAAAACAGGACTAGCCGTTTATGCTGATGCTGTCTACCTGCACTGCATCCGTTTGCCTGCTCTTGGCAAAAAATGCTGCAGTTAGAGAGTGGTATTGGGATGCACTGGAAGTCAAATTCACTGCATAATTTCTCCCACTTTTATTTCAAATTTAGCTTTGATTTTAATTGGTGGCAAGTGGAACACTGGGGAGAGGTGTATTGAGCTTGCTGCATAGGGACATTCCCTTTCTGTTTATTATGGGATATGATGTACACTGCGCCTGAGGACCTACAAAATTGCCAAGCTTGAAATTAAAAATGTTTTACATTTCATGTTAGCTAATACAACAGGATAAATGTGGTTTTTATACGGTTGAAGTCCTTTCTAACTATTACTTTCTTTTTATTGCCCTTCAGTTGGGAGCCATCCATAAAGAATGACAGATAAATACACTGTTTATTCATGTGTTTAATGGTGCAAGCATAGGCATCAGATCAACTCCATCACCGTATGTATCCCAGTCTGGTGCCTGCTGATGGATGATCCCATTGACATCCTTACTGGCAATCTGAGCCTTGCCTACCCCATCAGAGCTCTCATCTCCATAGCACTATTTGTTATGTTTCCAGCTGATACTAATCGATGAGCCAGCAGCGAAGGAATGAAAAGGAGACGAGTGGTATGGCTTAGGCACAAGCCTAGGAGCATGGAAGACACCTGAATGCGGCTTGGAGATGAATTTATAGAACAAATTGCACATTACAAGAAAGGACAGTATGCATAAAGCCAGCCCTATACTACCTGAACATTCAATTCATTTGTAATTCAAATGATTTAAATAGGAG
>JAODLD010000002.1:22869204-22900016 GCA_026781065.1 Mormyrops boulengeri
ACTACTATAATAATTAGTTCACTATTACTTATTGAGTAATTAAGCATAACTCCTTAGTAGTGAATAGTACTAATTTAAGTGTTAATGAAGCACTACTCCTTTGTTGCAGCTTACTCCCTGCATATTTACCTGTTAACTGCGGAACTATTACGAAGTGTTACCCAAAATATAAATTGCTAAAGATATTTGTCTAATGTCCTGTGTTTTGTAAGTTCCATTCAAAAGCAGCAACAATAGATGTGGTCATTTACTCATCATTATATATTTGTCTTTTTCTTAAAATAGAAAATCAGGTTACACTGCTCTCCTACCCATGAAACTTTGCATACACCAATTAACTATAGAACTGGTCTTTTTTTCTACATGTGCAAGGAGAACATGCTTCAGCTGAAAGGGTGAATATGTTGACACTAATGCAATTTGTCAAATCTCAGATATTCTAGGCGGAGTATTGCCGTCTGTATTGAAATGCTGCTTGAAAATCGCATTATTAGGCCTAGACAGTTGCCAAATAGGTAATGCTGTACCTCACACTCTCCTTGCGGGTGTTTAAATCCTGCACTCTGCTCTCTGAGATATATGCTCTCTGTGTGGATGTCTTGCATGGTTTTCTGGTGTTGTGTAAGTTACCTCCCATAGCCCAAAAATGTAAGAGGTGCTGAATCAGTATCTCTAAATTGCCCATAATCTGGAATTAATACGGGATCCCCTTTTGTACACGGAAAACGTATAATACTCCTTACTTTCTTTCAGGGAATAGTAGCATATAAATATCTCCAGATTAAATAAACCACTAGACTGTTTCTAAGTATTCATGGCCCTGAAGTTTTGGGTTCCCTCCAAAACTATGTAGCCTCTTGTAATCTTTGCCCCTGGATTCACGCCTACCAAGCCTTTTTACTGATTACCCAGAGCAGTGAAGGTCTGTGCTTAGTTAGTTCATGTCAGAGCTCTAACTTTGAACTTGTTTGCAATCTTTCTTTTAGCACTTTATACCTTATCTGTAATTTATAAATTACTTGTATGTAACAATTTGTTCCATCTTCCTCCTTCTTTGACAGTGGGTACATAGTGTTGATTAATTGTACATTTACAGTTTACGCTCAGCATTTGCCGTTGGATCTGGGGTTCTTACTCAGCCAGCAAAAGGCAGCAGTATTTTGATCAGCTTTATCCTTTGAAAGGAAATATACAGTAGAAGTGTTTTCTTCATGCTGTCTTGCCTTGTATTTTTCTTGAATATTCCCTTGAATACATTGAAAACATTGTGTTATTTGTAATGTAAATGCAACAGTTGACATATTACACGCTTTACACTAAGTGGCCGTATTATTAGGTACATCTAACTAGTACATTGTAGGATGCCCTTCGGCCTCAACTGCTTCAAGCATTGAAGAGAGAAGCTATTCTGCATGCCACTGTTCTATTGGACTGTTATTTCTTGCACTTGTGTCCTTCGAGTTAGAATCTGACCATTTTCCTCTGACCTCTCTCATTAACAAGGTTTTCAGCCTCAGAAATGCCAGTAACTGTACATTTTTTTTGTTCATCACACCATTATCTGTAAAATGTAGACACTGTAGTACCTAGTCACAATGTATGACATCAACAATCACACCACATACAAAATTGCCTAGATCACATATCCTAGTCATTCTGATGCTTGGTTGAACAGCACCTGAATCTCTGGACCCTGTCTGTGTGCAGCATGTGTTGAGTTGCAGCCACATGATTTGTTGTCTGGAGAAACAGCCTGTTTAAATTAACAAGCAGGTGCACATATTGAACTGGCCACTGAATGTATATTCCTTCGGTGCTGTGTATTTTTCAAAGGAAGAACAGAAGGATTGACTGATGAAGGTGGAAACTGCAATCCAATTTTAGAACATTCTTATACAGAATCACCATTGCTTATGGCAGCATATGATGTGTGAATTAGATGGTATCCATGTCTGACACTTCAGATTGCAGACTGTTACACCCACAAAGCTGTACTGGATGCGCAATTAAAAGATGGACACAGTTACATCAGTCTACCAACCCATGACCAGTTCTAATTGTTCCTGGTGAGGACCGCTGCAACACGTCTTTAATAATTATCCTTGATGAAGGTCTCTATGAAAAAAATATCTGGCTGACAGATAATCTTAGTCACATGAAACATAATTTCGTCATTATTCTCTGCTACTCCAAAGGAAATAGGGAAATGTGTTTTTCAAATATGCTTAATTTTTCCTAAGGAAAAAAAAAACATACATCTGGAATTGGAAAACAGGGCTCTTTTTTGTATGAATAGCTTCATACATATTAGCATAAAATATATTTTTATTAAAAATGGAAAATAAAAATATGTTTAATTTTTGTTAATTTGTGTTTACTGTTCAGCAAAATAATCTAAGGTTGTCTATCAAATGTCTTTGTATTATATTTAATTAGAAAAATTACAGTTTGATTTGAAAGATTGTTTTACTTGTAACAAGGTTGCTCCTAGTTCTTGTTTTATATTGCCTTGTAGTGGTTTGGTAGTATGTTTTGTTTATTGTCCAGTGTTGTTTGTTCCGTATCAGTGCTATTTTTTTTTAAAAAGCCATACCTAATTATCTACCTTCCAATGTGTTCCTCAAAGAGATTAGAGACAACATTCTGAGAGACATAATGTGAAGGGAGTCTGATTAATGGGGGGGGGGTAAAATGGAAGCCGGGAAAGACTTTGGTTGACCCCCTGACCAACAGGAAGCTCTGTGCTTTAGTGCTGTGTTAAAAGGTTGTTTTCTTATCTTTTCCGGTAGCTAGAACGTGATCCATTGTGGTCATTTAATACCTCACAATTGCTCCTCACAAAAAAGCTGATGTGGTAACCCTGGTTACATTCCCATCAGTAATTTCCGATGTTAATTAGCTACTGTGAATCAACCGACAGTTAAGTAATGGCAGCTAACGAAAGGTTCCTTCTGTACATAAAGCTTGTTGTAATTGTATAACATAATTCATTTTAATTCTTTGATCCTTTCTTTTACTGGCACCCCATCCAGGGTGTTCCTCAGCCTTGTAGCTTCTGCTACCTGGCATAGGCATCAGGTTCCCTGTGACCCTGACCACGATGAGTGGTTAGAAAACTTATGAATAGATGACTCTTTTTTCTATAAGCAGATATACTATGTGAGATGTGAAATGTAGCATGCAGGCGCATCAAGTTTTTTATCCAGAAATTTTCTTTTTTGGCTTCCTCACTGAAAATTAAAAAAACCAGATTAGCACAGGGAAAATATATGGAAAAGGGCAGCTGGGCCCTAAACAGGATCATGCTTGTCCAGAGGAAGACACAGTTATCTATACAAGCAACCAGCCCTCCATCCATCCGTCTACTAACCACATAACCTGAGCCAGGAACACAGTCATTTTCAGTGGTATTTTAAATACATTTCATGAAGCATGCTGGGATTGTTGATGCTGTCAGAACTTGTTGCGTTTTGTAGAAATGTTGACTACAGACACAGATGTTATGCAGGCATTTAATTGTATATATGTGTGCATTTATATTCAGGCAACTCTTGATTTATGTAAAACTGACTTAAGTAAACCCAGTCTTACTCAAAAAATATCCGATATACGTAGAGTTTATGGAAACGCTGATGCAAAAAAGTAATATATGCCTGAAAGTAAATTCACACCGTATCCTTTCATTTATATTCATTATTATATTATTATATTTATATATATAATATGTGTCCATTAGTATGTATCAGTCCTATATTTTGACTTAAGTGTTCTTTTGCTGTAAGGTGTCTTGAGTGGTATGGGAAAGTAGATCTGACTTACGTAAAATTTAGACTTTCCTTAAAGGTTTGTGGAATGGATAACTTACCTCAGTCTATAACTCCCTGTATATAATACCTTAAAGCATTATTCAGTTGTCTGAAATAATATTATGTACATTTGTTTAACTTCAGTAATTCAAAACATGGAAAATTGGTTAAAAGGGTTTAAGGGATTCATATTCTGATATTTTTGTGACAAAAGGTTGTTTTGCATGCAGAGAGCATTCAGTTTGCACAGCCTGTGTATCTTTGTTATCCAAGGGAAAGCTTGTGTCCTCAAAGGTCAAGTTGTTCGGCTCAGCAGTTAACCCTGGGTTGAATATTGAACATGAATATGTCATCGCACCAACACTGCCATTGGTTTCATGTTCTGGTTCGAACCTGCTAACAGTATTATGTAGCCATTTGCTTTGCAATGTGAAATTTAGAAGGTTGCCAGTATCTCAGTCACTTCACCTGCCAAATTGTAGGACCTCACAGGTACAATTCCTGTACCCAAACATAGTCCGAAATGGCCATAAGGTTCCTTTGATTGACCACTTCTTAGACTCCTTTCCATCTGCTTTCGCATTAAAATGAAGTGATTATCTTAATCAGGCAGTAGAAATCAGTTCAGGGCTGGCATCACAAACCAATTACCTAAAGGCCTCAGTAAATCACGTTTCATACTCCCCTCACAAATTGGCTGCCACAGTTGGAGGTTCAAATCCCATCTCTGCTCTTTATGTGTGTGGATGTTTGCATGTTTCCTCCTGCATTCCAAAGACATGTTGTCAGGCAATTGGGATTTCCATATGCCTATAGTGTATGAAACAATGAATGTGTGATGGACTGGCATCCCATTCAGGATGTACCCCAGCCTCGTACCCTGTGCTGGCTGGTATAAGCTCTAAGCCCCTGTAAGCCTGACCGGGATAAGCTGTTAGAAATAGGAACGGGAAGGTAAAAGCTGAAAACTGGCACTGGTTAGAATGTTTTATTTTATTTTGATACCCAGTCAAGAGAAATATTTAAAAAAAAATGTATCTTTAATGTTTTGAGATATGACTATTAGGTATTGTCTGACCCCATGAGCAGGATCTCACTTTAATTTTCACGGCACGTCTCCGCAGTTGATTGTGACATTATGCTATGAATCTCCTGATAAACTTTTTTTCAAGCTTCACTTTAGTTTCTGTCTTAGTGGGCTTTTGGTAGGCTTCTGTGAAAAATTTGGGGGGTGAAATTGATCCCACAAAAATCATTACATGTCAATTTCAGTGCAGTCTTTGGAAGAAATGACAAGGCATCGGTTTGCAAAAAGAGAAAGAAAAATACTTTAAAATATATATATATTTGACATTTAAAAATTAAGTTTCATTTACTGGAAAAAATTCAAACATGTGCCCTGTGACGGGTTGATGCCCCATCCTGGGTTGTTCCCTGCCTTGCGCCTGTAGCCTCTGGGATCGACTCCGGTCTCCCCGTGATCCTGAATAGGACAACTGTTTTCAGAAAATGGATGGATGGAAATTAATTAGAAATTACTTAGTCTGCATTAAAATACAAAGATGATCAAAACCAAAGAATGAATCATAATGTCACATAAAATATTGGTATTACAACAAAACTATGGATGGATGGAATTCAGTGGGTGGGGACTTAACCAACTAAATGCTTTTTGTCCTTGTTGGTGTAACTATGTTAGATTATTTATTTAATCAGATCGAAAGGAGAATAAAATGCCGCAAACATACATATTTCTACATGATGAGCTTCTGTTTTTCAGTTGCAGGTGTTTGGTTTAATCTCAGACTACTGTCATCATCCATCTTTGCTCCTGTGCCACCCGTGAGGTGTGCTCTTCCCGACTCGTGGGGATTCGCCGGTAAATCTGTGCTTTTTCACACAGCCGCCCTTCATCCAGCTGCCACTTCGTTAAAACGAGATTTATGGAGGACAACTCTGCATGGGCCTCGGTGGGGTGCTGCGGCCTTCCCACCTCTTTGCACTCTCACTGCCTCATTTCCTACATACTGACCCCACTCCCTCTCACAGCCAGACACACCCCATGAGGCAAAGTACTGAGCTTCACTGTCCTCGCAGCCCACGTCTGCTCCTCCCTCGCTCCCAAGCCTTCCTCTCCATTACTGATCCTTCTCAACAGGCTCACTACTCAAACGATCCTCAGGACTTATGTCTGCAGTAGCCTCCTCTCATTTAGTGCCACCTAGTGGCAGATACATAACTAAACTAGGTAGAATATGTTGCAAAGCATTTGTCTAGAGCAGGGGTGTCAAACTCCAGTCTTGGAGGGCTGGAGTCCTGTGTAGCTAGGTTCTTTCCCTGTTCCACCACAAATAATTCAGCTCAGGACCTGTGTGGTAATTAGCACAAGGAGGTGCAAGGAGTTGAATGTGTTAAATTAGGGGAAACCCAAAAATGTGCAGGGCTCCGGCCCTCCAGGACTGGAGTTTGACACCCTTGGTCTAAAGCATACATTAATGTATACACTGGAGTGCAGCCCCTTCCTCAGGCTGTATAATTGAAAATGGGAACACCTTGCGTAAATGCAAAAATTGTTAACTTGGAGTTGGGGGTCATTCAATCTGAACAATGTATTTCCTCAAAAACATCTTGTTAACCCAGGGGATGTGTTAACAAAATTTCAGTGAACCAGATGGCATCGTTTTTGCCAGGGAAAACTGATTGTCATCATCTCAGCATACAGAAAAATGAAGCAAATTAAAACAACTGCTTCATGGATTAGAATGCAGCCTGGAAGGCAGAGAAGTCAAAAGACAGAACAGTGCAGACCTTTTGTTTATAATAAATGAAAAAATGACAGCAGAAGCACTTTGTACAAGCAGAAAAGAAGTTCTACCACAAGGCTTCTCCTGGGTGATACAGGTGTGCACAGTGCACGATATAGGTTGAAATACTTTCAGTATATGAAATATTTTCTGGTTGCTACACAGGAAAACAACGCAGTGATGAATCACCTACAATATGAAAAGAGTGTAGTCATTCTTAGGGCTTGATTGTCTTTGAAAGAGTGAGTTTCTTTGAAAAACAGGCCCACGAATAACCTGCATAAGAAAATGGGTGGGAAATTTTCACATTTCCTTCCTACTGAACTAACATCCCCAAAGTCCCTCTCTTAAAAGCACAACAAGGGCCTTTAGAGGCTTTTATCTGATAACCTGATATCTGACAACAATTGGCCACTGTGTAAAGCATTGGCCACTGGGATGGGGATGCACATCCCTAGTACCAAACACCGACAACATTCAAGACCATAAGAAACAACCATCATAGGAACGACGGCTTTGAAAACCGAACATCCAGGAAAAGTCGAGCCAGGTTTTAACCACTACATAAAATCTGGTGGTGTTTCACTGCCACTCATGTCAGTTTTATCGTTTGCATACTTTGAGCTGTACTCGCAGCCCCAATATCCCCCCAAGGGATTAGCAAGCTCATCTCATAGCTCATATTGTACCAACCTGCTGTTATATTTACATTTTAATTAATTTCACTAAAGAAAGCATAGATTGCTTGTCCTTCAAATGTTAACCTGGCCAAAGCATTCTTCCCCAAGGGGCCGCATTATTCATTTGCATTAGGTATAATTAAGCCTCCCTGTCCTGCGACTGTCATCCTAAAGATCAAACCAATGACCCGTGACATTGTGAACCAGAGGTCGACCAAGAACTGGTGCCTATGTTTAACATCAGTCTTCTGGATTATCTGGCCCTGCAAAAAATTACATTAGAAGACAATTTGACAAACCAGCAGGTTAAGATTGTATTGCAAGAATTCAGTTCGCACCAAATGTGTTGTTAGACCTAGATAATGCAGCACTTGACCCTTTGGTGTCAGGTGCAAAACAGATAATCCTCTGGAGGCAATAAAGTGCTTGTTTTCATTGCCCTGTGTTGTCCTCCCCATTACAACGAAAATCACTACGTCAAGTATTTCCTACTGCAGTCAAAGCACCAACTCCAAGACTGGGATCAGTCAACACACAATGCAATAAATTATTTACATTGTAACTTTAAATGATTTGATGCATGAATGTGTGTATAGGTCCTAATGACTAATACACCCCGATGGACCATGAGTCAAAGCGTATTTTGATTTAACATAAATGAAACGTTTCCAAACTGTGCAGCAACAAATACCTCTAGCTGTTACTGAGCTGCTCTCAGAATGTGTAGTTGTGCTCAGTCACACCTATGAATTCCCAGATTACACCTGTCAATCCATATGAGAGGCCAGCTTAGCTGGGAGCAATCAATGAAGCACATGACAATTTTTATGACCCACTAGGAAAACTATCATTTATTTAGAAAAAAAAGCATACACTGGAAGAATACAGCAGATAAAAACTCCAAAAAGTAGTTCTGAAAGTTTGACTATGCAGTACAAAGCTTTTGAAGTTTTACAATCTATTTAATTGCTTAGTGAAGAAATGCAACTTTATTCATTTATACAAATCATTTAAAAACATGATAAATGCACACACGCACGCACACAACCGATTAAGCTAGGGACATTTGAAATAAAAGTAACAAATTTTAATTACATGTAACCATTTTATTATTGTATACATAATATACAAATAGACCAATTGTATTGTTCCAAACACTATGCCTAAATACCACATACATGGATTAAAAGGAGGAAGAAAAATAAATAAAAATCAGAATCTAAATGAGGTAAATGCAGAGATGGGAAATGTATTGTTGATCGCTATTTAAAAAAAAAAAAAAGTCAATTGAGAAATTATACAAAAGCAGGCAGGTTTGAGGACAGCAAGTCAGAGTATTCAATACTTGTTTGCACTCAAATTTTGTTATGTGAGCAGCACATTGTGCTAATATTCAAAGAAAAGACTTTCAGCTGTTTACTGAAAATACAGTGTAAGATACAGGATAGCAAGTTAAAATACTAGAACTAGACCCTTTTTAGGCAGTACAAAAAATATCAATGAAGGGAGCAATTGTCAAAATGGATGGTTCTTTTCAGACAGATTGACAGGATAGGAAGTGAAACAAGAAGCAGACACGTTGCAAATGTTGAGTAAAAGTGGCTCTCCAGACTGTAGCAGCCCGCAGCAAGGAATTCTGAGAAGACATGAAAAGTGTCACAGAATCCACACCCTGAGAATCTATGTGAAGGACAGTTTTAACATAGCAGCCCAGCATTATAGAAAACTGGCAGCATATTTACAAACAGCCATTTCTGCCGCCAAACGATTCAATTTAAACATACTTAGGTCTTTTTAACACAATGCTACATAATTTACAGCCAGTCACAGGCGTTTCTTTAACTTGCCAAGATGCCATTTGCCTGCGATAATTAGTGTACTTTCTCACAGCTTTAGTGCTCATTATTATTCACATTTCAAAATCCAATTTAAAAGCCACAAATCTGACAATTACCCGACAATCAGAGCCTGCTATACCCACCCAGCAGTTCTTAACCTTGGAGAACATGGGGAAGTAGTGACCGCACAGTGCCCGGCCCATGACCTCCGCCGTACAGGCTGGCCAACCATCCGAGCACATTCTCCCAAGGAATCATTTTTAAAACGCCTCACGTGCGAACTCACCTTTGGCAGGACCACTGTACATTATCTGTGCTTCTCTGACGATTTATGAGTGTCACTGTTAAGGTGAACGTTGATTTAAAGCTTGCTAACCCCAGACACAGCACAGACTGTGAAAGTCAGGAGACTGGAGGATCTACGCAGTGTTAAACTCCTTGGCAGCAAGAGGACGATGGCTCGTTTTCAAAAGCCACACCTTTAAGCTCACATTCTCTGCAAAGGATATTGTTTTTTGTCATCTTTCGCCCCGGTGCTATCGCGCTTCTCCTTCTTATCAGATTTCTCCTTGTCGTGCCTGGACTCCTTCAATGTGCAACAGAACCGGTGTGAGTTTTGCACAATAGACGTGATACACAAACAACATCAGACAAAGGCGCTGAAGAATCTTTCATGCATTCCGAATCCTAAATCAGACAGCAACTATTTCTGTAAAGACCAATATTTAATAACTGCAAGGGCTTCACTTTCTTCAATTTGGGGGGGGGCACAGATCACTTAAGTAACAGAGTAAAATCCATCCTCTCACACTATCCAGTATGACATTGCATGTATACCTATGTATATGGTACCCGTCTGCTTCAATACTGATTGTACACATTCAGTTATGCGTATGCAA
Source organism: Mormyrops boulengeri (assembly GCA_026781065.1). Taxonomy (NCBI): domain Eukaryota; kingdom Metazoa; phylum Chordata; class Actinopteri; order Osteoglossiformes; family Mormyridae; genus Mormyrops; species Mormyrops boulengeri. The sequence goes on from JAODLD010000002.1 coordinate 22,879,232, forward strand.
CCGAAATAGTCGGTTATACATTTTTCCCCCTCGGTCAGAAGGTTAATTAGAACAAATTCTCCTGACAAGTTTATTCATATTTTTAAAAGCAAAGTCCTAGAAAACTGGGTAGGACAAACACAAAAGTCCACCCCCCTCCATGATTGAATTCTATATATAACTGACTGCCAACTGAAGCAGGACAATAGAACTGCAGAAACGTCTTGGTACCCGCACCTTCTTCCCACCAGAGGAGTTCTTCTCAGCCTTGGCCAGGTCACTCTTCTCCTTGCTAGAGGACTTTGAGCTCTTGCTCCTCTCCTTGTCGGTGACAGTGGCGCGTGGGGAGGTGGAGGGGCTGGTGCTCCTGCTGTGCTTGGAGGAACCTGGGGAGAGATGGGACCATGGAGGTCAGGAAGTGCAGAAGGATGGAAGTCTGATGATGAACATGGGCGTCGGCAGGTGTGAGCGTCCAGGTAGCTTTGCAGGAGCTGAGGAGAGGAACAGCCAAAACCACACGCTCAACTCACCGGTTCCGTTCTCATCTTTCCGGCGTTTTACTTCCTGACTCAGCTCACGGTCACTGTTTGAATAATCCTGAAGGGAGGATGACAAGAAAAAGAAAAGCTCTGGAAAACTTTACTGAGAAAGTTTTAGGCTCCTTGACCCTGAGACCCTGACTTCAATCTAGGTTAAGTAGACTCAAAGAATGGCACCTGGGCTGCACTCTGCAGCTTCGCTCAGATCAGTACTTACTCGCTTCCTGTCCTTCCTGTCTTTATCCTCCTTCCTCTCCCTTTCTTTGGACCGATCTCTGGGTTTCTCAGGTTCTTTCTTATCCACCTCCCTCTCTTTGCTTTTGGACTGAGTAGCTGTGCTGTGGTTGGCGTAGTGCTGCTGGGATTAAGGAACAGGCAAATTGAGTCTCTGAGGCACAACCTCATTGAAGGAGAAAGAACAGCTCTACTGCTCCAGCCTGGTGCCACCCACTGGCAGGGCCCGGGAGGCCACTGCTCCAGCCTGGTGCCACCCACTGGCAGGGCCCGGGAGGCCACGCGCCAGCCCCCAGGCATGCCAGGACCTTGCATGCCCATGTTGCGTAATGGCACTGACTGGACCTGCATTTGCATTTGCAGCAGGTCTTGCGTTGTTAGATGCACATGTAAAGTAGGGAAGCGGCAGCATACCCAAACAAACCGACCAGCGCTCAGATTCAAATCACCATAATTATCACTATAAAAATAACAAAACTACAGAAAGCATTAATGGGCACAAATACTAACGCCTACTGGAAACACGGCCAGGTAACAGCAGGCCAACAGGTCTGGCTACTCTTTCACTGCGCCCCCAGAGACGTGGCACCCGCCTGCTGTGGGATGCTGCTCACCCAATCACAGCCCATCCCCAGGGCTGCCCAGGTACCAGCCGAACATGCCGCTAATTTGGGAAACGGCCACAGCGGTCAAATTCCATACGGCACGGAAATATCAATAAATACGTACAAAATGCTCTATGCATTTTTAACACACCAGACAGAGCTGGCACATTTGACTATAATACCTGCACTGTCATTCCACATGGCTGCTTGAAGCCTATGGGTAAGATTGTTAGATAACCTTTTTTAAAGTGGGACAGTAAAAAGCTGACATCTGTGTAAGCACTGGAGGCTTTTGTTTCAAACCTGCAATCTGAGCACACATGTTCTAATTTGGAGGTGTAATGAAGCACATGATGCAAGGGGAACATCTTGCTTGCATTATAAATGGCTAATTTTTTTATTATTAGCTCAGGTACAAGCCCAACATACAAAAATATATAATGAAAACCAAGGCATCCCAAAAGGAGAATGCTTGATTGCTTTTTTTCCCCTACAGTTCTAGTGTGTAACCAATGACAAAATGCTTCGAAACAATCAATATGCACCAAACAAACAAACCAGTGAATTAAAAGAAACTGGGAGAGGAAATCCACCTTAGCCGCAACCAGCCTTGGCGAGGATTATCCAGTTACAGCAGTAACCCTGATTTAATCTAGCAGCAGTCATATGGCCCAGTCAAAAGGGCAGCAGGAACATTCAGATTGAGGACAAATCAGTGTCGACCATGGCCCCCTGTACACAACACCCAACAAATCCCTGTCATTTTCCTGCAGTTTTACATAATTCATTTTTCCCCCCTGTGGCCCCGAGTGATAGCTTGCAAGAATTTCAGGAATTTAAGAGCTGCCGAATTTTCCGGTAGCGAAAGGCAGAGCTTTAGTGTTCCCCGCCTGCCTGTCTTATCAAGATTCATACCGGCACATAAAGGATTGCTCCTGGAAGTGCAGGGAAGGAGTGGGAGGGTCATCCGACTGAAGCCGCCTCACGGGCGGCAGCACAGAGACCTCCGCTGGCTTCAACAGGCCCAGTCTGTCTGCTCGAAGGCGGATCTCTCCTCCGCTGTACGTAGTTACAGTGAGACAGGCTCCGGCCAGCTGCAGGGAGGCGGCGGGCGGGCGGGCGACTGCTGCCTGCGCTTCCAAGGGACTAGAGTGACAGCGAGCGAATGGCAGATGAGCAGGTTTATCAGGACAGCAACATGAGCGCTTGTTTAACAAGGCCGTCTGTGATATGCGAGAGGCAGACAGGGGTCTAAGTTGTGACTAATCATCCCCCTATTAGCTGACAACTGTTACAGCGTGTTGTCACTTGTAACATACTGACAGCAGAGAGAGAGGGTATTATATTTCTATATTCAAGTATTTAGCATACAAAAAAAAAAAGAATGAAAAACGTAATGGGCCCAATGAAGTCTAGGTGAGCTCAGCAGCGCTGAGGGAACCTGTCTGAAATGAGTAGCCTACGGTATGTTGTTACAGGAATGTTTTTGAGGGCTTAATTAGGCCTCTGAAGGCGTCTGATGGTTTTGTTTTCACTCTCTGGGTCTGCAAAACTCCAAGGTATGTAAAGTATCCAAGTTGTGCTGGGCATTCTTCACAAATTTCAATCTGATCCACAAAAGACCCTCAGAGAACACGTCTAAATTGTTTCCATTAGAGATGTTCAATAAAACCTCGGGGTGGAGAAAACAGCAAAAGAGAAGTGAAAGTAAAAACTTAAGTATCTGCAGGCTGCCCATGTGTGGAAACATCATTTGATGATTTATGTTGTCTTCTAATTAAACGGAGGTAAAGGAAACAGGGCTTACATAGAAACTGATACATTGGCCACCAACTCCACTTTATTCTGGGGTGGAGAAGAATCACCCAAAAGAAATAAAAGCAAAGGCTTGTAATCTAAACTATAATCTCAAGCAAGAATGAGAAATTGCAGTGACTGACACACACACACACACACACAAAGGAAATGTCCAACAAACACACTGAATCTTATTTACTGCAGGGCTGTGCACAAAAATCTGGGTTACTGGCAATGGCAATATAACATCCACAGTTTACCTTGCTAGTCAGATAACCAGACATCTTCCCGGCAAAGAGGGTCTCAAAAGGTGCTGGCACATCACTGTTCCATCACACAAACACTGATGTCAGCTGAAAGAAAACTTCAATGCTGGAGACTAGTTTTTCCATTCATGAACTCTACGGTGTCAATCCCCCCCCCCCAAATCATTCTAAACAAATATTTAAATAAGCAATTTGCTGTATTTGATGCTTGAACAGATCTAAAAGTCATCTATGCTCTGTGCCATTACTAAAGCTGAATTTTAAATGTGCAAACATATCTAGAAGTGATTCAGCCAATCAGCTCAGGCACTGCAGAACCATCACCAACTAAAAGTGTGGCGGATTGGCTAAACTTCCCCAACATGATGCAACTGCTTTAATGCTGAAATCTAAACGCATCAATCATTCAGAGAGTTGAATTTCTTTAATGTTTGGAGAACTGGCTTTAAGCATTTTGGCTGATTTATATTTCTGCGTCAAGCTTACACCATGGTTTGGGTCACTGTGAGCATTTACGCTTAAGCTCGGTCTGCATTGCATAGTTACATTTCTGGGGAGGTGTGCGTCAGGCTACGGCGTGGGGTACACGGCCACGCCGTATCGTTGGTGTAGATTCTAGGAAGAACTATGAATCAGCATTTAGACACCATCACCACCTTCCTATATGCCTCCACCTATTTATATAGGCTTTCACAGGGCTTCAGACTACTGTCCAGCTACTGCCCCGATGACGGGAGCGATCCAGATGGGACTGAAGGTAGGGGGCAGAACCCAGTCATCCTGAGCCAAATCACAGGCGCATTTGAAGCGCAGGAGGTAAAACGGCTATAAGACATCACACAGGCAGCATACTGTAATTAATATGGCGAACTCCATGCTGTCATGGGTCACAACTGGTCTGACATTCCCATCTCACAACGTATTCAACTGACAATCTGCACCCCTTGCAAAACCAGCTGCTAATTTCTGAATATCTTGATTTCAGCAGAAATGACTAGGTGAAATGTGTATATGCAATCTGAGCCGCATTTAGGGGATTTAAATAAGTACTGCAGATAAGTTAATGACATAGGGAGTGTTTCATAGCACAGCCAATTACAGAAACCGTGCACTATATAAGTGTGCACAGCATTGTGTAGTGGTGTTTAAGTTTTCGAATGTCAAACATGACGGTATATAGTAGGCTCGCACAATCTGCGACGTTAATTGACATTGCATGTTATGCACATGCAACTGTCAAATCCCAAGGACTGCAATAGCTGGGTTGAAAGCATCAATAAGTTATGCTAAAATGTTTTTACTGTCACAGGAAACCAAACACAGCAAGTTTTACACTTTTAACGATTGTTCCATTTCAAGATTTAGTTTTTTTTTTTTTTTTTTTTAAACTGTTTACTGCAGCTAAGCCAATCAGTCATTTTCACTGCTGTTGAACTCAACCGTAGACAGTGTGGCACGTTTGTGACAAATTTAACAAAAATGAGCAAGGAGGTAAAACACAGAATTGGTCACCAAAAGACATTTGTCTTCCGCTGTATAGAAATATGACATCCCATAGAGATGATATTGAGCCAAGACAAGTGAGTAACGGGAACTACTTTGCGTCAGCATAACTTACCTGACAGATAATTTGGTAAATTGTTTGACTAGAGTTCATTTTAGGTAAAATTTCAATTTCTTTTTTGTCTTATAAATGTCACAATTTGTATTGCAAAAAAAAAATTCAAATATCACAACATTAATTCTTCCAGTATTGTGCAGCCCTACTATATAGTGCACTATAACCAACACATTGCACGGCGAACCACAGGGTACAGATGGTGCGCGTTATGTTGTATACCAAATTCAGTGTGACGGGCTGCTGTCAACTCACCGTTCGTGATATAAAATGGCAGAAGAGGGTAAGTTTGTATACAATGTAAGGAAAATTTTAATCATTTCAAAAGTAACTTAATACTAGCAATTTCTCAAAAGACTGACATTTCAGATTAAATACTTAGATAATAATGAAGGCAATAAAAATACTAAGTTACAGTCTCACACATTCATCTCCTTTACACTGTATGTTGTCTCCGTCTCGCCAATTGCAAATGTCAGCTGTCAAATGTTGATATGATACCAACACAGAATGTATTGGAATGTAATTGTCAAACCCATCATCTGGTTCCACTAATTAATTCCCTATATAGTACACTGCATATTTTTCTATATAGGGAATGGGGAGTGACAACCATTTTGAACACAGCCACTGTATATATATTTGACCTAAGCCCGACTCCAACTCAAGCATGGTATACACTCCATTCTTTTTAACTCTCTTGAAACCTGTTTCGGTTACTCTCCCATTTAACAGAGCTACTTAAAACAGTACCCACGTCCAGGAAAAGGGAGCGCTATGTAGCACCAGGCATGGCAGCAGTAACAACCTAGGAGGAGCAGGAAAGCAAGAAAGACACTGAAACTTGTCAAACCTTTGAGGCAGAATCCTTGAGTTCGTTGAGACCGTCCTGTAGGAATGAATGGAGATGACAGATGAGCTGGAGGGGTTGGCAGACAGCAGGAGACTGGGTGGGGGCAGGATGGCTGTCACTCCACACATCCCCACAGACCTTCAAGGACTAGAACTTTGACAGGGTTATTGGGTGAAGAGGAGGGACTCACTGGGGAAAGTTCACCTGGGCTCCGTGTTGCTCCCTGCAAGTTCAATATTCCCTATCCAGGGTACTTTCTAGTCTTTTCTGACATCTGTATTTGAAGACTTGTGTAAAATCAGCAAGCCTTCCTAAGATGATTTTCAGATTTTCGAAAAATGTATTCAAATTCAGTGAATACCATACACCTTGCGGTAGTCTCACACATATGAAACGGAAAATGTGTAAAGTCAATACACTGGTCCAAATCATTTCACTTTTGTATGTGAGACTAGAAACATGAAAATTTAGCTTGAGTGGTGATTGGGAAACGAGCCGATTTTCAGCACAACCTGATCTGCCTGTGTTGGGAGGTGAGTCGAGCATCATGACCTGGTTTTGTTAAGTTCCTCAGCATGTGGGAGCACAAAGCGGAGTTACATAAAGGGATTCTGCCAAAAGGCTGTTTGGTGCATGTTACTGTCCGCCATCACCAAGTCTAAAAGTGAAATGTGCCTTTGTGTATGATTGTGTTGCCTAGCAATATAATACATGTGGTGGGCTCACTAGTAACTGCTCCAAGGTTCTAGGACTCTAGTATGCCGTTTGGGGCTGAGGGTATCAATGTCACTGGCTAAGATGTCTTCTTAATGTGTTTGTAATTTAATAACTTACAGTCAATAAGGAACAAGATATGGGGGAACAATGACTTCTCGTTGGTTAGGTATAGAGAACAGACAAGCTCCCTGGAGCAGGAGCTGACAGGGAGAAGCTTCTGGAAGACTACGCCCACATGCAGTATTTTCCCTCCGTGCAGTTGCTGCTGCTGCTGCATCCTGGCCTTTTCCTGGCAATGGCTGAAGAGTCTGGCTGACTTGGCTCACTACTGTCGAAGCTCTGCAGGGACGTGGGGGTTAAGGCTGGGGTGTCCACTTCTCATGGGGGAGGTAGGCACACACACCACACGCTGAACGAACAACGCAAGGCATCTAGAGGTTAACGGTGCGTTCCATGCTCCCCCTTGGCACCAAAAGGCAGTGGAGCCCGCCCCAGCCCCTCTCCGGAACATTCTGGAGAATCACGTTGGTGCTTCATCATGGGATTCGTTCATCTTGAGAAAAACAAACACTTTCATCTTGTCGCAGTGTTTAAAGAGGTAAAAAGAAAAAAAGAAAAAAATTTATTCTTCACTTCTCCGTAGTTAATCCATAGTGTTTGAAGAAAATATTTGACTTATAAAAAGCAAAAAACAAAAACCCAAAAAAATTAAACTGGGGACTAATATTAAATATGAAATTATGTAGCTTACAAAAATCCTTCCTCCAGGCAGGGGGAAAAAAAAATAACCACACATTCAGGCACTTTTGTAGGCATCCTCCATATTGACCAGGACAAGGACAAAAACAAAAATCAATCTGCTATTTACAATATTCTGCTAGGTCCTTAACAGCTTCGGTATACAAAAAATATTTATTATAAAAATAGTCCATAAAATGCTGTACAAACTTTATACATCTCTCCATTTAAAGCTGGACTCCACAGGACCCGCAGGCATTCTCTGTGGTCGGACTTGAAGGAAGACGGACACTTGGAAGAACACTTGTCTCCAATCAGAAGGGCAAGAAACACAGCACCGCCTTCCTCAGGCCATACTAACCTTAACAGTGGAGGAGTGTGACGGTGAGGCGTGGGTATCAAGCTTTCGTCTCTTTTGTTCTGCAAAATGAAGAAAGAACAGGTTAAGATTGCCCCTCTTTAAAGGGAACTGATGTTTACGAATAAGCTATACGTAATTTGAAAGAAGCATTTGCTTCGTTTAACAGCACTGGCCACCCTGGAACGGAAACTCACCCCGCTCAGTCTCAGCGGACTCCGACCGGGGAACAGGAGACTTCAAGGCCCCAGCAAGGGCACTCTTCTCCCCCTTGCTGTTCACCTTAGCCACATCCCGCTCCTTGGAGGGCTCCTTGTCAGAGGCTTTGAAGTCGGGGTTGCCGCCACCCTTGGTCTTATCCATCTTCTCTTCCTTCTTCAGCTTGTCCTTGTCCGCCTTGGGCGTCTTCTCCTTGCTGTCGCGTGCCTTCTCCTCCTTGGTGGACCTCTCCTCCTTCTGCTTCTCCCTGCCTGTCGCTTTGGCCTCTGGAGTGCTGCCTGGTGTCTTCTCCTTCTTTTCTTTTTTCTCCTTCCCACTTTTTTCTTTGTCTTCCTTCTCCTTCACAGCCTTGGTGCTGAGGGGTTGACACACAGATGCCGTCAGACAACCTGCCGAGGTTCCCAGGAGGCCCCGCTTCCCAAAGCCCATCCTTTTTACTGGTACGGAAGCATTTCTAACAATTCAAGGAGCGAAGCTCACATGCAACATTCTGTCAAATCCTCAGGTCATTTTTCAGCTAGGAAACTGGCTACAGGACTTTGGCTTTCACAAATCCCTTAAAAGCATTACATTATGCCCTTTTACACAGAATAATTTCTTGTGACTTCTGTTGTCTGCATAAAAGCCATGGCACATGAAAAAGGTTACTTCAAAGCCATTTTTGTCAGCAATAGCTCAATTTAATAGAACAGTATCTAGGAACAGTGCCTGAGAAGCTCTTCAATTTGATTACATAGTGCACAGGAGAGGCACATTTTGACAAAAGCTTGATTTGTATCACAGGCGGTTAAATATAGTAGCCGTGAAAGTTCTCTACCTACAGACCTAAACTTTCAATGACATATAAGGGAAGAGACCAGCTCCTGTACGTCCATCTCATACCTGTTGGGGGCGCCATTGCCGTTGCTGGTGGGGACTTTGCTTGTCGTGCTGTTGGCTTTGTTGGCCGGTTTTAGAGCCCCCTGAGCTTTGTCCTTGGGTTTGTCTAAAAACACATTGGTAGTACATAAATGTTTAAATAAGTGAGCATTACTGACCTTTCAGTATTCTTAAAAGCCAGGCTTGGGGTTCAGTGACAGTTGTGAAACAGTCATTATGCGGAGACTTTATAATGAGAGAAAAGCATTGGGTATGTGCTGGGCTGGGACAAACATGACAGGTTTTATAGACTTAAGAGAAATCACATCTTTCAAACTGCACAAAAACTCATAAAAAGTCAATAAAATCTAGATGGAGTTGTCCATGTGTATTATTAAAATGCACCTGACGAGATGCTTAGTGACAATTTACTCTGAATACATGCATAAGGACAGGAGTTATGAAGAATAAGCAATCTGCCGATAGTACACTTCACATCAGTACTGGGAACCATATTTACGGTCCAATAAATCACAAGCCTCTACAACACTGAAACTGCCCCATGATCAATCTGACGTCAGCATTTCTTTTGAAATTAGATTAAGAATTTAAGCAGAGCTCAGTGATGTAATTTCTGCTGCAGCGACTCACCAGTTTCCTCTGCGGTGCCCTCCTCTGGTTTGCCAGCGTTAGTGGTACTGGCGGCGGGCTTCCCGGCATTGCCTGGGCCATTCTGTAGGTTGGCCGGGGTGGCACTGCGCACCGGCTGCTCCTTGTGGTGGAATTCGTTCTCGGGGACCATGTGCGCTTTCCTGCCTTTCAACTGGCCAGAATAGCTGCAAGCCGCACGCATGGTTACAAGAGGCACAGACAAGCCAATCACAAAGCATCATAGCACACTAGCTACCACTGAACAACACAAGGGAGACTGAGCGAGATGTTGCACCCCACGGCCAAATTCATTCAATGTGCAAGTGCAAAAGGAAAAGAAAAAACGGAGGCAAATTCAGAAGGTATTAAGACTTTTCAGCAAAATATGTGATATGTACAATGGAAACCAAGTAAAACGCACTGAGGCTTAGTACACACAAGGAAAGGTTAAGTCATTTAGTGCAGAATCTCCGTTAATTTCAAGTCTAAAAAAGTTTGTGGTCTGTGTTATGTCCTAGGTCACCGAAGCATTCACATACTTAAAATTAAGCCCACCTAAACCCGAAGATCAGACACGTAATACTGATACTTCATATTTTAACGGCATATTACTGAACAGCGACATGGAAGACCATGATTATAAGTCACGCTCAGAACTGCCAAACACTGGAAAGACATGCATAAGAACCAGGGACCAGTCAAAATGCTAACTGAAGACCAAGTACCCACAGGGTTTGATATGTGGGACCACGTTACAGAATTTCCAAATCTCTAAGCTCTGCTGTAGGAAATTAAAAACTTTAAGGATTAGTTGGCATCTGGGAAGATTTGGCATGAATAATCACCATCTTGGAACCACCAAGGGTCTAAAATACATTGTGCAATTCCTGTCAGCATTAGGATACACTGGACACTGAAAATGTTTCTTTTAAAGCTCAGATTATACCTACCAGGACACCCTAATGTGATTCTTTTTAAAAGCTTTTATCCAAAAGAAGAAATAAAGAGAAATAAAGCTTTGATGTGTGCTGCAGGCACCAAGTAACACAAAGGGCAACAGGCGCTTTCACTAAGGCACTGGGGGGTTACTAAACAACTCATGCACTACTCAAACCTTAAATTATTTCTCTACTAAAAAGAAATGAGATAACAAAAGGGCTTTAAAGCTCCTTTTTCTCATTTCAACTCGTCAGGAACTCCTGGTTTACGAAAAGAAAGGTCTGGAGATTTTGATATACGGAAAGGATTCTCAGATTTACCTGACGGAAAAAAAAATATCATCATGATGTGCAAACGACAATGGAGTGCCGGCAGAAAGAAAAAAAACAATGAGGAGAGCATCGAATTGTTACTATCTGGCCAGCTCAACACTTCAAAATAGGCAAATATTCCAGCGTGAAATCCACTAAAAATGGCGCGAAAAAAAAACCAAAAAAACAAACAAAAAAAAATAAAAAAATCGGCATACGGCTGCACCAATCACCATCGTGATTGTGTCTGAGGAGTGCCGTTCCCTTATGGAACCCCTGAAAATCCCATTGCTGTGGGGTGGGGTGGGGGAGCACACGAGGAGGACGCATGTTTACGCGCTGTCGTCCTCAGCACGACAGAGCAGAAAAGCTCATTACAATGGATAACTGATAGGATCACTTAATCACAGGCAGACAAAGGCCGACGGGATCCCGACAAGTCCCTCCTATTGAATTAATGGTTTTCATTAGGCAGCAATGAGGAGGCTGCGCGGCAGCCGTGACCTTATCTGGCCACTCCATCTCTGCCAGGGAGCGGCTGATGCCGTCGCTCAAGCAGAGGATGCTGCGATTACGCCAGAGCACCCGCCTGGCAGGCCGGGATAGACCAGAACGCTAGCGACCCAACATGAGGCAGATGAGAAGCCCGAGACTCAACCCCCCACAGCCCACATGGGCAACTTTAATGGGGGCAACAGTCCCTCAGGTACTGAAAACTTTATTGAAATGCTGTCTCTCTAAAGACAAACCTGCCAGCACATGCAGAGCCAGCCCCGCACCACCCCCCACCAGGGGAATCTCATGCAGCTGCTACTTTACAAGTGGCCTTCAAGTTACAAATCATGCAAACTTGATCTCAGTGTCTGAAAGTTTGCCACCGTTACACACACCCCCCCCCCCCCCCGCAGATTGGACAAAAGAAAGCGCGAGAGGTTTTTCACGCAAAACTCAGTGGCTCTCCGTTACCCCATGGCCAACGCATAGAGGTCGGGCCTCTTCTCCTTCTCCTCCTGGCAGATCTTATGGACACGGCACTCGAGCGCCTGGCCCAGGTTCAGCACTTTGGGGTAGCAGGGCAGGATCTTGGTGAGCACGATGAGGATGTTGCGGATGTGCGTGTACTCGCCCGTCTCCAGGCAGTGCACGGACGCCTGCGGGGAGAGGCCGGCCAAATGTTATGTCACGTGCTTTCCAACTATGTGTGGCAGAAGCAGCTTTCTTCACCTGCTGGAGCCCATACTGATGTACCTCACTGAAAACAGGCCTTGTCCTGGTGCCAAGCCAACACTTGCTTACTTACCTTTTATTTACTATGTTTTAAATTGTGATTGTAGTCTCTAGCACATAAACTGTTCTGTTTTACTTATTGGGATTCTTCCGATACCATTCCAGCAGCACAGACTCACTTTCGTTAATTTGTAATGCCATTTGTGAACGACATGTCTGAAGTTCTCGTAGTCCAGCTGGTCAGCCTTGTTCCCACCGTCGAAGCCGGTAGCTCGGAAAATGGTGAGGAACCCTGGGTAATTGCCGCACTCCTGACGTGGAAAACACACGAGCAAAGCAAAGATTAATCATCGGCAAGCTTCCATAAGACACGATGTTCACATTCGTTGATTCGCATGAGACTCATGGCAGATTTCAGAAAAATCATGTGAGAAATGATAATTGTAGGAAGCTGCTAGTCGTTCGCTGTTTTTGCAAATATGATGGCTGCACACACATGGACACCCGGCTTCCAGGGAAGGGTCTGCACACCTCCCGAAAGGGGACACTACCTTTTCGTAGATGGCACGGTCGCTGTGCCATCGGGTCACCGTCTCCAGCATGCAGCACAGGAAGCGGCCGTAGCGACGTGCCTCGTTCTCCGTACAGCTGGCCACCGTATAGATGATGTCGGAGAACACCTGGAAGGACCAGAGGTGTGAGCGCAGCACGCTGCACCGCCCAACGCTCTTATGGGAAAGAGTGAATGTAGCAAGAGACTCGGGTGGAATTAAAAATCCAGAAAGCTGCTAGAATGGAGGCTTGGAGAAAAAAAAAAAGTGGAATTACAACTCTGAAAGCTGAGGGGAGATGCTCAGACTGGCACAAAGGCGGACGTGGGGGGGGAGGGTGGGACTCACCAGAGCGGATGCCACTTGGGTTGCCATAGTGAATATACGCTTCTCTGTCAGGTCACAAGGGGCCTCATGACTCACATTATCCTGTCAACGATAACTTGGTATGTATGTTCCATTCACACATAGAGACACAGTTGGGCACGTGTGCTTGGCTCCCACGAACCCTGCCCTAACCTGCCGACACCTCCAAAGGAAGCCCAGGAGGTCCCGGTTGGCCAGCTCCTCCACGACGGTGATGAGCGGGGCGCGCAGCGTGACAGTGCCCAGCACAGCAGGCAGGAATGGGTGCGAGCCCAGCTGCCACAGAAAGGAGGTAAAGCCTTGGAAGTTCTCCCGTTCACTGGCATTGGCAGAATCTGGGGAGGAGAGAGTTGGCGCAGGGATAGAAAGGAGTGCATGATGTTGGTGAGGGATACAAGACCAACAACATTGGGATTATCATTGGGGTGAGCCGCACAAGAGGAACGGGAACACAGAATCCAACAAAGAAGTGCTTTGACAAAGTACTAACAGAACTATGCTATTTCCACTGTATTCCACAACAACCTGTTAGTATCTAATGCAGACTTTAGTGCTGCTCTTTTCTTTAAGGTGCACCTTCAGTCTATTAAAAGCTGGCAGAGCTAGTTGGGTAGGAAGAATGTAGAGAGAGTGCAGAGACAGCAGTGGTTACCATTGAGGACTCTTAGAACCACATCTTTGTCGTCCATCCTGGCGTGGTACAGAGAGACACACTCATCTGTGTTCAGCGAGAAAGTGAATGGCAGAGTGGAGATCTTGTCGAAAGACTCAGGTAGTCTCTGTCTAGGCAACTCTGGGAGGACAGGCTGCGGGGTGGGGTCTGGCTGAGGGGACAGAATGAAGGTGGAGTAGGTGGGGCCATCCAGAGAGATGGTCTCATGCTCCAGAGGATTCAGTCCTATGGGAGCTGTAAGCACAGACAGGAGAACAATAAAGACACTGCTATGTGGACAGTCATGCAGTTTTGACAGCTGTATGCTTTAGTAAGCAAATACAGTACTGTGCAAAAGTCTTAGGCAGTCAAAGATTATGATTTTATGTGTGCCCCCTGGGATTTGAACCCTCAAACTTTGCATTGTTAGTGACATGCACTACTTGTTGAGCTACAGGCGCTAAAAATATTTACAGTAACCATCCAATATTCCCATATATTTGCTGACCCGACCAGAAGCATGTTATGTTTGGCTAATCAATACCTCATCAAGTTATTGAACTAATTAAGTAGAGGAGAGATTTCAGGACTGAAGTGATGTTCATCTAGCCACCAAATAAGATATCAGTAACTTTGGAGAACAGAAGAAATTCTTGTAATTTTGTACAGTTTATTTGCATATTTTCCAATCTTAGATTGTTATATACTGAGTAAATTTAAATTCACTACTCAGATATACATCTATACACATTTTTTCCCCCTTTTGGCACTCGCAGGCTCCCTCACCATCAATGCCTTGCCGTTCCCTCCTTGATCGCTGCTGCTGGAGGCCATTGGTGTGGCTACGCTGCTGCAACTGGTTTACCTTCTCGGGGCAGAAACGCAGCAGCAGCAGGAAGACAAGAGTCACCAGGAAGCTCATGAGGAGCACGATGGGCACCACGATCACTTCCTGCTCATACACACGGATCGCTGCAGGTGGAGCGGTTAGTGGAGCAGTTAGAGGCAAGTTGGAGGGGACTGTGCCCTTAGAGAAGGCCAACGTGCATCATAGCAAGGGGGCATCTTATGACAGACGGTAGAGCATGCAAATGACCAGAGGTGAGTTGTTCAGGTCCAGAGAGTAAAAATCCAGACCAAGATTTTGTTTCCACCAGCCAGTTGAATACTTGTTGACTGTGACACTTTATGCTCAACTTGTTGGTTGAAACAAATTTTACTCTATGGACCTCAATTACCCACCTATGCAAATGACCAAATATTAATGCGAAGCAGTGAGAAAACCACAGACACAGCAAGTCAGAAAAAGAACTAATTAAGACTCACCGCAGAAATTGTCCCCATATTGACACTGGTAACCTGTGTTATTGGACGCCATCCTAGAAGTAAAACACAGGACTGCATTTAATGGTTTAATGCAGCAAATAAAATAAAATAAAATACACTCTATTGATGACAGGGGACATTCTACTGCATTCAGCAGCAAGCAAAACAAGACAAAGACAGTACACACAGTGCAGACAAGTAAATATAGTGCAAACACATTTAAAAAATACACATTGCCCAAATAGCATGTTCTGGAAACAGAATATCAGTGAGGAAATGAATAAAAATAAATTAATGCATGGTATATGTGCAATTAAAAACAGAAAGCAGCAGACGTTTGCGACATTAAATACCAGAATTCCCATTAATAGACAAGTGGTCACCACACCTATTTGGACATTAAGTTCACTATTAGAGGAACCACACATGCCTTACAGGTGCATTACGGATAAGTGTGTATATATTTACATATACCAGAGCCACTGCCTTGACTAAATACTGTACATAACGCATTCAGACTTTGCTCAGCCATTCAAAGGGTTGCTTCTGATGGACTGTTTAATCATACGGCTGATATTGAAGATTTTATTTCTGCTACTGATGTCCCCTTTAAAATAGCTGAGCCTGCAGTGTGACCTGTGTCCAGTAGTGCAGCTTCATGTCACCCAGGCCTGGACGGACACAGGTAAGGAGACATCAGCAGCATAATTTTCTAAACTTCTGTTTGAGCAAGGGAAATAGGTCGAGTAATAGTAGAAAAAGAACTAGATACCACAAAATATGAATATGATGAATGCAGTGTGAGGAAACTGGACACAAGCTGATTTCCTGGAGTCTAGCCTTGTTCAGAATATGATACTCCAGTGTAAGCTTCGGGGAGGGGGGCATCTTTGGGTGTCTGCTGGGTAACAGCATAACCTCTTTCTCTGGCCCACATCATGACAGAACACATGCAGGCCCATGGATGAGGGCAGCCATTGCCAAGGGATATTTTCCCGAAATGCCACAGTATGTTTTAAATTAGGGGATTAACTAATGCTGCCTTCCTCAGTGATCTGTGACATGGTTTTAACCTGTCTTACCACATTTTCCCCTTTGGCAAACTATGTACTCTTGCAAATGCTACTGAACAGGAAGCACACATGCATATTATGTGCTACATTTTTCATTTAAATATTTATATGTGTGTGTGTATACACACAGACAGTATTGTGCAAAAGTGTCAGACAGTCGAAAAAGTATAAGTAAAAAGCGATTATCTGGTTAGTAAGTGAATTTTTGCTCAGAATAAAAAAAACACACAGTTTAGCATTAAAGCATGCAAATTAACAGTGACATAAAGTCTTCTCCCCAGGGGCACCTCAGCCATTCCATGTATTTGTAATATTTCAATTAATACTATACATACACACACACATGTACATATATATATATATGTGCGTAATTTTATTTAAAGGACCACTACATACTTACTGAACACACCCACAATTAGCTTACTCAAAACACTGTTGTAAAAAGTCTCTACCTTTAAAGCTTAATGATTACTCTGATTAAAGGGAAGTGTGATTGAAATCTGTTTTTATTGCACCGACTTCCCTTAGTTACAATGACAGTCAGTTTCAGCTACCGGTGACATGTCAGGTTTCTCGTGTAACTCACACCGCTCCTTCTGGCCTCTTTCTCTGCCTGTTAGTCTGTGCCAAGCGGCTAAGCGACTCACTCCTTTCGTTCACCCTTCCAGCAGGTCCACCTTCATCTGCTCGCTGAATTCCAGCTTCCTTTACTCTTAGTCCATGTACTTTGGATTTCTTATAGCTCTGGGATGCAGTCAGATTGAGTGGCTGCAGGTCAGAGTCTCCCAAGAACACTCACTTTCATACTCTATATGATCCTGTCTCCAGGGTTTCCAGTCTAACTGCACTACGCCTCCTCTCTCTCTCTTCTACTTTGGCTAAACAGGTCCTTCCACTCCTGTTTATGTACATAGCTCCTTTTGTTCAGCCTACCTGACGTCTTCTGCCTCTCTCCGTTCATCTTTTCATAGCCCTACAGCAGCTCCCACACCTAAACCTGAAATTCTGGCTCCATCATTGCTGTGGCCACGCCAGGCTCGGTCAGCAGGTTTACATCACAGGTACAGCAAATAAAACCCCACAGATGCATTTATTTCAGCCATTTATTTGCATCTCTGTGAAAGAAGCGGTTTCACACTTTAGCAGTGAGCTTTATCGGCTGAGGTCCCAACCACTTCTCTCCTGAAAAAGAAGGATGAGATGTGGTGGTCATGTGATGACACACTGGGTGCTGCACTCCTGTCCTTCAGCAGACAGGTTCTGCTAAAAATGTGTAAGGTAGCCAGAGTATTTCTAAACATGCCTACATATGCAGGGAGATAATGTTAATTTAAGAAAAATAAATACCGTGAACATGAGAATATGTTGAGTCCTGAGATATGAATGTAATGAAATTATTAAATTAAATTACATTAAATTAAATTAAAAAATGTTCTTTATTGGAATGTCTTTCAAGATTAAGAGCACATTCAAAAATTTCACTTAGGAATTTTCACTACATTAAATGCAGTTAGTAAATGTCACATCCTATACTTTGTTAAAAGTCAGGTTTTACGTAATATCAATTTTTCATTTCTTAGAAAAATTGAGGCATGTTTTGTTTAGTCAACTTGGAACCAGGAATTTTACTCAGCACTATTTAAAAACAAATGATCACTATTTGCATTTCTGAATACAGTGAGTTTCGGTGACTTGCTTTCATTTCAGATTAATTATTCTGAAATCAGTAATGTCAGTGAATTACTAAAATTTCCATAACAATGGCAGTACTGTAACTGTAGCCTGTATAACTTCACTAATGTCAAGGATGATCGGATGACTGACCTCTTAAGAAAGTGACAATGTGATGAGAAACAAACTGAGTGACGATACCAGGGTAATCACCTATGCAGTGGGCCATGAGCTCGAATCGGTCAGATCCAAAAAACATCTCCCGCTTTCCATCTACGTGACACACGATGAGGGGAAACCCAAAGGCCTACAGCAGAGACAGGGCTGAGGCAACCTCTACAAACAGGGGCAGCTTCACAGATAAGCAGCCCTGAGAGACAGTTTCTTGTGACACAAGGTGCACATTCATTTACATGACATTTATTTAGCAGACATTTTTGTCCAAAGTGAGCAGGGTCATACAGTCTCCCTGGAGTAACTGGGGGTTAAGGGCCTTGCTCAGGGGCCCAGTGGTGACATCATTTCAGCAGCCAGGGAATTTGAACCTGCAACTTTCTGATCGCAGGCACAGAGCATAACCTGCAAGCCACAAGCCGCCATTCAGCACGCAAATGTAATGATTAGATAAAATGATTAGATAAAAGAGTTTGAGGAGAGAGAGTATATATTTATAAAGGCATAAAGGGATGCATTTATTTAACACATTTATTTGGCAGTCAATCACAAACATGAGTCAAATCAGTCAATTTACTGTACAGTGAAATCGTGTAACTAGCAACCAAATAAGTACGCAGGGGCGTCATTAGGTCTGACCAGTATTTTAGCCCCGATGCCAACCTACAAAAAGTCAAACCCTGAGTAAACTTGACTTAGCCCCTAATCTTTTGAATAGCTAGAAATGCCCCTGTAAGTATGTACTTACCTGCGTTAATATTTATGGTCCTGAAACATGTTATTGCCCTTTCTAACTGATGCAATGTTGAATGGCTGATCCCTCACCCTAAGACACTAGATACAGCAATGCACTACAGAACAACAATGAAAAACATTTCCTTGTTTATGAGAGTCCCAGCCCACTCCAGCAATTTGATTGGTGCAAGGATCCCATGTGGGCTACACAGCACAGCCTGTAAAAGTAAATATCACCCTGATGTGAGACAACAGTTGTCAAAACTGACATCATTTCAAACTGACCCCACAGTCCAGTGCTTCCTGGGTTATGCTCTTCAGCTTGTCCTTGATCTTCTCTGAGGCCACCATCTGCAAAAGCTCCTCCACTTCCCCAGCAGGAAGTCCTGCCTTCAACGCGGCCTGGAGTTCAAATAACAAAAATGAGATAAAGGGCCTGCAGCAGCGATGAAGATACTGGTCCGACTAGTACCTCAGAGAGCGAGGCAGGCAGGGTGATGTCTTCGTCTCGACACCAGATCCTCATCCACATCTCCCTGGAGACTCTCTCCACACTCCGCTCATCATCTCCGTATCTCTCTCCCACAGCAGTTATAAAGCGCATAGCTGCAAGAGAACCTTGCGGCCCAGGTACAGAAGGGAATCAGACAGAATTCAGCTGGATACCACTAACGTACACCTATATCATCATCCAGTTAAGAAACCAGAACTAAAAATGATAACTGTAATTTTTAATTAACAACCCATAAATAATGACCACACAAATTACATTTGTTGTATTGTTATTCTTCTTCTTCATCTTATTATTATCATCATTATTATTAGTTGTAGGAGTAGTGGTACATAAAATGAAGGGAAAAGTGGGGTACCCTTCCGGAACATGGCCTCAACAGGATCGGTAGGAAAACTAAGGGGAACCGCAAAGTACTCAGCCAGCCGAAACAGGTCTGTTCCCATGTAGCGAAACTTGTTAGGGATTAACCCAGGGGGCTTATTGCCTGTGGAAGGACATAAACGGAAGTCAACACGTTATGTTTATAGAGTAAACCTTACAATGCATCAACAGACTGTAAAAGCCACTACTATTATTCTTTTTCGTATACACTCCTCTCTTTACCTGCTGCAAAGTTAAAATGTTCAAATATCGCTATTTACCGGACCCATTCATGACCCCTCCTAAAAATGCAGGGCGAAGTTTAAGGTCAAAGTCCCACACATTTCTGTATCGACAGAGGACCTATCGGAAACAAAAAAATAACCCTTTAAAACTAACTGATTGTCAAATTAATGTCTAAACAACACATATTAAAATTTGACATTTCGTGGCATCATTTTCTGAATATTCACCTGCCAACAAAGACAAACACTAACCTCGAATCCCAGCCAGGAGTATGGGGAGACGACATCATAAAATAGCTCGATTACTTTCCGGGAAGCCATTATCTGGAAATAATTTCAGAGTATGTAACAGATACTAATGTAAATTCTACGTATATGAATGCGCCTTTAAACAATGTTATCTTCTCTTGCTGTTAAACAACGCCAAGAAAGTATTATCATTCGCAGCTGCTGTTACTACCTAACACTGTCGATCGTTTCGTACAAACATTAAATTACTTCGCGTAGCAATGCAATGTACTTCCTTTGTGTTTTACCATGCGATATTACTAGGTTTCACGCATTCATGTCGCTGTTTGTCTATACTTACTTAACTCGTATTTCTGAGAGAAAAAAGGGAAACTATGGCAAAGGTTATACCCCGGATATGAACGGATGGGACTCTTCCTGTACACTATCACAATGCGGTTTTATCCTTGAGAAATGATCGCTGGTAAGTCAAGGGAAGACATATTTTTATGATTAAATAAAACGGTAAAACACGCGAACGATTTTAATTCATCCTTTGCATTATATAACCTATTCAGCAGTTGTAGCTCACTTTCTGATTGCAGGCTGATCACTATTATTACAGATGTATGCTTGTCACTAACGGTCCACGCGTACAGTTGTATGGCTTTGCATAAGATTTCCATTAGACTCATTTAAGACGAATAACGAGCGATAGTGCCTCCATTTCAGCCCCGCAGACGCAGCAGGAGCAGCAGCTGACTTACCGTTTGAAATGCTGTCGTTTGTTGCCGGGTTATTCCCTGGCTAACCTCCAGGGCTATAATAAAGTACGGGACAGACCTTTCCATGGTATGCAAATAGCACATAGATGCCTGTATTGCGTAAATGCATTGTTAAATAATAACATAAGAAATTTACAAACGAGAGGAGGCCATTCGGCCCATCAAGCTCGTTTGGGGAGAACCTAACTAATAGCTC
>JAODLD010000002.1:22921578-22985774 GCA_026781065.1 Mormyrops boulengeri
TAGTTTTCTACTGGAGACAGAGAGGAAAATTACCATTACAGCCTCCACGATGAGCAGCAAAATGAGGAAACCTGTGACCTTCTATCTCAGGTAACTCCATTGGAAACTTGACACATTCCACCTCAGGGAAGCAGACTGTGTTCAAGAAGGACGACAGGAAAAGTATAGCTTAGTACTCAGGGATTTGTCTACGGACCTCATTCTGCAAAACAGAAAACCAATTTTCTATGAAGTGTATTTGTCAACTGCTGCCCCCCCCCCGAAAGTCCAGGAGTTCAAGGCAGGGAGGCAGTACAAGAAGCTTTCTAGATTTTTGCCCAATCCTACAACAACACACTCACAACAGCTTGGTCTTGATCTTGACGATCTTCTGGTTGAACTGCTGGGCCTGCTTGATGAGGCCCAGGGTCTCCAGTGTCTCCGGATCCAGTCGCTCCTTCAGGACAGCATCTGACACGAAGAACTGAGGCATGAAGGGGAGAGCGGTATGAGCGGGGGTGTACACGTACCCGCCTAAAGGCCGCGGCCTTGGGGGATGCCATTAACTAGACAACCCCAGCACATGTGGCACAAGCTAATGTGAAAGTGGAGTATGAAAAAAGGTTACATCTCACAAACAGAAGATCGCAAAAACAGTTGCATACTGCCACCCTGCCAGTCAGCCACTCAAACCAACCGTTTCCATTCTTGCCCCCCCCACCCTGTACAAAACCCAAGCTACACAACATGACATGGACATAACCCATAAGTAATTATTCCGCTCGCTGACTAAGGACAGAGAGGGTGAAAAACTTAGTTTAAAAGGTTACACAAGCTGCAAATGCATTCCAAACGACTGGACTTTTCTCAGCCCGTCCCTAACTTTATCACAACATTAAAGCTTCTCTTAAAACTCTATTTCACGTCAAAGAGATGCAGCCCTTGTCAGCAGAGAATGTGTTTCTTTAGCAGGGCAGAATGTAGGTCAATCATACTAACTGAGCCAATCTTCAGAGTATAGAGGACAGCGATGCAAGTGTATACATCAGTAAGAAAATATTTACGTCAAACATAAAACTTAAAAAAACAAAACTACTGATGTAGTGTCGGCAGAGATGATTTTACAAATGACTCGCTAGACATTTGTTTTGCTTGAGCAATGCTGCCACCCAGTGGTAAACAGGAATATTACTACATCCCTGCAGGCTTACTTAGGTATACAGGCCTTCTCTGCAGCAGAAATTTCCTGCTGCAATAGTGAGAAACACCCACACTCACCAAGCAGGCTCCCACCAACTGAGTAAAATGGTCACGTTTGGATTTTTCTTCCAAGCAGCCAGTTTCAATATCTTCATTAAATACCACAGAAAAAAGATTAGTGCAGATCTCAAAATTACTGATACGCATCATAACTTACTTTTATATACTTGGATGTGTTGGAAATAACTGATTTAATCACTTCATTCCAGATAATGCTGAAATTTCCATGTAAATTCAAATAAAAGCTATATTTGAAGAGAACGTCTGACACCTACCTAATACACAGAAGACATCTGCTAAAATGGATGACATATCTTCTCGCAACTCCTGCAAATAAAACACAAACTGGTCATGTCCCCATACGCAATACATTAATCTCCAATACATAAAAAAAACATGAGGAAATCATTTTCACACATCACCGGAAAAGCACACCTCATAAAAACAATGGTGATAATAAGGATAAAAGCAATAAGTTAGTAAGTTTTCACATTACAAGAATGTGCCGTCTAAAACTAAACACATAAAAAAAAATAATAATGCTACAAAAAACTACAATCACTTAATTAGACGTCCTAAAAAAAAAAAAAAAAGCTCAATTATGTTGTTTTTGGATTTTGAATTCAACACCAGATGCCTTAATAGACATTAGGAGCCAGGCTATGCCAGGCTAAGAATCATTTGGGGAAAATGTTTCAGAATGTCATACACTACAATGCTGGCATTGCATTCAGAAAAACTGAGGCTATCCTTACATGCTTGTTTACCTTCATTCATGTGCCAGCAGGCATCAGCAGTTGTACTATTCAGGTTAGAGAAATTGGGCCCTGCGCTGTCAGTAGGCTGTGTTACCTGCCAACCCGGCCTCTACAAGAGCTATAGACCGGACATTTACTTATTCGGACAGAAGCACTGCACCCATCACAGCGATACGATGTGTTAAGCAGAACCCCCCGCCCAGCACGCCACCGGGTCACACGATACATACCATGACGTCGGCCAGGGCACTAGCAGCCAGTTCTAGCTTCAGGGTCCCGCGAATGACGTGTGAGGAAAGGTCATAGAGGGCAGCCTGGAGCTCTGTGGCAAAGCGAGTAGAAAGCGAAGCAAGCTTACTATGGTAATCCTTCATGAATTAACACCTCAGTAAGAGGCACATGCGTGTAATACGCCACCAAAAAGGACAAGTATTCAGAGAAAACTTCTCTTCATTTAAAAGGCAGCAGGAACTGAGATAAGATCCAATCGTGAAGGCAGTGGAAAAGGCATTTATTTCTCACTCATTCAAAGCAGAACAACAAGGACTATTCTGATACTCATTCAGACATACTGTAACCTCCCACTCCTGAAAAACCTCTGCGTGCACATTTCATGCAAGAACCCTAATAAAAGGCAGGCTTTGGGCACAGGGCAGGAATTTCAGCAGAGATAATGATGCAATGAACCCAGCACCAATCTACAACTTCTCACTAATGATGCCGAGTAGGCCTCACTGACTTAATTATTTAATGTACTGCTGGCTACTTTTAATTTCTATAGTCTGAATATGACCAACATCTTAGGATTATTATGCATTTTATGATTTTGGAATGTATCAAAGGGATGTATGCCAGGGGTCAGATGGGATGGAGAAAGTAGAGGAGTGATATCACGGAAAATGCTCAAGCCAGAGTTTAATACAACTTTTCAGACTAAAATTTACGGGATGATGCTACCACTCCTCATTTCCACCACACCTCTAGGCAGCACTTGGTATGCTGGCACACATAACATTTATCTGTTTCGATTCGTAAACTACATACACGGTCATCATAAAACAATATCTGAAACAACCATGCCACCACAAAGTTTTGGAAATGAGCACAACAGCGACATTAAAGTTATAAATCACGACAAAACAATACCAGCACCACCAAAACCCCCACCCAAAAATAAAAGGGATTTTAACTAATGAAGAGTACTTGAGAGGTCTACTGTAAAAAATTTAGTGGGGAGAATAAGGTAAAAAAATTCCTTCAGAAAACTACCTAAAATATGAGAAATGAACCCAGAGGCTGACCTTATTTTTTTAAGCACAGTAAGATAAACTGCATTTTTTACTCCGGCTTAAGACTCAAAATATCAACCCTGCATCATAGGGTGTGGCCTTATCGTCTCTAAACACCGAGCTCCCCTTGAGAAAATAGGCCTTAAAACATGTGAGAGAAATACCCCTGTCTCACCATGCTGCAACTCCCGTTACCTAGAAACCACTAAAGAAACACAGAATCCAGAGAGACCCAGACGGCTCATCTCAATATTTTGTACCCTGATCTAAAAAAAGTAGCATAAACCTGCCGTTTTTTAAAATACATGTCCCTTTTGTATAAGCCAATGTGATAAGATATACGGTCACATAAAGTTTCGATATACAGATTAAAATTATTATTTTTTAAATGATCATGCTATACACGGATGGAGCATGTTCTATGGCTTCTGCAATGCTTTTTCCACAAGTTGCAAAAACTAGACAAATGCATGACAAATTAAATAATATATTTCATTTTTTAATAAATCTTTTTCAAGAATGTGACTGAAGAAATTCAAAGACCAGAGTTATTTAAAAGGTTGATCAACTAAAGGGGAGTTCACCGTCACTTTCAACTTTTAAATTCCTGTGTTGCTGGCTAAAAACTGGCCTGAAATATGCTACTATGCTAAAAGAGCAATGTCTGCAAATACAAAAAGGGCAAAATGGTTTAAAATTCAGGAGTTACACACATAATGTACAGAGGTGTAACAATTTGGAATTAAAGTTACACATTTCTTATGTGAGAGCAAATAATTTAACCACAAATATCTGAAAAGTCTAGTAACCTCTTACCTTTCTGTGACACATCATCGGGTCTATCTGACAGATTCCGACATAGCTGTAGACTGAAGAAAACAAAATGATAAATGCTTAAAGAACTTCTTGTTGGTCTAAACACACTAAAGGTCATTATAGAAGAGTATTGCAAAAATCATCAGATGTAAAAATAATGTTAAACATTCAAAGAAATCACAGGTAAAACAAAACACTGTTAAAAGTGACTCCCAATTATTTTCTAAAACTTTAAGAAATTTAACTAATTCTAGTGAAAATTGTTATTTTTGTAATACAAATATCTCTGTAAAGTGTGAAGAATTCCATACTTCCATCCTGAAAATGAAAATATTGGTAGGAAGACTCGAAGGAATTCGTAATCAAGCAGGTTACCACACACACACACACACACACACACACACACACACACACAAAGGGGGAATTTACACATTCCTCCAAAATGTTATTTTCAAAGGTCGACAGAAAGGAACTACGTGCGTTATATACCAAAACGAGCCCTGATTTTCCAAGGCAGATGGGGTTTTTGGATCATCCGAAAGCATTTAGTGGAATCCGCTGTCGGTGGTATAATGCAAGTAAAAGGAGGCCTGATCCCATTTAATTTTGGCTATGCCACTGCAGAAATATATGAGAACTAATAGATGGGATAACAAGCAAAGGCCATGGATATATTGGTACCACCACACAAGTTAGAAAATACTCCACCGGGACAAACTGTAGCCACACAATATGGACTACAGCGGACGGGCGGCAAAAAATTAATTCGAGTGTAATTTGGTGTCTCTTACAGTATGTGTTAAGAAAATGCCGAGTATATGTCTGCTGTTAAAACAGAGTGCTTAGATTTTACTGTCTTAAATGTCACTCTGGAACCCAAACGCCTTGTTTAAATGCCTCGGACCGGCTACGTATTACGGTCAGGGCTCGGTCCGCGCAGCTAGCCGGCCGGCTAACTTGGTATTTCATCAACCCCGTCGGAACCAGGGACAGACGCTACCAGACGGAGACATGCCGGCTTAAAAGACAATAAACAATGTTATCTGGACACATCTGTCCGCGTCGACGGAAAGAAAGTGTGCGCCACGACCAGCGACAACCTCCGGGGAGGTTATCGAGCGCGGCTCATATGCTACACGCTAGTTTGCCATCCCGTGTCGGTTACGCTCGTTTCTTCGATACAACACTTCGGGTTGAGTAAAAGTAACCGCTCGGATTACAATTTCTCATTTTTAAATATAACTCGGTGTTTTACTGTACCGCTCCGGTGAAGCTGGTCAAATGGACACAATGCAGAAAGTACTACTGGAAATCAGTCAGTCGAAAACTTGACGAGGCGAACCGAACACACAGAAACAACTTTCACAAAACTGGGAGCATAACGTTCCCGTTGTCTCGGATCGTATATCGGAGGATGACTTACAACTCGCTTTTTCCCGATTTTTCCCAGTTTTTGATCCAGTCAGTAGGGAGGACCAATGCCGCCATCTTCCCCACCATACCGCACATGTAGCCCGGATGTTTAGCAGAACACACCGGGTCAAAGGACGCCAGTTAGCGGTGCATGGCGGGACGTGCATGCACGCGCGTGTCGGGCCGCGCGCGGGTCCGCCGTCCCCGGCCGTGGGCATCGAGGCGCGTGCTGAACGTTAACACAATGCATTTTAATTATAATTATGTGCTTTATATAATTCGCAGTTTATGATTAATAAGGGTAATTTCGCCGGGGGGGGTCTTTTGCGCGGGACCTCCTAAAACCCGTATGCGCGGTCTTTTCCTTCCTGTGAGCGGAAAAGGCCGACTAAGCGGACGTCGTTGAAGATAAAAAAAAAGTAGATTTCATATTCACGAAGCACTGTTCTTGTACAAAAAGGTGATGATAGTACGCAGGTCACGCTTTAAACTTACACTTTAGTGAAACTCGTCTAGTTGTATTGGTTTATTTTCAGTGATTTTCTGTATGTTTAAACTTTGAGCGTTAAATAGCATTTTGAATGTTCCCCATATTCGCCGAACTTGCTTCCGGTCCCATGCACTGCAGCGGTAGCTCTTGCAAATAATTGCAGGGTTTCCAGCTTTGGTCAGCGGGCTGGCGTGAGATTTCCAGTTCGAAATAAGTCTGCACACACATGCATACGCTTTTACATGTATGTAACAGTTTTATTACCTTGTAAATAGTCTGTAGGATTTGCAAACTGCCCAAGGCTTTTGACGTCGCTAATTTTAGGTTTATAATGGAATAATACAGATTTCTTGCGTGAGAATGAGGTAGAGCTGACAACCCTGTAATAGGGAAGAAGATTAACCGGTGACCGAAATGGATGGAGGAACAAACCCTGTACTAGCTAAGCAGTTTTGGAATACGAACAGGTCATTCACATATATTCTCTGTTATTTTCTTTGTATTCATGAACGAAATCCCAGGTGGGTGGGAGGGAGTGGAGCAGGGAGTGGGGGAGCACCTCTTCTGAAAGCCAAGTGGATCATGCAAGTTATGCAGCGTGAGAGGAAGAGTGAAAGTATAGCAAGGCTTGGGGAGGGAAGACATACACACAGTGCTTTGAAAATTTATTTCAACAATACTCATAGAGTTGTTAGAAACATGATAAAACTGAAAAACCTGCACTTTAAAATTACTTTTAGTAACCATTATGGTTACAGGCACGGGGAACATACCACATAGATCAGGGCTATTCATCTCTACTAGCAAGTGGGCCAAATAAAATCTCTACCTTTTGTTTCACTTTAATTTCTTATCAATATGCACTTTCATACTGCAGCCAGTCCATTCAATAAATGCTATGTGTTTTTCTGTCAGGTCCATAAAGAAGACAACATGAATATAATAATATAATTTGTCAGGCTAAACTATTTATAGTAACATGAACAGCAATCACATGGAGTGCTTATAACAGGTCCATATTCATAAATATGAAACAGTATTCAGCATAACAAAGCAGGCCTGATTATAATACCAGCAACAGCTGTCCCATCAGACATATTTAAGATACATTTAAAACAGGTCCCGATCTGTCTATACTAACAGAGTAAATAAGTAGTCATCCAACTGACAACAGCTGGACTTACTCATAATATTACAACCCCGTTTCCAAAAACGTTCGGACACTGTGTAAAATGTAAATAACAGATTTCAATGATTTACAAATGATAAACTCGTATGTGATTGAAACAGAAGAAAGACAACACATCAAATGTTGAAACTGAGAAACTTAGTTGTTTCATGATAAATATATGCTCAATTTGAATTTGATGCCAGCAACACATTTCAAAAAAGCTGTGACGGGCATGTTTACCACTGTGTTGCATCACCTTCTTTTAAAAATACTGCAAACATTTGGGAACTGAGTAGACTATGCAGTACCACCTGAGGCCCGAAGATCATGGCTATCAAGTATTGGATTTCGGCCTTGTCCTTTGTGTACAGATGTTTCTCTGGATTCTCTGAATCTTTTAATGATATGTTTACCATAGATGACGAAATTCCTAAATTCTTTGCAAAATAATATTGGGGAACATCATTCTTAAATTGTTGCACTATTTGCACACTTTCTTTGTCTTCGTCTTTCACAGTGGCGAACCACTCTCCATCTTCACTGCAAAGAAACTCTGCCTCTCTGGGAGGCTCTTTTTAGACCTAATCATCTTACTGACCTGTTCAACCAGGTGTCTAAGCATTACACAACTTCTCCAGTTTTTTGTTGCCCCTGTTCAAACGTTTTTTAAACGTGTTGCTGGCATCAAATTCAAATTGAGCATATATTTGTCATAAAACATTTCTCAGTTTCAACATTTGCCGTATTTGTTCCATTTTCAATTAAATACAGATTTGTATGATTTACAAGTCATTGCATTCTGTTTTTATTTACATTTTCCACTGCTGCCCAACTTTTTTGGAAACTTGTAGTTTGTGTGTTTCTTCTGGTATTTTAGTATGTATCTTTTATTCGTTTATTGCAGAATTCCAGAGTATACATGAAGAGCTTGTTAGTTTTTGAAGTATGCAGTCAAACCTCTACATTTACTACTTTTTTCCAGGCCAGAATTTAAGCTCAGGAAAGAATTCACATGCAATAAAGAAATCATTCACATCCAATCCACTTGTCCCACTGTGATCAATGGATAAGCTCTGGCACATGTGCAGTGGGTGGCTTTGAGTTACACCTCCACATTCAGAGGATTCGGAGGAAGTCATGTGTACCAAATATGGTGAAATTCGTACTGGCATGTTAACCCACATGGCAACAGATATGAAGAGAGCAATTAAATAGCGCTACAGTAGACAATCTTACAATAATGTGCATGCAAAATATGAATCAGTGACTGTTGAGTAGTCTTATGACCTCTGTCAAGTGAGCTTTATTTGCCACTTGTACAGAGTACATTGGATTTCTCACAGCTTTCCATCTCATTTTCTTTTCATTACAAAAGTGACACTCCAGGAGTAGATATACACAGCCATATAATATTAATTCAATGTGAATAGTAATAGACAGATGGTTGTAAGAAACACAGCAACTCAATAACTTCCATCATGTTTCTAAAAAAGGTATAGTTTAGTGGCACAGTGCAGTAGTGTGTATGATAGTATTCACACATTTAACTTAGGCTATGTATGGCCTGAGGATAGAAATGGATGTAAAATCTGACAAGATCTCCTCCCAGGTGCAGGTAGGAAAAACTTGTGACGATTTGTGTCTTTGAGAGTTGTTTTTACCCTGATACGGCAGCAGAAGGCATAGATACAATCGATAAATGGCTACATAGATCCTATTTGTGGCACTTCAGACTGGGACGCCATTAGTGAAGACACTTTCCACAGTGCTGTGGGAGCTCACAAGTGCCAGTTTTCTGGGTAAAAACTATCCCAGATTCTTGATGTCTGAGTGTTTATGGGCCTGGACCACTTGCTGGAGGAGAGGAGACATAATGTCATCTGCCTTTCGGGAGCAGCATGAGGTGCAAATATCCTGGACTGCTGAGAGCAATGTGAGAGTGATGATTTGTACTGCTTTCACTCCTCATTGAAGTGCTTTGCAGTGCTATCATGAGAAGCTGCTGTACCAGGATGTTCTGCATCCCTTGAGGATAGACTTCACAGCCTACGTATAGAAGTTCCTGAGGACTAGAAGTGACATTCAGACCTCTCTCAGATGCGTGGGGAAGTAATGGTATAGGTGAATCTTCTTGACAGTAGCTGCAGCATGCTGTGCCCACTTAGTGGGGAATATATAGGAAGATCAACATAGCGCAGTGTTTCCCCACCTGGTCCGTGGGGACCCACAGATGGTCCACATTTTTGCTCCCTTCCTGCTCCCAGCTGGAAACACTGACAGAGGAATCGTGAGAGAATACACATACACATGGTTTCTGCTTTGAAACCCAGAACCCCTGACCAAAAGAACCATAATCATGTATTGTAAATGGACTACATTTATATAGCGCTTTTCTACTCCTACAACTACCCAAAGAACTTTACAATTTATGCCTCACATTCACCCATCCCCACACCGGCACCAACAACCTGGGAGCAATTTAGGGTTCAGTGTCTTGCTCAAGGACACTTTGACAGGGTCAGGAGGAACCCGGGCTCAAACCCGCAACCCTCCAGTTGCCAAACGATAGCCCTACCTCCTGCGCCACCATCTTCCCCTTGTATGTGGTCACACTGCTGTAGAATCTGTCACATTTTGTAGACTGAAGTTGGCAGTGGTATTGGGGTACCTATCACATGCTAACATGATACATTTGCCAACTCTAAGCTATGAAATGGTCTGAAGGCACCATGCATGATATGACAGTTGAGCTCAGGTGCATCCAATTTCATTTGATCATCTTTGCAATGGGAGGTGGTACAGTGGTACCGTGTTTAGCACCACCATGGTTCCGTGTGTGGAGTCTGCATGTTCTCCCCATGCAGTCATGGGCGTTCCTCCAGGTACCTGTTTTCCCAAAAGCACACTGGTGACTTGGAGTTACAAAATTGCCTGTAGGTGTGTGTGTGCCCTGTGATGAGTTGCCGCCCCATCCTGGGTTGTTTCCTGCCCTCACAAGCCTGAATAAGACAAGTAGTTACCGAAAATGGATCTGGATCTTTGAGATGTCTCTAAATGTTTATTGTAGTCCACTTGTGACAAATTCACTTTATTAAACATGATCATTGTCCAGTGAAAGAAGCTGGAATGCCCAGGACTCTTATGAGTTAGCCATCAGGCCAAATTGGGCATTTGGGTAAGGAGGTCAAGTGGCAGAGTTGACCAAGAAGCAAGTGGCCACTGACAGACCTTATAGTTCCAGGGAAAACCTGCTGGAGGCACAACCATCTCAGCAGTACTCCATCATTTAGGTTTCCATGAGTAAGTGGCTCAATGGAATCTATTACAGGCATATGACAGCCTGCCTGACGTTTGTCAAATGGTACTTATAGGACCCTAAACCATGAAGAAAAAGATTGTCCGAGACTAAAAGTGAATTCAGCAACTACCACGTACCGCTCATCTCCTGGCTAATACAATGTCTATGATGACCCATAGTGATGTCCATGAGTGGTCCAGCAATGCCTAGATTTAAAGATCATCAAAAATATATATATATATTCTCCTGAAGATTGCAGTTTATTGACATGCAAATTAGTGAAAACATGATTTGGCCGAGTCGCTGGAAGTCTGCATACTTAGACTGTCAAAGTACAGTTCAACTTCACAGCAATATCAGCAATATGAAGTATGAGGTTTTCACAGATCAGGAGGGTGAATGAAAAGGTATTGGGGGGGGGGGGAGTGCATAGCCAGAAAAAAATTGAAAATGGTCCAGCTTATAAAATTCAACTAGTCTCACAGGTACAACCATTGTTGTAATTCACAAATTTATTTAATAAATAGGTCAGTATAATAGACTACATCAAAACAAATCAAGTTCTTCTCATAGCTGTAAGGGTACAAAAAAACAACTTTACAACTCCAGATGACTAACGGCTTTCAAGGACTTAGTAATCCATTTTTACTGATCAATATATGCGAGAAATATCTTGTTTTGAGGTGAATCAATTTTGTGTAACTTAATGGTCTGTGCTCACAATTTGAACTAAAAGGTCAATGGGCAACAAGCACCTTTTTACTTATTTGACATTATAGGTTGCTTCACAGGATCTTCTCAAAAACAAGATGTTTCATGGTGTGCAGTCATAGGTAAAGGCCAATAAGCAATAAATAAAACCAAAAGGTGTATAAAATCAAAGAAATGTGTATGCGCACAAAACAAACAAATTGCAATGCTAAATATTCTTTTAATTGAACTTTGTCAAAAATAGTATTTTCCTCTTGGTGACAAATCATTTTGGCAAAATTAATTCAACTGGTAAAATAGCTAATTAGTTTAACACCATATAAGCAACAAGATGCACAGATTCCAATTTGAGCCACAAAGGTTTAATTCAAGGGTCATTTAGGGTGGGTAAAGACATCTTAAACAAACCTAATCATACTTCAGATTGTCACAACTGAGGAAGGCTTACATTTTAAAAGAGTCAGACAAATACAATAAAATAAAACAGACAGGGATGGTATATGGGTGGGAAAATCTGTGTGTGTCTGTGTGTGTGTGTCTGTGAGTCTGATTATGTATTTTCACTTCATCCATACATGCTCACCAATTAAGTGGTTGAAAACGAGTAAAAGAAAGTGCTCACAAAGACCCTTAAATAGAATAACTGAAATCTAGAACCTTATAATACAGACACATATACACACGCACGCACACACACACAGTCTATTCAGTAATTCCATTAATGCAGCGGTAAGAGACAGACTCTGAACAGCATTTCATAGCATGAAGGTATTTACTTACGTAAAATAATTACGTAAAACACAATATGCCTCACAAATGCCTGCTTATCTACTTTCTCAAAAACTAAGGGTTTTTCATCTGAAACAATTCAGTAACTCAACCTTTGAACATGACTGGTTTTATTTACTTACATGGAAGAGTTCGGCGTGAGAAAACAGTTTAGTATGACAAGCATGTTAAGGCTAAGGCATGGAATGATTAGAAAGAATATACCTCAATAGACAAAACATTTCAGTTAAATGTACATTTTGTACGATAAGTTAGTTATACTTAAGCTTTGTCTAGCTGCCCAAGCATTGCAGAATATTATTCACGTCCAAATAAGATTAAGATTGTTTTTATGTTACAGAATCATATTTAAGGATTTGCGAAATGACATCTCAAATTGGAAAAACTTAAAGCTGAATTTCAAGGGTCTGTTCACATACCTATCATCCAAACTAATTTACATATAGGAAAAAAGGTATAGAAACCTGAAGACTTTTCAAAGACAAAACAAAAAAAAAAAACAATATAAAATACAAATTTAAAAATCTTTCTTAAATGCATGACTATACATGCATTCATTTTTTAAAACAGTTTCTTATACATTTCTTAACATAATTTTAGGTTGGAATTTGAAAGTAAGAAAAACTAACTGCACAATTATAAAATCAGCACCAATTTATATAACTTTATTTAAAATGTAAATACCCATTCCAACACTCTAATAAGCCATATATATGCTTAAAGAAAATCCTTTTCAACAAACATACTCTACCAAACTCTGCTTCGTTTTTTTTTTTTTTTTTTATTCGAGACAATACAGTGGCACTGCTGGGGAGGGTCCCCATTTGCTTCCTCAATATTAGTCTCTCAAAAGGACAGGCAAACAGTTCAAATCTTTGGGTAAGCTTCATTGATTACTGTGTTGTACGGACATCCTCGGGTTTCCTGCACTGTGTGGAAATCCTAAGAGCAACTGTAGATTAAATATTTCCAATTAATCTGGCCAGCAGTCACCATGCACAAGCAGGCCTAGTCATTTTCCTCCTAACCTATAGCCAGTTTGGGGGATACAACAAAAAAAAAAAAAAAAAAAAAAAAAAAAAAAAGAAGAACTGGAGGCCTCCCAATTTTGACACACATGATAGTTCTGAAGAATAAAATCAATACTATGATGAGCAATAACCTGTTTATAAATTACTACTTTACACCTGATTACTTACTATTACAAAAGGGCTATACATAAACAAAGTCTTTATAAGTTACAAAAAAGTTTCCCTGTTTTCTATATATTGTTTGTTTTGTTTTTATTTTTATTTATAATTTTTTTTTTTTTTTTAGAAAATATCAATTCTGAGAACCCATTAATTAAAATGAACAATGCCTTCACACCACATCACATTTCCCTCACTTTTTTTTAAAACATACTTAATATATGGCTACAAATAACCTCTTATTCCACAGCTTTCAGAAGTCAGCCAATGTGTAACTACAGGGAAAGCTTACCCAATGATTGCAAACGTTTTAGTAGTTTTAAACAAGTTGTTTCTGTGAACAGCAATGTTGCCTCTAGATGCCTTTAAGTCCATGAATTGTGTGAGAGATTCTCCATGGAGAACACATCTACACAGCATCTAGAGGTTCACGTTAACACATAAGAGTCTTGTCTTCGTACATCATCCAATATTAGCTTAGAACATTGAAACCCCAAGGACCTACAAGAGAGACAAAAATTTCTTTTTAGATCAATTCCAAAGACTGCGTGAAACCATCTTAACATGTATATCCACAGCAACACAGTTAATATCCATATTATTTCAGTGGGCCATGGAATGCTGGGAGTGTGTGTGTGGAGGGGTTTGTTAATTTCCAAAAATAATCTATACACTTTCAATTTTTTATGACCCTTCACATTTCCGTGACGATTTTGAACGACGTACACCGGTTGGCAAACAACAAGGTTGGGAACCCCTACACTAGAACATTCTTAGAAACATCCTGTCCTGTGCAGCTTGAATTTATTGCCATCTAGTGGCAACAAGAAAGGTACTTTTCTGAAGGGTAAAACTATAGATGTTTTATAACCACATGCATTTCTATACAACACAAAAGAAAATGGCTGATTTCTTACAGACTCATCCATGATAGAGGCAGGATCAAAGAAGTCTGGCTTGAGCTCCGATCTCTCACGGCGATTCTTTGACGGTGGCTTAAAAAAGGAAATAACGACACGAGAAAGGTCTTAATACTGGTACTTTTTGAATTTGCGTCAGACAGGATAAACTTTATACATAAAAAATACTTCAAGACACAATACTTTATATGCTATTTAAAGAGAAAAAAAAAAAATTGAGCCAAATGGAAAACTTCGAACCTTCCTGAAACCAATTCCTGTAGTTTACAAAACTGATTGAAAACACACCAGATCAATATCCATGGTGTCGAAGTCCATGCCTTCATTGAGATCCTCGATCCGACCTTCGGATGACATCATCACGTCTTCAACAATTGGCTCTTCGTCATCCTCCATGAGGCCAGTGCCACGGCGACTGCAGAAAGCATAATGCACAACATAAAATAACAAGCTGAGGACAACTTTCATGGACAAGTTGTAAGCATATCCTATAATTACAGTACACATATCACAAGATCCAAATTTCTTCAACATGATACGCTGTAAACAGCTTCAAAATTTAAAATGCATTTGCAATCTATGTCGTCAACATACTGTGTGTTCCAGATGTCAAACACTGATTTCATACTTGAAACACTCCCCTAAGCACAAGACGACATATAAGGTCATTACCCCGTGTGTTTAGATTATCGTTACTGTACGGCATTATTCTCCAACACTAACAGAGCTGGAAATTTGTTGTGTTTTTTTTTTTTGCTACATTACTGTGCAATTTGTCAGCCAATGTGCTTTTCATATGGCACGATACTTCATTTATTCCGGTAGATTCTTCTACTGACTGTCTAGCCTTACTATATTAAAAGGAATAGGCCATGACATTTATTCATACATATAAATTCTAACCTGAAAGCCACTACTGACTGTTTGCATTGTCAACACATGAATCTTTTGTTCTGAAACCTGGAGTACATACATCTTACATTTTCATTAACATGAAGAAGTTTCCTAAAGCTAAGCTAAAATTTAACCACCAAACTAAATTTAATTTGCCCACTAAAAAGCTGAAAAAGTTGCAACAAGAATATTATAAATGTACTACAAGAACAATAAAGAAAATGGTTAGGAAAATTTCAAAAAGAAAACTGTTAAAAGCAACAATGGGGGGAAAAAGGCAAATTAGAATCGTACCTTTAGAAATAAGGCTAAAAAAAGCATTTCTTATTTTGCAGATCAAGATTTGCATTCATAATCAAAATTCATATTTTTCCTTTACCCTTTGATTGCATTTAAGATGCAGCTAGGCATTCTGATTAGTCTGAATAAAAGGACATATTGTCAGTGTCACTAAGGTTCTATGAATTTGTGTGGAAGTTACTCATGTGAAATTCAAGCAAAAGCAGGTTCCTGCAGTTACTGATGTGTCATATAGATGCTAAAGTACTGATTAAAGTAAAAAGTTTTCTAGACAGTCAAAAAATTATATATGGAAGAACAGTACTCATTCTGTGTAGTTCAATCAAAATGTTATACCTCACACCATGCTATGTTACATAAGTTTACAAAAATCGGATTACAATTATTTCTCATAATGGCCACATTACTGTCTACTATCCACTTCCTCAATAGCTGGATTTACTGTAATCAATAAGCGGCTGTACTGTGCCATAACACCAGTGACCAGGGCACTGCACACAGCTACGGATTACTGGGAGCAGACAGTGCTGCATTACATGGCATGCTGCAGGTTGCTCCGCAGTTTGGCGTAGTTCATGGCGGCCCGCTCCTGCTGCTGCCGGACCTCCTCCTGCTGTCTCTGGGCCAGCATCCAGGTCACCTGGGTACTGCACACAGACCGTAAGTGAAGACCAACTGCAACACGGCACCGGCCTTATTTTTGTTTGAGGTGTCATAGAAAACGCACATCCTCTTTGGGAAATGCCAAACTGTGATTATGACTAGACATAAAAATACTGATCCTTTAAAGTGTTTTGTGTAAACAAGTATAAGACATCACTGCAATAGTTAGGGTACTATCCTAGGAATAAATGATAGGTTTACTGAAAAGATACCACGACAGGCAGGATATACGGAGACTGCCCACTCAAACGTGGGGTTAAATAAAGCTATAGCGGAGGAGGCGTGGAGGAATCATGGGAGATCCTGCGTACTTGTAATCCATTGGTGTTTGGTGGTGGTGTTGCTGTTGAGGCGGCTGGGCGTGAGCGTGCTGCTGCTGCTGCGGCTCAGGGGGCAGGGCGTACACCCCCATGTAGCTGTCCTCTGGCCGTATCCGCTTGGTGTCTCTCATGACGGTGGAGGTTAGGTGGGGTGAGGGCATCATGACAGGCGTCTGCATTGCCTGCTCCCGGTTCATCCACATGCTATCACTACTGCTGCTGCTCTCCTCTGCTACAACGTGGAAGAGGGGTTATAAGGCACGGGCATGGGGGGCTCCATTT
This sequence comes from Mormyrops boulengeri, assembly GCA_026781065.1. NCBI lineage: Eukaryota > Metazoa > Chordata > Actinopteri > Osteoglossiformes > Mormyridae > Mormyrops > Mormyrops boulengeri. The sequence continues at coordinate 22,938,122 of JAODLD010000002.1, forward strand.
CGTAAAAATAACCGCGATTAGAAAGGGGGCTGGGCCTTAAGAGGCTCAAATGGGGCCGACTACAGCATTTTCGCTTGAGCTGAGGGGCACCGTACCTTCGACCAGTTTCCGTTTGCCAGTGGCCGGCTTCGCTTTCTTGCTCCGCACGGTGGAGCCGCGGCTACTGATGCCGCTGATGACGGACATGGTGTCGTCGTCCCCTCCAGCCTGCAGGGAGTTTCTGTAGGAGATGAGGGGTAGCCAGCAGTCCTCCCGCTGCAAGGCCATCTGGAAGGTCATAAACCTCTCCAGGTACAGGTGGCTGGGGGGAGGGGAAGGACAGTTACTTGGAGTGGTAAAACTGAACTAAAGCACCACAAGTTGCTCATCAATCTGGTCTTAATCCATCAATGTGCTGAAAGCTGGCTGCGTGAAAATTCAGATTCGTGGATGCCATAGTCAACGGCAGTCACGAGAATATTCAACTTACACTGTCCTCTTGTCCTGCCGCATCAGCTTGGAGGAGAACTCACTTAGGATGTCCAGGAAGGCTAGATTGAGAGGAGGGTTGCCTTCTCCATGGGGACTAGGCTCCTTAAATGCAAACTCTATACCATCCCTGAAATTAAAATAAAGCTTTTTACAAAAATGCAAAGTACCATATGTAAAGTATATATATACACACCCATCTTTTGTACAATCATTCATTCTGTTACATGTTTGCTATAGTCTTATAAAAGCAACAACCTTCCATTCAAGTGACAGATGTCACCAAAAACATGAGCACATTTTACAGGGCCTTACTTGTGCAGCATGGCGATAGCTTCCCGGGTCTTCAACTGATCCAAGCCGAATGTCAGAGAGAAGCGACGGGCCAGCTCCTTGATCCCACAGAAGGCTGAAGACGAGCGGTCGAAGTTGTACCCCAGGTCGGACAGCACCTCATTGAATAGCTGGAGAAATGCAAGCCACGTTAAATCCAAGAGCAATACAACATCAGCCCAAATTTGAAGGGCGGTCAGTCCGGCCAAATATTAAAACTACCGATTAAAAATGATAAAGACAGATAAAAGGAGAACATGGAGCTGGGTTAGACTACCACCTCTTTATGGTTTAAGAATTTAGTTATCAGTAAAGATCTCATTACATCAGCTTAAATTTCTTAAAACCAATCATAAAACAAAAAGTAATGACAGCATAGTTTTCATTTAATATGAACAAGTGACCGTAGACACTTATTTTAACACAGACGTGTTTCTAAAATCACAATGGCCTCAAAATTTTACCTGTGAAATATCACGTTGATCATTACTTTTCCCTTAAATTCAATCAACACCGGGAGAAAGTGCCACGGGGAAGGGTCAAAATGCTTCATAGAAAATGCACCCATACCTGCTGCAAACTCAATATGAGAGTTTTTGCACACTGGATTTTATCAATCTGCCTTGTTTTGCTCATGGTCTCCTTGATGATATCACCATAATCGTTGTAATACTGCAAAGAGGGGAAAAAAAACATTAAGAGCAGACACCAAAAACAGATGCAGAAAACCAGCCAAAAGCACCCAGTCTTACCCGCATATATTGCTTAAATATGTCCGCTCCAGTGTTCATTTCCACAACGTTATAAATAATAAGTTTGCAGTATGCTGCAAGAAGATTTCTTCTCTTGTGCAATGCTTCAATTTTACCAGCTTCATCATCTTGCTGTCCATCTGTTTATACATAGAAACGACACAAACAAAAATTTTATACAAAGCTAATAATGCAGTGGCAAATTTCAATTAATTCCTGCTCCCTCTAGTGGTTGGGATGAATTAGCCTGAAATACATATAAAGCTTTAAATCGGCTATGAGGCCCCGAGGTACCCATTACACAGAATACTAGTGGAAAATTTGGCTGACATCTTTACAACTCTAACATCTGACTACTCTCCTAGGTTTTGATGGGGGGGACACAATAAATATATAGGCTAGAATACGACTATTCACCTGTACTGTTGCTGTCATCATCCTGGTCAATAAACACATGATCCAGAACAAAGCTGAGTAGCTCAGACTGCAGGGAGGAATCTGGAGAGTAGACAAGAGGCTCGAGCACATCACGGCCCCCAGACACAATCTGGTGACTGAAGATCATGAGGATGTCACACAGGATAGTGAAAGCCTGCAGAGCCAAAGGAACATCAACAAGCATAAATATTCTGCTTCAATTTTAGGCAAGCAGTTCTTGCATGAATTTAAATCTGTTGTCCAGTCCACTTCTTATTGGCAACTCCGGAGGAATTTATGCAAACTGATTTTGCAACCACCTGCTCTTTGACAGCTGTGTTCACATTTGTTAAGTAGCGCTGGCACATCAAGCAGAAAGCCCTCATCTGCTTCTTCAGTGTGAGCATATTCTCCTGCGGAGCACAAAGACCTGTCAGCACGTGTGCCTCAACTTTAGGTCAATTACTACATGAGGAAACTAAACTTTTGCTAATGTACAGCTGTACCTCATTAACACTTCCCCCCTGAAATTAAACAAGGAGCATGAAAAACAAAGACCTTCACAAACAAACAAACACCACAAACAGAGAAGTAGTAATGCAGGAAGTTAATCTATTATAATGAAAATTATAAATTGCAGCATTTTGCTATAAACCTAGGGCCCTCATAGCTATAAGAACATGTCGTGTAAATATGTACCTTTTTGGAGCTGCCTTCAGAGACCCTGGCTAGATGCCACAGGATGACATAGTGAGTGCACTGCAAAGCATGGATGACAATCTAGAAAGGACAAAAGTGAATGAAGTTAACTTTGCCTGTTGAAGGGGGATATGGAGTCTCTGTAGCTTGTTGAAGGGCTGGTGCCGCTAACCTGTTCTGGCATGTCCCCATTCTCAATGCCTGTATTTAGTAACTTGTATGTGCTGGTGAACAGGTCCCATTTGGAGAGGTCGTGTGCACTGGGGAAGGGAGATAATTAATAAACATTCTATAAATTGCAGCATTAACTACATCTAAAAAGTTTTGTTTATAAATGAAGTCTATAACTTTTTCCAGCCTTTCTCTTACTTGTGGAAAGCAGTGATCCTTTTGAGCGTAGACAGGACCTGATATGCGTCATCCTCATCGAGTTCATCTCCCTGGGTCAAAGACGAATTTCAGGATCAGAGCAGCACCTGCTTAACTGTCACCATGGAAGTGTCCTAGAGGATGTCCTCTTAACACATGGACAGCCCCACCCGCCTACCTCCTGCAGGAAGTCCTCCAGCAACCTGTTGAACTTGTCTACCTGCTCATCGAGCAGCTGGCTGCGTGCAATGTTAACCCTGTTGAAAATGGTGAACTCTTCATTGCAGAGGGCATGATAGGTTTTGGAACAGGTTTCCAAGACCTCAGTGTCAGTGTGCTTCGCCACGATCTCCCCAATCTGCCGTAACAAAGACTCTAGGTGCTGAGGGAATGAAGGTGAAGAAGAAGGAAAAGCATGAGTGTGGCTAAATTATCTCCATTTTCATTAAATGGTCTATAAAAGCACCAATGGCCTGAATTTTTCTTGTAAACTATCACAAATTTTATGCAGTAACATCTTCCAAAAACAAACATAAGTTTGATCTAACAGCAGGTACAGTCGTCCCTCGGTATCCGTGGGGGATCGGCTCAAGGACCCCCCATGCATACCAAAGTCTGTGGATAATCAAGTCCCTTATATAAAACAGCTTAGTATTTGCGTAACCTACACAAATTCTCCTGTATTCTTCAAATCTATACATTACTTATAATATCTAGTACAATGTAAATGCTATGCAAATAGCTGTTATACACTATTGTTTAAGGAATAAAGACAAGAAAAATCTGTACATATTCAGAAGACACAACAATTGCTGTACATAGAAAATATAAATTCACCACTCTCCCTCTCTTACACACACACACACACACACACACACACCATACGACATTCTCATGAATTCAGCAGTTTTGCTTTTTGTGACTTTCTGGAACTTTTTTCCCCTGAATATTTTTGACCTGCAGTTGGCTGAATTTACAGATGAGGAATATGCCAATACAGAGTCGAATGAATCTTTAAATGTATTTTCACTTCTACATCACTGGTAAAAACATTTTGGTTTATTTTAACCACTTTTCTGGCCCAACTCAGTCCACAGGTGAATAATCTATCGCTTCCTAGCAGCACATGGGATCCAAGACTCTTCAAACAACTGTGCTTGCCTATAATTTGCTAATATCTAGACCTTGAATGAACCAACATGGAGATTTCAATTAATGTCAAGCCTGCACCAAAAACTGCATATCAAAGTATGTTACAAAAGTACAAGAATAAGCATTTGTTCACACACCCTCCAAGGACTACTGTGCTAAAGTATTATAATGCGTACCTTTTCTAATCGTCCTGTGGTGTAAATTTCAAGATCAAAGAACTGTGGCAGTTGCAGAAGATTGGTTACCTTCTCTGCATCTACAGAGTACTATGAAAGGGAGAAAGATACAATGTCACAGCAAAAAAATTACATTTCTTTAACATGCCGGCACGAATGAATTGAAACATCCAGACGAGGAAGAGAGGTACCTTTGCAAGTAACGGCGGCAATGCCACAGCAAAGAGCTCTGTCATTCTTGTACGATCATCAAGCTGGGTTTTTTTTTCCTTTGCTGTCAATACCTAGGAATTTATTTTACAGAAATAAATCCCAGAATAATGAAAAACACAGACAGACATGCACAGAATGCATGAAGGAGCCTGAATAGTGTAACATGCGTGAATGTTGCTTGTGGACGACTGCATCAACAGCATGTGTGACACGGCAGTAAGAGAGAGGCTCACCCTCTTTCCGGTCCCTCTGCCTACAGGGGGGTGACACTCTGAGGCCTGACGGATGGTGCAGAGCATGATCTCGATAAGAGCGGTCTCCTGTCGGTCAGTCAAGGCTAAAGGCAAAGACAAGCAACTCAATCATATGCATTCATTACCATCCAAAACACCAATCGTTTTAGAAATACTCTGTCAAATTTGTAATCATTTACAACATTGACAAGTCTGGTGCTTTTTAAATTTAAATTTTAATGTGTTCTATAAAATCTTGAGGGTATCAAAACCAAAGCAGTGATTTTGCATTAAATTAGACTTACTGGCTTTTTCACTAGACCAGCTGGCTTCTCGATGGCATCAATTTAAATTACTAAATTTTTCACAGTAACAGGCAGCACGCTGCAATTGATGCAAGTCTTCACCATATTCCTGCTGTGTGCCTTCTATGGGCCAGGTGGTTTGGTTAAAAGGACTATAGGCTAAAATCTATATTTAATAACCAACTCATCATATACATTTTCAGAACACAAAGCTTTCCCTTAATTTCCTGTTTCTTGTGCATGACATGTACAATCCTGTACCACACTCATGAATTTGTTAACACAGAGGAAACAGCTGATGAGCAAGTTATGATACATCCGGCGTAAGAGGATTCCCGGAGTCTAGTGGATTACCTTCTTCTCCTGGCAGTGGCTCATCCAGGAGCAGGCTGATCATGCACTCCCAGTCTTTGAGGATATCTGAGGCACACTCCCACATGCTGTCCACCAGGTAGGCTGCATGCTCGTGGAGCTGCGGGAATCACACATCAAAGGAACATCAATAAAAGCAGCACTGCTAGGAAACCTGTACTGTCCAGGAATTGCAGAAATACTACCATAGAAATGAAATGGGGGCACAGTCATACGCTGGAGCCCTACTATCGCCAGGCAACAGTACGAGAGACAGGAATTTAACTATGGTTCCTTCACAAAAAGTAAGTGCCACAACAAAAGTGGCTAGAGATCAAATCGTAACAGCACTCAGAGACACAATTAATATAACAAAAGATATAATTTGAAATTAAGCATCCTTAAAGATGACAGTATTTGAAAATCAGGGCTGGGCAATGTGCAAAATATTGACACTGCATGTCATATACATGCAGTTCTCACACTGTGTGGACCATGACAGTCAGGACATCATACTGCGAGTACGTAACGGGGGAGGGGGGTGTTCAGTTTTGGCAAAATATTTTTACTCTGTCACTGGAATGCATCGCGTTTGTCACAGATTCAACAAAACGAGTAGGGAGAAGAAAAGCGAACAAGAACGAATCACTAAAAGCCATTCACCTTCCATTTTATGGAAATAATTTGGATTCCATAGAGATAACATTGAGCAAAAGCAAGTAATTTGTCAGCACAACTCGCAGCAGCACTACAAACTCATTTGACAGACTCTATAAGTAGATAAGTAGTAGTTCTATTCCGCTATAGTTTGTGTAAATCTTGCACTCCTTTTATGCTTTATAAATATCGCAATATGGATCGCAAATAATTCATTGGGATGACATTTTTCCAACATCGTGCAGCAATACATTAAACATTCAAAACTAAATTAGTGTTTGTTTCATTACTGATATTTAATTTAAATTTAAAATAATCCATGCATTCATCTTCTGCTTAAAGTGTTAATGTCTTGGTCAACAGAAATCATAAGTCTACCATTAATGTCGGAATGTAATCTTCAGGATGATAGTTCAAGTTACTCTTTTCTATCCAGTCATTTTTAAAAGAGAAAAATACAACAGTAATACAAAGAGCACTTTTCCACCACACAAGGCACTTTCAGTAAAAGTACTTTTGGTACTTTCCCTTTTCCACGGACGTCCAACCAAGCACCAGTAGCAAAAGTTCCAGTACCTCAAGTACCAAACTACCTGGGGTACTTTTTTGGTACTTTGGAGTGGGACTTGCAAACGCTTTCTTCATCAATTGATTATGCAAACAGCCTGCCTCTAAACAAACACAATACAAGCACCATCTTAAACAAAAGGTATGACTTGGGGGTGGGGGGTGACAATAATGTATTAAGAGATTCAAGGTTTAATTGAGATCTGGCTGGAAGAACAGGTACAGCAAGATTAGGATGGCATGACAAGATATAAAAGAAAATATATATTTAATATAGGCCTACCAGGGGAGCTTGGTACTGAAAAATTTCCAAACATAACGATGTGATTTTGTTGTAATAAATATGGGGGTATTTATAAACCAAAAAAAAAGTTCAACATAAATTTCCCTCAAACCCATCTAGGAATGATTAAACAGCAAAGAGGAAAATAATTATGATTGCATGCAGCACTCATGCAAAAAGCAGCGGAGGTAAATTTTAAAGTGACTTTCAAAAAACATATACTAGATAATCTTTAAAAGGAATAATCATAAAATTGTGAAGCTTGCTAAGTTTTTCTTCCTATTACAGTAAAAATGTTTTAGCAAAACTTGAACTCCCTGTACTATAAGGTCTGTATTGAATTCAATCTAGCTGACTAGCGATGTAAGAACTGCATGGGCACAACATGCAATGATGGTATTAATACTGTACATCGTTAAGCCCTATAATATATAACAGCCAGTTTTCATCTTCACCTTGAAGTACCGTACTTTTAGTACTTTCTTGAAGCACAAAATAACCTTTCAACAAGCCATTGTTTGCTTCAATCAGCTGTATTGCGTACATTATGCATCTGCAATGTTCTAAAAATAGTCATGAATAACTTTCTGTAAAAAGCTCTACTGTCGTGTCCTCTTTGCCGGCTGAGTCTGTGCAGGCTTGGGTATTGTGTACAAGGTTTTAATCTTTTTAAATAAGACTAGCAGTCATGATATTCCATACTACCCAACCGAGGGTGGATCATAAAGGTGGTTCCAGTGCCCATCATAAAAGACTTGCATACCACTGATCATCATTGATGCTAAATTTCCATTTAAGCTAAATGGGACTATTCTTTCAAGGATCAGACTTAAACCTGCGACCTTCTGATGGCTACACAGGAGCCTGACCTGCTGAGCCACACACCTCACCTATTCATTTAATGTTTTTTCATTACCTTTAAAGAATTTAACACCCTCAAACACACTCACAATGTGAAATAACTGTACTGCAGCCTTTTAAATAAAAAGGTAACTTAAATGTTTAAACAAGTGATTTCTTAAACTTACAAGCAAAAAAAAAAAAAACTGAACCCTCTTTACAACCATGACATTTGATTTTCAGAAGTTTGACTGAAAACATGACATCCTTTTCTCCCATCTGACCTACTTCAATTTGTAAAAGTCTAAACTTCCGGAGTGCCAAAAACAGAAATCAACAGGTAAATATCTTCTCAACATATACAATTCTGATATTAGTGAATGCAGCTTTACCTCACTTTCCAGGAAGAAAAAGACGGTGGTCTTGATGAGGTTAGCATTTGGGCTCTGCCGACCCCTCCGTTTGGACACCGCCTCCTCCTCAGTATCCCGGTGACTGAAGAGTCTGCATTCGACAAGGCAGGAATCATCTCTCAGTCCTCTCAACATACAACAGGATGAAAGACTGATATTACACTATTTTAATTAGAAACGTGTCAAATGGAAACTGGACAAACACCCTCCACAAGAGACTTATTTACCTATTATGCACAATGAATCAGTATTCTTTGAAACAGGACTGAAGCTAATGGTGCCTGATTTCATCTCAGTAATATTTAGACCACGGGCTTTCATATAATACTCGGTAGATAATGACCATCACTCACAGCCTTAACAGCATTTTAACAATACCTATAAATGGCTTGTTTATCCAATTCATGAGCACATGACAACATTTTTGGCTGCCTGCTTGATGGCTGTGGGTAACATCTACTACAAACCTCACATCTGTATACCAGGCACCCCAACCTTACTGATAAATGTTGCTCTGTGATGACAAGATTTAATGCACAGATGAAGCGCGCTGATAGAAGAGTGAGTGAAATATACTGCTAAATGGTGATACTCACTTCTTAAAAAGGAACTCTCCAGCTGCTATAGCGACTGGCCTATGGGCTGAGTAGACCAAGTGATAGACGCTTTCACAGTCTTCGGCAGTAAGGACTTCATCGCTGCTTCTGTAGAAAGAAGATGGGGGTTCAAGTCAAGGAAACAGAGCCCATGGAAAAGCCAAAGTTCACTAAAGGGTGGAGGGGACTTACTGTAACACAAGGGTAAGAAGTTTTATTGCTTGCACTGCAACATCATACTCCTTGTCCAGTGTCATTGACACAATACGGTCCTGATGGGATGGAAAAGCAAGTCAATAGTTTGCACAGAATCCGAATAACTTCTAATATGCTAATGCTTCAACAGGCTTCACTGAACATTAATGATCAGTCGGTGAAGCTCTGTTAGAGGCCTGGCGGGCTGGGGAGGAACTAGCATTTAATGCTACATAGGATGGGACCATACTGTGAGGTAGCTAACAGCAATGTCTTGAGACGTTTATCGGGATGAAAGAGAGTGACCAGCCAATGATGAGGCAGCCTCCGCAGCACAGGCACGCATGAAGGAAGATGGCACTCACCTTGAAGCGGCTGGTGAAAAGCTCTAGCTTGGTGTTCAACTCTCGGTTGTGGTAGAGGCCTTGCAAGGCAGTTAGACACTTCAGTCTCACCTCACCTTGCTAGAAACCAGAGGCAGATCATTAAAACTGGGCTCCTTCAATTACCACCACACAGCAAAACTAGAAATATTCCTTGGGAAGACGGACCCACCTTGTCGTGCATTGTCCAGCCCACGTACTTCAGATAGCTGTCATTCAGAAAGGCGTCGCTGTACATCTTCATCCAGACTCCAATCTCCTCGATGCAGATAGCACGGATCTCTGCTATTGCATCACTGTGGGGTGACGAGGTCAACATTAAAAGCCTAGACCCCCATTATATAACATATTCAAAGTACTGTGCAACACATTCTTAAAACACAGTAACCACAAACCTAACTGCAGATCAAACAAATAGATATATTAGTTACAACCGCAGTATATCCGATGCACTGCAGTGTATGAGGCTACTTCACAAAAATAAAACGACTTAAAGGAAATGAGTAGCTGTAGGGCAATCCACGTACCGGTATCTGTGAACAAAAACACCTTTGAATATTGCATTCATCATGTTCTCAATCTCATCTTGATTTTCTTGAAGCTGAAAGAAAGACACTGTGAGCCAAAAATCTTCAAATTGTTTCACAACTAAAAACAAAAATTCAACCATTTGACATATTGCCTAGGAGAGAAGAATGTGTTTTGTTGACTAGTACTTAAAAATATATCAGGCTTTTGGTTTTGTAATGAAGACTACGCTCACTGCCATGACATTTTTCAAATTACACAAGCTAGCAGATGGTATCCCAGCAGGCAACGCTGTTATGTAACTCAAAGTTAATTAATACTGCCAGATAAACACCACCACTCCAAGAGGGCCCTGAGGACTGAAATAAAAATCCTAAACAGTCTCACCAATACACTCCTTGACAGACACTGCCTTTCCTAGCACGATTACAGTCATGCATTTAATCTAGAGAGGAAAGGTTGCACTTTTTCTTCAAGGCTGGCATAAATTACAGGTCTCAGCTTTCTTACTGTAATACAGTAAACTTGTCTTCTGAGGAATTCTCAAGGAGTGCACTTAAAATAACCATAAAAATTTAAAAGATTTCTAACTAACACAGCAAATGCTTCTGAATATTGAGCAAAGACATGGTAAGAAACAGCTTTAAGGATGGCTGACTAATTTTTACCTCTTTACGTTTCTGCAGCAGGAGCTCCAGTCGGTCGTTTGCCCGCTTGCCGATGATCTTATTCCTCTCAGCCTCATACTGCCTCTGCGTGTTGTCCATGTTGATGCTGAGGTTGAGCGCCACATTCACCAGGGCCGTCATGAGCTTCATGGCTGGAGGATTGAAAGTAAGGGAAAGGCCATGAATCAACATAACAAGGTCTGCCCTCCAGAAAAACAACACCAGGGAGCTTCAGAAACAGAAACCCGGCCAAAATATCCCCACATACTGGCTGGACATGCTCCTGGTTCTGACCTGCTAGTGTGCTGGTGTGACGGAAGGCCCGGACCTGGGAATCTGACAGACCCGTCAGTAGTGAGATGACAGTGTCCATCATGTACTCATCGTAGATGATACTGTACTGACACTGCCGAACCAGCACCCCAATGAACTCGCAGAAATTGGATTTGAATTTCTTCCACTGCGGCCCAGCTATGGTTAATGGGTAGTCGCCACTGTCCTAAAGAAGCAAACAAGACCGTGTAATGTGCAGAATCTCGAAGGGCAACGGCAAATTTAAAAAGAGAAAAACAACTGAACATTGCAAGATACTCTTACTTAACAGAAATAGGCTACCAACTGAATTCGACTATTAATACCTGGAGGGGAACTTAAGCGGAGATATCAATGTTGATGGAACAATTTAACTGAACCCCAAAGTATGTGAACATTATTTTAATTACCTTCATTTATTTTCATTAACACTCATTTAAATGCTCCTACATTAGGTAGCTGCATTACTGATGCATGGGTGTTAATCCAAAACCTACCTTCAATTATAGGCGTTGCAATTTTAAAGCAGCCTATTATTTCCCGCAATTTAAATTAAAATTGCCCGATGCATACCTCGTCAAACTCCTCTGTCATCTTACGGATGATTTCTGAGTTTTGCATGTGTCTGAACATTTCCCCACTGACAACACCTGACATGGAGAGGAGAGCATTCATAATTTACTCCAACTGAGAACAAGATTATATAAAAAGGGAGATAAGCTCATATTCTGGAAAAACTGAAATATACCTTTACATCCCGAACACTGGATGAAGAAGTTGATTAAGTCAAGAAGTGCCGTATCTCTGTCGTGCTTGTAGGACTCAATCCAGTCATCAACAACAGACTGCAAATAAACATTAAATTTAATACTAAACAACTTTTTCAAGCTATAATATTTAGTTGTAATTCAATATTTTCTGTATAAACTGCTGTTACGCGCTTACATATGGCAGTTGGCAGGGAGGTGCATCTGTTGGACACTGACCTGCATGGCACTCTTTCCCAACTTAACCACCTCAAACAGCATCATGTTCTCCATGCCATTCTCCTGGTGATGCCCATTAATTCGGCCGGCTCCTCCACCCTTGGCCCCAGCCCCACCTTTGCCCTTCTCTCCAGGAGCTTTCTTTCCTTTCTTGGTGCTCTGAAGGACCACATGAGAGTGTGGTTAGAAAACAGCACAGACATTTCCCACAGCCCAGAACCGACGGTGTCAACAATGGCAAAAGCAAGTGCAGTATAAATACCAGATCCTATCAATCAGCCTTGCCACTTGCAGCACACACACGCAGCTTTGTACCTTTCCTTTGCCTGGGTTTGCATTCTTCCCATCAGGATCTTCAAAGTCAGTGTCAGAAGAGAAGTGTGTATCAGTTTCCCTGTTCACAAAAAAGTAGCATGAAGAGTTATCAAATTTCCAAACACCAAACACGTCTAGAATGTCACTGCCCATTGATTTGTGTATATCGCACTGCATGAAAATAATACTTACTGATGAAAATGAAACTCTGCTTGCAATTCTGGTGCTGCTATCATTTCTTTAACATCTTCTGTAGCACCTCAACTTTTAAAGACTTCAACTCTTCATAGACAATAGTAAAACAGAAATGTGTTTGAAGACCTGCAAAAAAAAACAACAACATTACAGATGATTATGCAGACATTCTGAGGGAAAGATGTTCGCATTGTTTCAAATCAAAGTTTGTCAGGCTAATAATAATAATAATATCTAGTAACCAATACAAATTTCAACAAGTCATGCAAGAACTATCATATTACAAAATCATGTAAAGTTTACAAAAAAAAAAGTTTTTCTCCCAGAATTATATAAAAACACATCAACCTCTCAAAACATAATTTGCAATTCCTTGCAGCTAAACATTCCAACTGGGTGCTCTTGTTTTTCCATTGTCTATTCTGAGTTTTAAATGATTAAGCTAATATGAAGAGTTGTGCTGATACCCCTATACACAGCAAATAAATCAGGCTGGCATAATCCACAAAACATCGTTAGGATATCTAATATAAAAAAACAACAGTGTCGATAGTACTTTACAGGTGGTCAGGTTTGCATGAGCTACCTTTAAAGTGAAAACAAGGTTTTGGCCACTAGGGGTGCAATATTGCACTCCTTATGAGCTCCTGCTCTTTGCCATCAACCGGCGATATTCTGCAAGTGCCATATAGACAGAACAGAAAGACACAATAAGGAAACATGCAGTTAATCTACAGTTTTTCTAATTTATATTTTGAGCTTTCCAAAATGGTTAGTAGTGGAGGAGAACAGACTGGATCCAAAACTTCTTTGAAGACAACAGGAAGTATTCAGAGCTTCAGATGGGCAGTTATAGAGTTGTAGTATTAACCCAAGATGGTATGAAGATCACCTGAGGTCATGATTGCTAACAAAAATGTAGAACCACAAATCCCACCCCTACCCACAGCCTGGGAGAATGTCACATGACCTTGTCCAGTCACCCAGTGTTAGTCGATTCTAATAGACTATTGGATTAAGCTGGATCGTTATAACTTTCTTTGCTATAGAAGCATTGGAAGCTGAGAAATGGTCAGAAATGTGAAGCACTACATCTCTAAAGGAAACTGGGTGGGTTTGCATAAGAACTAATAAGTCAATCAAACAGCAGAGGTCCTAATTCATACAGGACCTAAGAGTGGATAAGAGGACACAAAATACACATTGTAGTTGAGGAGGAATGACGTCGTTCAATAAGCAGCAGCCAACAAAAGCACTCCAAACAATCTCTTAACATTCCTTCAATTGTCAGACTACCATCAGATTTGAACTTGATATGCTACTCCAAAGGCAAAGACAGACCTAAGACAAGACAAGAGAAACTGCAAGCAACAATCGGTCTCCCTATAGACCAATTCACCACTGAGTGCCATCATGTATGGTGTGACAATGAAGTATTTTAAAGAAATCTGCAACTGAACTCATACTTTTTTTCCCTCCGATTTAGGACATTTTAAATGAGAGAAAAGTTGATGCGGTTGTGCACGACTCCAAAATTCTTTGTGGTTATTAAGAGATCATGTAACAGATGAATATAAATTTACTGATCCCAGGGGGAAATTCTGGTGCATACAGCAGCAGTAAATAGAGCACAGATAATCATACCTCTACCACAAAACAGACAAAATGCAGAGAGAGTACACATAGTGCAAACAAGTAAACACAGCACAAAAAAATAAAAAAATTACACGACACACAAATAAAATATCTAGAAAAGTAGAATATCAGCAGGCAATGTGTCTTGCGGTCCTCCAAGCCAGAGGCAATGCAAATTGGAAACATCATACATCCACCTGTCAAATTCATTCAGCTAGCCAATGCATGCATATAACCTACAATAATATGAATGAAACTCCCCAAAATAATGACAAACACCTGAACAGAATGTACAAGCTACAATCCTAAATCTGCAAACTAATTCAAGGAGAATCAAGACCACTTAGCTCTGAAGCCAAAATTCCTCTTCCCTGTTGCATACTAAAGGCCACAATAGCATGTGTCAGTGATTCTAAAATGTTTTCGACTCGGTACAAATAGCTTCATGTCTAGCACAGACAGTTAGGCATTTCAACCATACAACCACACATTCTATAGGTAATTCAGTCACCAAATTCGGATCATAATGAGCAAATAGTCTGAATTTTAAAAGCTTGCAGTCTTTAAAAACTTAAAATTGAAGCAAATGTGGAGCAGTATGACTCGGTGAGTTGCACTGTATTCCCTAGGGCTGTCGCGATCACATCACAATCGAATCGCGATTATATCGCGCTTGCGCAATAACCACAAGGGCTTTAGATGACGGGTGAAACAAATGCTCGTACATTGTCCGGACGCCGGCTTTTTGGTACATTACGGACATTTACATAAGCCCACAATTTGGCAAGCAGATTAGTAGTGTGCTAAAGATATTCATGAGATGCCTACTGTCACGCCCAAAAGTCAGGAGTGCGTATAAATTCAGCGTATGCTTATGTTTATTAAATTCAGTTAGCAGAGCACACCACATATTATTGTTTTAGTAAATCATGGAAGCGATAAGCACTGAAGTGGCATTGAAGAAAAGACTAGCTCAACAGCTACAACATCTTTTGAAAGAGGAGATATTGTGGATAAACAAGGTAAAAAGATGTTGGTGGTGTGGTGCTACTTTTTTGCAATTTAAAGTCCGACACGTTTAATAAACAAGAATTTATAAAGATCACTAACTTCGGGGCGTCACAATATCTTAGGCACACTATTTAGGCAACTTAGGCAAACTGCGTATTAAACCGTGGGCATAAGTAAACGTCCATATAATACCGAAAAAGCAGGTTTACGGACAAACCTTTCACCCGTCATCTAAAGCCCTGGTGATGATTGTGCATCCATCCATCCATCCATCCATCATCTACCGCTTTTCCAGTTCGTGTCGTGGGGGCAGCAGTCTAAGCTGTATACAATATTAAGATTAGAAATCTATTAAGAATTAATAGGTTTATTACTGAAATGTAGACATGCACCATTTTTACAAACTGTTTAATTAATGATCATTACATATCAAACAGCAAACAGATGAAAGGCAGACAACCTGCTCATTTTTAACAACAGATCCTATATCATAATTAGCAAAACACAGCAGTCTGTGTTTAGGCCAAGATGTGAGAAACCTTACAACAAAGATCATCTAACAGCCAAACAATGTCCCCCTAAACAGAAGACAATTTTCACGAGAGGTGCCCCCCCCCCCACAATAAAATTCAAAAAACAATTCCTCCCATTGGTCTCCCTCAAGCAGTGAAGGAAGACTCAAAAAAGATAGCTCTATTCTGAGTACAGAAGATTAGATAGCAGCCTCCAAGGGGCCACAAACACACAACAGTGGAAAAGACTAGCCATATACCAGACAGTGCAGTATTTACCATTTCAACAAATACCAATACACACATCTGTCAATGTTAAGAAAAAGTACATGGAAAAGGAGTGAAACATATCAACAGTCAGTCATCAACAATGACCTTCTATTTATCTTTCTGATTTGTAAAAGGAGAGGATTTGGTAAATGTTGCAATACACAGCTTAGAGTTAAACCAATTTCAAAAAGACAATAACTTCAAGTAGTAAAGAGATCAAAGAAATGGGACTTGTTCCCCTCATCCTAAGTGGACTATGATTTCTGCTGTCTGCTGATGCAGAGCAAGGCAGCAAAGGCAAAGAGTATAAAGCTACATACAGCAGACAACCGAAACAGAACAGCCAGTGGAAAGTAGAGACTGACCTACGGCTAACACTTCATTCACCTGTCCCTAAGCATATATAAGCAAAAACATAGAATATGGACCTTATACTGGGCAAATCATTTTCCCTTGCATACTTCAATGATCAGCTTAGACCATGCTCTTCATTTCCTAACTGAAACGTTTATCTTCCGACAAACCATATATGACCCAAGAGAAAGGAAGCTGACTTCGGCAAAATTAATTACAGATTATAAAAAGGTTAAATCAAGCACATTGTAAAACCAATTTATTGTACTTTACCCTTAATAATGCTGAGATATATGGTAATGTATTGATCCATTTCAGAAAGTCTGACCTCATTTTGGCAGTCATTGACTGTACTTTCTATTATTACAATTTTAATAACTGAATTTCAGTTTATATACGCAAGGAGTTATTCTAGCCTTAGTAAATTCTTATTTGCCCTCTTACTTGGATATTGGAGAATTTTGAGCACCAAATGCCACTGCATTTATCCATTCTGAAAAAGCCAGGGAATTCCCTATCACCCCTGACCCATTTTTGACAGATGTTCAGGTGATTACAAATAACTTGCCACTATGTACACTTAGAGCATGATACAGAGATGGCAAGCAGACAGCCCATTTGTGAAAATTTCGATCACCTTTTGATGACAGGGACAGGGTGCCGACCTCCTGAGCCCCACACCACATGCAGAGGTATCACTTTTCAATCTCTATCTTTCTCAATTCACGCTAGAACAAACCATCTTATCAAATCAAATATTTTTTCTTTTGAGCATATGGGTCTTTTGAGCATTTGATCTTTGCAAAGTTCTCATACATTCTTAAGTATCGTTTTATGTAATAAGGCCACAAACCAGAACAACAAAAAGATTTCATACTGATGCAAAGATGCATCAACTTGTGTTTGCCCTGTTCTCTTTAGGCACTTAATGCCTATGGTTAGTCTATTCAACAAACTGCACAAAAGCAGACAAACTCAGACTGATGGAAAACTTGGTGCATGTGCGTTTGTGGGGGATGTCCACATCACCAAACCAATTAAGTTAAGAAAGAATGTCGCTAGTCAAAATTACCCGTACATGGAAGGACCTTATGGCATTGCATTTCACTATGCATTTAAGATCAAAATGTAAAAAACGAAAAGGTACATAAAAGGACAAAAAAGATATTTAAAGATTCACACTGTTTACTGGTCTAAACAGCACAACAATTAACCAAGTCAATAGATTTTTCATTGCAGATAGTATGGCCAATAGGCCAACACAGGGCTGGTTATCAATAAAATGCTGGTAACTACTATTCCAATATATACAAACCACTGACAGCATTACATCACATCATTTGTTCAGTACATTTAGTATAAAAATGTTTCAATGTGCAATAGGCTAACATTTTAACACCAGCAAAGTCTCTGGTCACTGGAGTAACAAAGCAAGCAAGCTATTACACAATATTGAATTACACCCTTATAATGGTAGATAATGTAATCGCAAATTGCCAAAGTTAACAAGGTAAGTGTACCAACCAATACAGGGGATATTTTATTTTTTGGTTTAGACATTCCTTAAAAAGCATGATCATGATGTCCCTTCATCTTAGAGCTGGGCAGTATGACCAAAAAATTATATCACGGTATTTTTATATTGGTTTCAAGGTATACGACGGTATTTTTTATTTTTTTATGTATGACTGGGCGTTCACCACATTTTACAGGACACATTTGTTTTACGTTTTTGCATTGTTCCCACATTAACTATATTATTTTATTATAAGCCATTGCGCCTATCCGCTACCTTAATGATAACATATGGCTAATGTGTTTGTTGGCTAACTGCTTATAGATAAACGGCTAATGTCAAGGTGTGCGCCGGCCAAGTTAACATTTTTGATAAGTGTTTACTAGTTCAGTGTTGCTGGAACGCAAGCTTTACTGACCTCGCAAAATTTCTCAAAGACCGAGATGTCGGTCTTTAAGATGCTTCGCCAAGTTTGACGTGCTACTTCACTTCGTCGCCACAACGAGAATCGATTTTTTGGCAACCCCAGTGTCTCGTTATTTTCAACTCCAGCATCAGCTACATCTTCCATTTCTGATCTTTCGCAGTACATTTTTAGCGGTGCAGCAGTGAAAAAGGCCCCCCCTTAAACAGTTTCCAGCTGCGCCACTTTCTGAGCATTGTATAGGCTATTTATCTGGTATTGTGGTATAAGAGAAATTCATATTATAACAATAATAAAAAACGGTTTTCGGTATGAACTGGTACACCACACAACATTGCCTCATCTTTTAAAAAAAATCCTCTAAAAATGCTTCACTAGAAGGGTATGCAAGTCATTATATATTATTTTATTTTTCAAATCCTCTGCAAGCCAAGATTGACAGGAAATATCTGACAAGCAGGAGGAAAAATGGGAAACACACACCACACACACAACACAGCTTTAAATACAATTACAAATCTCATGCTTTTCTGACAAACAAAAAGGTACCGTAAGTACCAAATTTATATTTAAATAATACCTAAGCCATTTTAATATGTGGAATGAGTGACTAGTAGATTTATCATGTAACAATTACAGCTAATGCTGTCTCTAACAGCACAACACCACAGATGAATTTTCTATACTGAAAACATCAGGCGAATAGTTGAACTAACGATTAAAACAAGTGACAATTATGGCTGGATTCAGTTTCTACGTGGTTTGTCTTTGTATGCCCCACATTTTGGCAGAACTACAAAATGCAAAAATCAAGGCCTGGACTTTATTAGGAATCCATAAGTTGTATTAAAATACTTGAAAGGTATGGCTTTTATACCTTTATTACACACACATTTGTGCGTCCAAGTCTCATTTTTTAAAACCCTCAATACACTGCCTGCCTAACAGTCTATGTAATGTCTTTAACAGGAATACTTTTCAGTATACTGAAATAATCTCGAAGTCCAAAACTGCGAGGTGGTGCAAATGTCCAAACAACTGAGCAGAGGAAGAAAACTGAGAAAGAAAATTTGTTAGCAATTTATCGATCCATCCATCTTCTGTAACCACTTGTCTTATCCAGGGTCACGGGGGGGTCCAGAGTCTCTCTCGGAGGCTACGGGCACAAGGCAGGGAACAACCCAGGATGGGGAACCAACCCACTGCAGGGCAAACTCACACCATTCTCCCACACAAGCACACCAATAGGCAATTTGGCAACTCCTTTTAGCCTCAGCATGTTTTCAGACTGTGGGGGAAACCCCAATGCCCGGAGGAAACCCCACGATAACACGGGGAGAACATGCAAACTCTACACACATGGAACTGGGGCACTGGTCCCCTAGGTGTGAGGCAACAGTGCTAACTACTGCATCACCATGCCACCGCTAGGTAGTAATTTAAAAAAAAAAAGTTGCAAAACACTGTGGTTTTAAAACCATTAAGATAATTAAAATTCACAGTACATCAAATTCAGGTGGTACAGCCCAGAAAAGGGGCTTTTCATTTAAAAAGTAATTTTACAAAACAGTGGTCGGGATATTACATCATCAAAAAAGTAATTTTTATGGTGCAGGGAAAAAGTTAGCTGTAAGTAACCAGGTACTGAAATAAATGATCATTTTCACCTCATGGCCTGCACAGTATCAAGTTGTATAACCCATGGAAAACCATAAAAATATTGTAATATGATCATTTTAAAAGCAATTAGGTTTTATGTATACACTTGATAAAGGACTAATTTTTGTTCAGGTGTCCAAGCAGATGCCTGTAATTTAAAATCGGCTTGAAATACCAGGTAGGGCAACCACAGATTCTTTTTGTATTTATTAGTAGTAAAATTAATACATTTTACCAATGTCTAATGCTTTGTGGGTATTTAAATGGTTAAGCTTTCATTTTGAAAAAAAACAATTCCCTATTTCCCACCTATTTGTCAATGTGTTTTAATAAACTGACAGCAAAAGTGATCTTCTGCTGCTTTTCACGATCAACTTCCATCTCCCCTAAAAAGGTAGATATGGCAAGTGACCTTAAAATGCAAACACAGGGTATTTGATAAAATCGCTGGCATACAATTTAATTTCAAAGCATATAGCTATTATCTAATTTTTCTAAACAGTCAGGCTGGTAGTTAAGACAACGCGTTTTCTGAAAATGAGCAAGCACAACCACTGATAGAGTTTATGTACAGATTGTGGTATGTCCCTGCAAACTTTTTTCCCCAGTAAAGTTCGATATATGTAAAAATTCTGGTGAACAACCATTCAAAAACAAAAGAGCAGTTAAACGAACAATGTGGCAATCGAAGTACTGCTGTTCACAGTTTTGGATGTTCATCTGTGGGACAACTTTTTTTGGAGACACTTTTATTGTGTATGGCATGTTAAACACAATATATTCAACAAAAAAACAAACTGTGCTGATCTTTTGTCAATTACAATTCGTTCAACAACTCTGCCATAGATGCACATCCCACTTGCAATTAAACAGTGATTTAACCAATCATTTGGAAGACCCCAATGTACATTACCTACAAGACACCAAATGATTTCATTTTCAAATTCAGGAACTTGAATCTTGGCTACAGATTTTAACTCTGCATGGTGTCTGCATTCTTAAGACACATCAGAGCTGCATGATGCAAAATTCTAATAATATCTCAAGCTGTGCACGTGCAATTGTCAAATAGCGAGGACCGAAGCTATCAATAAGTTACAACAAAACATTTTTACTCCATCATAGGGAACAAAGCTTAGCAAGTTTTTGTTTTCAAGATAATCTTTTATACCTTAATAAATTGGTTTAGAGTGTACCACTGCTGTTTTTATGTGAGCTCTGCATGTGCTCTCCAAGCCAAAACAACCATTTTCGTCCTTGCTGTCGACTCAAAAATTACTAAGAGTGGTGCGTTTGATAGAAAGGAAACAAGGACGAGGAGAAAAGCAAACAATGAATTGGTCACCAAAAGACATTCACCTTCTGCTGCAAATAGCATTCCATAGAGAGAATACTGCGCAAAACATAGTTAGTTGTTGGCATGCTTCGTGTCTTGGAAAACTCGTGGCAAAACCAGCAACTTTTCTGACAGACCTTTGGTATAAAAGTTCTAGCGGACCATAGTTTATTTTGGGTCAATTTTCAGCTCATTGCTTTATAAGTATTGCAACATATACCACGTAATTTAAGATATTTAATTTATGCAGGAAAGGGTTCAGATGGATTTCAAAGTACTACAGATTGTCATTCTAGTTTATTTATCCCAGAGACAATCACTAACGTGACCGTGTTCGAAAACCAGTTATAGAAGACTGGTTTACTTCACCTATCCATTTCCTAACATGCCATTATTAAACCAAATATTTCAACATATTTCCTGATTAATTTTAAAAAAATCATTAAAATACCAGGCGTCTCCCTGCACTTATAGCTTGCAGTGACTGTACCACCCAAGTTATAAAAAATGAATTTCACCTGTTTAGCAATTTCTCTACAGTCAAATCTAGCTGCCTCTTTAACATTGAGTCTCCAAACGCACAACAGCATGCTAAATTTCCCATAGCCAACTTTTCTTTGAAAAGAACCCATTTGGCCAAATATGATTTTTTCCCCCCCAGTAGTTACAAGCTTGACCCTGGAGTCCACCTGTGTGTTGACCACAGAAAATTTAACAAGGCAAAAAGTTTTAAGGATACTTAAAATATTTCTGTATTTAACTTTACATTCCAGGGAAAATTCAAGTCATCCTTCATGTCAATGGTTTAACTGCTACAGCAGATTTTTGTGAAGAATCGCAAAATGTACACTTGTTATAAGCATACCATACTTTCCGTTCATGGCATGGACAAATGTCAGATCATTTATTTGTTTACAACTATTTCAAATGAGCAGCAAGGATAAATCTTGGTTTAGTTCAATTTCTTACTTTTATTTATTTAATTTAAAATGAAATGCAAAGATAATGGAAATATGTCTTTAAATTTTATTATCAATTTGATCAATTTTAATGCTTTCACAAACTCCATTTACTTACAAATCAGCTTTCTGCACTCGAAGGCTACAAGATTCTAAAAATATGGATTTTTCAGTACCAAGCCAAAATGTTCAGTTTTAGCCAAATTCACATTAATTCTGAGAAGCATTTGTCCTAAGCGATGTACATGTGAGGATCAGAGAATAGGGTCAGCCAGTGTTCCTGAAGCAACTGGGATTAAGGGCTTTGCTCAAGGGCTCAGTGGAGACATAGTTACTCTGTAGGACATAGGATTTGAACTTTCGAGACACAGGGACAGACCCCTAATCAGCCTAGCTGCACAACGCCCACAGACCTGTAATATGGAATGGATTGTTCAACAAACCATGGTGACTTGATCAATTTTAGTAAGATTCAGAATTATACATATATTAAACATTTGCAACAAAGAGCTTGTTGCATTGCCATTCAGTGGACAAAGGAGCAAGAACAATATTTCTCTTTTTATTAAGTTATGTCAAACACCTGTAGCGCACAGCAGTTATAAATTACTAAATCAATTCTATTACCAAGGCACTTGATAGTGTAATAAAGAACTACAACTCCCTTACTACAGTAGCAGAACCTTTTTAATAAGTTACTTCTCAATTTAATCTCTCAAAAAGACACCTAAATACTTCACCATTGCATTTTGAGACAATAAAAGCACTTTGTTTGAAAGTAAGACACTGAGGCAAAAGCAAAACTAATCCACCTGTAATATTGCTTTTGTGTGGGAAGTAGGGCTGGGTGATGAATAGAAGATAATTTGATACAAGATATTTTCAGATACGAAATAGTTTGATGATTTATTGTTATACCAATTTTATTTAGTTATTGTAAATGTAGACAATATGGTTTTCCCAATAAAGGCAGGAAGAACAAATCGGCCACTGCCAGAAAAAGTAACGTGATGTATACGCAGACTAGAAAATGTAACGCAAGGTACAAATCAGACAGGTGGTGTGAATCGGGGATTGTACAGTGAGAGACACCCCCGCAAAGCCTCACCCACACACAGCGTGGAAAAAGGCCAGATAATGAAATGCAAAGAAAAATGCAGAGCAAAGGGAAATATTGCAACGCTCAACACATGGACGGTAAAGAAAAAATGAGTGCCAAAAAAGGCAGAAAGAAAAAATATATATATCACAAAAAAATTCTCAAAAATTGGGCAAAGAAAAAAAATCTAATACATTTACTTTTGTTTACAGTAAACACCATTTGTTTGCAGGATTATGTGGCTGTCATTTCACTCCATACATCTGAATGTTAAATACTTGAAATATTGTTTTACTTTTCAGTTTTCCCAGCCATTGATTTTCCCCCCTCCATGTCCCTTCCGTGGTTCATGTGAAAACTCAGCAGAGGAATAAAACAGCGCTGATAAAAATGTTATACAATGTCTTATTTCAAATATACCTGACCTAATTGTTAAATACCTGACATATTTCTGGCACTTAGATATTTAGTCAATTTTGTATTAGTAGTTTTTTTTTTAACATGTTAAATTATGTCCAACAGAGATGCCATTTTTGTGTTTCCCACTGGAAAAAAATTGATGTGAATAAAATTCATTCTGACATTCTGTCCCGACTTTTGAAAGTATTTTAGAGAAATTTTGATATCGAAATATATTGAATATCAATACAGTGACCTAAAATATCAAGATATTGTTTTTGCAGCCATATCAACCAGCCCTAGCGGGAAGGATATATTTAAAGCTCATTTACTAAAGTTACCTGCTACATTATTCCTATGATATACATAAAACACAAACAGTACTAATTCAGATAGTCATCCTATTCATCATTACTTAAACATACATTTCATCTTAACAATAGTTAACTTCAGCTGAGGGAAATGTCTGTGAAAAGTCTGTAGCATTGCTGTGAAGCAGCGTCTTAATCTTTGGAAAATGTTTGGTTAGGACATTATACTCATCCTTCTTTTGAAAACGTACTGCTATTAAACTTAATTTTTTTTTTTTTAATTGTACAAGTACCTAGAAATTCTTTGCTTTTACGTTCTATAAGCAGCTCTCCACTTACAAGTGAGAGTAAGTTCTATGGGGTCAGAGCACAGACTCAGCTGGCACACAGCACTACAGTAGATTCATTTATAGGCCTTGCTCAAGGCCCCAATGATGATATGATTACACTGCTGGCCACAGAATTTGAACCCACGACCTTCTGGATATGGACCTGGTCCAACTTCCTGTTCCACACGTTGGAATTTCACAGATGTTTTTTTTTTTTTTAAACATTACACACAATTACACAGCTCAGCATTTCTGCTACATCATGTTTTCCACTCCGATAAAGTTTATTTGGTTTGTATGGGCAAGGCAGTGTATTTTCTTAAATGCAAAATAAAGATCAAACCATGTTAAATAAGCATGTATTAATGCAGTGTCTAATCAACCATATCCGAAGCATTATCACAAATTAGAAAACTAGATGACAAAATCCACACACTACAGATGACTGAGGCAGGATTTTAATGACAAAGTATAACTCAAAATTCTCATCTTCATTTTTTCTAAGAGAAATCAAATACCATTTATTGCACTCCTAAAAAGAACAGTTTGATCATTTTAGCTACCTACCAATTTTAAGAGAAATTCAAGTCTTGAAAAAATATTATTCAGATGGTGCAGTGCTGCAACTCAGTACTAATAATTATATGGTTGTGTGTGTACTTAAATTATGACAATTTATACTGTCAAAATAAGGACAAAAAAGTCAGCATTTCCAAGACTTTCATAAAAATCAACCTTGTCAATATGTGAGTGACAAGTGTGTTTAATAGAACTCAAAAGGTATTCAGAAGGGATCAGGGATACCGATACCCACCTCAGATTTCAGATTCATTCTGCGCTTATGAAAGCTTTTTTTTTTTTTAAATGTTGAACAGAGATAAAAAAAAAAAAAAAACAGACCAATATACTGATTTTGCCAAAATCATTCCTACCAGGTTTTGTTCATTAAACATACTGTATACACAAACAACTGTTGCTTTAATCATGAACTCGTATCAATGAAAGGTGTTACTCAACTTAAATATAGATTATATGCAATGCATAAATGGTTGGATTATGGATGGATAAAATTGAACACAATTACATGTGGCTCTACAACTTTCATTGTGGTAAAGTGATGTGACAGCTCATGGGTTTCCACTCTGTTTCAGTAAACAATGGGCGGTGACAACCTTGAACAACAGTGGATGGCGTTAGTACAGAAACGGAGAAGTAAAATTTTGCGCTCTGCATCAGCGCGTCTGTCAAGCCTTTCTGGCTGTTCATTGGTCTTGGCTCCCCCTGTTTCCAAGAGACTTCAGCCAAATCAGGAAGGAAGTACTGCCTTCGAACTCCATATAAGGCAGTGCCCCGTACGTGCTGCTCCTTCGTTTTAACCAATCACAGAAAACTTAACATATGCAGACGTAAACAAGCCAAAACAGCAGGACCAGAAAACACGGCCATAACTGCTGAAATGACGCATCTGAAATACTATGGGAATTTTCAGATCTGCTCGGGATTCTCTCTCGGAAAATATGTTCAAAAAGAAAAGGAAACTTTGTTCACTGCGTACCAAGGATGCGCATAAAAATGAACGCGGCCGATTAAAATCCCGGGCAAGAAAGTTACAGTAGCGCCACCCAACCCCCTTTCATTAAAGATGACTGTTTCCAAGCGCATTACAGGGTGTGGCTAAAACGAAATAGTGAAGGTATATAAAAAAACCAAGATTTAAGTCATACTGAAACACGTCAAAGTACGACAAGAAAGCGTAATATGTTGTCCTACCGAGATACCCACGTTTAACTGTATAAGAAATTAGACACAGAGCGCGTCTTGTAGTTACTAAACTTAATTTCAAAAACGATTAACATTCTTTCATCTTTATTTTACGTGATTCACTTTTCCTCGTTTTCTTTGGATTTCATAAGGGTTCATTTAAGATCTAAAAAGCATAATTTCGTACTCTGAATCTTCTCAACTAACTCGCTCTCCGATTTTATAAGGAAAGATGCCTATCCAAGTCCTTCAGGGGCATTCATCTTCCTCTTTGTAACTGCTTAAGAAAATCAGGTGCTAAACAGACTAATACGTGGTATACATGCTTCTCAAAAATTAGTAGTAAATGCTGGCGAGTGTGGTACGAATGGGAAACAGCGCTCGAAACACGCAAAAAACACAATGCCTGCTAAGATGAAAACGTCTACACTAGCGGTAGCAGTGAGCTTAGAAAATAAACGCTTATAGGGGGAGACCTTGACCTAGATCATGCACGCTATTACAATAATTGCATTTACATTTATTATGCTGCAACTGACTTACGAGACCAAAGAACTGATTTATTTTTTGATAATTTATAATGAATAGTTCCTTGGGCAATATACATAGTTAACTTGTCTAAAAGTGGCGCCAAAAATCTTCATGGCTTGCACACATTACGGCGGAAAACGGCGCTGGCAGGCGTGCAAGCTGACAAATACGGGATAAAGTTATTGATACACAGCGGCCGAACTCACAATCGCATCCCCGTTAAGCTCAGATTAAATGTCAAATACCCGCTTTAAGGCCTAAACCGCTGCACCGACTAGCTAATGAAGGCGAAGCGCCCCACGTAGCTACACGATCGCGGAGAGAAGTACCCGGAGCCGAACAGCCCGGGCTCCCACTCCAGCAGAAGCAGGTTAGCTAACTACTTAAATACCCCCCCCCTCTCGCTAACAGTATAAACAGGTTCCCGATTCCCCCGGAGCGGCTCCCTAAGCTTGAGGGCAAAGCAGCGGGCCGGTGACGGCGCGGTGCCCGGGCGGCCGGCGGCTCAGCCCGCCTCGCATGTATGCGATCACTAAGGGCTAAATCTTCGCTCCCGCCCGCGGTCTCTCACTCCACCGACGATATCTTCCAGTACCACAAGATTAAACTACGCGAGTCTCACTCGCTGTGGTAAAACTGAAATCTATCCGAAAGTTTAAAAAAAAAGCCAGGAAAAAACAATTGGGGGGAGAGAAAAAAAAATCTCCATTTTGAAGCCTGCCCAGCAGCTGTTCTCTGGATTCTCCATCTTGGCTCGCTGTTAAAACGCATTATTTCCTTATTTGTATATCGACGCGTCAATCGCCGCTTAAGAGTAAAATCGGCAGGAATCCAAAAAAAGCATCTTAAAAACCCAGCAGATTCGACTTTCGACGGGAAGGCACTTGGAGAGCACGATCCCGTTTTCGAAAAACATCTCGTCCTTGTCCTCCATCTTGACTTGGAGTTAGTTCCAATAACTCCGCGCTGTCACGTTTGAAACATTTCCGACATCATTAGATGGATAACAAATGACTTTCTTTTCAGCATTAAAACCTCGCCGCCGCCGCCGATCTCCGAAACGCACGCCTTTTAAACGCGACAGTGGAAGACTGAGGCATCTTTGCGCGGATATCGCTTCGCCTCGTCCGCTTTCCTGACACCGAAACGCGAACCCCCGACACACTGCTAGCAGCTAGCATGCTAGCAGCCAACAAAACACCAAACCAACAAACTTCCAGAACCTTCTCCGCCATTTTACAACTTACCTCGTCGTCGATGGCAGCCGCGGCGCACTCCCAGCTGTCGCGCGTTTAAAAAAAAGGTTTCGGCAGCCAACGTCCTAATTCTTCGTAGCTATTTCACAGACGAGTTTGAAAGTGGCGGTCAGAGGCCGTTTTGGACTCTCTTTACCCCGCTTGCTCCGTTCGGTTTGTTGTTTCGATGATTGAGGAGAAGGGAGAGTCGCGCTGCAGAGGCGCCACCTGGTGGCCAGAAGGAACGCGGCTTGCGCTCTGGTGACTGTCTGACATCTAGCGGAGACGATGTGCTTTCAGTTTACAGTAAAAGCTCCGTCTCAGCCATGTTTGAACCTCCGCGGCTTGCGTACGTGCTTCACATTTTTACCCAGAAGTACTGCTGCTACAGCAGCACGTTAGCAAATATTGTAGTGCTTGCCCTGCACACTTCCAGGTGTTTGCCGAGTATTTGAAATAAAAACATTAGATGACTGTGCATGTTTGGAGTTCCATATCCACTAGAATCACCCAGTTTTTTTTTTACATGCGCAGATGTGTAGATATTAATTGTTCTCCTGTTATGAAAAAATAAGGCAAATAATAAAGTAAAGATCCAGTGCTGCACACATTATTGATGTTGAACCAAATTGACTGACTCTGGATATTTATCACTTCTATGATTTTTCCATTTTATTTTATAGCAGTCTTTTA
Source organism: Mormyrops boulengeri (assembly GCA_026781065.1). NCBI lineage: Eukaryota > Metazoa > Chordata > Actinopteri > Osteoglossiformes > Mormyridae > Mormyrops > Mormyrops boulengeri. The sequence continues at coordinate 22,966,562 of JAODLD010000002.1, forward strand.
CAATATTGTGTAGAACCAAATACTATCTTAAGTATTATGCGTGTCCCGGTTTATTTTGCCGCTACGTTGTTCTTTGTCCCCCGACTATTGTTTATACTTTATTAGTCTCTGACACAAGCTATTATTGCCACGCTATTGATTTAAGAAGAAACACTATATACATGGGGTCATGCAGATTTCACCACACCCATTGAACTGTCCCCCGAAGTCAAGTTAATGCATAGCTATTTGCTTGAACTTTGTCTGCATTAACACATCTAATTATTCCTTAACATTAGTAGTAAACATTGGTTAAATCGTTGTTCTGGTAATCATGTGCTGTCTGTTTTAGTATGTTGTGTAATCTGCCACCAATTATACAGGTTTGTATTAACTTCTCTTTCTGCAGAGTAATCCAAGTACTTATCAGTTAAAGTTACTTTTATATTATGCACATTCGACGTCTAAGTGCATTGAGCTCCATCAAGGGACTTTAATGCATAGCTTTTAACATTTTAACCACTCTCACTAGCACTTCTACTGAGGATTTTTCTAACAAGTGAAGAAGTAGGAACTGTATTAAAAGGAGTTCTGTAGTCCAAAATATAATAAGTAAATATAACTTCCCAACGGGTCAGGCAAATTAACTATTAAAATATTATTAAACTTCCACTAAATAACCGGATATACAATGATTTTACTAGGTTTTTTTGTCTTTAATAATCAATGCAAACTGTGATAAATATTTTGATATCAGGATGAAAAGATGGTTAGGATGAAAAAAAAATTAAGAACAACAGTAATACAAGAACGACAATTTGCTACTACGTGTCTCAGCATGAAAACCACTAGAAATATTTGGAGATCTGACTGGCAGACTGAGAAACAGACAGATGGTGGCGCTGTAGCCCAAAAAAACATAACACATGCCTCTTTTGGGTTATAACTTCTGTGGCCTATAGACAAAGCTCTTCTATCTGTTGATTCCATGATTTCAGGCAAAAAGATATTCCATAGTTCCATATGTTGAGCCATATTGCATTTTTGGCCATTTTGATTTTTAGTGGACATCTCTTGGGTTCTATCTGCTTGGCAAAAAATCATGGTAAATGAAGCTCTTTCCATAGCTATTATTTGTCAGCCCATAGATCTATGCAAATACATGCCAATTAGTTTTAAATAAAATAAAACAGCTAAATCCAGACTGTTTTCCATTTTCCACAAAATTCAGTGCAAAATACAGACACGTGGAGCGCAGGGATCAAATACACAACCCCTGAACCATGAGGCGGTGGTGCAAACCACTGAGCTTCATTGTTTCTTGTTGATTACAGTTACAGATTTGAAGGAACTTACTTTATATATGTATAATGATCTAATAAAAAAAAGGGGTCGGCTGGTAGTTAAAAAAAAAATAAAAACTTTAATTGTCTCCTGGGTGTCACATCCTAATTTCTGGATAAGAATAAGATATTGCATAGTAGAACAAGAACAGATCAATTAGGCCTGATAGCTAAATGCACAGCTAAAATGGCTTCCATTACAGTCTCTCACCAGAGTAATCTTCCTCGTCATTCTCTTTGTTCCCTGATGCCATTTCTGACGTGCGTTGTCGCCATCCATTCCGTTGCATGGTGCCATTTTCACTTCATTTAAAAATTGCTTAAAACAGACATGGGGGACGCAGCACCCTGAACCCCCACTTCAGCGGTGCTTCCCGTCTCCCCATTGCAGACTCATAGGCCTTCTTCTGTATCACACGTGGTTTTAGACAGATAACCATCATGATGGTCTGACCCTTTCTATACTGTCACCTCAACAGTGAAACCATGGCCTAATCTCAAACCTTTACCATAGCTGACCACAATTCCCATACTGCTGCTAACATAACCCAATCCTGCTTCACAGTCCATCCACTAGCTGCTCATCCAAGCCCTGCTCATCTCTACTCCCTTCTGGCCATACCTGTTTACTAAACAGCTCTCATGCGATGGAACATAAGTAAAAACATAATAAGTGAATACAAAGTCAGAAAAAGAAACAACTACTACAGGGTATATTTATATTCATATTTAATAGTTACGGGAACGCAGAACTCTGTTCTCCCTAAGACTTTATACTCCATAAGCAATCACTACACAGATTAAGTACACTACCGGCAAAAATGTTAAATATACAATAATATGATAGAAATATATATGTGGCTATTTATGGTATTTTCTCTCTTTGATTCTCTCTTTGATCCCTGGGGAGCATTTTAGAATAAAACATTGCTCATTTTCATAAAAATCAGAGGAAGAAAAAACAATTAGAAAAATTAGAGGCATAATATGGAAGTATGTATATATTTTAGAATAATATACCAGTTAAAATCACAGCTAAAAGCATAGATTACACAAAAATAATCTTGATTAAAAATAATCAGCGAATCATTCCCAGATCTTACAAATAAAAACTGAGCTTTCACTTACCTCATGCTACTGTAACTCAGTCATCTCATTTTTTAAAACCTATTTACAGCACCTCCCCTTAGAAATAGTGGTGACATTCACACAGTCATTAGCAGCAGCTGGGCAGATTACTGGGACATTTATGAGCAAACAAAACGACGCAAAGATCTCAGCTTGTCAAAGCAAGGAAACAAGGAAAAAGGCAGTCGTGATCAGAATGCGTTAGATTGCTTACCCCCGGAAAGACGCACAATCAAAAAGATATCCCAGTTGGACTGCACGGTGCAGCAGCATGATATATAGTATCTTAGGGATTTGCATTTTCTTTGTGGCATTTAAATCGTGTTACATTTTCCCCGCTCATTTTACATTCACACTTATGTAGTCGCACGAACCAGAAAGCTTCATTTACACAGATTCAACAAAGATGCATTGAAAGGCCAGTTTAAAGATGGATGCAGAACCCATGTTGAACAGGCTAAGATATATATGTCTTAATTTTCTGAGTAATCACAGCACAGCAGATGGGGCACTTGCTTAAGGACTTGGAACAGTTACTGCAGGTAACCAGGTGTCCGCATGGGATGAAAACAACGGAAATGTCACTGTCCATACACACTTTGCACTGTTTCTCCCTTTGCAGCTTCCGTAACTTCTCCAGGGGATCTTCATCTGACAGAAACGACAGCAGACACACCCAACAAATGGTATGTAGTTACTTTCAACTCGCCTTGGAAAGCACTGCTAATACCAGTATTAATGCTGGGCTATCTAGCAAACTACAGGGAACCAAGAGTCAAAGATATCTGGCTGATTATTCATTATGCCAGTTGGATAGTTTTGATTCCCTGTGTTAGAAACAGTTTGTTTAGGAGAATGTAAGCATTAGTGAGGAAGTGGGCTATTTATCTACAATGTGATTGAATATGAAGGGCTCTTTGTAGAGTGGAAGCAATGAATAAGGCTGGTGACTGAAAGGTGATAAATAAAGACCATATAAAACATCACAATTAATATAAATACCCAATATGATGTTTTTCCCATCCCAATAGAACAAACAGTAGCACATTTCCAATAGGTTTGCAAGAAGTGTTGGTTAAAGGACATTTATACACTATATTTGTTAACTGTATTTTTCGACGAAGACCGTGGATGTGACTTACCACTGTTTGCCTGTGGCTCCTCCACAGAACCTTCGGCAGAACATTTCAGGACATCCTCCACCAGGAGCTCCACCTTAGTGTACCCCTCGCCTGTGCTGCGCATCTTTTCCAGTATGGTGCTTTCCACCTTTGTAGGGTCCAAGCCCATCTCTACAGCCTGCTGTGCAATCTTAAACTGCATGACGTTCTGGCCTGTAGGAAAAGGATCACACACATTCTTTGTCGTGGGTATTAATATCTATGGTTCTCCATTTAAAAAGATAATAAAAACCGTGGAATATTTAAGGGTTTTTCTTGGGTATTTACCTGTTTCTAGTTTGGAAAATCCATTTTCATGACTGGTATTCTGTAAAATGTAAATGACTCATGAGACATTTTTCATAAGCACATTCAGTTTCCAATTATTTAAAGTTTCACATATTTACCAAGTCTCTACCGATTGTACTGTACCACCTAAATCAGCGTTTACCAATGCAGTCCATTTTTGCTCCCTTAGAGCTCCCTGCCAGAAACTCCACATTTTTGCGGAGCTGGGAGGACGTAAAAACGTGGACTGCCTGCGGGTCCCAGAGGACCGGATTGGGAAACATTGACCTAAATACCAAAGATGCACTTTGGGAGCGGGACTGCCACACAGCATGTAGGGCTATCGTCTGCATGTATGCAATGGCCTTCAGGATGCCAACATTGTGTTTTCTATGCACTTCCCTTTTAGACCCAGAACTCTCTATGCGTAATCAGAGAAACGTGCCATTTCTGAATAAGGTGCGTGATGATGATATGGGAAGCAGAAGGTACCAGCAGACTTACCTGAGAATTCCTCCTGGTGTCACCCAGCTGCACACTGTTCACAAACTCCTGGCCCTTCTCTGATAACAGAAAACTGCATCTGTTCATTGATAAAAAGGTAAGGTGAGGAACTGCTGAGCTTATCCGCCTCTTTTTCACAATCCTCACAATACAGGTGGTGTGGAGGTTCGTCCTTCGACCACGGTACAGTTTACGGTACAGTCAGAGACTGTTGACGCCATGCGGCGGTTTTCCCGCATACCCTGGGTAGTGCTTGGCGTGCTCCTCCCAGGGGTCCTCGTCCGGCTGCCAGTTCTTTAGGCCCCCACCGCACTTGAAGCACGTCACCCGGTCCGGTGGGCCTGCAGAGAGCAGGACGTCATAAACTTAAGACGCCATGCCGGCATAGCAGCATTGCTGGCTGGCATTCCTGCAGGTGTGGCACTCAGTTAAGTTGTATTAAATCTTCCTCGCTATACAACACACGACATACTGCATCTTGCTAAAGGAGCTCAACTTTCAGAATCCACCAGAGCACCACCTTTCGCCGCTACCCACCTGAGCTGTAGAAGCCCGCCCTGGCGAGCAGGATGGGGTCGATGAGGTGCTGAACACCATGGAAACTCTGGAGACGGCCTTCAAAGGTTTCGTTGGACAGCCTCTGTTGCTCTCGCGCCCTCTCCGGGGGATGCTGGGAAGGCACGTTGCCCACATCGTGGCCCAAGATGAAGAAGCAGTTGCTGTAATGCTTCTCGTGTTCGGTCCAGGCATCGTCCCCATCATCCCAGTCTGCCAGCATACCCCCGCAGCAGAAACACTGCACACGGTCCCTCTCGCCTAGGTAGTAAAACCCTGCTTGGGCAAGCACCCGTGCAGTGACCGGGGCCGACGAAGGCCAGCCTACAAAGGAGTGAAGCCGAGCATCCTCACTGCACATGTTGCGAACCATGGGGTACTGCGACTCATCGACCACTTCACCCCTGCGCAGGCGGTACAGCATGTCTTCAGACTCCTCATCATAGCCGCCATTGATGAGGGAGGTGGGGCAGGCGCCAGATGCCGGTCGCAAGCCGTGGATGCAGCTAAGGAACTTGCAATCGGGTGACACCTGCTGGTGGCGGGCCACAGGCGTGTCCCCGCTGTGCCAGCCCTCCACCACCTGCTGACAGCTGAAGCAGCGGACGCAGTCGGCCTTGCCAGTGAAGTAGAAGCCAGCACGGGCTAGCCGCTCCACAGGCACCTGGGGGATGCTGGGAAAGTGGTCAAAGGACTGCAGGCGGGTGACAAGCTCAGACCAGTCCGTGACATTATCCGCTTCCAGGTCGCTGTCGTACCCTCGGTCAGCCATTTTGGGGGAAGAGTGAATAATGAATACCTGTGACAGAAGAGTGGCATAGAAGTTGTTAAAATGATCAGTTTTAACATCTATTTGTATTTACGTGGTAGAAAGGTCAGCACTTTCCCAAGATAAAGATCATAACTAGTAAATTGGGCAGAGATATTGCTGTGCTTTTTAAAACTAAATTCAAAAGTTTTTTTTTTTGTTAAACAGAACAACCTCTCCTTTGCATAGTTCAATATAAGTAGATATGGAAAACAAGAATGCTAAGCAAAACAATCACATTAAAGCTGTGAAAGGGTTATAGTTCACATACAGCAAGCAAAATTGTGTCTTAGTGAATAAATAAACTTTCTAGTGAGCAAAGTCTAGATCATTACACAGGAGTACTGTGCCTTTAAGGGCTACGCCAAACTGAACTCACACGTACACTGTGCTTCCCCCACGTGATGGGCGGAGAAAGCTGCCGATCTGTGCTCCCAATGAGATGCCAGAATAGCTCAGCAGATGCAAACAATAGGCCCACATTCTGTTAATTTCTCAGGGTTAGCTGGTACCCACCTAACAAAGCTATTCCAACCATAGAGTTTCAGTTCCAAAGAGCAGAGACTGTTTCCTTGCATAAGGTTTTCACTTCCTACCCACCCAATCCCATGTCCCTGTTTGTATGTGGGGCAGAACGAGTTTTCCAACTCTTCAAGTAAATTAGTGTGTACATACTGCTGTTGGCAATCAAAAGAATAACTCCACCCATTGCCACCAAAAAAATAATAATAGTTTGAGGCATCTTGAAGTTTGACACTCTACAAACTATTCTCACAGAGATCTAGTCACTGAAAATGTGATTACCTCTGTCATTGTCTGGTTCTGTTCTGCTCAAAAACCCAATTGGATAGCATTATGAAGTGGGCTGAGACTGGCTGCAACCATTCACCCCTAGCCAATCTTTACAAATCTTTAGCAGTTAATAGGGTCACCAAGACTACTATAGATCTCTCCCATTCATCATTTATTTCGATGGCATCCTTTGGGAAAATGACTTAATGCAATTAAAACTGAAAACCCACAGACTCCACTTCCTCTCCCAATAGTGCATCTTTGAATAACCGACATCCTCTCCCGAATAGTTCCACATCTTATGCGGGGGGGAACTTCGTGGTTTTCGTGAACTTCTTGAGCTGCACAATACTGGAAAATTTTCTAATAATGCACTGTAATTATTCGTGATAAATATTGCAATAAAACCCGTCTATGTGATTAAAACAGCAAGGATGAAAATGATTATGATTGGCTCAGAGAGCACACACAGAGCTTATCCACTGCTTTTTTTAACATATACTAGATCCCACCTTACAATTTTTCATTCTAGGAACATTGTTCGATTAAAGTATGGAAACATCCAACATGCCCAGTTTTCCCAATGTTCCCAGAATGTTATCCCATTACTAGAACTACTACAACTAAAAATAATAATAATACAGAAACAACTAAAGGACATGGGACTGAAGTGGGTAACACTGCCTTATACCTCCATGAGTTCAAGGATGCTTGTCATGTTCTCAGTGTACACACATCACAAAAGTATTTTTATAAAATATTTTGTTGTTAAGAAATAATATTGTTCAACATTAAAATTACGTTAAAAGGATGTTCAGGTAATAATGCTATTGTGCTAACACTGACAGAACCCTTGTTATAATGTAAAACATTTAAACAATGTTCTATTAATGTTACAGTAAGAACATTTTTCTGCCAGCTTTGAGAAGTAACATTGGTTAAAGTTCTCATAAAATTCCATGTTAGCTGGGATACTCTTGAAAAGGACCGATCATTAAAATTGCAAAGCTTGCTAGTATTGTCTTCTATGACAGAGTAAAAATATTGTAGTGAAACTTAAACCCCCCACACTATAATGTCCAGACCATATGAATGGATGAAAAAGCCTAATCATCATCACTTTATTAATCCCCGTGGGGAAATTGTCTTTACTCCTCCCTCAACTTGCTCTTTGTAGAGTAAGCTGTCCGCGAAGGGCAGCCACCCGTGGTAGTGCCCAGGGAGCTGGGGCTTGAAGGCCTAGCTATTGCGACTGTCGTGATGTGAGAATTGCATATGCATAACATGCGATATGGGTATTATTGCATATTTCCCAGCCTTAAAAAAAAAAAAACAACACACATTTATTTTAAATAAAATCAGCATCTCATGAAGTGTATGTCTGTGTGCACATTTTGAAGAAACATGACAAGATACAGCTCTCCAGGGTTCACCCTGCCTTGGGCTCTGTACCACCTGCCATAAGCACCACTGTGACCCAGCACTACACAAGTGGTGTGTGATTGTCCATTCCACAAGGAGTAAAAAGACAAGTGTGATTATGATTTACATCAGACTGATTTATACTAATGTTTGTTCAGACAGTTAAGCACAGCACAACAGCTTCATCGAAATACCTGGGTGGGGGTGGGGGGGGGGGGTTATGTGACAGATCTAAATGGGACATGACATGTGGAAGTGAAAACGACGTCACTGGAAAAAATTCAAAACCAACCAAAAACGTCACAACTGGAGGAAACTGCTGGGAGTGTGTATGTTCACAGGAACTGGAAACAGGAACCATAAAAGGCTGAACAGGCAGACAGTTTCTCCCTCAAAATGTAATTTCAATAAGTAATGTAATATTTTCTATGTATTATAACACTAGTTAATAAAATTCAAAGCTTTGACCAGCCAGTGATTCTGAATTATATTACTATTTCTTTGTACTCCCTTTTGTCTACAGCGAATTAAAAAGTGAACAGAGAATAGTCCCCCAAACTGTAAAAGTCATTCAGTTATGTATCATCTTCAGGGCTTATGACATACTTCAGCACTTCAAAATATGAGCTACACCATTGATAGACCAACTTGAAGGATCTACTGCAGTCATTAAAGTCATGAAAGACATTTCTAACCTATACTGATACCAAGCTCTAGGCCTGAAAGCCAAATTCCAACAGCAACACAAAGTCAAGGTCCACTAACGATCTCAGTCTGGATTAAATTGTTGTTGACCACTGCTCTAGGCAAAAAGGAAAATTGATACATCACAGGTCAAATCACAGTCCTGTCATGGTGTAATTAGTGTTTAAAACTTCTTGTTGATCCAAAATATCCACTTAAACCTACCTTTATAATATATTTCAGTGCATCACATAATATAAGTAATTCAGGAATACAACTGCAAAGTGGTTTCTGTGGGTTGATAAGACCAATGTCAGGTTTCTAGTCTGTATTCTTAACCAAGAAGTTACGTCCTCCTGATCAATCTCCTCCTGACCAATCACATTCCATTCCACTGCAGTCAACTATCATCATAGAATTAGTGAAAGATGAGGCTGAGCAAATCAAACTGTTACAATATTTTGAATTTCTGCATACAGTGATTTTCAAAGCAAAGTGAACGGAAACATGACCCTGGCACATTATCACGGCAACCAAATCTCAGACTGACGCAAAGTCACAATACAACAAAGGTTGTCATGCAGAGGTTTTGCAACATCCCTGGCAAAGAATAAACATACATATGACAAGTATGCATATATTATAACACTACTTAAACAAAACACATACATCTGACTTGGGTCATGCATCAGTCCTACAATGTTCGACCAAAATAGCCAAGCAAGTTTTAGTAACATATTTCAGCAATGCAATGCAGTCCATTCCATTATGACTGAGTTTGACCAGCATATTACGAAGAACGCTTCCAAGTATTTTAAAGTGTGGATGTTTTCTATGACGTCTAAAATATATGGTGCAATCTTTTGATATCACTACATATATATATTAAAAAAAACCTCACCAAAGATGACAGGTAATTGATCTTTACCCACATAGATTTCCGATGGGACATCTACAGCAATCGGTAAACACGCAACGTCGCCAAACGGCAACGCCTTTATGCGTTAACACTTAGGAATTGCAAAATGTTACCAATAATAGGAAACATAGTTAAATAAAATACCTAATCGGCCAGTCTATCATTTTACGCATTACACTTTAGGCTCACACTTTCGCATAATGTTATGACTTGGACACAAAATTACGTATTAAATGTTAGTAACAATCAGGTTCCATAACACGTTTGACAGTATGCGATGTGCTTGTACAGAAAGACCAGCAGAAACCAACTTACAAAAACATTTATCAGTAAATGAGACTGAACTTAAACCACCTGTCATCAGCCTGCTTAGAGCACTTCACGATGATACGTAGTTTAAAGAAGTAAACAATTCGTCGTAAGGGAAATAATTTAAGCGTATATAAATACTACTTTATCTTATGCTATTCGAAAAGCGACACATGTCACACTCTCCGTTTGTCTTACCGTAGAAATGCCTCCCTAAAATGTATCCTGAAGAGCAGGGCCGGACCTCTTCTTTGCTGATTACGTAAAGGTTAATAAGCCGGATATGACGGAATACGGGGACTTTGGAGGGGGAGGGATTTAAAAGCAGTAGTGGCCTGTGGGACTTCGGTGAAAGCGGTGAGTTTAGGGAAGGTCTTAGGGAAATTGAAACAAAGCAGTTTTCTCTAATATGCATTGGATGAAGTAAAAATACTAGAAGAGTATAATTGCCACTGCAATCTAAAGAATAATTAAAACTAAAAATTAAATTGTGTGAATAAATGGTGTGTGAGTGTGCCCAGGCAGCCCATCCTGGGTTGCTCCCTGCCTTGTGCCCATAGCCTCCGGGATTGGCTCCGGTTCCCCCGGGACCCTGAATAGGACATGCTGTTCCAGAAAATGGATGGATGGGTGAAATGATATTTGAACATATCTGAATTTTATGAACCCTTCACATTTCTACTCCCCTGTCAGACAGATGTTGGATAAAAGCGTGATCACATTACAACGGCGTATTGATAGATTTATGTGCGAAAAAGATATTATTAAATTAGTTTATATTAAATCCTAGAATCGCCCATAATTAACTCCTGGGGGGGTCTGAAGTAAGTCCCCCACGATTAAATTTACCGAGGGGGAGTCCCCATCGATAAAGGTTACCTGGGCGTAGGGGGGGTCCCCCACAAAAAAAAAAAATTCCGAACGGGGGCTACGAAACATACAGGAAAATACGCTACAGTTCAGTAATTGATTTTACAAAAAATATTGGGGGTTGGGAGGATGAGGCAAAAATATTGTCAAGAACCTATGACATTATTTTATGTGAAGGGTGTCACTGCGGCAGAGTTGCCAACTGTCACGCATCTAGCGTGACACTCACGCTTTCTGACTGGACAAATCTTACCACAAGTCTATATTATTCCATTATAAACCTAAAATTAGCTACACCAAAAGCATTGGGGCAGTTTCAAACCATACAGAATATTTACAAGGTAATAGAACTGTTGCATACATGTGAATGCGTGTGCATGTGTGTGCAGACTTGTTTCGAAATGAAAATCTCATGCCTGCCCGCTGACCAAAGTTGCCCTGCTGTGGGCTCATCTCCAGGGTGGGGGTGAGAATTCCACATGTGCTCTGTGGAGTTTGCATGTATCCTCCCCTGTGTCATGTACAGTGTGGGGACACCCAAAGACATTCGTTTAATTTGCACCTCTAAAGTGTCCATTTTGTGTGATTGTGTGACTGCTTTAGTTGTAAGTGTATTCTAGGGATATAACGTACCAAAAGCTGTTAGCTTTGATACTTGGCAGAGATCCAGCGCTACAGTGTTAAATGACGTTGTTCTTAGTGTTCGCATAATATTACTAAGAGCAGTGGATCCTAAAGTGGGGATCGCAAGATGATTTCCAAAGTATAAATGTATAAATTTATATATGTATAAATATATATATAAATATAATATATGTATAAATATAAATGTATAAGGGTTTGAACGTAGTTGGAGGTCGCGAGTTGTTTTCACTATAAAAAATGACCGCCACCCGGGCCCGGAATGACAAATCGAGAGAATTCCCGGTGGGCCGCTTACCTGTCGTGATTTTCAGAAACAAAATAAACTGACAAGTTGAAAACTGAGGCGGTTGGATACAAAATAAAGTACAAATTAACATTCCACAACAACAAGTTTTCTCACGCACACACACACGCATCCACAGAACACGATTAATACGTATAGAAAAAGGCGCCAATACACGGCACGCGATTAACCGTCAGCGGCGAAAAGAGGCTTTTAAAAGACCAATAAGGTGCTGGAATTAATGAAACAATGTTTCAAATAGTTTTACATTTTAAACATTCGCTTGCGAACTGAACCGAAGGAGAATTATACGTGCTTTTGCTCTGTTCCATGAGTATTCAGGGGACGAACAATTCGTGCGTTAACTGATAACTAAGAATCTTAGCGAATAACGAACAAGATATCAAAAGACAAAAAACGAATGAGATATGCTTCCCAAAAGCCTTCATTAACGAACAAAGTTCTTTGTTGTCTCCTTCCCAGCGCCCATGTGAGAAAATCAAAGACTGTCGATAATATAAACACTGATCCCATGTATTTTATTTGTGCAATATGTTACACTGTGTCGTCTTTTCCACCCGGATATGGCAAAAGGAGGTTCAGATGAGTTAAAAAGAACTTTGTCACTTACGCACTTAAAACAAGTCTTTCAATAACAAGCACAAAATAGCTCACATTACTCACAGTACAATGGGGAAAACAACAGAGAGGTCACATATTAAACTGACCTGATACACGTGGTTGGTAATCATAATGGGACCAGGAAGTACCTCGCAGGAGTCACAATATTAATTTCACATCAGACATATGCAAATGTGAAAAAAAAAAAACCAAATAAAAAATTATTCAAAACTCGCAAAAACCCCCCAAAAATTGACTTATTAGTCCAATATATATAAATGGGCTCAATACGTGATCTGGCCTCCTTGCAACAAAGAACAATGGTGGGCAGCAGTAGGAAACACCATATAGACCAACAACTAGACTACTTGAACAGTACTGTCTGCCATTGTCATTGCTGGTAGTAAAGGGTAATTCACCTTTGCAGGATGTGACTGAATGCAAAACAAATTTGAAAAATTCATGAATTGGAATCTGAATTGAATATGCCACACCCTGCAGTATGTTGAATGAGAATTTTCAGTCCAATTTATTTTTATATAGCGCCTTTCACAGTTGCCCCAAGGCATTTTACATGGGTGTGTTGTGCTATACAATATTAAGACAGAAAAATACAGAATCTGAGAAGGACCATCCTTGGACTATGAAATCAACAACCGCATCTGCAAAGCAAGTCAGGTGCTAGGGAGACTCCGGAACAGAGTTCACTGTTGACAAAGCTGAAGGTGAACAAGGCAGTGGTCCTCCCAACTCTCCTTTATGGCTGAGAGTCATGGACTCTGTATTGCAGACATATCAAGAATATGGAAAACGTTCGCATGTCTGTGCTTCGATCCATACAGAGAATCAAGTGGCAAGATTGCATTACCAACTTGGTGGTCCTACATCAGGCCGAGTCAACTAGCATAAAATCCGTACTCATCAAAGCTCAACTTCAATGGGTGGGGCACATCATCCGCACGGAGAAGCATCATATGCCCAGATGCCTCCTGTATGGAGAGCTTGTGCACAGCAAAAGACACCAGGGCAGGGCAAAGAAACGCTTTGAAGACTCAGTCAAGGACAACCTCCACTGGTGCAAGATCCAACCAAAGTGGTTGGAAAAGTATGCCAGGGATAGACCATGCCAGCGAGCCACAGTCCAACAAGCCACCACCCAGTTCAAGGACAACCAGTGCTGAAAACTCATCACAGCCAGGATAAAGTCACAGTGCAGTACCAGTAGAGATCACAACCACCGACTTCCAGTGCCCTTACTGTTCCAGATTATGCGCTTCAAGGCTGCAGAACCACCTCAGAGCACACAGATGAATCGTAGCTAAAACACGACATCTTCAGATCCTAAGGATAACCATGATTTCTCAAAGGTGCCGTTTCATCCAAAACCTGACTAACCACTGTATTAAAGTCATGTGTGACTTCATTGATATTCGTACTAAACAGAAGTTCATATTACTGCATTAATACATTTTAGGGAGTTTCTACCATTTAGGTGACGTGCCATAATAATTTTCTCCGCCATAGTCAAAGAGAGTGGCTGAATCACAAAGGTGATTAGAAAATGGTCAGAGGAGGACTTATTCAATGGACATACAGATACATGATGAACATGTAGTAATAATTAAGTCTAGTGCATGATTGTACACATGCTCTGATCCTGTTATGTGCTGATAACATCCAGGAGAGACAAGAAACTTTTGCTAAAGGCATCAGTCTGTATGTCATCATGTATATTGAAATCTCCAAATATTATAATATTCTCTTATTAATGACCAAGCCAGGAAGAAGTTCTCCACATTCAGTCAGAAACGATGCGTATGATTCAGATGGTCTTTTGCAAATTTTATTCTTAGACTTTTGGCTGAATAGCAACTAAACCCATGGTCCCACAAAAATTAGCAATAAGAATAAATATACAATTCTTTTATAAATGTGAAAAACAGATGCTAACTGAAAACAAGGGTGACACTCACGCTTAAACATAACCAGTTCATTAATATAACATCCAGTTAATTTGATTTTTGCGTGTGGTATACCACCTTAAACAAGAAACCAAGTACTCCAAATCAAAGTAATTCAATGGAAACAAATCAAAATTACCATGCTTCAGTATGTCAAGTCTTTTCATTACACTCCCTTCCCCAATCTGCAGAGTTACAAACATCTGTCTTCCTTATTTTTTAAACTGGATAAATTCAAACTATGAAAATGAAGAATTAGGTCTATTACCACTTCCGTAATTACTGAAATACTTAAAGGTGACAGTTTATAGAAGAATGTTTTTCCTACTGGGTGCCACTCACCTTAATTCTGATCTAAACCACAGCATCAACTAAGGACTCCCACAGAACCTCTACATGCAGCCGCTATGCTGTTCTGCAGCTCAACCCTCCACAATTCTCTTAAGTACGGTGCCCAGGCTGCCTTTAGCCATCTGCAGTGGGGTCTTTTCCTCCTTATTCTCAATATAGATACTGGCGCCGTGTTCTACGAGCAGCTTGGCGGCCTCCACACGCTCTTCGTCACAGGCCAGGTGCCTGAGAGGACGTTCACAAATGGAGTGTTACTCAGGTTTGAGGGTTCACATAGACTACATAAAACTGAATGAACATGTTATCACATACAAATATATCTATGTAGTGCTCACAGAAAGTCTTGGGACGCTTGCACCATTCAGTAAAAATATAGCAAATTTCATAACAATTTCAACAAAAATCATTACTTTATTAATTTGCAAAAAATACATATCACATTAAAAACAATCAGTAGTTTCAAGTTGATGTACTAATAAATTGACACCCCTTTTTAATTAGTAACAAATTTGTATTAACATAAAACATTAAATATTTGTTTTTTTATATTCCTTTGGGAACCAATGACTACAATAGCAATTAATAGCAAAATGGCAAGAACAGAACTGAACGACTCAGTAGAAAAAAAGTATGACAATAAAAAGAAAAATGTCTGTGCGGAACATATGTGCAGATATGTTAAACATTGCTTGTCCATGGACTTCTGTCGTGAAACCAATAAATCTGCAACATTTTTACAAAATTATACTAGCATCCCAAGACTTCCTGAGAACACTGTATTTGAGACATTCTTACCGCTGCTTGACATGAAAAGCTTATAGAAATGAAGCAAGAACCCAAAGTCTCAAGAGCCCCCCATAAACAGCAGCCAAAAAGCGACTAAACTAGACAAGATGGAGCAAAACAAGGAAAAATACAGGACAATCATCTCATCCTACTCACAGGGCTGTGTTTCCTTGGGAATCCTGGATATTTGTGGAAGCACTCTGCTTCAGGAGAAGCTGTATCAGACGGTAGTTTCCTTTTGCAGAAGCTCTGTGCAGGGGAGTAGAGTCCAACTTGTCTGTGGCATTGGGGTCGGCTCCATTTTCCAACAAAATAAGGGCAATCTATAAAAAGAATTTGCAAATAAATCAAACATAATTAGCAGATCCTGTTTACTTACTGTGAGATGATTGTTGTTCATAACTACACTACAAAATATGTATCTCGTTCCTGTGATATAACTCTAGATATTAACAACTATGGGAGGTATTTTCCGCAAAAAATTAAAATGAAAATGATAAAAAGAAAATACAATCTCCACTTTGCCATTTAGTTTCCAAAGTCTGTGCGCAAAAATCCTGCAAAGATTAAAATTAAATAGCACCATTTGCTTTTTAATTTTCCACTCATGTGCGAGTCAGATGTTAAAAATTAAAAAGTAAAATTAAAAACCCTTTTTGTCTTTTCATTTTCAAGTTCGGAACGGGGCGGTGGGCGGAGCTACGGATCACTGCTGCTCTTTCTCAGTGCGTTTGCCGATTCCGGCGTCTTCGTGTTACTCGCCCATGGTCAACCTTGTTGCCCAAGCTAATGGCAAAGACACACGTGTTTAACTTCTTATTTGCAGCACCTCTAGAAGGGAATGTTTGCTTGTTCAGCAACATAAGTGAAGGCTGTAGATATACACTGCTTATTAGCACTCATGTCTTATTTGCGTCTCATTAAATCAGTAGCATACACAGTATTGCCCAACTGCTATCTGTGGACATGTTGTATGGCAGGGGTCTCAAACTCCAGTCCTGGAGGGCCGGAGCCCTGCACAGTTTTTGGTTTACCCTCATTAAAAACACCTGACTCAACTACTTACCAAATTACCACACAGCTCTTGTGTTGAATCATTTCTGTTGGAACAGGGAAAGAACTAAGCTATGCAGGGCTCCGGGAGGCCAGGACTGCAGTTTGAGAACCTTGTTGTATGATGTACTTCACAATTCGTTGTTATTGCTAAAAATGACCCAGGCTCGAACTGGTATTGCTCACTTCTTGTACTGGAATTTGGTTAGCTCATGTGTGATGTCAGCTCTATGTTTGGCAGTAAATGGAACGTAGCATAAGTATCTGTCCTTTCATCAGATGCCCTACCTCATATCTGTCCTTAGAGGCAGCGTAGTGTAGTGGTGTGCAACCATTCTGGTTGACAGGGTTCAGCTCTGCTCCTCTGCTTATTAACGCTCTCACGATTTCTTCTCTGCCAGCGGATGCTGCGATGTGTAGGGGTGTCCAGCATGCCTGAAATGTCAGAACAATATATGAAAGCAAGATGGATAAAAATTAAGTGTTCTGTATTTCTCAATTATTAGTTTAAAATTAAATTTTAAGGATGAATTATGGAATAATCGGTAATGAAACTATACATAAAACTCACACTTACTTACATCATCTTTAAGATTAACCTCAACCCCAAAATTCAACAGGAATTGTACTATATCAGTGTGACCCGCTGAACATGCCCAGTGAAGAGCGGTTCTGTGATCCTGGTGAAAAAAATAAATACTGGTTTACCGCAGTCAGTTTTTAGCAGGTTACCAGACAGGACTGACTAAGAAACGAGTTTAATGCTTAGTAATCATCATCATTTGTACTAAAATAGCATACACGTTAGCTCATGCTGCATTTAAATCGCCAGTCATTCAACCCCAGGACTGCATCCATCCGACTCACCAAACTATCCTGAAGCAATTCTTCAAGAGCTAACGATGTAATTTTAATGATTCATCTTACCTGGTCTGTTTTGGTAGCCAGTGATTTATCAGACAATATGCACTGTTTTAACTGGTCAAACTTCCCAGCATAAGCAAAATTGCAGACTTCTAAATTTGACACTGAACCCTCCATAGTTACAGCCCGAACAAGCGGACGTTATTTTCCCCTCCGGTTCACATTTTGCTCAGTACCTCGTGTCGGCGGCATTAAAATCGTAGATCTACACAAACTAGATTCGTGACGTTTCAAATGGCGCACTGAGCAAATAGAAAACTATGCAACGTATATAAACTTTTAAAATGAATAAAACTTCCTAAATACGTCGAATGATTAAGAAATTGCCTTTATCTATGATATCATTAACGCTAAGTCGTTATTAAACATAGCAGCGAAGGGACTGTTCGAACATTAGCCTACCCTTAAGAATCGCTTGATTTGCTCTAGTATTTATACGGCTATACCAATCCCAGATTAGGAATATAATACGCGCGCCATTTCCGGCAATCCGCAACAGGAACCAACGTGTCCTCGCTTTGTTTCTGGGGGGGATTTAATGCAGGAGCGCTTCCATAAAAGACACGCTAACAGCTTGCATATGAACACTAGTATCGGGCTTGAGACTACACGAACGGGAGACTATTGAACTAAATTGTTTTAAACCATCTAGCACACTCATGGCGTCAACAGTAGTAAGTTTAGACGTTCAGTTGATTTGTTTGTTATCCAACTTGTACCTGTTATTTTTTTTGGTTTGCTTCTCAGGAGTACAGTACCAACACTTTGTTACATCCAGTCAGCTAATTCATGCATCTGTTAAGATTGATGGATGGATGGAATAAGTTAATTGCATCTGAGATAGCTTGTTCGTTTTTTAATTTTTAATTGTGAACTGCAAATATAATATCGAAGTAATGTATGACACGTGATTGGGAACATTCGCTTTTCTTTTTTAATTTACTAATCCTTAAATATCCACAAAAACTTAAAATGCAGTAGGGGGTGTATATTTGTATTTGTGTAATGTATTTACGCATACAGTTCTTATGGCCTCAGCTGGGGAATTCATTGGTTAACCGGGTTTAGCCAACCTGAGCTTAAAAGATGCTACAGTGAAACTGATCATTTACCACATTTTTTTGTAATCTTCAGGATTTCAGGACGCACGTAGATCAATCATGTAGATATTCTGAGGAATTTGTTAATATTTATTACGACTGCATGGACAAGAAAAGGAGGGTATGTGTATTATTATTATTTTGGCTGACTCTTTGTACATTGTGCTATTTTATGTGTATATTATTTGCACTAATATACATTTAACTAATTGTGTCTTTTTAAATCAATTTTGCACAAGCACCTTACAAGACTATACCTGGACAAAGCCACTCTCGTGTGGAACGGTAATGCCGTCTCTGGCCACGATGCCCTAGGAGAATTCTTCGAGTCCCTGCCGTCAAGTGAATTCCAGGTTCACACACTGGATTGCCAACCAGTGCATGGTAAGGAAATGAGCAGGCCTGCATTAATGGTTTCTGTTTATATATTATGGAAGGCCTGCATTAATGGTTTCTGTTTATATGTTATGGATTATTTTAGCACCTTATGGTACAATGACCCATGTTAAAATTCATTTTCAGATCAAGCAACCCAAGGACAGACAACTCTTTTGGTAGTTACTGGAGGGTCTGTCAAGTTTGATGGCAACAAACAGCACTATTTCAACCAGAACTTTCTTTTGACCGCTCAAGCATCCCCAACAAGCGACCAGCCTGTGTGGAAGATAGCAAGTGACTGTTTCAGATTCCAAGACTGGGCCAGCTGAAGCTATGTTTTATATATATAT
>JAODLD010000002.1:22992577-23025269 GCA_026781065.1 Mormyrops boulengeri
AAACGTGTTGCTATCATTTTCTTAACTAGATACTGACAGAATGACAGTAATTAATTCCCCAGATGCCCCCCATATACTTCCCCCATTTAATCCCAACTTCTTCTATGCCCCCCAGCCTCTACAACCTCTCGCCCCCCTACTCAGTCGAATCACCTGTCCAAAAAAATCTTTATTCAAAGCCCGACGTTCTGTGACTTGTCTCAATGTAATCAGGATCAGCAGAGCTGCGTCTGTGGCTCTCCTTGCACGTACCACCTCTGAGTGACACTTCAGTTTTGGTGAAATTTGTTCCAAAAATGAAATCGGTCCCAGATCATCACCTATACAATGTTCTTGGAAGTTTGGAAAAGATCCATGAAGTACTTGAAGAGTTACTGTATTCACAATATTCACATCTTTTCTGCTGCCCTCTACTTCCTTTGCTGCCACCTAGTGCTGCTACTGCTGCAATTTTGGTGCAATTTGTCTAAAAATGAAATCTTCATCCATATCTTTTTGTGATAATGAGATCAAATACTTTTTGAGTTATCATGTTCTAAAGGTTAAATGTCTTCTGCAGTCACCCTTCCTTTTGTTGCCACTAAGCAGTGTTGCTTCAATACTAGTGAGATTTGCATCAAAATTTCATCAGTTCCAGGTCACCACCCATACAATATGTCTGCAGTGATCAAAATTTTTTGAGATATTTTACTTGTAGCGGTGGAGGACTGGCCCCTAAACCGTTTGTATTTCCTGCCTGGGAAATACAATTAAGCTTCTTTATATTCCACTGCAATGTTTGGTTGCTTAGCATGAATGCCTATACAAAATAAAATTTTAAGTATCACGCATAGCCAAGCCTTAGCCAGAAGGCCTTCTGTTCACAAATCCAGTCTGTTCTCCAGCACCAGAGGTGGATAGTTCAGGTCCAGAAAGTAAAAATCCTAACCAAGATTTTGTTTCAACCAACCAGTTGAGTACTTTGTGCCTGTGACTCTTCATAATGAGCTGGTTGGATTTTTTACTCTCTGGACCAGAACTATCTACTTTGACCAGCACAATACCAAAGCACATGTATTTCTGGCTGTTCTGTAATCCCCGCGCAGAGCAGGTGGGTGGGGGTCATGCAGGTGCACTTACTTATTGCAAAGCGGTGCGTCATAGCCCATTTTGACCTGCTTCAGCTTATAGTCATATCCTAGCTGAAACAGTGTCCTCTGCACGTAGCCCATCTCCTGCACCTTACTCATCACGTTCTTGTAGATGCGGTCCATGATTTCCTGTGAGTTAAACCAAAGCCTACGTCAGCCATCAGTTGGTGCTTGGACAGAAGGTGGTGATCCACATGGACATGGGGTGTGCCTCTCAGAGACTGACTGGGCCTGGAGGTTATGAAATCCGTTATGCAATGCCAGCTACCAGCTGCCAACTGTTAGCAAATGGACTTCCGAGACATAAACATTTATTCTTATAAATGATTGCATTAATAATCTTTAAAAAAATCAAAACAACATAAGCTTTCCACATGCCAAATAATATTTCTCTCTAACTACTAAATAAACACCAATAACGAGAATGTTTGGTTCATCGCGAATGGCATTCGTAGAGATCCTTCTTCCTGGAATGTGGCTTTGTGGTTCATAGGCCGCTGTGAGACAGTCAGCCATGATGCCCACGTGTGAGCTACAGGAAGGCCGGCATGTGATGAAGGCCCAAGAGAACTACCTCAGAACTGTAATTAATAAAAACACAATATGGCATGCAGCTGACTCTCTGATTATAATCTTTACAGCCACAGATGTCAGTCAAGGATGACAGACTGAATCAGATGCTCACAGCAGGTCTGATTTGAGCTGATAGCTGTTAAGAAGGCTTCCTCAGTGTTCTGGCTGCAGTATTACACATGGGTTACACAAGAGAAAGGAGGTAAGAGTGGGTGGGTGGGGTCATCCTACCGGTACAGCTGCCATCAGAGTGGGTTTGAGCACAGAACAGTCTCCCTTACTGCCCTTCTTGATCTTTGTTGACTGCATGGAGCAAGAAAATAAACAGATGCATCAGGCATTAAATTAGAAGCAAATACTGGTGATGTAATAAACACTTTTTTCCCTTTCCCCAAGTTTCATACCCTACCACTGTTTATTCTCCATACAGTCTGTGGAATGCAAAATTTGCAGGGCATTCATATTTACTGCTGCTTGATTTTATTGAAAATCTACTAAATCAAAATAAAAAACAGCATGGTCACGCTTAGCTACTCAAATTCATTTGCAGCCGCAGTGCTAAGTGGTGCTAACAGGTTTTGTGTCAACAGAAATATTATATTACCTCTTACTATACAACCGTCATGTTGTAATTTGATCAGTAGATTCTTCAGAGATTGGGAGTCACCTGGTCAGACAGCGTCTGAGGAGAGGAGTAGCCAATCCGGCAGCCGTACGTCACACACGAGATCTCAGCGGTCATCTCCAGGACGTGGGCCAGTGGGAGGTAGCCAATGTACGTGTCCTTTGGTCTGGAGAAGCACAGCATTACATTATAGGCAGTAGCAGCAACAATGCATGAATGTGCAGGCCCAAACTTGGAAGTCTGCAACGGCACTGCGTGTTGGGCTGCTTTGATTGAGGCAGTTGTGCAAGATGGTATCGGCGTGTTCCTGGGCAATCAGACTCACCCCAGGCCCGGAATCCTCTCGCATTGTCCCGTCATGCCCGCGATGAGGTTGCTGTGGATGATCATGACTCCCTTGGGCTGGTCGGTGGAGCCACTGGTGTACATGACCACAGCCAGGTCGGAGGGTGTGGGTCTCTGAAACTCCCTGTTCACTGAGGGAGAGAGACGGCCGTCGGTGAGTGATCACTCGGATCCAAGGCCGGACTTTTGCACAGGATTAACTTGGCTGGCACAGGGACCCGAGTTGTAGGGAGCCCCAATTTTTTCTGGTTCTTACAGCAGCATTTTATGGAGTAGGTAGGGCCCTATCCCTTCTAAATTCAGCCCTGCTTTGAGCCAATGCAGTTACGCTACCACATGTATGCTATAAAATTACAGAACTTCATCTGCTCTGTGCTTTAAAGATATATGTGAAAGTTTGGGGACCCATGGCCAAAATACATGCTTTATTGGTTTACTACATGAAAAGGGGAAGGGAACAAATATTATTTGTCTTCAAATGTAAATGCAGAATTACTTTTTACTGGCTGAATTCAACATACAGACGATCCTCTACTCACGAACGAGATACGTTCCGAACGGCCTTTCGCAACTTGAAATGTTTGTAAGTCATTATTCAACATCATTTTAAGGGTATACGCAAGTACAAAGAACTAGGATGCTGGGAGAATGCATGCTACGCTGCTGTGTGGTGGGAGTAGCGGCCTGAAGTCGTACTAGGCGGAACTGGAGCACATTTCTGTTGCGGACAGGAAATGGGAGCCCAGTGAACACAATTTGGACTTACAGTCCTCTTCGTTCGTATGTCTGAAAGTTCATAAGTAGAACGTTCGTAAGTAGAGGAGCGTCTGTATTGGAATAAAGGGGCAGCATGTACAGGCATTTGGGCGCTCAGTCAGTCAAGACTTAGTAACATCTGCTTTGGCAGAAATCATAGCCTGTAAAATACTAACAGTCTTTCTATATTTGCAGTAGGTTTTTTTCCCCACTCCTCACAGAACACTTCTATATTAATAGTGCCAGGTCATCTTCCGCTGCGTGTTTGAGATCCACTCTCAGATACAGTAATTCAGGTTTGGGGACTGTGACGTCCACTCCACAACAGTCTGTCTTTCCTTGAATGAGTTTATGGTCCCAGGTCCCAGGCATTATGAACTTTTCCCACTACCCACACGATATTTCCTGTATCGCTGCCACACGAGCATAAGAGATCCCCGATGAATGCAGTTGGAAAAGTCTTCTTGAAATGCTTTTCTCCCAAAAAAATTGCTGTTTTTTGGCAAATCTCAGTGTATAAACCATGCATCATAGAGCTGAAAACGAGAAAGATACCTTGAATTTTAGCCATGGAGTTCCATTTTTAATTCATCAAACCACAACGGCTATTTGCAAGAAGCTCCTGGCCTTGCATAGTGTTGTTTTGCACTTTTCAGATGACTTTTATGGTAAGATTGCAGATAAGGTTTCTTTCTGATGATTCTTCCATGCAGTTCATGTTCGTGCTACTTACACTGCACAGTTAAACCTTCCTACAGGCCTTTCACAGTCATTTGGGGATTTTGCTTGCACCTGACAAGTTTACAAACAGTTCCATCTATGTCTTATATATCAGCTTGACTGCAATAGTTTGCTTGCATTTGAACATTTCAGATGGCAACCAGGAAGCATATAGATATATATAGTCTCATATATATGTGTGTGTGTTTTTTTACAGATTTCTGTCATGTCAAGAGATAATGATCTTTATTTCCTCATCCTTATTCAGCTGCTTAGTGGAACCCATGGTTGAGTCTAAACACAATATTCAGAGGATTAATTCATCTGGAAATGCCTAATTAATCAAATATGTTAAGTTCAGAAAATAGATAGCAATTTGATGAATTTTCTCTGGAAAAGCAACAAAACTGTAATTCGACCAGGAGTACTCAAACATTTGAATACATTTTTAAGCGTACTTCACTGGAATTAGCAGTCTCATCTGCTCTATGCATTCATGCTGGTCCACGTTTTGTTTACATTTATGCACTAGTGAGTTAGCATTGCAACAAACCTACTCCACCGTGCAAAAGTCTTAGGCAGCCAAAGGAAATGATGTCTAAGTGGTCTGCATGTAGGTCTAGATGTGTGACATTATGTCTGTTTCTCAGCTTAGCCATTTCAAAATCTCTCCTAAAGTCACCCCAGTGTTTGCAGCAACTGTCCAGTGCACTTATGTACTTCTTTGACTGGACCACTGGCACACTTCATATGGCTAATCAATACCTCATTGACTTTATAAAATAATTTAACTAAATAAATGAGCTTATTGTAAAATTTCACAAACACATGGAATAGCTGAAGCACCCCTGAGGACAGATTTGAGAACTGAAGCAGTGTTATTGCTGACATGATATCAGGAACTTTTTGATAAAAAGAAGAAATTCTTGTTAGTTTTTATTGTTACTCTTGCATATGTTCTAATGTTAAATTGTGTTTTTGTTCTGAGCAAATATACACTTACTACCCAGATAAATAGCTTTAAATACTTGCTTTGACTGCCTAAGACTTTTGTACAGTGCTGAATGTAGATATGTAAGATCATCACTAAGATGTCTCAGTCTGTTTTGCATTCTGTCCAAGAGTGTTTTTTGGCTAGTGGCGAGGCATGGTGTGTTAGGGGGCTTCTGCCTGAAGTCAGCAGGCAGAAAAGATGCCTGGCACATTTTTGTATCACACCAAGATGGGAGTAGCTGGTGAATTCATGTGCTAACCGGTTAAGATTTTCCATTTCTGTTCAGCTTGGCATGCATAGAGCACCCAAGCTAGGTTGACTGCACGAGTGCTAGAGCCGGACTCACAGTTCTCAGGCCTGGCTCCCAGCTTCTGCACCTCCTGCATGCTGTGGATCTGCAGCCTTTCTGAGTAGCCCGACAAACTGGCCTTCTTCTTGTCCACATAAATGATGTGCTTCAGCTTCGGAATTTCAGGCAGCACATTCTGGTCAGAGAGAAGCAGAGGTTCTGCAAATGTCTATGCAAGGTCCAAGGTCCAAGGACCATGATCAGAACACAGGCTGTGTAGAACGTTTCGGTTATTATTTATATTTATAAACGTATATGTTGAATATAATGGGGTGCAGGATTATATGAAACTAATCAGCGACAACTTAGTAGCGAACCAAGTTGGAGTTGAAATCATTTTCGCATAACCACACACCTCAAATTGGTTTACCCTACTTTATTACAGCTAATGAACAAAAAATTTTAATAAAATAAATTAGTCACGATTAATTTTTCTGAAGAAAATGATTCCAATTAGTGTTTAATAATGTTCCAATGTGCTCTAAAGAGTCTCTATAAGGGTAGGCCATGTGGTCAGGAGTTATCATCACAAAGTGTCAACAGACAGGCGCTTGAGTTTTGAAAACCAAGGAAAATTATACTGATAAGAATAACTACTTATTTGTAAGTAAAATGTCACATGGGTTTTTTTTATATTAACATGTTTAATAAAACATCAAAACACATTGATAAAAAACTGTTATTAGGCTGCCGTAACTACCTGAACTATTACATAAAAATAAACAGCACACACATGACATCTCTGGACCAATAAGAAAATAGCATTTACCACAGCAGTGGTATAATTACAATTATTGGCACAAATGTAACCATTTGATCCAAATTTAAACCTTCTACCAGCTACGTAGAACATGTCCTGGCAATTAAAAGCACTTGGGAAATGGAAGTGTTGAGGCATCGCTATTAAAATGAAAGTACGAAACCCTAGCCCAAACCCATAACATCTATACTTAATCTAGACCCATTCTCATGATATATCACACTCACTACTATCATAACCCACAATAAATGGTTTCCTTTGGAGAAATGGCCAAAAATGGAATCACTCATGAGGCTGCCAATCAACATTCAGCAGCTGGGCTATCATCTCACCTTCAGCTTGGTCTCCAGCAATTCCATGCTGGTGATGAGGTGGGTGACCCCGGATTCGTTTAGCCCGTACGCCACAGCTTCTTCTCCCAAAGTTGCGTATAAGGTCACCACTACAAAAAGCACAAAGAGACACTCATATTTCCATACTCAAGGGTAAGGGTACATTAATTGCACACACATAAAACACTTGAAAGTTTCCTTCAGAGACATGGAAGTAGGTGGTATTGTGGTGCTTCCCAACCTGTGCTTCCAAACCTAATCCTCGGGGACCCCCAGCCAGTCCACATTTTTGCTCCGTCCCAGCTACCAGCCAATCAAGAACACCAAATAATCTGATACAGTTATGTTGGGAGCTGGGATAGAATAAAAATGTGGACTGGCTGGGACCCCCCAAGGATTGAGTTAGGAAACACTGGCTTAACAAAATGATGAAGGCCTCGCTCCTCTACTCTTAAATGTACTTGAACAGGATATTTCCAGCTGTATAGGTGACAATTAATTTGGAAATTTGTAGTAAGTAAAATTTATTAAACATCTGGGTTAGATCCCTTCCTGTCTGAGGCAAGATGTTTGGGCAGACACAAACCAGCTCACTTTCACTGAGGAGGGGGGATTGAGAAGGGTGCTTATCAGCTACTGGACTCAAGCAAATTGCACTCTGCCAAAAGCACATGTGAAAGCTTTCAGTTACAGAATGATCAGAAGGTAGTGGAAACATTCTCTGATTGCTGCAGATGTATTGGCCAGCTAAAGCAAAATAGGAGTGCCGCACGCTCACAGGGGAAGTTGCGCCGGAAGCAGGCCTGCGCGCTGATCATCCACTCAGCCCGCGTCTCACAGAAGATTGCGATGGTGCTCTTGGGCTGTTGGCCCAGTGCCGCCAGCCCACTGCCAAGATGGCTGATGGCCACCTCCATGTCCTTGTAGCTCATCCAGCGGTACTCGCCCAAAATCAGCTGTAAGAGAACACACACATGAACCAGGTTGGACCCCATGGATGGCACACGGTGAAGGCCCACAATGAGCACAATGGTGAAATGGGTAAAGACGAGGGGGACTCTGCACCTTCTTGAAGATCTTGCCGTTCGGCTGCATCTCATTCTCCTCGCTGAGTACCTCGCGGGTTCCCAGGCAGTCCCTGTTGGGGAATTGCTGCATGGCGTGCTCAAACAGCTTGTCCAGGGTGTCCATGCCGAGGAAGTCCATAGTGGCCAGTGAGTCAAACTGGTCTACTGAGCGATACGGACCCTCAGCCACGCGTGAGGTGGGCCTGGCCTTTACCCGCTTCGCCATCGCTTTCTTCGCCCGGGCTCCCGTGAGCAGGTACCATGGCATGAAGGTGACCATTGTGTATACCCACATCAGCAGGTAGAGGGGGAAGAAAACGACCGAATGTGCGTCAACTTTCAAAGTCATGGTTTCGCGGGGAAGGGGACCGGAATGGAACAGAACGTCTTTGACTGAAGGGACGGTGGTTTCCGTCAGAAGGCGCAGCCCTGACACCTTTATATCAGCACTGGGGCTAAAAGCCAAGAGGGAAAGAGCGGGGAAAACAACAATTACAAAAGAAATAACTGCTGAGCAAACACAGTAAGGGGAAAAGACAAAGGTGAAATTAAGGGGCGGGGGGGGAATGGCAGTCACATAATGCTTACTTCATTCAGAGTGTGTTCAGATCTGCCTTGAAAAGGAAATAATTTTAATTTCACAAAAGGATGTGTTTCGCAAACCATTTTAGCACGTGTCATTTCCTCCACTTTCAAGGAAGAGGAAAACAGGCATATGTAGAACAGATGTTTTCTTCTAAGGTTAAATAACTATTCTTGATGCTAGAGCCCATTCTGATTAAATAAACTGTTTCAAATACATCTCAGTAATAAGAATAATACCATTTAAGTGACAAAGGCAAAAGCAAAATAGAAAATTCTCCATTATAACCCACTTCTGCATTTTGGCCCCATGAAACACTCAGCTTTTTCAAAATGCTCCACATCCTTTTTTAACATTGGAACTATTTGTATAAGTGCAGCTGATAGGTCACAAGCATTGACCATGATCACAAACTGCACAGCCTGGGTTATTCTGGCTCATTCCTGCAGCAGAGGTAAATACTATTTAAATAACAGAGCTAAATAACTAGAAATAATGGCTGACAGACTGCCAAAACCCACAAAGCTATCATGGAAAATACATGAATAAGTAACGTAACAAATAATGACCTTTGATACTATCAATGATACAGTATCTCCTAATGATACAGTTACTTAAAGCATTCAAAAATTATCCTTCAACTTTGTTATTGTTTATCCACGGTGATAAAACACTCATGTAATCACTTACTATGTAATTCATGATATTTTGATTAAATTAAATATGAAATTTAAAACCCAGTATTTGCCAGAATAAACTGCACCATTGAACTGAAAAAGGCTAAACAATCATACAGATAATTTGCTGGTACTGTACTGTCAAGAGTCCCTTGAGAAATGTCACAGGATTTAGTATAAACACTTATAATTGCAGAAAGCACACAGATGTAGTGCCGACAATGTTTTGTTACTGTGGCTTGAAAAGAATCTGCATGATAGGACATTACCGTAATAAAGAGATAAATCCGAATGACAAGGTTCAAAAATTTCTTTACTGAATGTCATCCAAGACCAAGTTGGGTACTTACGGGGCGATCACTCAGTAGTTCTCACAGATACCACTGCAGGGAAGAAAAAGGAAAACAAAATCTAGTTAGCCATTTCTCTGTAACCTCAACGAAAAACTCAACAGGACATTATGAACCTAAGCACAGCTCAGCTCTGTGTGCATCGCCATTGATGTGTTCCCAACAAAAGCCTTGTCGACCTGTAGCCAGGTAGCAAAATCTAGGACTGATCAGACGGGTTGCCAGACACCCCACGATCTTCATTTCTAGCTAAGGACACGCTTGTTGACCCGCAATTCAGTTTGAATGCCGCTGAAACGCATGGACAGAAAAAAAACACATGCACACATGTACTTGCGCGAGATAAGATAGGTAAAGGTAGCACTCCCACTTTGACGTGTCTTTACACAAGCAGGTGACATAACAGCATGGTTTTGCTTAGGTGTCGTTTTATTTATTTATTTGTTTGTTTGTTTGTTTGCTTTAAAGACCCCATTACCTGCCGGCCAGCCTGAGGGAGAGGCGTGCAACTGCAAAAAAAAACACAGAGACGAGACTGTGCGTTCCAGACCGAGGATCAGGTGCAAAGCAGTTACCTAGGTGTTACCTAGCTAACAGGGTACATTCCCAGAACTTCAGCGAATGTTCTGTGAATGGGTTCTCAAAGCTGACAAAGAACATTCTTGCTGTAACATTAATGGAATTTTTTTCCATGTTTTACATTTAAACAAGAGTTCTGTCAAAGGTTCTGTCAATGTCAGCATGAGAACATTATTACCTGGACATCCTTTTAATGCCATTAATGCTGAAAAATACTGTTTTATAATAAAATATAATTTTATAAAAGTGATGCTGTCCAGCCTTGAACCCATTACCTTTGGGTGTAAAGCAACTGGTGTTACCTGCTGCAGGATTGTCTTGTGGACACCGACAGCCACACGGCACACTTTGACTGAAACCATAATTTAACCAGGTCTAAAACTTGCCTCTGACCTCACAAAAAGATGTTTCAACACAATTCTTAGTTTATGTTACAAAATGATTCTATGGATTTATGTACCCGCTAACATTTATGTCAACATTTGCATAAACTCTCACATTTTTAAATGAATTATACTGGTTTTGATTTAACCTTAAAAATCTTCAACAAAGATTAATTGCAGATCAATTAATTGCAGGTAAATGATCTGAGGCTTTTGAAAAACTATTTAAAAAAAAAAAAATACTTCCCAGTAGTGTTTACTGGTAAAACTAAAGGCCTTTCATTCCTAGAATACAATCCATAAAGAGCCTTTGTGAGTCCAGAGTATGAAGGGTCACCCCCACAGCCAGGAGCAGGGATGATACATCAGGATTAGGTCCTCTGGTGGGACTGAGCACATTTACCCTGGTGCACTATGCAGTGGGCGTCCAACCCCAAAACCTCACCAGACATTTTAGCGCACTGTCAAAAAAAAAATAAAAATCAGATCAATACTCAGAAATAGGATAGTGTGAGGGAACAGTGACACCCAGGAGAGCCCGGTTAAACAGCTTCGAGTGCACATTCTCCAGTAGGACACCCATTTAGAGAACCTTGTCAGATGTGGAAGTCGCTGTAGACAGAGGTGTGAATTTTGAAAATAAGACCATGCAAAGTAAACCTAGGGAGACTAGGCTGCTCACCATGTTCCTTCATTTCAGTTTTGTTGTGCCTTTTCTCGCCAGTGGTGATCGTCTGCCTTTAGAGTTTGACGGCTTGTCTCAGAAATGTGACAGTGACAGCCTCCCCATGCAGGTCCACTTTAAAAGCCCGTCCCTGCCACTGCTAGCAGTAAAACGGCACAGGTACCCTCACACGTTTCACTTCCTCTGGGCTGTTATGACTCAAGCGTGCCTCTCCTACTGTCTCCTTTCATCAAAGCCTGCTGGGTGGCCTAACATTTGGGAGTCCGTTCAGGTGGAGAATGTCAGCGGGCTTTTATTTCAGTAGACTCAGTCATCAGTATAATGTACTCATGTTTCAGAGCATCCAAAGTGATTATGATGAATTTATTTTTTTTAAAAAAGGAAATATGTTGCATTATTCTCCACAAATACCACCTTTGCGGTTACACATTTTTGTAATTAAGTCTAATTTAATATTATGACTTGGGCAAACTACAAAACATGACACCTCACTTTTCTTTTTTTGAAGGAAGATTGGCATCGGGGCTAGGCTGAAAATAGCCCCGAGTGATCGGACCTAACGACACCCATGGGTTTAACATAAGAACCACCACATTTGTATCCCATTTATCATATTAGTATGTGCTCTGCAGCATTTACATAATATACAAAACAGTACCTGACGACTGATACATATTGCATATCTTAATAATCTGGAAGAATTCAGACTGCCATAAGAATCTAGTTGCACAGTTGTTGTGTATGTGTGTACGGTCAAACACCAGGCTTCTGTAAGCGTGCATCATGTTAATAACTTGTGGCTGACCTTTGGGATAAGGGATGTGAAAGACTAGACAGTAACACAGTGTAGGCAATTTAGTCCTGATTCACTGTGGCACTTAAAATATGCTAAAACCAAACACTTGGTAACAATCCTTTTTATCACTGAATACTCTATTGAAAAGGTCGCACATAAAGCATTTTACAAGGCTAACACATACCTATTCTAAATATAACACAAGGGCAACAGAAACCTGATGGAAGCAACCAGAGCAGGCTTCTTTAAGAGTGAACAGCTGCAGCACAATGATTCCAAGATGCATTTCCAAGGGAAAACACCACAAATG
The DNA here is from genome assembly GCA_026781065.1 of Mormyrops boulengeri. Lineage (NCBI taxonomy): Eukaryota > Metazoa > Chordata > Actinopteri > Osteoglossiformes > Mormyridae > Mormyrops > Mormyrops boulengeri. Next base: position 23,004,592 of record JAODLD010000002.1, read on the forward strand.
TGACCTGTTACTTACAGCCAAGGCACTCTCCAGTCACAAGCGGAATGTGACATTTAGGCCTATTAATGCAATCGTCTGTGACTCACAGGCCAACTCTGTTATCTCGGCGGACAAACGGAGAGAAGCGTTAATAAGGGAAATAAGGGAAACCAAATTCTAATAATAATAATTGATACTTTATTAATCCCCATGGGGAAATTGTCTTTTACGCCTCCCTCAACTTGCTCTTCGCAGAGTAAGTTGTCCGCGAAGGGCTGCCACCTGTAGCGATGCCCAGGGAGCTGGGGGTTAAGGGCCTTGCTCAAGGACCCGCAGATGTGCTGAGGCTAGATTTGAACCGGCGACCTTGTGATTACAAACACACAGGCTTAGCCCACTGAGCCACACCAAATTCCGCAGGTACTGTCAAATTTGGGGCCTTGAACCTTGGTGTACAGTCCAGTTTTCATCAGGGATGCACTCTGACCCACTGCAATGGCCGCAGCAGCACTACCAACCCAACTTCTTGATGTTCCCCATTTGCAGACCCGGTCACGTCACTAAACCACATGGTATTGTAGCTCCTCAGACCTTCATACACTTTGGCTCCAGAAAGTTCTGTGATCCAAGAATGTGTCGAACTACGGCAACTACACATCAACGAAATTTGATTCACAAAAAGATTAATCTGCCACACCCTGCTCCTAGTCATTCAGTACTCAAATATATAACAAACAAAGCCTTGAGCAAAAATATTTAATATCTATCCTTCTTTATCCTAATTCTAGAACCAACATAGAAACTGTAATTTTAACGGAACAGATCACTTATTGACTATTGTGAAGAACTATATGGACAAATGATGTAGCCCAAATTAAACAAACATCTGCATTATTGGTTATGGGGGGAGTATAAGTAATATGCTCATCTGAAATTTGCTAATTTGAAATTTGGAGGGGCGGGGTAGCAGAAGCCTAGCGTATAATGAAGTTCTGAAATGACAGAACCCTGTAGTACTCGGCAAACAAGAGATTCAGAGGTAACCTTCACCAATACGGTACTATCATTTATTCCCAAGGATGAACAGGGAAACTGGGAGACAGGGACTGACTTTGGGGAAAAAAATAATAAAGACAACAACAAAAAGCAGCTACTTGCAAGATTCTCCACCTACTCTTCCAACTTTTTGAGTTGGGAAATAACTCAAATCTTTCGTTTTTTCTTCCAGAACTGACAGGAATATAATTACAGGCAGGTTGTTTGATAAATTCTGTGCATCCATACTGTATGCGAGGCCATTTTACTAGGAAAGGCTAAGCAGATAGTTCTTATAAGAGAAATGGATCTTATAAGCCTAGATCTTAACATAGATATTCAATTATGCAAATGCTTTACAAACAAAGCAGGATACGACGTATGAAAAGAAAATAAAAGAAACCAGTAAAATTTTATTGTACAAACAGTTTATTCGACAATTCTTCCATTTTTCCGTCTCACTCTTTTGATGCCCTTAGAAATTTGAGTCATATACTCTTAAAAATAACAGTTCTGAATATTCAAAGCTTTATTCAAATATTATCACAAATCCCACAGGCATGGGCATGTCCCCCGGACGACTGTTAAGCAGTGTGTGTGATGTCCAGGAGCAGACCTTACTACACCTAAGCTAGAAACTGCATTCAGAAAACTATGAAAGCAGATCCCCCAATCAATCCATCCATTCATGGGCATAGATTTGGGTCTGGAGGTGCTCCAACCAACAATGTAGGAGTACTGTGCGTGTTTAGGGGGGCAGGGGATTCGGGATGATTTGGTCCCTACCAATGTTTAGACCAAACCTGTGCCCATCCATCCATCCATCTTCCAAATACTAGTCAGAGTCATGGTGGATTTGGAGTCCATTTCGGGGAACACAGGGCAGAAGGATAAAATACACCCTGGGCGGGATGTCAGTTCTTTGATTGTACATGAATAATAAACAATCTAACAAAAATTTTTAAATTAATTCATTCATTTATTCGTTCATTCATTCAAATCATTATTCAAAATATTTACAGTGCAAATAAATACTTTTAACCAATTGAATTAAAGTGAAACTAAATTACCTCAATACCCTGAAAAGGCCCCACCCAAAATTATAGTGTGTCAAAGTATAGATTTGGTTACGATTGTCTTCACGGTGTTTAACTGTGAACGGGAGTACAATGTGATTTAAAACTCACATATCACAGTCAAAAGGGCCTGTCTATTCCAACCCTCACAATTCATCAAGGACAAACGTCGCCCTTTCCCCCAGCTTAGATGACCTGGCCGCTAGTAACCTCTCCAGACACATAAGGCGGAGAAATGAACTCGGAAATTGCATGCGACTGATATCAGAAATAGGTCTTCTGTTAAATACGCAACAAAATTCGCAGATGACGCATTCCGGGTTCATACGTAATTCGTAAAAAAAAATGTAACATTTCACATACATTGCAAACATCCACGGCACATTCTTCAACATGTGGATTTCAAAATCATGATAGCCCTTGCACATCATCTGATGCGCCTGCTTCACTACAGCGTATTGCTGAGGTCCCACTGTTACTTACAGCTACGTTTGAATAAATTAATAATTTGATGTCTGTCTAAATAATATGGGACAAAGGCACACACCTCTGATTTATATATTATACGAATACTATTATAATGGCTTCAAATGTTATTTCCCCATTATTATAAAAAAATCGTTTGTATAAGTAATATGATTTAACTAAATTCATTTTCATTTGGAATTTTAACTGCACAAGTGCTATAATGAGAATTACACGAGAACTAATCACCATATGAATACTGAAGATACACGCTTTACAATCACATTTCAACATCCATCCATAAAACACGGGTCCAAGGTGCACGGAAGAAAGACGCGAAGTTTAACATGAATCAGTTATGAAAAAGAAACATTCTATGTCATTATGGTACGAGTGTGAGTGGTAAGAACGCTACTAAATTGTTACTATTTAATCGGTTTTGATACGTTGGTTCCGGTTGACAATGGTTTGAAACGTTCAACAATATCTGGCACGCAAATTATACAGCAAAAACCTTACAAACAGTACAATTGTATTTTTGGAAGACCGATCTAAGTCATGATAAGATGTGACTGAACAAATAAATATTAAAGAGCAGGTATTAAAATACATCATGCGCCACATAGGGCTCTAACGTAATATACCGGCATCCTTACCTTCAGCAACAACACGCCTGCCGATTCTTTACGCTGGGACCAGACATGACCGACAGTAACCTCACCATTTTCCTGAGGAACTAGAAAACCCGGAAACACCGACGTCATCTGACTCCATTTTTCTGAGCCAATAAAGGTACAGCTGCGACCACGCCTTTGTCTGATTCGCTTCCCGGTTTTCGGCGCCGGGTACCCACGTTTCAGGAGTGATGGCTCATGATAAGTCACACTCTTTTAGCAGAGTACATATTCCATAACTACCGATGGTGCGTCACAAAGCATGTTCAAAAACAGATATCAGTTATGTAAATTATTTAACAATTCAAATAGTATAACCACGTGGTAGCATGATTATATCTGAGATAAAGACTGGATAAAACATAGGTAAAATACTGGTGCAAGCTCTGATTATTTAGTACAGGGGCGTAGGGCTGTATACTAGGAAAGCAAGGGAACAAGGAAGGAAACCACCTCAGAAAGGATGCCACGTTATCAGTGCAGGGAAGATACAATCGGTAGCTGCTGAAAATGGCAATTTCTGTTAAATGTAAATAAAATAAAATAATAAAAAAATACTATGGCCATTTTACCGTGACAAAATATTTTCTTAAAATACATTGTTAAAATTATTTTTCTGTTGCATTGACATAACTGAAATGTAAATGGTTAACAAATTCAATCTAAAACATTATATAAATCATTTTCTGATTATCCTAAGCTTAAAAGTGGCATAAATGAACACGATGCACTTTAAATCAACATCACTAAGAGGAGCTCATACCAGGGTCTCATATGCTCTGATCGCTCAATATTATTTACTCAAGTTAAGCAATAACTTCAGTCCATAAACATACTAACGAAGCAATAGGTTCTTCCTCGGAAAACCGTATTGTCTAACTGGAAATTAAAGGTCCAATGCATTTGTCTTTAGTCTTTCAACGATTACTTGGAAATCAAATGAAAATGGTGTAGCCTGTATAATAATTGCACTAAAAGTACATTAAATGTGATTACTGCTATTCGTGACAAATCTAATCAGGCCACAGTTAACAACAATGGTTGAATGTAATTAAATTGGGTTTAAGTTTTTTTTTTTTTTTCTTCCAAAACAATCAAGTAAAACCGGTCATGGTGGATTTTTTTATTCCAAAGTTAATACACACCTGGATGTCAAAGCATAGGCTGCAAGACAATGGACACATGATGTGAAAGCAGGATATACTTCAGACAAAAAAAAAAAAAAAACTAGAAATATCTTTGCATTAAAAGAGAACGAAAGTAGACAATGGGGCTGTCATTTGGGCAAATTTAATCCTCATACTACGGACACCGTAATAAAATCTCAAACCCCAAAAAATGACCTTACAAACTCAAAGGATTATCACTTCTTGCCCTCTACCATGATGATGTGGTAACCAAACTTGGTTTTGACAGGAGGGTCTGTGTACACAGGTTTGTCCATAGTGCTGACAGGGAGGGCAAATGCTGCATCCTGAAATGGCCCAACCATGGATCCTCTGGTCATCCAGCCAAGGTCACCCTGTGACACCCAGAAAGCTCACAATGAGTACTGGCTGAGTGAAGTTCAGCGAGTAAAAATATTAATAAGCCGGGGAACTAATGTGGAACAAATATCTTTTCATAATACCGAAACTGATTTTTTTCCACAGCAAAAACTGCATCTAAAACATAACATTTTTGCAGGAACTACAAGTACTGAACAGTAAATTATACGTAATGGAAGATTAGTAAAACGTACTACAGACTTTAACGCATTGAACTGTAGCTCAGCAGTTTAAAACACTTACAGCACCATCTGGTGGGAGAGCGAGTTAAAGACATTCATGAAAGTAATACAACTGAGATTATGTCAAGACCCGTGGATATTTTCGATTGTGGTCATACCTGGTGAAGTACAAAAAGGTAAAAACTTCCATGCGATTTTCATAATAGAGCACAACTGCTGTCACATCAGTACTAGCTGCCCTAATATATTATATTAATACAATGATCACAAATGTTTTGGTTGTTGGAACAATTAGTCTAATGCTTTACATTTTTGCAGTCACAGCCATTCCGCATCCCACTCTAGAGAAGCGCATTTACTAAGTGTATAAAATACAGAAATGAAAACCAACAGGCATTTCACAGCAGATTCGTTTTCATCCCTACCCCTTGTCTGGCCTTGTCTTCACTATACTGTGATGCCACTTCGCTGAATCGCACGCCAGACTTCAGCTTCTCCATGGCTTCCATACATTTGCCATGTTTCTCACAAAGGACATGACGTACCTGGGTGTGAAAACGTGTAAAGAGTGAAACAGCAGAGTTAGCAAGCTCTCCCATTCCACTGCACACGCCATGCCTCTCCATCCAATAGTCTCTGACATAACTGCACAAATGAAACACTATTCGGAAAACAGTCACCTCAGTGATCATTCCCCTATACACTCCCCAAAAAGCATACCCATTTCACAAAGAGGAAAATATAGCACACAAACCAACTATGTCACAATGATTTCCTAGAAACTCAGGGCAATGTCATGGAGCCTACCACAAGGCGTGCTATTGTATAGAGTACACTGGCTATTCAATCCGAAGTTAACTTTCCTGATTAGCATCACTTACAGCCATGCTATTCAATTATGGTCCATAAGGGCTAAATCTAGAATGCTTTTCGATCCAGCCATGCTGAACCACCTAAATGAATTAAGTGCCTCAAATTAATCAATTTAACTCACATGTTTAACTTTGCAATAAGTGCCATTACATTTTCTAAATGTAGCTGCTCAGACAGAGGGGAGATATTAGTGGCACTATTGGTTCTAGTCCTCACAAGCCATCATGTCATCAGGTGTGCACGTTTTTGGTCTTTATATCCTTGACCCGCCATGCTTAACAGATTAAAGGCATCATGCATTTAAAATGGAGCCACAGCAACCCACGAAGCTTTACTATTGCATAAGTTCTCATCTTTTGATCGTATGTAAAGCAAGCGTTTTATATTAAAGGGCAAAGAAATGTATAGACACCCGATCGGTTTTACCGTCACAAAAAGCGATTGTTCGACATGGTCAAAAAATAAGAACTTTAAAGAGATATCGCAAATTAGAGGGACTTCTACATCATAGACAGGCTTCAGCCAGTATTTAGCATAAATGTTTGCCTTGAAAATCAAATCAAGAGCTCAGTGCGACCTACTTAAAAGAGAAGCAAGACCGAAATCCATGGGGGTGCGACCATAGAAGCGTTAGTTTAATAGAACCAAGTAACCACTAAATTCATGCACACAACTAGTGACTGAAAGACCATTACCGCTAATTCAGATAAAAATTACACAAAATGATACGATTGTCGGTTTATGGTACAGTTCTAAAAAAAATCGTTTTCTCCAGGTTGTTTTCTTGTGCCGTGCTCACAATATACACAATGTGTATTTTGAATATTTAAGGGGGAAAAACACAAGCATTCCCAAAAGATGAGGTTTAAATTATAATATTTTGATGCGGGGAAAATTTTTTTTTTTTTTACCGAAATTCATATTTCTACTTAGATTCCTTTAAACAAGGGGGACAGTATAGAAGCCTACGTGGCGCCCTAGGCAGCCGCCTATAGTATTGAGCAATACAAGGAAACACAACACAAGGGCATGTTTTAAGTAGTGCTCAAACCTTAACAGATGTTCCCCCCTTAGGCGTCTTTTCTTTTTCTTTTTTGTCGGCCTCGCCGCTCCCCGAAGCACCTGCGCATGGAAATGCATAGGCAGCAAATTTCGATAACGATAGAAATCGTTAAGAAAAGCATGATATTTAATAAAAACAAACAACCTGCAGACTTGATAGATATCAATAAAAAATACGACATTTTGAAGCAACGGCACATACTGCGAAATTAAACGTTCGGTTAAGCGAAAAAGCCAACAAGCTCGCTAAAAAGTATAAAATCATAATCGATCTAAATCATTGGTATCCAGAAGCATAACGATCAGCGGTTACACCAGCCGCTCAAACGAGAGCAAAACAGAGTGACTAACTGCAATCAAACTATCTATCCCCACGTTTAAGTGATTTGGGGGGTGACGTAAAGCACCTTTTCCACCCTTGCCACCCTTCCCTTTCGGTGGCATTTCTTTTCGGATTTCTCGTATTTATAAATAAATTAACACAGGCACTATTAACAGATGTGCAGACCACACCGCCTTCCAGTTGTACGACGTAGGCCCCCGGATGGGGTGTTTCTCTTAAAGCCTGATTCAATCGATCAAAAATGTAAATATATATATATAATAATATATGTTTAGAACGTATGGATGTCGTTTTTGCGATTAAATATTATACTATAATATTACATTATAAAGCTATATTAGTTTATAAATTGCTACAGGAATACACTCTGATTACCCGATGACGTTCAATAAAGTAACACAAGACGCAAGGACCCTGTGTGCTAGTCTAAAGTAATAGAAGTAAACTCTGTAATAATGTATGTCAAAATTGTTAAATTCAGCTCACGTTGATAGATTGCCATTCAGTAATTGTACATACTGAAACAAAGGACACAAAAGTTTATAATGTGGTGCGTTAGGCAGCCATTTGCGTGAGGAACTGGAATCGGTCATAATGTGCAAAGGTTTAGGAGTCAATCTGTATGCTGCCATTTTGTCCGTTTGCAGTATCTGCTTCCTATCTATGAATGTGAAGTTAAATTCCGTGCATCGCTGTGTTCTGTTTTCATGTGATGTAATAAAATTGATCTTGCGGATGATCTCTATGGAAATAATGCAGCATTCATGTTTGGTATATGTCAGTCATTCTAAAATTTCTATAATTTCACACTTCTTGATATGCTTTAAAAAGAAATAAAACACAACGTGAACCATATTAAGTAATTATATTGAAAATTAATATTTGACAATAAAAAATGACTTGGATTAATTTAAAATTGATGATGGTGATTATCATCATCATCCGATTTACTTATCGTGCTTAATTTTTAGGACTGCTTGGCACACTGCATGCGTATCAGATTCAAATATTTTGTTTTTAATACTGGCCACGTGACTCGTTCATTCACGCTTACAAACATTTTTTGACAAAACTTAGAAACGAAAGCACAGAACGCAACAATTAAGTAGCACGCGAAATGCCTTTCTTTTCTATAAAAGATTTCTTTTTTATTCTCCTAATAGCATATTAGCATATTTCCCCATGTCTCCCTCCTGATTCTCAGTCTACTGTAATGAAACTGGGTACCTTGCTTACGCTATTTCGTGTTAACCAACAGAAGAATCCCCCGTCAGAAGACCTGTAACCATGGAGACGGGGAAACGCTACAATACAGGAAACGCCCACGGAGTACAATGTAATGTCGCTATTTCGTTTACTTTTTTCATGTAAGCAGGCACGTTGTTTTTATACTTCTCAAAACGAAGCAGACGTGAATAAAAGTACTATTAGACATCATCGGTAAATTTGCAAGCTACGTCTACATCTGGCCCCAGCTAAACAGGAATTCTTGGTAGCTGTTTTGCTGCAGTTTTAACGGTAAGACAAAAGAAAATCGATTATCACCCATTTTTGTGACGTCACATCTACACAACTATATTGATTCAAAGTGATTTAAAAACTCCCCCATAACCTACCATGTTAACATGTTTCGCGTGTATTGTAGGCGATTTCATAAATGTTCTTAATTGATTGACTCGTACAAGTAGTAGTTGTATAACTCCATATTTATATTTTAAACTACAATTTTATTTATTGGCTTATTGTTTAATTCTTTTTTCCCCCAGGAAGATAGTTTTTAAGTAATAGTATGGACATGTACGAGAATATTCTCACCATTGGCAGGGGAGCAAGCGCAATGGTCTTTCTGATGAAACATGCCGAATCAAAGAGGCTGTACGCAGTTAAGAAAATACACATAGATAACCGCCGCAAAACGAGAACCACAGAGGCTGTGCTGCAAGAAGCTGAAATACTTCGGAAGCTCAGGCATCCCCATATTGTCACCTGCGCTGATCACTTCTTCGATCCACAGGATGAATACATTCACATCGTTATGGATTATTGTGATGGGGGGACCTTAGATGACCAGATCAAGAAAAGGAAGGACAAAGAACATTTTACAGAAGACTGTGTCATGGGATGGTTCGTGCAGCTCACCATGGCTGTAAATTATATACATGCTGTCAAAATCCTTCACAGGGACATCAAGACCACCAATGTGTTTTTGACAAAGAAGAACATAGTAAAACTGGGAGATTTTGGAATTTCAAAAATAATGAGCAACACATCTGACATGGCCAATACGTGCATTGGAACTCCAAGCTATCTGAGCCCCGAACTTTGTCAGGATCTCCCATACAGTTCCAGGTCAGATATTTGGGCCCTTGGGTGCCTTCTATTTGAGATATGTGCCCTCAGACCACCCTTTGATGCAAAGAACCTACTTAGTTTGTTTTACAAGATTGTTAAAGGGGAATACAGCAAAGTACCCGAAGTGTATTCTGAAAATCTCGTATCTCTAATTAAGAGTATGCTTTGCATAGATCCAGCAGAAAGACCTAGTGCCAGTTGCATGCTGAACATGAATTATGTACAAAAGCATCTCGGATTGTTTATAAAAGAGCAGGAGACTCATCTAGGAAAGTACAGCCCTTATTTAAAACACGGACCCAAAGACGATAGTGCTAAAGATGGACCAGTGGGGGATCACTGGGACAGGACTGTAGCCTTGTCCAAGCAATTCAATAAGAACTGCTACAGCAGAGCGAAATCGGCTCCACCAGCCATGCTTGAGAATGGGAAGCTGGAGGACAGGGAGCGGGTGGAAACCTCAGCTGATGAGGAGAGAGAGGACGTGCTCAGCGTTGGGGATCATTCCAGCTACACTGATGACTTTGACGATGAAGGTAGCTTGTGCTCCATTGAGGAGAACATTCTGGAGGAGGACATTGGGCTTGTAAATGTACCCAGTGAACAGGTCTCAGAAGAGCAAGATGGTAAGAAATGAAAGGAAAACATAGGTGGTTCTAGACCGTAATGTCTAAAAAATTTTTGATGCCTTCAAAAAGAATGATTCAAAAGCTATATAGGGATTTGTCCCATATTTTAATATGTATTTTGTAACCCCCACTAGACAAACTTTATTGTGAGAGACCCCCCTGCCCCTCTACTGGGCACAAATTAGAATCATAATTTAAAATGTGGGCTGTCATGTAACATAGTAAAGTTGTACAGTATTTTAGTCACAGTATATAAATCATGTAAACAATACTGCCTTGAAGGAAACAACCTATATGATTTAATTCTTTGTTCCTTCTTGCAGCCAGACAGGATAAGGAGGAGCTAAGCGAATATCCTGATGATTTTGAAGTGGCAGAAGCAGATGATGTGGCAGAAGTCGTCAGCAGTGCGAGGTGCGCTATGGAGGTGAAGGCCCAAGATGATGTGTTTGAGGAAGAGCTGCAGTACAAAGCTGGGGCCAGTTTGTCCGCCACTATAAAAAGTCTCAAGGAGAAGTGTGTTGGTAAGAAAGTTATACCACCATTAATAATCAAAAGCACAATATTAATACTTAAGCAAAATGATTTTTTCCAGATGAATTCAAATTATATATTCATTTTTGGTTTATTGAAAAGGCTTAAGGTTAAACAAATGTAAAAATTACTGAATCAAATTCCAGTATGAACATTAAGCACTGCATGTTAGGTGCTAAACAATGAAAGATCCTTGGTCTGTGTAATTTATTGAAGTTTTATGTGCTAGGAGTCAAGCAGTGTCTTTACAATGTTTCTGAGTGCAATGTGTTGTTCTGACATGTTGGGTTATGACTTTAAATTTAACTGTGCTTGCAGAGGATGTTGGACCTGGACTCTACGAAGAAATCAGTTCTCACTTTATAAATGGACTCAAGCCAGATGACCTGCAGCCACATTTTGAGCACAGGCTAGGGCCAGACCACCTGGAAACGTGTTATATTATCTACAATATCGACCAAGGAACAACATGAAAAGAACATCTGTACTAGTGGGAGTCAACAGATTTTTTTTGTTGTTTTGATTTTCCTTTTTAATGATGCAGCTTTGTTATGTTTTTCTTTCCCATAGTGAATCTGTTGCAAAGGCTAATTGTTTAGATTTCAGATTATTATTATTAAAACGGTGTCATTGTTATTGCTATTGTTATTGTTATGTGGAATTTCAAAAATAATGAGCAACACATCTGACATGGCCAATACGTGCATTGGAACTCCAAGCTATCTTGTTATTTCTGAACAAGTGAAGCTCGCTTGGTGGGTGCAACAGGGACCTGTAGGACTTGCTTAGGGTAGGATCACGTGATAGGAGGACTGGGGGAGGAATTGGGACTTTATTTGTGGATGAGTTAAAAAAAACAGTTGAAAAGCCAGTTCAAGGTCATCACAAGGAAATATGCAAAACAGGCACTGGGTTTGGAAAGGACTACAAAGTAGTATGCATGTCAGGGTCAGCGTTTGTCTTCTGGGTCAAGATAAAATGTAATGCAAAGGAAACTTTTAAATGATTGGTAATAAGTAACCGGGAAAGTTTTTTTTCCAGAAACTATTTCATAAATTAGTTACGGAATACGTTCAAAACTTTTATATTCCCCAGAATCTAATGTTTACCATCTACATCAGAAACTAAAAATTCAGCTTCTAGCCCCCCAACGGACACCACTACCCATATTCTGTTTTGATAAGCATACCTTTGTAACAAGTAAACAACATCATATTTGTATTTCAAAAAGATATCGAGCACATTTACAGACAAGCTGTAACTCTTCATTTTGTCAAAGAACAACAAACCAGAGGCAAACCTGCTCTATCAGTAAAGTCAAAATAAAAGTTTTGATGGAAGAAGTACAAATATATTCCAACCTGAATTTATGATACAAAAATACATATAGCTTCTATCCTACAGTCACAACCTGCTGCCGATGTGTAAGATTTCCCAAGCACTTCTTTTGACATTCAATGGTTTAAAAAAGTATTCCTGTTGGCTAAAAATATGAAAAATGTATAATGGTTCCACTGCCTTTTAAAGAAGTCACTTTTATAGTTACATACAGCTGAAGAACATTTTCTATCACCTGCATTATGACTGTTTGTATAGGCTATGATGGCAGTGTGTGCAGGAAACAAGGCTGTATAGAAACTATATAGAGAATATGCAAGCCTTATTTATAATTTTCTCTTGTGAAACTATTAAAAGTTCCCAACAAATATAATTTTAATGTGGGCTCTTTTTGTATTTATAAGTGATATGATTTAGAGCACTTCTCATGCCAATGGGTTAAACCATTCAGGACCAGAGAGCGTATAGTAATCCCATCTACGGTGTGTTTTGAAGCCTTTCTGTCATCACTATTTGCATGCGATCTCACACATTTAAACAAACTCAAAACCAGTTCCACTGCATCAAGTGCTCTTTCCATTATGTTTTCCAAAAATGTGCTCCCATATATTATTAAACCGCTTTCATTCTTTTGAGCTCCACATAGATCAAACAGCCTTCCAAAATACCCATATTAAAATATGTAGATATTTGCCGAAACACGGCTAAAGCTAAATCCAGTTCTGTGCATGTCCAATAGGTGGCAGGCTATGGTCACAGAAATGTCATTAAAGTCAAAACTCAGGAGACCAGCAGAAACCAAACAAGCATTTTCAATCCCCCCGCCCCCCCATCAGATTCCACCTTACCCTTAGTCGGCGACATTCCATTTTATCATTTTTTACACAGATGTCTTATAGTAGTGTGTGTGAGCGTTAGGCTATTTTGGTATTAATAAAACCGAGATCATTTGGAAAATTTAATCAGTTGTAAGGAAAACATAATATCAGATAAATATAAATGATCTGTCTTTAACACTTATGCAAACAAAAACTACAATACAAGTAACAAAATTGCTAAATATTTCGGCAGGATAATATTGTAACCTCTACTGAGAAAAGCACGGCTTAGCTGCAGTGTGGGTGAATGGTCTGGCAGACAGCAAACCGCTGGGGCCGCCTGCGATGAGCAGACCTGAGACTCCCCCCTCAATTCAGAGCACATAGCAGCAAGAAAGTAAGGTAATCATCATCCTATGAAAGGAGAGCATCCGTTAGACATGTTTCTTCAGCTCCAGCCTGCAAACACCCAGGGCGGGTTGAACTGGCATACCCCATAAATGCATTCCTGATACGGATGCCAGTTTTACTTCGGTCCACTACAGGCAATAATGAACGAGCGGTCTGCACCTATTACCATTACCACATGGCAGCAATGAACTGTGCAGCCCAAACCTCCATGCTCAGTGTGTTTATGAACCCATCTGCAATAACAGCATTAACATATCAAAGCTGTTTACACAGCAGTAGGTAGATGTTGCTAAATAAAATTAACACCCCGGATTTCTGCAATGACTTAAAGGGAGAATTGAGTACCATGAAAAATAAGAAAATAGCCATGCTTTTAATCAAAAATCCGAACACAGTGGATTAGTCGTTTCAGAGACCATTAAAATCAATCATAAAGACAATGTACCTAGCAGGAGAAAAATATAGCAGTGCGAGTGAGAGACCGCTCACAAAAGAATTAGAGCTATTATGTAACTGGAAGACTGTGGGGACACACCCACCAGATGCTTTCGAATTGATACACGTGACCATGGGTTTGATAAGCTAGCTATGCTCAGCTGCAAACTAACAGGATTCACAAAAGACTCCTGGGCTCAGATGGAGCATTAACTTTAGACTGCATGATTCATTTTCACTACTCATTGATACCTGAAAGGATATACAGTATCTTGGGGAAAAAAAACTAATTCTGATTTTCAGAATCCTTGAGCATTTTTCACACTGAAGTTGGTGGGTTGAACTGAAAGCCTCAAGTGTGAAAATGATTGACGGAGTTATATCAATCCATATAACAAATGATTAGCTGTTTGTGTGGTGTTCTATTCGGGGGGTATCCCTGCCTTGTGTCCTGTGTTTCTTAGCAGTGAGGGGGACCTGGGGGAATCCCGGGATCCCCCAAAAGTGCTCAGGGACCCCCATAGGAGAGAAAATACATGCCTGGGGGCAGCCTCCCCTTCATGAACCTTTAATTGTGTTTGGAGAAAAGAGGGAAGGAATGAAAAAAAGTGGAAAAAGGAAGGAGGGAAACAAACTCATAAACTGGAAGGGGTTGTGGTGCAGTGTGTTCCCTCACACCTCTGGGACGGGGCTTTGAGTCCCTGCCATGGCTCCATGTGTGTGGAGTTTGCATGTTCTCCCCGAGTCGTCAGGGGGTTTCCTCCAGTTTGTCTGGTTTCCCCCCATGGTTCAAAAACATGCTAAGGTGAATTAGAGTTACCAAACTGTCCATAGGTTTGAATGTTTGTGTGCCCTGCAAAGGGTTAGTGCCCCATCCTGGGTTATTCCCTGCCTTGCACCCATAGCTTCTGTGACCCTGGACAGGGCAAGTGGGTTCAGAAAAATGGCAGCATGAAAGTGATTTTAAGGCCATTTATAGAATTCTCACACTTTCCCAAAAGAAACCCATCCATCTTCCAAGTGCATACCCTGTAACAGGTCATTAAGCGGTGAGTCCTTCTTGGGGTCTGCTGCACAGAGGTTCATGTGTTCTGAACCTCTTATAGGCACTGGTCCAGTTGGGATTGTGAACAGAACCAAATGACACAGGGATGGGACACAGAATAGAAGGATCTCACTTTTCAGGGTGCAAAGGTACTGGACTGTGAGGGCTTAACATAACAATTTCAGGGAGATACACAAATAAAAATGTAACCTGGAGGTCAGGGAACAATATATAAAAATAATGGAAGTAAAAATGAACATCAGTGAATAGTCAGGTTTTCTGAGTGCTGTAAAAAAAAAAATCATCCATACCGAGTTCCATAAATGAGGGACAGGTGGCCTGATGCAACACAAACATCCTCAATCACCTGACTGTCTGTTCTGCGATGCCAGCTCACATCCCAATTACAGTTTCACATGTGTAGATAATAAACAGTGCTCAAAGTAAGACCCAACACTTGCTTAATTCTGTTAAAATGTTACAAATTTATTGGTTTTATAACTGAGGTCCATCGACAAACAATGTTTAACAAATCTTTACATATCTTCTGCACAGACATTTTCCTTTTAATGTCATCATTTTCTTGATTGACTCATTGAGTTCTGTTCTTGCCAGTTTTGCTGTTAATTGCTATTGTAGTGACTGGCTCCCAAAGGGATACTAATCACAAATATTTGGTGTTTTATGTTGTTGAGACGGTGTTACTAATTAAAAAGCACCCACGGAATCGGCTTTTCAATGCATTTTATAAAATATATTTTAATGTAAAAGATAAATGAATGAAGTAATGATTTTTGTTATAAAACCAATATATTTGTAATATTTTTAAAGAATTAAGCAAGCATCCCAGGACTTTCTGTAATCACTGTATAATATATAATATGCATTTAAATGTCAATGTGGAGTAAAACTGATCCTTTTTTCATTGGGGACACTGACTAGGGAATCCAGTAGAGAGGCTACTGTCTTCCACAGTGCAGTCAGGCTACTTTACATTCATGTAAATCAAGTCAAACTCATCAATGGATGATCACCCTAGAGCCCTAAGTTTTTCCACAATTTTCACAATCACCACTAGAGAAAAAATGCTCTTTCATAAAATATTCAGGCTGCCCCACAAAGCACATTTCCACTCTTCCATTTTCCATCTCTCATAACAAACAAAACCCTTAAAATATCCACATGGGGTCGACCTGTGGTGTACATCTATCTCCAACATGTATGTTAGAATGCCAGGATTCTCTGCAAATCGGCATGGCTGACTATCACTAAGACTCAAAATCTGCAGCTTTAACACTAATCAATGTTTCATAGTAGCTCCAATAAATCGCTTTCTAACCAAGTCACTTGCTGTTGTGAACTTGTATGAGGATGGCTCTTATATTTTATGAACTATTATTAGCTTGGCCGTTTGCTCTTTTTCTATTCCTCAATCTATGAAATTCAACCAAGAGAGTATATAATTCAATTTACAAGCCTACAGAACCTCTCATACTAAAAAAAGATGTGTAAGCTCGACTATAACATTGTATAAAGGACAGATTTAGACAAGATTGCTGTAGATTAGTTTTCACACAGTGGTCAGTGTGCAGTTTTTTTTAGATAATAATAAAATTAAATGAAAGCTGTCACTGATCATGTTTTCCGCACTGCGTGCACTCAGATACTTTTTCAATGCCCTGAGTGATAGCCAGTGCAGTTTTGGGACAGGGTAGGTGCATACGCGAGACAGTGAGAGAAAAGCAGTCAGCGATGTTGTTCTCAATGACTCAGCAGCAACAACTGTCTGATTGGCAGATGACAAGGGCCTCGCAACAGTGAAGCGATAACAAGACGCTGGCAAGAAACCCATCTGGAGGGCTGCAAATGGGTCCATAAATTGCTGCTGGAGTACATAATTACCCTTCTGCAAACAGTGAACAAACCTGATTATGGCTCAGTTTTGTAGGGAAAAAGGCTCATTTTATAAATAAAAATAATTGTGGCATTTCCACATCCACCCGGTCCAATCTGTCATTTGTCAGCTCATTCCCATCTCTTCTCTCTCTGCATCATTGATCACTGACTGTCGTTTTGTCTATTCGTTTTTACCATGGTTTGAGTCTGCTGTCTTTGACATGTTATTGGCCATTATACTTCTTCAACATTTTATTTGTAACCATTATCTTTTGTTTGTTTACCATAAACAATAACATTCCTCTGTAAAACGTCCTTTGGGTTGGTGAAAGGTATTATATAAATTAAAGTTGTTGTTATTATTTGTTTGATATGTTCTCTGCTAAGTGAATAGTTTATGCACTGATGACACACTGTCACACTGATGTAAAGCCATTATTTTAATGCACTAACTCATCGGCCTGCAGAAACTTTAGAAGTGTGTTTTGAAACAGAAGTTCTGGATAAAACTGCGCAGCCTACGAGGTGTAGATCATGCCTCTCAGCCAGCTGCGACATCTTTGATTAGATTCCCACTCTGACGATAATGAAGGCAGAGGTCAGAACAATGACACAAATTAGACATCTGCTGCAAACCAACTGAAAAGCCTCCATTTCACCTGACACAGGCCCGTGAAACAGGCAAGGCTGTGGGAAGAGTTCCTTAATTTCCTTCTAGATATTTAGTTTGTGTGGATATGTTTAATCGTGCTTAATTACATGATAAGCCATCTAGCTGCCTGAGAAGAAGCTTTAATCAATGAGGATTAATGGCCACCATTTTTCAGATTTACTGAACTCTCCAGTACTGATACATTTTCCATAGTACTTTAATGTAGTTTCACAGTATATCCATTGAATGTGAATAGAACATTCTGCTATAAAGATTCCCAGCCAAAGCAATCACTTTTTGAGTTTTAGATGTAATAATAATACTAAAAAAGCATGTCAGCTTGCCTTTCAAATGTGAGCTAAAAATGCAACAGTGAGCAAATGCTGTTCATCATTAAGGGTTATATTTATGTGGGAGGAGATAGTGACATTTAAAAGAACACGTCTCCTGCCACGTTTGTCAAGTTGGCTACCACCTAAACAGGGAAAGCAAGCATTTTAACTAAAGCATGAGTGACAAACATCCGTGCATTTTTTTCCCCACAAAGTCCTTGAAATAGCAATTTAGTAATTTTCTTGGGTAATGTTTTCATGGAAAGTGTCATCCAAAATTCGCCAATGAAACTGTTGTTTTCTATGCTGTGTACCTTGGCCCATGCTTAAGCACGGACAATTTTTGGTGTTTGTTTATTTAAAAATAATACCAGCTATGTAATTGAAAGACTGGATTAATTACCAAAACCTGAAAAGCCCTCTGAGGCGTAAACAGATGAACCATTATATTACCTTACCTCCATCTTACCTATTTGTATATACTACTTACTAAGCACACAAAAGCTGTTGATTTTTAAATAATTATAAAGCCATTGTAATATTTCTAAAGATTGTAGGCAGTAAAATAAAACAGGAAAACATGACTTGCAAATCAAAAATCACAAATGCAATAGTCTGATTGGATCGTTGCAGCCATGCAGTGCTCAATGGCGCAGATCAATGCCAAAGAATAAGAACTTTTGGTAACACTTTACTTAAAGCACCCATGTATAATGCATTATAGTGTATTCATACAGTATTATAAACATGGCTATAAGTGTTTCTAAAGAGCGCTAATACATTACAGCCATGTGTATTATGCATTATGAATGCTTCATATAACTCTCATCTATAATGCACAATAGATTTATAATGCATTATAATTGTCAATATAAGGATGAATGATGCTTTGTACTGTATATAGTGCATTGTAGAGCTTAATAGAGCATTCATAATGCAAAATAAGCATGGCTGTAATGTGTTTTGCCTTTCTATAAATATTTATGTTTATAAATAGAAAATATATGTTTATAAAATAAATGTTTATAATACTTTATGAATGCATTATAATGCATTATGATGACTGCTTTAAATAAAGTGTTACCGAACATTTTATTTCAAACGAGAATGTTAATGAGCAAGTATATTCTTCCTGAGCAAAGCTGAGCTAATGCACAATTTGCTTTATTGTTTTTAGCATAATGCTCTTGCTCTTTGCAGCCTAAGTTTCCACCAACGGCAATTAAAATTATAAACAGTATGTCACTAACTAAACTCTTTGCTTCAATTCCGCATTTCTCTGACATTCACAGCTCTTATGCAGCCTTTGCAGAAGAGAATCCATTTTAATCTGTATTTTGCAGATTGAGGCTGGCCTACACGCTGTGCTGCGAATTCTTCCATCAGCACCTTAGTAATGTGTGTTAGTTTACTTAGCAACTGCCTAACTACACCTGGCAGATAATCGCACCCACCGAGGCTCAATCTCAACACTGACAGCTGGCTAAACACTTGCTATCCTTATGTTCGGCTGCCATCTGTTTCCACGGAGAGACTGGTGTATGATTCTTATAAATCTAGTTCCTAACATGAATGATAGCCAATCTCTTCTCGCTTCACAGGGAGACGATAACATGGCATAACACACTAATCAGTAGTTGCAGGCAGATTTAAAGCGAAGTTTACCATTCTTTTGACTCTATGGTCTGAAATATTGATAAGGAGTCTTCTGGGGTCTCCGCAGCTGAAAGCAGAGGGAACGCGAGCGTCAGAGAGGTGAGGCACTGGCAGCAAATGAAAAACTTCACCTGCTCTGAAGGGTCTGATGGGACTAAAGAGGTCAGAAGACATGCTCTCCCAGCACGGACACAATTTACTCTCTCTGCTCAGCACTTATGATCAGAAAAAGAGAGGACTGTATCAAACTGAATCTTCTCTGCATAGTAGCGCTCCAACAACCATATCAAAGCAGCGTGTGGTGCAGTGGGCTAAGCCTGTGTGCATGTCATCAGAGGGTCGCCGGTTCAAACCCACCTTGGGTGGGTACTTGAGCTAGGCGTCCCAACAGGTGGCTGCCAGTGACAGTCCTCCAGTTCTCCACCGTTATTCCTTTATTGGAGCAGCCTGTGTGCTTGTAATCACAAGGGCGCTGGTTCAAACCCAGCCTCAGCATGTCTGTGGGTCCTTGAGCAAGGCCCGGATCCCCCAGGGCACCGCTACAGGTGGTGGCCCTTCGCGGACAACTTACTCTGGAAAGAGCAAGTTGAGGGAGGCATAAAAGACAATTTCCCTACAGGGATTAATAAAGCATCAATTATTATTATGTCAACGATTCAAATTTAAGGAAATACATGCTTCTGAAGCTTTTCAGTGTCCACTCCAGTTACCAGAATGCCATCTAATTAGGTGCAGTCACTAAAAGTGAAAATAGTTATTCCCATAACAAACAGATTACAAATTATACAAAGAGTGTCACACTAAATGTGAACCATAATTAATCGTAAAATGTAATACTATAATTCAATTTCTTTTTATCTTTTAGGTTGATAAATTACTTCATATTTCCTGGCTATTTTGTGTGGCAGGTATCATTAACAAAAATACGATAAAATATCGAACAAATAGATAACATCTCTGTTAATATGTTCATACCTTGTACTTTTCTGTAAAATTGATAGAATATTGATGGCGCTATAGCAGAATTTCGTCGCAGGCCTTTGAGTGAAATGGCTGTCATCATCAAATGCATATAAATCATTTGTGCTGCTGCATTCAATGTTTATACATTACAAATGATGGAAAGGGCTAAGAAAAAAAAAAATATGTGGAGATGGTACCAAGCAGTTCAGTTTATGGCGAGGTTTCTTCAGACATGAAGGGCATAAAGAAAGGTGGCATAAGGAACATCATTGGTGTCTATTGAACTTGATGTCTCCAGTGTCATCTTGTTTAATACACTATATAGTGCTTCCCTCGGATTCCTTACCAATAGGGTGACCAGATAACCCATGTCACAGAGGA
>JAODLD010000002.1:23025369-23040262 GCA_026781065.1 Mormyrops boulengeri
GGGGGGGGGGGGGGGGGGGGGGGGGGGGGGGGGGGGGGGGGGGTGGGGGGGGGTGTGTGGGGGTGGGGGGGGTGGGGGGGGGGGGTGGTGGGTGGGTGGGTGTTGGTGTGGGGTGGGGTGGGGTGGGGTGTGGGGGTGCCCCAAGGCTGGAGATGCTGGTTCTCTGCTCATCGTTTCCTCTCTTCCACCTGAAAGAAAGATCACTGTTTTCAAGACCTTTCCTTAATCCTTCTTCTTGTCGGATAATACTGAATAGTAATGCCATGAAAGATCTCATAACGACATCTTATCCTTGCCGAATTCTTGATATAGCTACAGCCTCTATCGTATGTAATAGCTTCTGACATAAACGTTTTAAGCTTTGTAAATATTAGGTGGCGCACAGCTCATAAAACTCAGATACAGAAAATTAAGAATGACATTATCCATACCTGAAATCTCAAGGAAGTCTAAAAAGACAAAGGTTAAAGTCGAGCCCCGTTTTACATGATTACTATGATAAGTCATGTAAATGATAAGTAGAGAGAGTAGAGGGATTTAAAAAAATAAAGGAAAAACAGTGTCTTTCAATTGTCACCAATCTTGTTTTGGTAACCTAACAGAAGTCTTAGAAAATATGAACTCAGTGGTATTTGCAGTTAACCTTTCAGATTTTCTCAGAATTCTCCACAATGCTTCGTGTACAGGACCTGACCTTTCAAAGCTTCTTGCCCTCACAAAGGTTTCCTTGAAGTAATTTTTTTAACTTTATAACCTTGATTTCCGTAGTTATTAATACGCCCGCATAATAGACAGTGGGCACGGTTTAATTAAATGCTACAGGAATTGCATGATTAGATGGACCAGCCTGCGCAAGCATGCCATTTAGAACTGTACGTCTCTCAGTTAGTCTGCATAATATCACTGGCAAGGTTGCTAAGATTTTGGTCATGCCCGTTACAAATTTTAGTTAATGATACAAAACTCTTACACTCACACTTACACTTACACACTACCAGCTATCTTATGTCACAAACTGAAAGAAAAGTGATGCTTTCAACAAAGAAATACCAGTCTGTGGAGCAGAAAAGATTACCTTCTTGTCCACGTGTCAGGGTAAGGTCCACTTGTCAAGAAAAGAAAGATAAAACTGAATATTTCAATACTCTATGAATGACCAAAACATTATTCACTTTATTCATTTCTTCAAAATATGTTCTAATGGCAAGAATCAATGTTTATTGATGTCTGAAATATGAGCTCAGAAAATCTGAGCAATTCAGTGTCAAGTGTCAAGTACAACTGCAGTGCCACTCCTGCGACTTGAAGTAGATTAAGAATTCATATTCTCCAATTTCAAATCTTGGTCTTGTGGCATGTATTGTCATACTTGTATAGTGAAGAGGTAAGGTTGAAACATCTTTGAATACAACTTCTGGGCATTTAATTGTCTAAAATTGGGTTTTCCTGTCATCTTTCAAACTTGGGAGAACCAACGTAAGATTTTCCAATGTAAATCACCTGACATAAGCATTCCAATCTAATCTGTAGCACAGTAGGCCCAATGTAACCGCACTGCTGACTCTAGCATTCTACTCATTAGAGATACCTCCGGTCATCCGGGGCAGCCTCCTTCCTCTTCCCTGCTGGCAGGGGCCAGAGAAACATCAGCACTTGAACCACAAGGTTCAGAAACCTTTTCTACCCACAAGCTGAAAAATAAGAACACTATAGATCATACTACTGGTGTTACTTGTTATTTATTAATGTACTTTTAACTGACAGTCTGCGGAAGGAATACAAGTAGGCATGTATGCAAGTAATCTCAGCGCCAGAACAAATAAATCTGGTATCAAATAAATCAGAAGCCTGGGTGAAATTTCTGCTGTACTGTTGGTGAAGACATGGGATGGTAGAAGGTGGATGGCAGAAGGGACTTCTGTGTAGGTCTTCTCTGATGGCCTCATTCCTGGGCCCCCCCTAGCTCCCCATCCCCCACACACTATTGTCCTGATGCCCGTACTATTGACCGGCATGTAGAGATAAAGGCAGCAGGATTCGATTTTCCATCTGGACATTCTTGATCGGGCGGTATACAGTGGGCGCCCTTCACAGCTACTGATTCATGGAGCATGGAAACAGCTGTGGTGCACAAGATAAACAACGTGTCTGATTAAGCTTAACAGGCATGCATTTAATTGGATAACCTGACACTGTATTTACAGTGGACTAAAGGCACTGCATTGCCCTGTTCAGAAAATAAAAAACAAAAATCATTTACTGTTAAAACTGAATTCATACCCAAATGATTAACTGTGAAGTGACAGTCCATTCATATTTCAGCAGTTTATCCAGTAGAGGGTCATGGAGGGGTCTATCCCAGGAGGCACGGGGCACCCTTTATGCAGGACAATAGTGCATCAGAGTGTGCACCACACAAACACAATGGGGAACATATACTTCATTTATGCTGGCAATTAAAATAACTGCATGCCTTTGGGCTATGGGCACAAACCTGTACAACATAGGGGGAAGATGCAAACCCACAGGGTGGGGAGTGGGATCTGAATTCCAGTCCTGGAGGTGTGAAGCAACACTACCAAGAGCACCACCGTGTGTCCTTTTTTTTTTTAAAAAAAAAAATCTTAATATTTTATTACCATTAGTTGACTGGTAAAGTTTGAAATCCACTCACGAGAAACGAAACACTTGTGGTACACTTATATGCGTCCATTCTCCAAGAACTCAAATAACATTTTGCCCTAGTGCAATTAAGATAACATGCTGTGGGAACAGCTCTCACGCATGGTACAGACATCATTTTCATGAAATAATGCAGCAGAATTATACGGTTAGCTGGACCAGTGGCGGAGGGTGATTTTTAAAATGTGGGATGCACAGTATGGACAGTTGGCGGTATGACCCAAAATGAATTCAACAACATTAGATGCAGCATCTGCCATGTTTCTTCAAAGCTACCAGCTCAGCTTGAACACATACAGCATAGCTAGAAAGCTAATTACCAAATGTCTACTAAAAAAAAAAAATCAATGAACCTATAAATTAAACAAACGATTGAGCTCAAAACTCCTTTATTTACAATACTTACAAATGCAAATGGTAAAAGATGACAAATGAAACAATAAACTGTCACTCTGGGTTGCAACAAAATGTTTCTGTCCCCTGCATAAGACAGAATAAATGGGGACTGTGAGTCAACGCTGCCAACAGCACATGAAACTTGTTAGTCGTGAGTATTACTGTTAGTGGTAGTTTGTCCTGTCTTGTGCCTGGTTTCCAGGTGGCGATAAAATATCTGACTGCAAGTCTATCTGTTCAATCAGCATTGCCTAAGCAAAAACTATGGCTGCATCCAAATCCAGGTGCTGCATTCAAAGACCAAATGCATCACAGTGGTGTGACAAGGCTGTCCTCTATTTCAACGGCTCTTTCTAATGCAGCCTAGAAATGTGTCCTTCTTTTGCAGAGTTGCAAAGAATGCACCTGATGGACCTTTTGCACCCCAACCTATCCCATGATTCATTGTGCAGTAAGAGTGGGTAAAGTGGGCGTATCCCAGTTTGCCAATAGGAGCAGTGCTTTGTGACAGGATAAGGGGGGGAACAGCTGGTGATGCAAATAGGAAATTATCTGTAGGCCAGACTGTCCCAATTGACGCTTTTTGTTCAACCTTTGAAGAATGCAGCCTACAAATGCTACGCCTTCATAGATCATGTCCATTGAAGGATGCAGCCCCTGAATTCGGACACAGCCAATGTATGAAGCTCTCATAAGCTGTCTCCCATTTCAGGGGCTGCTGAAAGCGTCATAGCAGCGTGACAAGGCTGTTCCATTCCGAAGGCCCCTTCAAATGCCGCCTAGAAATGTTTCCTTCTTTCCCAAGATTCATTGGATGTATCCGAATTCAGGGGCCTTTGTGTGTAGCCTCTGTAGGTTCTCTATCTGGACAATGAATCTTGGGATATGCTGGGCTGCGAAGGATCCTCTGGGTGCTTCCTTCGTGGCATAGGAAAAGAAGGATGCATCTCGAGGCTGAATTTGTAGGAGACTTTGAAATGGGACAGCCTTGTCACACTCCTGTGACACATGCAGACTTTGAATGCAGACTTGGAGGGATGCAGCCCCTGAATTCAGACACAGCTATTGTGCGGATTTTTAGAAGGATGCTGCCTACAAAGGTTACAAAATGATGCAGACCTTGAAATATCCTACAGCTATAGACTTCCAGTGAAGCACAGCGAAAAAACACATGATTGCAGAATATTCACCAATAAGGCTTCGTCTACTCTCCATTTGGACAAAGCATAAATACATTTTCCACAGTGAAGCACAGCATCAATGGGTGTCTATGAACTGTATTAATCCATGTATATGAATTACATACAGTAATGTATATGTAGTGAAAAGATCAGTGCGGTGGTTCAGCAGGATACCTTACACCTTTTAATCGCAAATAAGATGCATTTGCATTGATACATTGACTAATTCCGTTGTTTTGGCTGTTTTATGGGGGAAGCCATGCTTCCTGTGTAGTCTTACAGTATTCACAGTTCTCTCACCCCACCCCTCCCCGTGTCTGCTGTCTTTTTTTGAAGCATGGTTACATTTTATTATACATGGAAACATGTCGCTGATAATTGAGTTACAGAAGAACAATCATTCTTGGTAAAAACGTATGCCCCTGTATTTGCTTGCGAAGAGGCTGATTTATACTTTGTGAGGATGAAGGAGTTTGCTAATGATGTATCCAGTCAGGTATCATTTGTGCATTGTTGTTATTTCCGAACAAAGAACACAATGCATTGCAGTGACCCCATTATTCTCCCTCAGTTGAATAGTATAGGCAGTGTGTTTGCATTAAATGTCTCTAATTTTGTTTCTGGGTTTCTTTATTGAACACAAATATTTATACAGCTAAATTTATTTCAACGTTTGCATGTTTAACATTTTGCAGAAATGTTTCTGTAGCTTTTTCTTATAGATTTCTTTCCCTCTCCTGACTTTAAAGAAATGTATATCTCTTTGTCTTATCTGTCTCTTTTTTGCACAAAGACAATAATTTAGCTCTTTATGAACTGAGAAACAGAGGGGAAAACAGTACAGAATAGTAAGAGAGGCCATTACAAAACCCCAGGTTTTAATGCATAACTCAGACAGTTGTGGGGTCAAACAACCCAGTCCTCTTCTGATTAATAATCACGAGATAAGTCTAACTGTGGAAGAATGATGAGGGGGATTTCAGTCTAGAAATATTCAAATTTTATCTAATTCTTACTTTCAGGCAATGATAGTTACATGAGCAGCCCAGTTAAACATAATGAGGCAATAGCTATACAACACAAGGCACAATACAATATTAGAATGCAACCATTGATTAAAAAGGAACAAAACCATCATGGATTTCATATAATATGGATCAGTGTCTTGTACATAACTGCTACAATAGCGCAGCCAGTCAAACTATAGAGGCACCACAACTTTTAAATGATGAGGTGGCAATCAGATCCTGAGAGTAGGAAAATTATTGGAGACAAATGCATAATCAACCAATCTGGATTTGCATGTGGAAGAAACCAAAAGCCCCTATCACATTTAGTTAAAATAGATCAAATGTGTATGACACACTTCACAAGTTATGGCGCCAGTCACTAGTTTTATTGCTTATTTGTGCTTCCAAGCAGAAAAATAGAGTATGTATGTCTTAGCCTAGCAAGTACCCTATTCAATTCATTAAAATTCTCCAATAGTAATAGATTGGATTGCATTGCACTTACCAATTCATTCTCTTCAGTCAGTGTTTATGCGACTGTCTGAAATTTCTCATTGGACTCTTTGACACTCTTGTCCTCTCAACAGCCATGATGTTAGTGTGTTTTGGCATTTTGGCCCAGGTTTGCTTTTGCAAATATGTGATGTTTTGCCATCACTACTGCTAATTGACACGTAAGTAAGGCAGCACTTGTACTGTTGATGTGGGAATACAAAGCCTGTGCTGAATTGATTGTTCTCCTCATGGGGACACCTGCCCAGTGAGCCGAAGGGAATGCTGGACACTGACGTCTTTTGTCGTCAGTAATGAGCAAAGAGAATAAGAACAAAGATGTAAGGAATATGTGGGGGATAAAAAGTGAGATTTATCCTTGGCAAACTGCTCTGTCAGTACTTCAAGGTTGCATACAGATGGTCTGGGCGCCCCATTTTTATGATGCTACAGATAACAAACACACACCAGAATATTCACTTCGCTGCAATACGCTGGATCAAAAACATACACGAAATTACTCTAGCTAAAGATTTATTCACATAAGCACTATGAAATGAATCAATTGTCACCCTATTAATATCGGGGGCAACAGGAAAATTACAGGCAACAAGAAATGCATAAAGTAAATTTAGAAAGTTTGTTGAGAATGGGCTTGAGAGTTGTTGGTTTGTTCCAAGAGGCGCTTGTTACCACCTGAAGGATATGGATGGTGGGGCACACAGATAATACAATCAATATTTTCTCAAAACCCATGTATCTTTAAGATCTGCAAGGCTCCGGGCGTATGCCCTAGTACCAGTATTCATACTAAAAAGGAATAAGCTTTCAGGACAGCACCTACAAAATTTTCTTTGGATGAGCACATCAAAATATTATTGAAAAACTAAAATTAAATAGCATAGAGAAATCTTTACCCTGGAGTGCTGAAGATCAAAGAGAAAACAGAATGAAAAGAATACCATCTCTGAGAGCTAAGATATGAGCAGCATATTTGAGGCAGCGCAGCTGAAATCTACCCATTGATAACACAGTAAATGGCTCTTTATATTTATTATGTGCAACATTTATTTCACGAGTATGCAATTTATGAGCCATGCTGATTTGATTGTATCTATCTGTATATACATATATGTTCATCGATGTTCTCACTGCTTATCCTGGCCAAGGTAATGATGGGGTACAGAAGGCTGTAGGCTATCCTAAGCGGCATAAGGCTGCAGTACATCATGTTTTGTAAGCTGTAGTATTACATATACAGAACGCATATATATACAGTAGCAGCAGGCAGACTGAGGCATCATGGCAGCAGTGTATAAGGAAGACACTCGCTCGCAGGGAAGAACAAGGCTCTTTCACTGAGTCCTTAAGAGGCTAACACAGGCACCCAATGAGCATTGAACCAAGCACACCCGTGGACAGGAAGGTCAGACACCGAACAGTAAAGCTCACACATGGTGGGTAATTTATACGATGCTAAAGACACGTGAGGATCGAACAGAGTTCACGCAGGACACGGGCAAATACACACACAACAATGGGAGAGTACTAACAAATATCAACAGTAACACAACACTACAAGGGGCTCATTACCATTGCCCATGAGCATGCTGGGATATGCTAATCCTGCCAGTGGTTTTATACTGGAATCTATGTTTATGTCCTTTGTACAATTTATAGCTTGGCTGCTTAGAAGTTTCTTCTTCAAATGAGTAGTCGATTTAACTGGCGAAATGAGCCCACAGTGGGTGTTATTGTTGTGTGCTGTCAATCACGACTCCCCTCTGTGTTTAATCTGGCAGATATCGACAGCATGCGGTAAATCTGACCTACCATGAAGCCTAATTCCTCCCGTTACTAGTTATCCATGGCTATGAACACCAGATAGGCCCTTGTGTGTCTGTGTGCTTTCAGGATTTGCAATAAAATAAGTACTTTGGCATAGGAGAAATGCTGAACACGTGGTTCGAGTGTTGAGATTCTGTCAGCTCCCCGTCCTTGGAGACTTCTGACAGGTGAGAGCTCTTGCCAGAAGCTGTGTGCAATCACACATGCAGACCTAATGAGTAAGGGGTCACCCCAGGGTAATCGAAGTCAGATCTGTGGCTATTCTTTCCACCCTCTCAGCTATGAAGGAGTTATTGCATGAGCCTGTCAAGTAATGGGGAAAAGACATCTTAAACCAGGAAGAAACTGCTGGGAAAGATTTCACAGCACATATGGCAAAGTTCATCACTGACAATTCGATTCACCTCCTGCAGAAAACATGCAGAAATAACAACAGACAGCTTTAATATGTTGGGGGAATTGATTTGAATAACCTTTTCCTTTTTGCACCTCTCATTCAGACCTTTATTCTTAATTATGTCTGGAGGCTGCGGAGATGCAGGCTCCGTGGTGAATCATGCCTTCCGCTGCTTGAATGTTGTCTTCTCAGCACGACGTGTATCCGGCAGCGTGCACCATACCTGCCTTCCATAAGTAAAATAGATAATAGGGAAAAAAAGTTTCACCTTTGATTATCCTTCGACACTGTGATTATTATTGATGGTTGCGGTGTAGGTAATGTTCTCACCCGAAAAAGACATTTAATCACAGTTGGAGTGTGATTAATGAATACATAAAAAGACTGATTTGTCTATAAAAGTATGCTGCAATGCAAAGAACAGGTTGATTATTTGTAGCGTAGATTATAACAATGTACAAACGTGCGCTGCCTTGAAACCAAAACAGAAACCCAAAAGTGATAAAGATGCAAAATAAACATTTTTCGCTTGCACCGGATATCTCCATAGGAGGCGATGCAACTTTAATTAGCTAATTGCCTACAGCTCGGTTTTCTCAATAATCAAAGCTTTAATACTTTCAAAAAATGAAATAACTTTTCAGCCAGGTTTCAACGACATCGTTTGAGGTCTTCTGGAGAAAAGTAACTGCATAATATAACTTGCTATAAAAATGTACATTTTTATAAAAGAGCACACGTGCATATTTGCACACAATTCAGTCACGAAATCTGAACTGCAGACGTATGACAGCCGGGAGGTAGCCCAAGTAAACTGCAGAGATGTGACTGCAACCGTGAAGATGTAAAGTGACATTCATATTCAAGTAACGTGTGCCCTTCATATACTTTTTCAAACTGGGAAATTAAGGCTGATAAAACATTTTGCTACATTTTCTGGAACTCTTCATTTAAATAATTAAATTGAACTGTTGAACTATTTAATTTCTATTTATTTATTATTACTTTGAGATTTACAGTATGCTGGCAAACTAGCACAGATAAACAGTACAGCACCCAATGATAACATTCCCCCACGCATTAATTATCCTTAAAAACCACAGTTAGATATTTCATTGGCAACCTTGAAACAAGAGGAAAAAAACAGCACTACAAATAAATCAGGTAGAATTTCCCAAATATCATCGCTTAGGTTTCTTACCCTCAGTTGCATTCAAAATACTTTATTGTGGGAGAGTAAAGGACAATATTGAGAACATAGCTGTTTTGTCCTTGCCAGGAACAAGCAATAAGTACAGGAGTAGATGTTCCAGATGATTCAGCTGTAAAAATAGTCATCCACCAGCCTTAGCATTGCCCAGGGGTCTATAAATCTCACACAAGACTTGCCGCCTACTGTCGATGGACTTAGTTGAAACAAATGGAGCGAAGTATATGTGCATAACGTATACATAAAAGCTGCACAGCACTCGGGCTCTCCGGTGAGAACAGCACCACGGAAATACATCCTAAATCAAACACACTATCTCTGCCTTCCTTTGCAATAGATTCAACAGTAACAAGCCTAAGACCAAGACCAATAAATCTCTTGACACATATGCCAGAAAATATCGAGGCTTGTTGCAGTACGATATTGCCCCAAACCTCCAGAGTGAAAGCTAATTTGTCTAATGGTTTGGTTCACCCTTTCTCAGCCTTCTAGAGGATTGGTGATCAGCCAGAATGTCCCATTGCATAAAACACTCGTAAGGTTTACCGACAATGGCTGACCGTCATGGATCAAATTATGCCTGGTTTTAACTTCAGTTTTTAATTTTCTCCGCTTTATACAATACCAAACAGGAATGACCTAGGGGAATTTCAATGTACATATAAATGTATTTATTTGGCAAACCTTTTGTCCAAGGCAGATAATACATAACGGGCATGCAGTTTCTTACTAACTACACTATTTAGGCAATTTAACAGATGCCTCTGTTCATACGGCACACCATAATACTGTGGATAACACTATATTCAAAAAATCTTCTTGCAAAATGCACATGCAGAGAAGACATATGCAAGAAGTGGACACACCGGGATAGATGTGGGCACTGAATGTGACTTCATATGCAGATTATTGCCAGGTCACTGCACATCCTGGCATAAATGCATACAGTGCCTTTGGATTTTCCTACTCAATGAGTAGACTGGAGAGAACAAGATGTGATTTGGCTGGGAGTGCTCAATGTTTACATATTCAGCGTAACAAGATAAATAGACTATCCAATGAAACGGCCAGACCACCTACGCTCTGTGTGTAAGAAGTTTGCATTTTTCCCCTGGACTTTGCAGGTGTACTAAAGTCTCCTCCTCATGGGCAGGTTAATAGGTTTTCTAAATTGTCCAAAGTGTATGATTATGTGTGCAATCATGTGCCCTGCAATGGACTGGCACTGCAGTCCTATGGCTAATTCTGCCTAGATTAGGCTCCAGACCATAGGGGTGTGCGATTTGACGATATTAGATCATGAATGATTAAAATGCCTCCATGATCTGCCTTTACAGAGAGATCATTATTATTGTGCTACAGTCAACATACTATCAGTTGCAGTTCTCTGGCTCATACATGCATCTGAAGTTGTTTGGTCAGCCAAATCCTTTTTGACACACCAAAAAACTGGTAATAGAAATTCACACCCGCATCCCAACATGCAACGTGGAACATGAAACACAATCCCGGTTTGGCAATGTAACAGCATGAACGACATGGAGGAGCTGGTCCCTGAAAAAGAATTCAACATTAGTAATATGCAAAATGTTTATATTTGAAAACCAACAGCTATTTGCAAAATTTGTAAATGCAAGGCTTGCATGTTGGATGGCGATAGCACAAACCTTTTGAACCACCCCAAAAGAAAACATCAAAAAGAGTACGAGAAAGGGAAGGAGCAGTGTGCGAAATACCCGTCAATATTCGGGGGGTCCCTATCTCCCTGTTGTTGCGCAAGAACAATCTTGAGACCCCCTTAAAATTTTGCTTTTGAGGCTTTCGGGGGGTCTCATGGGTTAATCAGGGGTGTTGGACCCCCCTGTATTTCGCACACTGGGAAGGAGCATGCGCTGATTACAGCGGGTTGCCGTACCTGCCACACCACCTTAGGGATGAGAACCTGACTGCGGCCAGCCAGGGTGATACCTCAGTTTTTCCTGACGGCAGGAGTGCCAATCCTGCCACGAATCCCCAAGTTTTTCTCTGGAAGTTGGAGGACCCCCTTATAGGGCTGGATGTAGATTAACATCATATCCAGAATGAAGCAATTGCAGGTTAAGGGCCTTGCTCCAGGGCCCAACGGAATAGCATAACTCATGGTATTCACGGGTTTCAAACCAGCAACCTTCCAATTGCTGGGACAGATCCTTAGCCTCAGAGGCACCAATCCACCCTGTTCTTTTCTTCTTTTAGGTTTTGTTACCTTATAGGGTTATAGTTTTTAAAATAAGGGAATTAGTTTTGGTTGTACTGTTCTTACAAAACATTCTTCAGGAGAGCAAAACAGTATTAAAAACCAACATGAAAAAGAATCGTGATAAGATCGTGGATTGTGATCCTGCCAGAAAAAAACTGTAATATGATATTTTTGACATATCGCCTATCACAGCCCCATGACCCTGAGCAGCACAAGTGGTTAGAAGATGAATAGACACTGCTGATCAATGGTGCACAATATGTAAAGTAAGTAAAGTAAAAATGTGTTTATAAAGTGCCTTTCACACAGAGTCATGAAGTGCGGAATAATAAGAAAACATTAAAACAGACAAAGCAAACATAAAATTAACAACATTAACACTCCAGCGGACAGTGAACACTCGAAACAAGAACAGAAAGAGCACATGGCTACCCACAGGCTAGACTAAACAAATATGTCTTCGGCTGTTTAAAAGCGTCAAAAGTATGAGCAGTCCGCAAAACAGGAGGAAGGCTATTCCAGCATCTTGGCACAACAGACTGGAACGATCCCCGCTTGTCATAAGCCTTGTATGAGGAACAATAACCAGTGATATGACCTAAGAGACCGGCTAGTGGTATGTCAGTGTAGAGCAGACATATACTTCGGGGCTTGTATTAGTGCGGACTAAAACTTCGAAATAGGCTCTAAATTCTACCTGGAGCCAGTGAAGACAAATAAAAATCGGGGTCATATGAGACCACTTGCTAGAGCAAGTTAATAGTCTAGTAGCAGATTTTTGAATAGACTGAAGACATAGCAGGAAGGTGTTATTTATGCACTTGAACAGAAGATTACAATCATCTACATGGGACTAAATGAATGCACGAAGCAACACTGAGCCTTAGGCATTGTTCTTCTTCATTTTAAAATATTTCATAAGTGATAAAAACAGGAGCAGGACAGGGATCTAACGTAAGTATATAAACTCAGGGACTGATCGAATACTACACCCATGTTTTTGCTTAGAAGAAATTTGGAGACTAGAGGAGCAATTTCTTTTATATTGCAATGTAATATACTTACAAAATAATGGTAGTTATTGACCTGATATATTTTGACCATTTCATAGCCTCAGACATATTGCAAACACTGTCAACCAAGCGAGTCTTAAAGACATCTCAGAGTCCTTTGAGAGTTATTTTGGCAAGATAGCACAGCTACACAGTACAAACCCAATGACAACATTTTCCCACACATTAGCTTATTTTGACAATATTTGGTATGCAGCCCAAAAACATGAAAAGACAATGTTACAAAAAGTCAATGTTTAAATATGTTTTCAGAAGGATTGCTTATCGCCATTATTTTTATGGAATTATCTGTAAAGTTTATGAAAGAAAGTAGGCAAAAGGAAGAGCAGAAATAAGAGGTCTTGTAGCTGTTTTGCGTCTTCTGCAATACCTCCACACTAATGCACATCTTCTGAAACAAAAATGCACATTCAAGTCACATATCACATTTCCTGCAGAACATGTCATTAGTTAATATGTATATTTTGCCATAAAAAGCAATAATTAATATGCTTTTAAATCTCTATCCAAAGAAACCATAGAAAAAAAGATCACTAACATTTAGAATATTACCATAAAATCTGGTAATAAACCTGATTTGCAGAACTAAACTGCACATTGTTTAGCATATGCTATGGCCAGAGGTACCAACCATGCATGCAAACCAGTGGCGCTGTGCCATTCAATTCAGGTAGGCACCTGCCTACCCAATATTTAGTAAAAATGTAACCCTCTCCCCCATCCATCATCATTCCCATCTTCTAATGATAACTGTACACATCAACGAGTTGTCACATTCACGACTCAGATCTCATTGGCAGTAAACAAGGTTAGTTATCATTAGCTATTTGCAATTGCTATCCAAGTAAATGTGCTACTGCAAGGATAAGAAGGTAATTGAATTATTTCTGTGTTATGTGACATATGGTGCATTAGCCTAGAACTGTTAAAATATATCACACACATGTCTGCATGGGTAGCCATGTAATCAACGTGCTAGCACAAACATATGAGGCTGCGTTATGAAATTGTTAATGTCAGCTAACGTTAGCCAGCAAGGTAGATGGCAGACCGACTCCGTTGGTAGTTTTGCCTGTACAAAGGACACTGTATTTGCTAGCTAGCGACAAGCACCAACACAACACAGCCTATTCGACCTCCATGTCACATACTTTGAGCACAACTAGCAACCTATTTTCTGCCTGACGTTAACTAGTTAGTCATCTAGCTAAATGTAACACTTTTAGTATCGGTTGTCTTTTGCTGCATATTTGAATGTATAATAGTTATATAAAGTTTTAAGAATGTTAATATCTGCATATGTGTAATTTTTGTGTCTTGTTAGTGCTTTTCAAATGGTGCCCACCGACAAATTAGGTTTGCAGAATGTCCCTGCATGCAACATTTAGGCATCTCTTCAGCAGTTCATGTTTAAAATGTTCATGTTGCTTCTGCCAAGCTGTCATACGTGACAATAAGATAAATTCATATCACCTACAAAGGAAACATTGTGGCAAGTTGTGTAAATAATGTGTATGATATGAAAAGGTAAGTGAGGGTTAATGTACGACAAAGCAGTGCATTATATGTCTTTAAGCGTGCAGGTCAAGTGACTGACATGAGAAAACAGTGTGAGTGGGAGGGCCGCTAACCAAGCAAGAGTTACTTATGACCACACACCTCAAAGTGGTTTGTCCTGCTTATACCACGGCTAACGAACACAACATAATAATAGAATCAACTGGTAATTTTACAACAGAATCAACTTGTAACTGGTTCTTCTTACTTTTCAGAAGAAAATTATTCCAATTAGTGTTTAATATTCCAATGTACTCTTAAAAATAAGGATAGAACGTCTGGTCAGGCTACTCATTGGAAGCGGCAAGTCTGTTAAGTTACTATAAAAACCTTTTGTAAACTATGGAAGCCTTTTGTGACATTTTAGTCCATTTAAGTTCAAATAAGGCCATTTATACTAAAACCTTGTACTGTACTAGCAGTCATGATAATTAAATATAATGCATGGCTGTATGACTGAAGCAGTTGACTAATATATTTCAGGTTAGTCTGTGGATACTGCAAAGGTCTGTAATATCAAGATATAAATGATGATTTTTAAAAACAAACAAATAGATATATTTCTTTAGTCTGCTTAAAACTTCGAACAACCTGACGCTATAATGAGGCATGAGTCAGTAAGAAATTTTGTTAGCATAGTCAGCTTCAATGACAAAAGGTCTTAAAAATATTGCATTTTTCACATGGCAGTTTTCCAGGTTGGCTGTTAACAAAAAAAGAATTGGTGCGAAGCAGTGGGCCTGCGTTCATAGTGGGGTACCGCAGGGTTCAATTTTAGGACCATTATTGTTCCTAATTTACATAAATG
>JAODLD010000002.1:23040362-23050372 GCA_026781065.1 Mormyrops boulengeri
CCCCCCCCCCCCCCCCCCCCCCCCCCCCCCCCCCCCCCCCCCCCCCCCCCCCCCCCCCCCCCCCCCCCCGCCGGCCCGAGTCCACAGATACTATTAAAGATGGGACAGGTTTCAAGCTTAGCAGGTAAATCCGAATTAGCCATAGAATGGCTTGCAGGTAATGTTCATTTCCAATGCATGGCTCATTTGCTTTGTGATGTTTAATGTGCTCTTACAGCTTTTTAGATATAGTTCCTAGTAGGAGGAATACATGAAGCATGCACACATGTCGCTAAAAGCTAAATTAAAGTTTTAATGTCAATATA
This sequence comes from Mormyrops boulengeri, assembly GCA_026781065.1. Lineage (NCBI taxonomy): Eukaryota > Metazoa > Chordata > Actinopteri > Osteoglossiformes > Mormyridae > Mormyrops > Mormyrops boulengeri. Next base: position 23,040,668 of record JAODLD010000002.1, read on the forward strand.
TATTTAATTAACACTCAGCTAACACTGCCTTTCAACTGCTGGATAAATAATGAAATGTATGGGGTTAAGGCAAAATGGGGCCCTGATACCAAATAAAAAGAAAGATGAAACGGCAACTAATGAATCAAAAGTAAAATTCAGAATAAGAGAGAAAATAATCTATAAATGTACTGATTTCAGGCAGTAACTGCCAAAGCAAAAATAATATAAAAAATGCAAAATTAAATAATCTTGGGAAATTTATTACGAAATCCAAAACGTGAGGATGCTGTTCATCGACTTCAGCTCAGCATTCAACACTATCATCCCTCAGCAGCTGGTTGCCAAGCTGAACCTGCTCGGACTGAACACCTCCACCCGCAACTGGATGCTGGACTTCCTCACTGGAAGGCCCCAGACAGTCCAGATCGGCAACATTAGCTCCAACACAATCACGCTGAACACAGGCGGCCCCCAGGGATGTGTCCTGAGCCCGCTCATCTTCATGCTCCTGACACACAACTGCACCTCCAGCTCCAGTACAAATCACATCATTAAGTTTGCGGACGACACCACTGTTGTGGGACTCATCAGGAACAACGATGAGACAACATACAGGGAAGAAGTACAACGACTGGCAGTCTGGTGCAAGGACAATAATCTGTCTCTTAACGTTGACAAAACTAAAGAGCTGATTATTGACTTCAGAAAGACCAAGACTGACCAACCCCCGCTGAATATCAATGGCGCCGCAGTGGAGAGAGTGAAGAGCACCAAATTCCTTGGTGTTCACATCACAGATGACCTCTCCTGGACCAGCAACACCAGCTCCCTCACCAAAAGAGCCCAGCAGCGCCTGCACTTTTTGAGGAGACCCATCCTCACCACCTTCTACAAGGGCACCACCGAGAGCATTCTATCCAGTTCTATTACAGTCTGGTACGGAAACTGCCACACCTCCGAACGCAGAGCCCTTCAGAGGATTGTGCGGACCGCTGAGTGCATCATCGGCAGCTCCCTCCCCAGCCTGCAGGACACTTGCACTTCCCGCTGCATCCGTAAGGCCACCAGCATTGTGACTGACCGGTACCATCCCACCCACGAACTGTTTAGCCCTCTTCAATCCGGAAGAAGATTCTGCAGCATCAGGAGCAGGTCTGCACGACCTGCAATAGCTTCTTCCCCCAAGCAGTCCGGCTCCTGAACAGCACGCTGCCACCCCCTACACTTCACTCTTTACTGCACACCCTGCGCCGCACTATGTAACACTTTATATTTATTCATTCCGATCCTGTTATGGCTGCTATCATGAATATGTCCATATCTATGCATACCTGGTCCTTTACACACTCTTGCACAACTTGCCTAATTTGCACAATATAACCTACTCACTTTACTTACCCTGTATATATGCACATTCATTCACATTCAGATATATATATAGGAGTAGTGTAAAAATTATTACCCCTCTCACCCTCATTGTGATCTGTCTTGTGTGTTGTGTTTTATGTTGCACTCATGGTCATGGAGAACGATATTTCGTCTCACTGTATACTTTATTGTGTATTGTTTGGGATGACAATAAAGCTCTACTTACTTACTTACTTGTTGACCACTCTTAGCGAGTGAAGGTCCTCTATATAAGTGACTCCAAAGCCACACATCTACATTAAATGAACTGGGAAATAATCTACAGGTTTAGTCTAACAATAGAAGAGCATGCAAGCAAAAAGATGTATTAATAACAGCGCAGCCCCCTCCTGAATACGTATCATCAAAGGTGGTGCCAGATGAGGTGGAGCCTGAGGATACTAGCAAGCACTTGCTCCGTCACCCCACTGCTTCAGCACCACTCTCAGCCAGAGACTAGGATATGTGTGTCTCAGAAGACAATGGGCGCTGCCTACTGTGTGCTAGTCTTCTCTCTTATGCCCACTGGCACCCTCTGTTCATCTATGATTCATTGTTATACAACTGCTTTCACTGTTTCTGAGGCCAAATGAGGACTGACTGACTAGTAAAGGTAACTGAAACCCAATATCAACCCTGGATAGTTTCACAGATTTTTAGCCAACTTCCTTGTGGAATCAAGACAAAAGGTTTTGGATACAAGGCTAGAAAAGCGGGATTTAGGCATGCATAATAGGAGATGATAAAACAAAGTGGCGTTTTAATAGGTTCTGCATTCGCTAAAGACTCATGGATGGCATAATAGAGCGCTGATGATGCTATGTGAATTAAAATCCCATTCAGAGCACACATAAAGACTTTCAAAACAGGATGTCCCTCCTGTGCCAGCATAACATGTGTAAATGAGAGATAAATCACAGTATAAAATGAGTTATGGACTTTGCTTATAAACAATCCTTTTCACTGGAGAGTAAAAACAATTAGTCTAACTTCATAATACCTGCTTACCTCAAGATACCAAGATTACATTAAAAGATATTCCTGTCCCAAATGACTACTCACTGTTTGAAGAACATGGCAAAGGATTGGGGGTTACGAACAGTCTACAGCACAGGGGTTGGCAAGAGAAATTGACATGAGGATCTGAGAGGAGCCAATGGGGACAAGCCTTTGTATGTCACCCTTACAGTGACCAAGTTATACTAAACGTTTATGTTCCTGCACTCTTGTTACCGTAAAGAATACCCTGCACATTGCTTCATCACTATGTGCTTATCTTGAAGTTAACCAAGGATTTAGAACTATGTTGATAGGAACAGGAAGTAATTAGCTTCATCCCTTAGTTTGTATAAATCAGTTTTGGAAATGAAATCAATATGAAAGTCTTAAGCATCCTGTCCAGAATGGAGCCCTATTCCATGATCAAAGAGCCCAGGTGTTTAATTTAATCAATTAAGCAGTAGACTAGTGCAAGTATACCTCAGGTCTCTAGGGTTTATACCCACTGCAGAATTGCTTGATGATCTTGTCATAGGTTATTTTAATTTATTTTTTGCATTGCTGAAGGGCTTGAGCATATTGCTACTTACCAAAGATTTGAGGAGGAACACATCTGCCAGATCTGTTATATCAGTGTTGTTCAACACATTCCTTGGAACCCTTGGGACCTTCTAAGCAACCCAGTCCTTGGGACCCACAGCCAAACCAGGTGTTTTTGATTGTTTGGTTCAGGTGTTCTAAATGTAGACTGTCTGGGGGGCCCCCTGAGAACTGGGTTGAGAAAGGCTGCGTTATATTGTTTAGACCACGATACAGTGGCATTGGTAGCTGCAGACTTCCAGACCGCAGAGATGGAAAATTACATAACAACTGGGTAAAACTCTTGTGCTGGTTTAAGCTTTCTCAGCTAAGGGAAGTCATGAAGTAATTGGACTGAGGATGACAGTTTTCCTATCCGTCTCCTTCTCGTACATCTGCTGACTGCATATGCTTGGTCCGAATGATAAGGTTTGGGTGGCTTAGAGAATCTCCAATTGGATGTTTAATATTATCATTTCTATTTGCAGGCTTAAATCTGTCAGCACCTTTCTGATTTAGAGATTTCTGGATCTGACAGATTCCCTCCAAAATTTAGTGAATTTTACTTAGGCAAATGCATGCCATGCATCTATGTTTCTGTCTGATGTGTCAGGATAGACTTATGTAAGAGTTATATGAGGTAAAATAACATCCTAAAAAAACGTTCAAATCGCAGTATAGCGCCGGTAAGCCAATGAGATCTCCAACTACACTTACTGTATGCAGAGTTTGAAGCACAGCAGCCTTGGCAAGAGTAGTACAGATATGTGTAGCTGCAGCTCCGGATTATTTTTCACAAATACATGCAGTCAACAAGTCTTTTGCTCTTTCTGAAGGCTTTGCTGATACAAGGTGAAAATTTGGCTTAAAAATGCATCATGTCAAAGTGCATTAACAGCATGCTGAAGTAATTCGTTCCGGTTTGCATGAAACGAGACTTTGTCGTTGTAGTTGGACATTCCTTGTGACATTTGTGAGCAGGTCTCTTAAAACCTTGGGAAAGCACTTCTCCTTTGTTACCAATCCTATCTCCGGCTTTCGGCTGCTCTGCATAGCCCAATAAGAGCTTGCCAATGCCTTCCATTCTCAGCACTTATTGTGGCCAGCTGGACCTCACAATTGGACTAGCACTCTTAGTCAACATCAGGCCCTATGCTAGCATGGCAGAGACGTGAGCAACGACTACACAGTACAATGAGCTGTAGAACAGCTTCAGCGAGGTTTCCCACAAGTCCCTAATTGTACAAAAAATGGCTTGGGCCTTTGCTCACGAAATGGCGTCATGGTGGGCTATAAAGCATAAACGGCCATGTATATCACCTTATTTCTTGATTTCATTTTTATAAGAATTCTTTTGTCACGTTAGGCTTTTAGAAGACCTCGTAACAGTATTTTTATCCCAGAAAGAATACCTGGCGATGGATCTTCTTAAAACATGTGACTCTAGCATTCATGAATATAATATGCAAAGCTATTACTGAGAGAGACTCCAGCCCAAATAATCAGTACATCTCCCATTGTGAAAGAAATAAAAACGGCAAATGTTTATTGACATCCAACAGGGTGCATAATTGAAGCAGTGGTTAAGACTGATATATTTTGATTTTGATTTGATTTTTAGGTAATCAAGGAATGAGGTCTCATCTTTCATGTATTGCGTATCCTGAAACTGATATACAGTGAATGAAGCCCAGCTGAAACAAAATCCAGATCAGGAGATTGCGATCAGCTAGAATGCGGTTTTACAGGGAGGGACTTCCGCCAGATTATAACGAATTGTCAGAATCTGCTGAGATCGTTTAAAATAGATTCCCATCATTTTCTGTCGAGTACAGTCATAAAGACCCGGGGCTCCCACGGACACTGGTAGCCTGCTTGATTGATTCCCCCTACTGAGATTAAACTCGATAGAACCCAATGGGGAAATGATCTACCGCCTGTTTAGATTCTCATTTCCCAGGATTTCTGCCCCCCCCCCAAGCCTACGGGCAAGACGCCAAGCCTTCAGACTGATTCGCTTCACTTAAGTAAGGCAGACTTCCATAAGCCATTCCAACCGTTTCTAGTCTACCCATAAAAAAAATCTCCCCATTCAGAAGGGTGACATATTTAGTGGTCGTAATCTGCAGATTGCTAAGATTTTCTTGTGACAGGTGTGCGTTGTGTGACCCTGAAAGGAGATTTAATAACTTGAGTAAATGGTGATATAAAACAGAACGAAACTGCTCTCTCTTAAATCGCAGTGGTGAAAATATAGGGGGCATGAAATTAGAAATATGATCATTGCTTTAATGTATAGACAGCTGCAGTGGGTGTTGTAAAGGATCCTGCTCTCAGCTCATTAATACCACCTGTGCAGATCTTCGACAAGCTAAGTTCCGCGCACACACAAGTACTCACAGTTCATGCCGGCTGTGACGTCAAAAAAGCTACTTCATCAGGCTGCTCTTTCATTATTGACCATATATGGTCATATAATGTAGCAGGCAAACTTTATTTGTTCTTCTCCTTTGTAGAGAAATATGTGGTGGCCTGTTTATACTGGCATCACAATAAAGCTACTCCAAGACACTGTTCCTGTTATTGAGTGTTTTTAATCATTAGGGCTGCAAATAAATATTATTTTGATAATTGACTAATCCTGTGTTCAGGTGATCAACTAATCCATTAGAAAAGGAGGGTTTAAAAAAAATGCAAATGCTTTACTTAAAAAGTGTATTTTTTAAGTCACAGTTGTAACAAAACATTTACACAGTGTAGAGAATCTCTATTTAAAGTGACAAAGTGGCATAGAAACAAAGATCTGCTTTCTCGACCATAGTTAGCTTTCTAATGATTGCACTTTATCCAAAGTATATGGTATTTTGATGGTATTTTCAAAAGCAATGTTATTCTGGCATTTTGAAATCATGGCGAGAAAATTCAAGCTGGGGGTGGGGGGCTTATTTTGTCACCAAGACTTCATGGTAAACTGTATTACCGTGACACGACCCAAGCCTAGACACAACTTTAAAACCGTTCATAGAAAAAGTTTACCGATTCCACTCTACTGCTCGTCTTTGTGTTTGTTGCAATACATCTGCCCTCAGCTGGTCTGGTGAGATGATATCGCTGTACGAATGCACCAACCGTGACCATCTGTGTTTACGACAAGTATAGTACGCACACCAGAGCAGAAGTGGAGATTCCAGGTCCAGAGAGTACAAATCCAGACCAAGATTTTGTTTCAACCAACCAGTTGAGTACTCTGTGACTGTGACTCTTTATACTTAACTGATCTTTGTTGTTCTCCTGTGAAGGCCAGTTCACAATGGTTGTAAGATCAAAACAGTGCTACTCCAAGGGGCTGTTTTTGTTGTTAGGCATATCACTGTTTCCCAACCTGGTTCTTGGGGACCCTCAGACTCTCCACGTTTTTGCTCCCTCCCAGTTCTCTGCCACGCACATTTTTGCTGTCAGTGAAAACGTTTTGGTGGGAGCAAAAATGCAGACTATCTGGGGGTCCCCGAGGACGGGGTTGGGAAACACTGATGTATATGATCATATAATGTGACAACCAAACCTTATTTTTTTCCTCCCAAAGTAATCCCACTCGAAACATCTACTTGGGTTTGTGAAATTTCTGTTCCATTCATACAAAAACCTCAAGCGGTATCATTATAAACATTTACGACAAGTCATGCAGTCATATTACCCGTGAGCATGCAACATGCAAAAGCGGGGCAGAGTCTGTTTGTTTACAGTCATGCTATTGAAAACTTCATGATGTGCCATAGATATTCTCAGCGGTCCATCGCGCCCGACCAACACACCAATACATGAAGCGTTCTCCAAATCTAATTAATTTGTTGTTGTACATCATATTAGATGCTAGAGTGACAAATGGTATAATGAGTGGCTGTAGAACCTCTAATTAACGACTGTAATTAGAAATGTAATTATGGGGTGCACTGACTTCTTGCTGATTGATATAACAGGGCTGTAATGAACATCAATGTCAGCCATATAAGGACTTCTCATTATCATAAGCAGAGAAAACCTCAAATTTGGACAAACCTAGATGGAAATGCAGATTTAAACAATGGTAGCTATAATGACTATCATAATATAACATTCTCTCTTAGTTGTGGACTGATATATACATAGGTATAAAGATTTACAGGCATCCTTAGTCTTGTGATATAGCATTATTGGCACAAACCATATCGTCTGTGTTAAATAGTTGCTCTTAACAGGAATTTCTTATTCTTCACTGCTAGGGCTATCAAATATTGTTGAAGTATATTCAAATAGTACCAAAAACAAAGAATATAACTTTACCTTGCTCTGCTCCTCAGAAACAGAGTATCCAAAGACACAAAACCAAGATCCCCTAAATTGCCCACCCCCCCGAGTTAGACTTCCTTGGTGAACAGGCTTCTGCTGTATTCTTCTTAGGTGGAGGGGCATACTTGGAGCCATTGTGAATGAGCCAAGGAATAATAAAGACTCATTGTGTTTATTAAAGGACTGTGACACAGCAGGGACTAAATCGAAGTGACATTTTGTTTGAACAGCCACCCACTAATGTTGCAGATATACCTGGCACACAAGGGCGTCTACAGCAATAAAACACATCTGAAAACTGGCTAAAATGGGCCATTCATTGAACACATTGTTTTATAAAGTATATAGAGCTGGTTTCTACAAACATATCGCGGCTGGGATTGACAGACATTAAGGGAGCAAAGATTTGTTCTGATTTAATGCAGTAAGGTAGGTGACATTTGTGAGCAAGATGCCTGACAGGCTATGAAACATAAGAAATCATGCTTACTGCTGTTGTCTGGGTGATTAAAGATTAAAGTAAAAAAAAAAAAACCCAAACATTCTTACCTTGATACTTAACACCTGCAATGTCACTTAAGCCTTCTTTTTACTGCCCTTCTTACATCGTAATCCTTTTCTTCTCAAAGAGTTTTTAAGCGTCTGCCACCATTATCATACCTGGCAAGTATCTGCAGTTAATTACAGATAATGCCAACGCCAATCGTAAATGATATGAAAGCAGGGTTTCGTATTAAAGTCACTAAGAATTTTAGCTGAACTTATTAATGAATTCTCACTTTTTCAAGTATTACTTAAACATTTCAAGTGGAATTCAGGAATTCACTGCATTCCCATGCATTAATTATATTATTTAGCGTAAAAAAAAAACACAGCTTTCTTTCAGGCTTTACAAAGCAAGAAGGATTTTGCCTTTGCAAGGATTGTAAAATTGGTATTAAATTCTAAGCTATTTAAATTATTCTAACTTGGCCAAAAACTAAAGTAAACCCCCTCACCAAAATAATAAATGAATAAAAGAACTTAGTCAATAGTTGTTCAGCGGTGATTAATTTTAGCTCACCCATAAATAATGAGGGAGTGAGATTATCTGTAAGCTAAAAAAGTTTACTATTACGTAGCTGTTGTAGAGAAGTGTATAACAGGAAACCTTACAAACACACATTTACCTCCTCCACTAAGATTTACTGTACTTCATTCATCAAGCTATTACCTCTAACCTCCTGTCCAGTACAGGATTATGGCGAACCAGAAAATTACCCTCAGGACTCATGGATGGGATGCCAACCCAGAGCAGGGCACGTACAGAGGCACAATGGGCAATTCAGAGTCACCAAATCCCTTAACTGCATGTTTTTACACTGCGGGAGGAAACGTAGGTGAATGTGGGGAAAACAGGCAGACTCCACACAGACAGGACCCCCAACCGTAGAGGTGTCAGGTCACCGTGCTGCTCTACTGAACTTTTTGTTTTGTTACTCAATAAAAGAACATAGCAGTAGTTAGCTAAACAGTGAGAAAGACTTACTTTGAAATATATATTCATTTTCATCAGCTATTCAAAACTAGAAAAAATCGACTTGGCAGACATGACACTGGCCTTATATTTGGCTTGTGACAATTTCCCTGCATTTGCATAGAGTGATAACACCCATTATTGGAGAACATAATTATTTCCCCAGCTGTAACTGGAATGTCTCCAGCAAATTTCTACAAAAAAAAAATGTTTAGGTCCGAAGAATGAAGACTGATGAAATTCAGAGTGTAGATATTTAAAAGGCTCTACTGACTAATGTCATTATATTCAGCGAATGTGATTAAGGACTAGCAGATAGGAATTTCATGAAACGTTTGAAAACTCATGTTTTTTTTAATCAAAATCCGGGCTGTTCTCCTGGACAGTTTTGCTATCTTTGGCGCTTATCTGGTTTTAAGACTTGAAGTGGATACTTGTATTTGAGGATAAGAGTACTGCCTGACATTACTGCAAGTAGGACTGCATTCGAGGTTTTCAATTTTAAGTCTTCAGAAATACCTGAGAGAATCCTGGACATTCTTTATCATGTCATATAGGGATTCCATTCCTGGAATGTTTTAAAATTATAATGATGTATAAGTTTTAAATATTCACCAATTAATGTATATTAAAGGATGCTGTCTCGGTAGGCAAAGTCCGCCATTCATATATGTGCATAAATTGCATATCAGACACGCTACAAGCACAACGAAAGTCACGCTCCCCTGACGCGCCCAGACCGCGTGATTCAGCTCCTTAGCGCTGTTGGCCGCTCGCGACGGCGCGTATCTACAGGGCCGTGACTCTGGCACGCGACAACAATGACAGATGTGTTGACTGAAGGCGCTGGGTGGCCTGCCAGCCGACTGGGCCCACTTTCTCCATGTGGGGGAGTA
>JAODLD010000002.1:23052876-23068762 GCA_026781065.1 Mormyrops boulengeri
GGGGGGCATCTCAGTGACAGCCCTTTAGGCCAGACACGTAGGGTGACTCCTGAGGCCGACACATGCCTTCCTGCTGTTCGGGACAGTCCACAAAGTCCGGCACGGGCAGGCCGGACAGGATCATCAGGGACTTGTTCCAAATCATGAAGGTGGGCACCACAGGGAGCAAGAAGGAGACATCAAAGGTGTGCAGGTGCTGCGAGTTCATGGCGTCGTAGAAGGACAGTGCGTTGTTGTCATAGTCCAGCAGCACGCCCAGACGCCGCAGCTGCAGGCTGGCCTCCACCAGCATCTCCTTACTGTTGTGGCGCACCATGAAGTTGTTGTTGCACCGTGAGAATACCCACGACGAGGAGTTCTTTCCGCTCCACTCGTTCTTCGGGGCTGACTTGTAGGCCACACCCACCGCATACCTGCAGAGAAGAACCATGGAAATGGGAAAAACATTCCCAACAGGCAGTGATGAACTTCAGCTACATACCCAGAGCTTGAGAGATGTAGGGGGAGTGTTGAGATGATGAGAAAGAGGGGAGCGAGTAAGTATGTCTTTATCAACAAAGGCTGAGGAAGTAGTCCACATCACGAGGGATGATTTCAAATGGATAAACAGACAGAGGCAAGGGCAGGAGATAGCATACAAACTCAGAATGAGAGAAAGCATTACTTTTCAGCACGGGGCTGAGAACAGCGGCTGATAAATCGCACATGGATGTTACGCTGTGCACAGGAGCTCTGCAAGGCTTTGCAATACTTTGCACTCTGCTGCGCAGCATACAGGCAATGGGTAGCAAAGTGAGCAGGATGTGTGCGTGATCTTCAGGGCAATATGCCATCTATAAATAAACAGACCACCTGGGAGCGCCTCAGAAAGCTTTCCAAATGTTTAAGTGCCCATTTCGAGCAGCGCCGCGATCCGCCCCATAACAGGGTCAATTTTCTGTACTTGGCTTGAATTTGCTCATTTCATCCAAGACCAAAGAGTAGCAAGGAACTCTAGCAGAGTTAATATTGCAGCAGCTCCTCTCCTAGATGAACTCCTTCGCTGGGCTGTGCATCATCAAAGGATGCTCTTATCTGAGATTGTATTATCCATTTCCTCTTTGTTCACCTCACTTTTATCTAAAATCACCTAACATTGTTTTCCATCTTGTACATTTGTCGAAATCCCACTGATCGGTCTTGGGAAAGGAAAGAACAGAGCACAGGCTTTGCAAAGTAGGTCAGAACTGGAAAGCTGTTTATCGCAAAGGATAAGGATAGGCCATCCGGAACCCCTCCAATCAGAACATAAGGGGCGTGGCTAATATGTGGCTGATTTTCTATTGGCATGATCCAAGCATCAAAATTGCCTTGTAACTGTCAGATTCGGGGATGAGGTACAAATTTACGAGTGTGGTGACAGCCCTGCTACCAGGGCTGAGGCCCCCAGAGCGTCAAGCAGGTGTCTCAGTAATTGTTGCCCTATAAGCACTGCCATGTCAGACATAAGCTGCTCTTTCCCACACTGCTAGCTTTCATGCGTCTTCTGCCATGTGATGCAGTCTCACCACTCCGGATGTCCAAGGAGTGACTCCCGTTTACAGGCATTCGATTCATGTTTCTGTGATACAAAAATATGACTGCGGGGCTGAAAAATGTTAATTTTCGAACACGCCTGTGTTCTCGCCGTCTGCGTTTCCGCACACCTGAAGCAGCCATCGGCTTTGAAATAGCTCATTACACACCTCCTCTGCAGAGCCGGCAGTGGGGATGATGCAACGCTTTCATACATTCTTTACAAAGCCGTGCTGAATGCAGAAAATTACTTTGAAATTACTTTTTTAAAAATGAGTTTTAAAGATCGAAGCCCTCCGTTCTCTAACAGAATGAGCTGAGCAGAGCCCCCATTGGTTGTATGGGTGGGGGGGTGTGTGTATAATACATACATACATATACACACACACACACACACACACACACACATATATATATATATACACACACAGCTCATGATTCACTAAGAATGGCACCTTATTGTTAATATTAATAATTAAATTTCTTGTTTGCACCCATTCCCATGACAACTACAGATCTGAATCAGAAATACCAAATTGGACTATGCCGCAGAGCGGATGGATCTTGTAACTCATGTGTTAATTATTTGGTGCAGTAATATGTGCAAACCTTACAGAATGTGCCTCCTCTGGTACAGCATGGCTTCCTGTATTAATCTTCCCAAACTGAGGAACAGGAAGCAGGACCAGCCAGTAGAGTAAGCTGCATTAGCGCTGTGACACAGAAACAGGACAGGACGTGCGGGTGCCGCAGTGCTCAACCAAATGTTTGACAGGTCGATATTTTAGACTTTTGTAGGTCGAGTGCAACCACAACCTCCCCCTCAACCAAAATCCACAAAGGCGAGGACCCCCCAGATGTCAAAATACATCTGGAGAGAACCCCCCCCAGTCACTAAAATCTAAACAGCTGCCTCCCATTGGTTGGGCAAATATACCGAGCCCCCCACCCCCCAAAGGAAAATATGAAGGCATCTCCCCAGATGATTTTCCTTCTGAAAGTAGCTCTCACTGTAAATAAGGTTGTGCACCGCTGCCGTAGTGTCTGCCGACTGACCGCGGCACTCACCAGGTGGACGCCCCCACCAGCACCTCCCAGTAGTGGCAGCCGCTGTCGATGAAGACATTGCCGGCCGCGCCATAGGAGCCCGTGCCACTGAAGCGCTCTGGCGTGTGGCTCTTCTTCAGCGAGCTCTCGTCCTTCTCCATGGTCAGGCAGTCGTTGGACAGGCGTAGCTTCTTGTGGGCCGTCTTCGGATCCAGCTTGAACGGCTGACCTGGGGGGGGGGGGGGGGCAAGGTCAGCACTACGCTGTGTGTGGAGCCCCCCCAGCTAAACATGCGCAGAACATCTGCTGAAGAGGCAGCTTGGGCTGGGCTGTGTGTGATCTCTCACATCGACCTCCCCCACATCCCGCATGGTCGCCTCCTCTCCTCTCCTCCGCCCCCCCCCAGAGGGAAAAAGAGGCTGAGGACAGCGACAGCATGAGCTAAAAAATCGCCATGAAGGACTGGCTGCTCTGAGGACTGGCTGGCTGCTCCCCTCGGTCCCTGTAGACCTGACATTAAACTCAGCCTCTCCCAATCTCCATTCTGGGCTTAACGTGCAACAATACAGCAGCCCCCCCCTCCCCCCATCAAATAATCTGCGCTGAAAAGCGTGTGACTGCGCGGGGATATGAGAGGCTCCGGCGGCGTGCTGCAGGAAGTCAATTACAATAATACGCTCAGTGCTTTGAACTGCTTATCGCTGCGAGCGCAGCCTCCTCCTGACTCTGCCACGCGGTCCTGGCTTTTGGGGACCCTCTGGAGGGGATACGGCTATCAGGGCCAGCCGGGAAGCTGCCTGCGTCCGGGGCAGTGAGCTGGATGGGTGGTGGGTGGGTGCCGTGCCCCGTCTGCACCCATCATGCCGTCACGCTTATGGGACATGGACACCTGAGAACTTCAGTGCCGCCAGAAAATGATTACGGGGAATCTATTAAAAAAATAAAATAAATTCACCAAAAAAAAATTCCCTGGCCAGGTTCAAGGTGACCATTTTAAACCCCTTAGCACATTTACTGACAGGTGGTAAAGATATTTATAGCAAAGTCTAATTCAACATTAACACTGCAAGTTGATTAAATTCTGAATTTGATTCCAAAACAGTTACATGCAGCGGGGGAGGGGGACAGGGATCGTGCCTCTCTTTTGAGGTACTAAGTGCCCCATACCAACGATCATGCAACATTTACAGAGGGGGAACTCCTCCCGTCCAGCAGAACTCACCCCCCCAAGCACCAGCCCCTTGGCACTGTTCCAAAACACCCTTGTAGCTCTTTTCCTTGTGTTATGAAAGAAGCAACTTCTTTTTGGTTATACGGTTACTATAATTCCCAGTCAGTCTCAGAATTTGAGAGTTTAAATGAGACTAATGTCAGAGCTGGCAGGAAGTCACGGCTAACCATCAGTGTTAATGTGAGTACAGGCCTTGGGGAGCTTTGCCACGGTTCTGAGGTTTTGTGGCGAACTCGAGATCCACGGCAGGTGAATGCTACTTGAATCACTGAGCGCTCTCGTCTTGGCTTTGTGGTCAGCAGGTTCAAGACCCGCGTGCTCCTGACATAACGACACGCTCTCCATCACAGCCTAGGAGGAGGTCTGTGAGCAGGAATGCAACGACGGGGTCTCGAGCAAAGTGCAGAGACTGGCCAAACAGCTCGCACCCACAAGTCAAAAATGTTAAGGAAACCAACTGGACTTTTGCTCTCTTTATTGAAAAAGAGTATTAGAATGCAGACTGGCTCTCTCCCTCAAGACAGTCCACTATGCTCTCCCAGTGCCCCCAAACATACAGACGTTTAAATTAAAACCAACCAAGAGCATTCAAAATACATCTTCAGTACTACATGAACAGACCAATCACGTGCAAGAATTCCCACACACTTGACATGATATAGAAGCCATCTTGACTGAAAAATATTGAGTTGCCACTCAGTGAATGAATGAGTAGAAACACTTAGACTGAGGATACCCTTAAATTTATCTTCCAGTTAACCCTGCCCATTATCTTACCAGTTAACCCAACACAGTCACGGACTGAAGGGGTTTCCCTCTTAACAGCATACATGTAATATTCCATTAATGCAATATATTTATTCTGCTCATATACATACTTTTTTGTTATTAAACAGAAAAATACACACTGTAGAAAATCTCCTGGGAGGCTGTTCTTCCTAAGTTCCTCAGCAGGAGCTATGGGTCTTGTTTCTGCCTGATTACCTGGTGGGGGTTGGGGACATTATCTCGATGGCACGTTTTTGTACGAGTGCCCCCCCCCCCGAAGGTCACAGTCTATGTGCTTCAATCCCACTGGCTGCAGGGCCAGTTCAGCCACTGATCATAGGTGAGCATCTGTGCAAGTGTATAGTACCAGTCAAAAGTCCGTACACACCTGATGAAAATCATTTGTTTTTTAACAAAATAACAAGTGTAAGCACACCTCCAGCGTAAATAGCTACTTAGCATTGTCTTATGAATAAGGAAAGAGATGGAGTGCTGTGACAGATGACCTGGCCCCCACAATCCCCCCATCTAAAGCCTACAGAGCTGCTTTGGGATGAGCTGGATCAAAGAATAAGAGCAAGGCAGTCAACTTGTGCCCAGAACTTGAGGAAACTTCACAGGGTTTTTGGAGAAGCATTCCAGGTGGCTACATCTGGAAGCTGGTTTAGAGAATGCCAAGAGTCTGCAATGCTGTCATCAAAGCAAAAGGGGGGGGGCTGTTTTGAAGAGTCTAAAATTTGAGAAAATTATAAGGTGAATAACAGCTGAAATAGAGACGAATGCATCAAAAGCAGGTGTGTCCAGACTTTTGACTGGTACTGCACACACTAAATGCATGTGCGTCACATGGCTTTGTACCAGCTGGTGCATTATGGACCAGAGAATTCCCAGAGGAACACACAAGAGAGAAAGTTTAAAATTACATACAATTAAGACACCAATTGGTCTACCTCCCCCACTGCGCTTAAGCATACTGTCATGCTGGGTGTGATGAGGGTAAAGAGGTTCAATTTCCCCTTCTGTGGCCAGGCACCTCTTCCTTGCCTTCCTCCATCATGATTAATTCATCTTAATCTCATAACCCTTCACCACACCACTCCTAATCCATCATCTGACGGGTTCCACAATTGCAGGCCATATGTCCCGGGTCTGACCAGGTATCACGGTCAATTTACTGACAGAATCGAAGAGCAGTAGGCAAATATGCCATATGGGCCATCAAAAATGAAATTAATTCCTGCGTCTTTATCTCTCCCTCCCTGAAAGAGAATTGCGTGATTTCATGCTGGAGTAATCAGAGTGCTCAATGACAGCTGCACTGCTCTGGGGCTCCATGGCTGAGAACTGGAGCAAAAGTCACCTATACCTCGGAGACTGGAACGGACAAATGGCATGTTGCTGTGGGTGGGGGGTGGGGGGGTAGGATGATATGTTGTACTTGCCCTCATGGGTCAGAGTGGGGATCATGAGAGCCCAGGTCCAAAAAAACAGGTCAGATCTTCACCTGCCTCCTCTGCTCTGAAGCAGAGGCCCACACTCCAGCTCCATGCGTGCCCCAAAGGGACCGTGAAACACTGGATTCTATTCGTGCCACACTGCAACACTGCTATTTGCTGAAGGATCTCTTTGAAGGATACATGCTTCCATATTACCTACACAATGGTTTATTACCTACACTAAGTGCCACACGATCATACAAAAGGGTTTGTTGAGTTCATGTTGCATGTTCATGATTAAGTCTTACTTTGCAAGATGTTGATGACAGTTATTGGCATCATCTGTGAGAACTTCATTGATTGCTGCACCTGAGTAGACTGAATACATTTGTAACACTTTTGCATTCTCACACAACAATCATAGATGTAAAATATCAATTTTTTCTACTTAATGATTCTTCCATCTGTCTAGTATTAAAACCAAGGAGAAGAATCTCTGTGTATTGTTCATTATTCATTATCTATAATTTATACAAACCTGTAGTACAATGTAGTGAATTCTTTATGACATTATTTAGTAATTTTTCTTTTAATGGACAAAACCTTCTTTGAAAATCAATCACAAGCATTTGAGTGGAGTATTTTTCTAGGATATTATAGGAATATTATTGGTTAACTAGATATTTGCAGACAAAAAAAACACTTTACATAACAGCCTGTTTAAAATACACAATGTTAAAATACTAACATAAACAAATGTTTGTATTTTCCTGGGTTTATTAACTGAATATAAGAGCGACGTAATTCTTCTGTACTAGGTTGTGTCTGATGTGTTTTCAAAGCAAGTACAATTGCAACACTGTGTTACTGTTGTCCCCCATTGACCACCTCGCACATTTGTCTGAAATTCTCAAACACGCTACATGCTGCTAGCTTTCAAAACTCATCTTGAAGTAGACAAAACACTGACGATGACAGCTAACATGTTTAACCACACTTTGGGTATGATCAAAGGGCCTTTCACAAGGAAAGCAGGGTCAAAATGTGAAAAACTAATCCATAATAAAAGACTTGTGCAATATCTTCAGAGTGGAGCTGTGGATCAAAATTCAGGAACACAAAATTCGTACATAGAGGGGATGATGCCTTATTTGCACAGTTGTAATACGGCACATCCACCTTTTTTTGCAAAGGAAATACTTAATGTTACAATTGTCCCAGTGTTAGAACCATATGTATTTTTCCCCCACAATTGTGTTGTGCCATGGTATTAAAGCAGGTTGCGTACATATCTTAAAAATGACTGTTCACATGATGCAGAAAACAGTATTAAGAACATCAGCCATGGGAAAATCAACACTTGAAATTGCTGAGATGAATGGCAGAGACCACTGGGCTATAAAGAAACATCTAGAAGAATAAAAATGCAATTAGATAATGGTAAAATAAGGGGAAAATGATAGTTGTTTTGCACGGTAAATTCTTGCGCATTACGCGTGTGCTAACGAAAAAGCCTTCAGCCAATAGCAAAGAGATATTTGACAAGGCTGGTGCTGCTACTCTGCCACCTTGGAAAATTTCTAAGCCTGATTTTCAACCTCTGTTGATGGGCAGTTACAGAATAAAGTATGTAGAATGGGCCCAGAAATATTTTGAAGCTGTATTGTTCACAGACTGACCTGACAGACAGACCTCATCCTCTAAGACGGAGGTAGTGATGTGATGTTTGGGGCTGGAATAACTGGTGTCGAGCTGATTGGTCATTGGCAAATTTCGGCAGGTGCGAATTTGAGCGCAAATGCTTATATTAAATTTCTGAAAAGCAACTTTGTGCCATGAAGGACAAGTAATCCTTTGGCATTAAGATAAAACAAGATATTCATGCATAACGATGCTCCATCACACGCTGCCAAGAAAACAGAAGAGTATTTAATGAAACTGGGCTTCAAACGTGGCAATCTGACGGAGCAGCCAGCATCTCCACCCAAACTGAATCCCACAGAGTACCTATGGAGCCTCATCATCAAGCAACAAAATTCATGGTTCTGGGTATTTTCTTCAAAGGATGAACTGTGCAATGCTATTTCAACATAAGCAAGCAGTATACTACCGGCGGAAATTCAGAATCTAACCGAGTTTGTGGATCAAAACTCATCTTTGTCATATCTGGAACAAACAAACACGGGCGACTTCTATAAAAGAATCATTAAAACACCTTTGTTTTCAGTTGTAAATAAACACTCTTACAAGTTTCGGTGTTTCCGTAACAGCCAGTTTGTCATTGTTATTACATAGATTTGCATAACAGCATGGCGCAGGGAAAAAGTGCATATTTTGGTACATCATGAATATCTCTCCAAATATTGCATAATATGCGGCATGCTTTGGACCACCTATATGCACATTTTCTGCCATTTTCACTACTGTATACTCATAAAGGTTTGTGATTTAGGATAATTAATGTTTTATATAATGTATATTAGGTGATTCAATCCACACGATCAGGTTTTCTCCAGTTTAAGCACTTACAAAGGTACTACTTTATATAGCAAATTCAGAATAATAGCAAGACTTTCAATCTGCAGCTGGCCAACTAAGGGAACAGAAATGGCTATTGCTAAAAGAGAAGCTATTGAACTGCCGAGGTGTGAAGATCTGCAGGCCAAAGACTTCTGAACAAGAGTGAAGCCATTCAAGTGGGACTGCAGACACCCCGACGTGGAGAGAAGTGGATCTCAGGGCCACGTTGCGGTGGGGAAGCGCTGCTGGGCAGCGGGGAGATGGCGTAAGGCTTCCGCCCCTGGCTGGTTCCATAGAGCAGGCTTGCCAGTGTGTGGCTGCTCTCCAATGGATCCTGCTAGTTGGGTTGCACCCCTACACCCAGTAGTCTGCTTTACCTCCCATTGTCTGCTAAAAAAGAGCACCAGGCAACAGACCTCAAGTTTAAAGGACCTGACACTGCTGGCTTTTAGGGGGTGTCTACCAAACACCACCTGGCTACCAAGCCTGGGAAGCACGCTTAGATTTGTTCATGTATTTGATTCTTTCTTCCAAAGCAACTAACAGTACAGTATAGGGGTTACAATTTACGACTGCTTCCAGGGACTCAAACCAACAACCTTTGTGTTAGTGCAATTCTCTACCAGTTCAGCTACAGGAGCGAAACCTGCGTCTGCCCGGCCGACACGCTACACCAGACGGCGGGTTCGACGAAGGGACCACTCACTGTTGGTCTTGAGCCGTGCCGGCTCACTGTTGCGGCTGCCCGCTTGGTTGATGGCCTTGACGAAGAAGACGTAGCGGGTTCCGCTCTGCAGCCCGTGCACTGTGTAGTGGTTCTGCTTGATGTTGGGCACGATCATCCAGCTGTCCACCGAATTGTACAGACCTGAGGACGGATGGAGAGGTCAGGGTGAGATAGGAGCCGTTCTGGCTTCCTCTGTTATCTTCCTCTTTCGCAGGAAGGTGAAAACCAGAGGGAGAGACATCCAACGTGGAGCACAGTTGCTGCCGTGGGCAAGTTCATCCGATAACTTGGAACAACCCGTTGAGATAAAACATTTCAAAACTGGCGTCTGCTGGAATCTCCGGCATTCAAGGGACCACGGCTCCTTGTACAGCTGCTGTGGGTATCATGAGTTCTATAACGGGATAGGCGCAGCTTACAGCAGCAGATATTATATAATGTGGTAATGACAGAGTCGTGCGTAGCAGACTGAATCCTGCCCGGGTTGTGTACAAAACCAGCGAGTGCCTGAAGACCTTGGTAAATATGAGACTTTTTGCTTCTAAAACTTATAGCGTCTCCAATGGCAACGGCCCTCATGAGGAAGCATAACCCTAAATATGCTCTCCAGCTGAACCTTGAAGGATTTGCACAAAATCGTGGGATGGACTACCTCTGTATGGGGTCACAGTCCTCCTCACCGCTGGAGCAGTAAGAGATATTAAAGGCAGCGGGAATGGAAACCAGGTTAAGGTTTAAAATAAAATGCGTCAGCAGTACTTCGACCAGGCCGGTCTCCATGCCACACCTCAAGGACACTTCACCCATTAATGAAACATCAACCATGAAGTCACTCAGACACGATTCAGGCAATGACCGACTTTGGCCATATTGTTACTGTTGCCGGGAAAAAAAACAAAGAAACAAAAAATGATGTATCGAGGACTTTAATGTCTCTTTCAGCATCAACAGTTACTGAATTATTGAGTAGCAAGACGGCACCATGTACAAGTAAAAATCTGAGTGCCTGCTCGTGAATATAAATAGCGGCGGGGTGGGGGGGTATATATCACATGGCATGGATTTCACTTGCAGAAAGAGAACCTTGAGTGCATTTTAAATATTAAAACTAATTTCAAATGGCTGTCTGCTTTGGAGAAATTGTAGGGGAATGCATTCAAATTTTACAGAGGCGACAACCCAGAACCAAGAAGGGAAACTTTTTTTTTTTTTTTACACAAAGATATTCAGTAACCCATCAGACCATTAATGGTTTAACAGGCACTGGGACAGCATGGCTCTGTGCTGGATAAAAGGATGGCCACAGATACTGCTTTGTTCCCCCTTGATTACTGCTGGAAGGTGACTGGATGGTGAGGTGCATCTGGGATCAACGTCTGAGTGAGATAATGGGGTAGAAGGAGTGGCACAGGCTCATCAGAGGCGTGTGAGAGTCGGTTTGGAGCTTGCCTACACCACTGACACGACAGCGAACCCGACCATGTCGATAATGGGCATTGTGGGTAAACAGGATCAATTGTCTAATCACTGAATGTAATATCGATCACGATTAAGAGGGCTTAGCCTATTTTTTTAACTGTATGATTAAAGGGGACAGGCGAGCGTGAATATTTAAAGAGGGACAATACGAGAGGTGAAATAAAATGCGAGGAATTAAGAGAAATTAACCAAACCGCAAGTGTAGGTAGGATCATCATAAGCTGGATTACAGGGATGCACAAAGAAATCATGTTAAAGGCCATGTGCTTGTTGAATCAGGTGGCACATTTTCATGGTGAGATTCAACTCAAAATCCCCAAAAGCAACCTTAGCCTTCTCCTGGGCACAGCACTAAGAACCACCTGCCGTGTGGACAGATGCTTGGGTCGAGGGACAGCGGCAGCCACTTTGACTATCGTAAATCGTCCTGAAAATGCAGCAGAATGTGGCGCTCTCTGGCGCCTCCAGGTGTCAGGATCGGCCATGGCGCGCTCCTGTTCTTTTAATTAGCCCCAGAGGATGACTGTGTCTGTGCAGCCCAACTGTTTAATTGGACACATTTGATCCAAAAGTCAGCATGGGCCAAAACCCATATCAGAATTTTATTGAGCTAAACGAGTTACTGACCACACATTCACAGCACGCTTTTAAAACCGACGACTTTTAATATCCAAGATCAATCGTTTTCATGAAACAGCTGGAACTTTCAAAGTCAGCGAACGCATTTCTAGGTCTTGCTGGGAAGCATATCCATCCCAGGCTCTGATGATGCCATTTTGCTTTCAGACAGGTATTTTTTGCATCCGTTGCATTCAGCTGCCTTTTCTCCTGAAAGAAGAACTTGACTCTGTGGGTTTGTGAATGCAAAGAAACTGGTATACATGGCCTCCCAGCACCCCTGGGAGAGGATAGATATGCCGCAGATAACTTACTAGTGAGAAACGTTTAAGTGATTCTGTCCAAAGAGCAATAGTAAAAACTCAGCAGTGGGGATAAATGCATTTCTCTCCTGCACTGCTTCACTTCCCTTGAGGGCCTGATATGCCATTACTGCTATGCTTCTGGGCCCCCAGCTACGTCGGCCGCTCAGCGCTTCTGCCAGCACGATATCGGACCTGGTCGTGCCGCACTGAGAAAGCCAGGGAAGAATTGGGGGGATCGCCTTTCATCCAGGAGAGCTAATTTTTTTTTCTCCCCTGAAAATCACAGCCCCCCAACTCTAAGTCCAGGACGGACATACCAACCATGTCACTTTCTGATAAAGAGATGCATGAAATATGACAGGCTAAAACTCTAAACTTTCAGTGTTGGTTAGCTGGAGCGATTTAGAAGGAAGTCTAAAATGCCATGGTACTATTTAGTGACCTTGTACTGACAGAAAGACAACTAGAGTTGTGACAGCCCTCTCCCGCCCCCCAAATAATAGAACAAAACGCTGACAGCATTAGTATTCTAGATATTACTGAATGGTATGGACAAGCCTTTCACAAACATAAGCTTGCTATTATCACTGGCTTCGCATTCACAGTGACTCACAATAGTACTGCAAAGTTCATCAGTGCTTCATTATAGCTGCCCATTGTTTGACAGAAATAAAGGTGCATTGACCCCAACTGCCAAGGTAGCTAAATAACAGGCGTAACCGACACCATCCGGTTGAGCATTGAGTTTAAGTGCTTCGCCTGGTTCCCCTTTCAATGACACGCTGAGGTTATGCTGGTTTCAGGTTTCCACAAAGTCTAGGTACACTCTGTCAATGTGGCCTCAAAGTACCTCTAAAAAGTCCACAAACCTGAGCTGCGAATGATTTCCATGTATGCGGCTACTTAACCGAAAGGATTCCTTTACGGTACTAACACAGCTTCCACAGCAACTATAGATAGTGGCTGCGTAAAGGCAAACATTTCCCTATGAATTAGTTGTCTTGATGAAGTGTTTGCCTGCATTACAGTGTGTGCAGCATCCCTCTCCCAGAATCCTCAGCGAGAGTCACTCACTGATAAAGTTGGCCTGTCCCGTGTAGATGGTGTATTGCAGCTCGTAGGAGATGACGCTGAACTCATCCTCGGAAGACCAGTGGACAGTGATGGTGTCGTGAGAGGCTGTGCAGAGCTCGTCCCGTATGGCAGGGGGGTTCGGAGCTGCTCCGTGATAAATTGTGGGGGGAGAAAGATAATTAGTCAAGGCTGGACAGCAAGTAGACAAAGGTTTGCTTCAAATGAATTCATGAGACAGACACCTTCCTTTGAATAAATTTGCATTTTTTTGCAGTAAAGCAAATGCCTCTGTCAGCATCTAAGCAAATTTCCCAGGGTAATACACACATACTCTTTAAAATAAATTACATTACTACAAATACTCCCTGCCTAATCAATATCTGTGTTCATTAAATTGCAAATTGTATCTTAAATCTCACGTTAAAAAGTCATGCAGACACCCTCACCTGTTAAGTAATCCAGGCCCTCCAGAATCTTCTTCTCCCTGGAGAAATCCAGGGCAAAAGTGTCGAAGGCGTCATTGAGGTTGACGTCTGGAATCAAGACCTGGGAAGATGCCGTCGCCATGGCGACCCTAAAAGTGGTCACAAAGTGAGGATTGTGGAACCGGATGGACAAAGGCGGCCTCGATCTGGCATTCACTCTCCAAAATCTAAGCAGCCCAGGTTCATCTTAGCTTCAGCAAAGTTTGAGCCAGGATATCTGCTCCATTTCTCTGTGGCTCCACGCGATTCGGACGCAGAGGAACACAGACGGCAGGGGTGACGTGCGCTGACCTCTCGGCGACGCTCCTGGCGGTCTGCAGGAAGCGGGCGTGGTCGTTCTCCTTCAGGCTGTGCTCGGCCTGTGTGATCAGGGCGCTGGAGCGCTCCAGGCATTGCCGGCAGTTGGCGATCTGCTGTGCCAGCTTGCGCAGTTTCATCACCTAGAAGCAGACAGCGGAGCAGGATTCAAGGGGAGGTAGGAGATCTGGAGGAGCCCAAGGTCTGGATGGTGGGGGAAGGCTGGCAATCATGAACACAGGCAGAAGGGGGCGCCAGGATACGGACCAGCAGTAAAACCATGACACTAGATATATGTGGTTTTGAGGTGGGGGAGGGGTTCACCTCCAAATACAGCCGTCTCAGATTT
Organism: Mormyrops boulengeri; assembly: GCA_026781065.1. Taxonomy (NCBI): domain Eukaryota; kingdom Metazoa; phylum Chordata; class Actinopteri; order Osteoglossiformes; family Mormyridae; genus Mormyrops; species Mormyrops boulengeri. Next base: position 23,066,767 of record JAODLD010000002.1, read on the forward strand.
TAATCAAAGACCAACAAACTTTAAAAAGTTTTAAAAAAATTCTCTTTCCAGCTATATTACATTCATAGCGTATATGCACGACGCATCTCATTTCAGAGGAAAATCTGATCAGACTTTCTTTTCAGCTGACCTCTTGCAAGCTGTTTTCACACCGATAATGGAAGTGCAAACTTCCCAACTTTGATCTTAAGAGAGCAATGAAAAGCAACAACATGAATTAATCTCAGACCAAATCACAAGGGAATAAAGAAGCAGGCAGCCAAACTATCTGCCTTACATGTTCTACTCAAGCATTAGTGAAGAAATCACTTAAGTCAATTTTCCATGTTATGTTGCAGTTTCAGTCTAAGGAATTTATGATCCTGTTGATTAATCATCTGCAATCCATAAACCGAAGATGACACGGGAATTTGTAAAGACAATTTTCTCTCGGGACTAAATTAAAGGGTTGATAGCTAATCTAGTTATATTCATTTTATTTTCTAAAGAAAATCAAAGATGTCTCACTCTACTCATACCAAAACTGATTCATTTTGCAGATATATTCATTCCAGCTAATTACAAACAAAGTATAAAGAAACATAAAAATACAATTTAATTGAAAACAAAACATTTGGTTAATAGTTCAGATCAGTCAAACATTGCTACACGGAATAGCTGGCCTTAAAGACACTGGGAACCTTCCAGTCAGCCTTGGAGAGGCATATTTCACCAGTTCAATTCATTATTAGTGTTTCTGGCCACATATATCGACAAATTATCAGATGTAATTAGAGCTATGAGATACCATGAAAACAAACTGCAGATATTCAGATAGTACATGTGGTTACTGTTAGATATACTGCATACTGCAGGGACTGTAACTGCAGATTCTGAGTACTGCTGGGTCATTCATTTCACATCTAAGACTTCAAAACTGTCTGAGCTCAGTGAGGATCAGTCTGGCAGCCTTGGGTGGTTCGGCAGAGCCAGTCAAACCAGTGATCCCAGCACACAACCAGTGCCACTATCCCAATACGACCGGTCATTCCACCAGCAACATCACGATCAGCCGCCTGGTCCTAGGTTAATATTTTTGGACTGCAGTTTTGGACAACTTCTGTATTCATCTAATGCTGGAAGTCCACAAGAAATTAAACCAGTGTTACAGAAACTTTTTCACATTTTAAACAGCTCTTCTGACATGAACATATCTAAAAATATGCAATCTGGCAAGAAAGAACCCAGCAGACCCGCCCGGTTCCTCTCCTTCGCTCTCTTGGTGAGCTCAGATGACATAAGCCGCATTAATACTGATGGATTACAGAATTTCTAATGGAACTGTTTTGCTCCTTTAAAATGTTTGGAAGTTGTCGCCTCGCACATCATCTGGCGAAGTTAAAGCTGACATGGAAATCTGTGTCTTCTGTGCTACGGATTAGCGGGAAGGAGGGAGCCACCGGGAGTTGGTTCAATAGCCAGCTGCTCCGTGTCCTGCAAGGTAGGTCCACGGGTTCTGGGCTGGAAGATGTATGCAGACTTCTTCACATGAAGGGGGGGGGGACCCCTAAACAGTGGCCAAATATTATAAATAAATAAATTATAGATACACATTTACCCTTCATGTTCACAGAAGCCCCAGCAGGAGTCATCTGGTCTGGATCGGCACAAAAATGGAGGGAGCTGCTTCTGAAATGACCCCCCCTGTAGAGTGTAAAACAAAGAGAACTGACAGGTAAGACAGAAGCTATGTCTGTTTGAACTGCTTTTCAAACCGACATAAAAAATCTTCCCGGCATTTTTCAAAGAGAGAGTATCGGTTTTAACTTTTTTTCTTGAGAGTTGTGATTCAGGTCTGTAGAGTAGATGATTCATGATTATCATTCATTAAATTTAGTTTCCTTTAAAAATCTGCATTTAATTGTATTCCCTGGACATTGTCCTCTGCTGTTTACAAACACAAAGGTTTCCAGTAGGAGTCTGGTAGTCGCTCAGCAAAACTTATCATGGAGAACTC
>JAODLD010000002.1:23098133-23119429 GCA_026781065.1 Mormyrops boulengeri
GAAGAAAATAATTGTGGGAATATGATGCTGGGGGGTGGGGGGGGAAACAAAAGGTTATTTTTACATTGACATGGATGAAGAAGAGCAGAGAGCAGGCCTAGGGCTGCGGTTACAGAGCTCCTGTCATCGGGGTCAGCAGTGAAATGGCCCATATAGAGGAATTTTTATTATTATTATTTATTTATTTTTTACACGGTTACCCAGATACAACACAGCCCAAAGCAAACAAACCCTCCAGTAAATACATGCAGACGCAAATCATGAGATTAAAAAACAATACTATTAATTAAAAAAGAAGTATTAGCTCTTGCTTTTGATATTGACGAAAATTTCATTTATGACACATACCAAGAAAAATGGCAGCATAAAACAGCGGATCGACGGCTATATGTCTATTTTGTTCCACTGGAAATCCCCATGCACTCTGTAATTCTACAGAAAAGCCCAAAACAAATCACATATAACAGACATATTTGGACATTCCAGATAAAATAAGGCCATTTCTCCTTGACAGGTTTTAAAGCAGCAATACACAAGGGGTAATCCTTGGGCAGAAGACATGTCTGTAGCATTTTCCTTGAAAAACTCCTCGGGGACTTTAGGACGCTTTCAAACTTGAAATGCTTTCCGTGGCTTTAGAATCACTTTCCACTGAGAGTGAAAAGTGAGATGGTGACTGTCTATAGCACCTGAGCTTGGAGATTAAGGGACAGATATTTAAACATGAGTCTGGTCCAGTATGGACTCTGTAGGAACTGCTGCCGCATTCTCAGCTCTTCCAGAGCCAAATCACTCTTAAGGTATCTCCTACGCCTTTCCCTGAGCAGCAGCAAACACCCAAACCCCCAGACGCACCAAGCCCACATTGCCATGGATATTAAAAGCAAGTCCATATCGTTTCGTGAAACAGCTCTCTGGCCGCCGATGACAGCGTCTACCTTAGAACGATTTACGATTCAAAGTAAATGTGTTTGGGCAGACTGCTGTTTGCGCAATTAAGCAACAACAAAAGACAAACGATGCTTGTGAACTAGGCGAGTCTGTGATGGGACACGTCTTGTGAGACTAACATTCTTCGAATGTCTTCTAAAGGTTAAGGGATTCCAATAAGGATGGCTACACTACTGCCGCGGCCACGACGAGGAACAGCAGCACACGCTCATGAATTAACTGTTGTCATTTTCCTGCTTTCGGTGAGCCTCACCCATTATCATTCACAAACAGGCATTGTACACTGACAGCTTTACAGTGATGCTTTAACATTGCCAAGCGGTATATTGCCTGGGGTGGATAACACAGAACCTCAGAGTCCATACCATTTTCTCACAGCAATTCAATCTAAAAAAACGTTGAAAAGGCATTAAAGCGCCTCACATCTTGTTAAGCTCATGTCTAATGTTTCACTATGTCTTGGTGAGGGGGGATTGATCGGCTGACACCAAAAGGTCTTTGGAATCCTCTGCCTGACCTACCCTATTTGTGAGCAGAGGTGGATAGTTCAGGTCCAGAAAGTAAAAAATCCAGACCAGGATTTCATTTCAACTAACCAGCTGAGTAGAAAGAGTCACAGGCACAGAGCACTCAACTAGTTGGTTGATAGAAAATCTTGGTATGGATTTTTTTACTTTTTCGGACTTGAACTATCCACCTGTTTGTGAATAACAGCAAATACTGGACCCAGCCTGTAAGTGGCTGTAAAAAGGCCCAAATCAGTACAAGAAAACATGCAAACTGCAATAAATGGTTATGTTTGAAAACTCATTCAGAAGAGGAACGCAGATAAATACACATGCATCACACCATGATATCATTATCTTCCTCGGCCCGATTTTCTGCATATTTGCACTTTTCTGACACTGAACGTTATCCATCCTTCCAAAGCTGATTGTTAGAAGGAAACTGGAGCAAACAAAGACCAGAAACGTGATATTCGTGGCATATATTTAGTAAAGAAAGTTACGCAACACCCAACCTGTGTAATAAAAAAACTGCCCTCTTCGACTCAACAGCTGGTTACATCACTATTAGCAGGAGCAACTGCAGATAGACTCTTCATGCAGTTATCGATCAGTCATTTACGGCGCTTCTGGGGGGTTCAGGCCCATTGCTCCATGCCAAACTGCATCAGCACAGTCACATTTGTGGGTTTATAAGCAAGAACAGGTCAGTTAAGCTATTTCCAGAAAGGGATTTAGATATAACATGGAACAGGTAAGTTCAAAAGTATGAAAGACCTTTTTCTAAACCGATCGGATGCAGATACGCAGTATTAGGACTCTAGCTGTTTGACTAAAGAGCTTTGAACTTCAGCTAAAGGGCAGGTGATCTTACACTATATTTTTTTTGTTACAGGGCTGAATTCATCTTTCCTTCAGAAATGGCAGGTCACGCAGGTTCTGACACGGCAAAGCAGACCCAAACCATGACACTAACGCCAAGAGGCTTGGATGCTGGAATGATGCTCTAGTTATGGGATGCTGTGTTTTGTTTTAATTAGACATACTATGCAAATAATTAGGTATACTGGTCAAACTGGACAAGTTTTCATGCTCTACTTATCAAGCAGTGGTTTTTGTCACTGCTCAGTCATGGATCGTATTCCCAGTCTGCTTTTGATGGTGAAGTCATAATCTCAGATCAGCCGAACTGGAAGGAGGTCTGCAGATGAGGAGATGTTCCTAGGATTCTTTAGGACTTACATTTTGCATATTGGTCTTTAAGGGATTTTAGCAGGCATGTCACTCATAAGAAGATTAACAGCTATCTGGACTTTTCTCCATTTGGAAAACATAACTACATAACTAACCCAAGTTTTCAAAACAGATGACCTTAATTATCCTTTCCCTTCCATTTAAGGTCAAACTATATCATTTTCATAAAAAAATACATAATTTAGTTTCTGAATATTTTTCCTACATTCCTTCTTTAACAGAGACTGATGATTAATTCAAAACATACAATTTTTCATGGTACATAAAAAGCAAGCAGTGTTTCTGTAGCAGACTCGCAACTTGCAGGGTGGCGACTCGGAATCGAAGATTAACCTCTTGCCATCTCCCACCTAGGTCACGCAAATGAGTTACGTACAGTATGCTTTGTGCTGACAGAGACCGCACACAGGGCTTGTACGTAGACAGAGTGGTATCTACACGGTCCCGTATGCAGGGCCTCCTGGGGTTTATCAGATAACTGATATGCGATGCCTTCATGGAGCTCCAGACAAAGAGACCCTCACAGAAGCTCAGCTCTCCTCTGAGCAAACACGCGTAAACAAGCAGCCGACTCTGCCCCGGCCTAGTCTCAAATATAATGCATTTTTAAGTGCATCTTTTTGCAGGGCCTTCAATAAGGACGTGGTATTAAATTTTAATTATTAAAACTGAGTGCAGCTATGGTACTTTTAGCACCAGCAGCAACTAAAGACAAGCGGGACTCTGCTGGATCGAAATTTAAGTGTCTCCATTTGCAAATGCTACACATAGTGATTTCAGGGAGGTAGAATTTGTGTTTGCATTTCATCACAGGCGCCAATTTGCCATTTCAGTTACACATACTTCCCAGTGGCCTATACCCAGCACTGTGTCCAGATCCCAACAAAATCAATAGCGAGGAACACCTGTACATTTCTCTAATGCTCTTAAAGAGCACAGGTCTATCTTACTGGCAGGCAGTACACCACTGACACCCACCCAGCTACACATTATTGATGCACATTACCTCTGGTGACGACGACACTGGGATAAAACCAGCCCTGGGAGTTTATGAGAAATTTACCGGCCCTTAGAAGAAAGCGACGAAAAAAAAAGGGGGAGCGGCCAAGAATAACGGCCCCCTGATTGGGTTCATCAAATGTGGGTAGCTGGCCTCACTAAGATTTTTATGCCTGCAAATGTCACCACAGGGCAGGAACAAAGAACAGGATAAATATCTTCAGAATAATGGTTTATGTCTCCTAGACATTGATTTCACACTTACTTTAGATATTTTGTTATTTTTTGTTTATATGGGTTGAAGGTTCTTTTTGTATAGAGTTTCCCCTTTTTAAACAGAATAGCAATTATTAACCACAAAGATTTCAATGGCATTCTAGGGTTTCCTTCACTGCAGGCTCGCAATTCGCGTTTCCAATTCTTGAGTGCTATTTACTTATGTATTTCTATGTCTACTCATTAATCCCCTGTTTACATGCCACACCTCTTATCAATGAACTGCCATGGCAGCAAGAGAACCTTTTGTTTCATTTCCCCGTAAACACTGTCGTAAGCCGACACGACTTTAATCTTGCGCTTCAATCTAAACTCGCGAAAGAGTGTGAACTCCAAACTCAGTGCGCTGCTGGACTAATGAGATATTCTCCATGTACCTTTCGTGATAGTATTCCTATCAACATGCTAATTTTTTCAGACCCTGGGGGCATAAAAGGGAAACAAAAACCTACAAAATATCACAGCAAGAGGGGCCTGATAGAATTCCTCGTGGTTGTATGATCAAGTGACACTTGGGACGCAAAAACTCGCTACGCAAAGATTGTCAGCAAGCGGCGAGTGACATGACCTGAAAAGCCAGTAGTGGGGTGATGGTAGGGACGGTGGAGAACCCATTGACCAAGAATGCACATTCCATACCCAACAAAGGCTCTTTCAAACAGCAAATATAAAACTCAAGCCATTTACATTATTACCAAATAATGTAGCCTTATCAAATACTAAACTCAAGAGGGACAACCTAAGATGTTTCTATGGACAGGACTGAACTGACTGGCACGGAGCCCGAGACTCAGTCTCATCTACAGTTCCTAGCCTGGCTTACTTTCGCCTCATTATTTACCCATAACGTGAACCCACAGAGCTGACCCACCTCGACGGTTGCCAGCCTCTCCACTTACTGACAAGAGTGCACGCTTTTGTAGTTCTTAAACGGACAGCTAATTCTTTGCTTGTTCCCTTCTCTTTGAATAATGGCTGATAAGCAGGACAATAGCTCCTAGCTTCAGGGAACATTTGAAGCCAGTAGAGAGGAATGCTCTTCGTCACTTAGCCATATAACACACACAATGAGAGGCACGGATCATGTTGTAAGGCCTGCTGAAGGCTGGCTCAACTTTACCAACCTGGAGCTGGTACAGAGATGGATAAAATCCTGACAAAGCCTGCCTCACCAAGTCCAGATCTGATAAGCGGGGTCAGATAAGACAAATGGGTCTGGCATCTCGCTTCAGGTCAGGCCTCAAGATGCAAGACCAATATGTCCTTGAACATATAAAAGTGAGCATAAATTAAAAGTGACCAAAAAAATAAGATTTGAAAATGCTTTACACCAGGGGAGGCCAATCTTATCCTCAAAGGACTAACATGTATGCAGGTTTCAGAGACCCAATCAAAAACACTTTTACCTGGGGGTGAACGTGTCCCTGGTCACTTTGGATGGTTCGCTGACCCCCAAAGAACCAAACGCAAAGAGCAGACACACCCAGCCTCCAGCTAGCCGATGGTGACGAGATAGGAACCCTCCATTAATACATTAAAATAGCCGTCATGTTCGGTGTTACAGGAGGACAAGAGCAAGACGTGTTGTGAGCATGAGAGGAAAGGGTGGACTGAAGAGGGGAATCAGGCTTCCTCTTGAACCGCGTCGACAGTCCCGGGATATAAATAGGCCTCTTCAATGGCATACGAAAGAAACGCAAGGCATTTCCTATCAGAAGCAAGCCATTGTTTTCCTTGGGAGGATGTAGGGCTTTCCTGGAAGGATTCAGTCCCTTGAAATGTCAGACTTTTCAGGCCTGACTTCTATTAATTTATCATGATGACGGATTGCGCGAAGGCAACCGCATTCATCTCGACAAGCATCGGCATCAAAGTCATGCCTTGACGGAAGGTTTGAGTCGAAGGTAAATCCAGCAATGAACAATTCCTGATACCCCTGCCTCAAGCATTTGGGATATAATGCCAGTCAGCTTAAAATTTAGGGCAGGGACGACAGTGATTTTTACTATGCTAGCGCTACGAAGACATCTTTTACTCTGACGGGAGATAAAAAGGCTGCCTAATTAAACATAGCATACGGAGATATCAGAACGGCTACGGTAAAAATTCAACATCTGATATTTCACCAGACTGTCGAGACCGATGCCTGGCCGTGTTATAAAACATTAAAAATGAAACTAATCAGAAACAATCTGCACCCAAAAAGAAAAACAGGACCCGTTTCCTTAGATACTACACAAAGATATTTTGGCGCATTAATGGTTGCGGAGTGAAATTTGAATATAAGCCGCAATTAATGTGACATGCCCTTACATGTGTCTCTTGAACATCATACCCTCTGAATTTTAAAAGTCTGAAGCTGGCATGTGGCAAAATTCCAAACAAAAATCACAGAAAGACCCGTCAAAAAACTGAAACGCAAAAATAAAATGTATTTTTAGGAGCCTTAGCAAGCATGAGACAGCTAAACAACGCGTTCACAAAGCAACAAATAGTCCCTTTCAACTAGAAGTACTGGAAAGTGGCAGAATTAGCTCTGAGTCAAAGGTAAACCATTTCTCCCTCCAGATACTTAAAAAACACCAATTAAAAGTGTAAAAAAGGTGAGGGTTGCAGACAGAATAAATAGTATACATAGTCTGAGTTGGAAATTAGTTCTGTGTTTTCACAACATTTTTTTGGTCGCATACCAGGAGCCGTTTCACAATCCACGCGATGGCAGAACAGAGTGAATACTGGTTATTCGGCTAAGGGTTCGTGTTGAGATGCCGACTGGATTAATCAAAAACATACTGCAGCTTATTACAGCTGTGATACACTGGCAGTGCGGGGCTCAGCAGGTTAGGCCACTGTGGTTATAGGTCGCAAAATATTCACTGGACCCATGAGCAGGGCCCTTAACCCGCCCGGAATGCTCCAGAGACGTCGAAGAAATGGCCTGACCCTGCGCTCGGACACCAAGCCTCATTCTCACCTGTGTGCGTGTCTCAAAAGGAGAGCAAGGTTGGATATGTGAAAAGAAGCATTCCAATGTACAGGCACTTCAGCAAATGCTGAATAAAGTTTCATTTCATGGTGATGTGACATGATTTGACATTTAAAGTGCATTGCACATTAACTCAGTGGAGCCATTATCTTTGATAAAAACCTGGATATAGTGTGTCACCTGAACCAAAATGGAATGACGCTATTTGATGCATGTAATGTAAATTACATTAACCAAAGGGGCCATTTCATTACTTCTCTTAGTTAAAAAAGAGCAAAAAACTAACAGAGCCATCACATGCAAAACAATGCATTCTCTTTCTAGTCCAGTATCAGTTACATATTCACAATGTCAGCTATTATACAAATAATTTCCAGCTCGATTCTCAAGTTGCTAAGCCAAGAATCTTTTCAAAGAGAACTGACCAGGTTTGAACAGAAAAGACGAAGTCTATTCACTTTGAAAACACCCGTGTGAATTGCCCACAGATTGGATTGAGCCTTTGTGCTGCTTGTGTCAGAAAAACTCTTTGATGGTTCATGCATCAAGGCTGGTTGAGGAAGCGGGGGGGGGGGATCTGATAGCAGGCAATGGCCGGGAGGATTCGGAGACTGCTGAAAAACTGGTACAGCGTAACTGTAGAGGTGCAAAGTGACAGCCAATCAACAGACAGCAAATCCCAACCTGCTCCTTAATCACCAGAACAGCTGACCACACAGGCCAGCACTGTGCGTCTGGGCATGACAGCAACAGGTGAAGTAAAAAAGAAAAGGAGTCGGAAAGACTATTAGCGCTTTTCCACTGCCATACAGGAACCAAGCCATACCCGAACTGTACTGCAAAGAGGGACTAGTTACAGCACGGTTCCAGCTCGCTTCAGTTTTCCACTGCAGAAGGGTCGGCTCGGTAAAGACGTTGCTGGGTTTGGAGAGTGACAGTGATGTAAAACTGAAAAGAGGTTTATTTACTGTCCAGACAGAGTACATCACAATTTACTATGTGCTAATTTCTCTACGTATTTCGACAAATCAGATGGGGGCGACACAACCAGCATGGGCCTTGTCAGCACAAGTACGGCTTGAGTACGGCTCGAGTACGGCTCGGATAATTTACAATGGAAAACCGTCAATTGACAGTATGGCTTGGTTCTTGGTGGCAGTGGGAAAGTGTCATATGACAGTATTTCACATGTTTTAGAGTTTGAGTTTGATACACATTAAAGAAGGGTCTGATATACAGAGAATGAAGGTCAATGAAAATTTAAACCATTAATCAATGTGGATCGAGTTGTCGAGAGAACCCATTTGCAGAGTAAGTTTATTATCAGGACACTCCAGATAGATTAAATTATCATTCAGATGTACAAACATTTTCACACTCCTGTGACTAAAAACAAATGTTAACTCTCAAATAGATCTAATTAAAAAGCAGCAGAACAGATTCATTAGCCGAACCGTTTCAACATCCTAAAAACAGGACGAACAGGAACAAACCAACAAGCAGGAACAAGCAAAACTGCAATATACTGAAAATACAGATCACGAAATTATACAAGGGAGATAACATTTCCAGGAAACGCCAACTGAACGTGAAGAAGACAAAACAGGCAGAGAAAATGGCGATACAAACAAAAATCATTCCATTCTTAACTGCTATAGGGCATTATCCAAAAGCTTGCAAAAAAATGATACATTTCTGCAGAAACACAGTTTGGAATACAAATTTTAAAATGGAGTCCTTGGCCATAAACACACACAAATCCTGTAACAATGAGTCAACATGCTGAAGCATGATGACTGCCTGAGTCTCTCTCTCTGACAACACTACGACTCGAGAAAGGCATGCTCTATCTGTGTCAGCCTGTTCCCTTATCTTCCCATCATGAAAGAACTCTCCGGTCTCCCAGCAAAAACATAAAATGTATCAGTCTGATACAAGTACCTCAAATTATGACACTTGGTTTTAATACTGGTTTTGATCAACAGGACCCTTGAAGGACCCAGACGAGTCCCACCTGTGTCAGCTGGATTCTGTTTCATTATATCCCTCTGACATGACAGTCAACAATGACACCTCTGACATCTCTTCAGTGTTTGATCTGAGATATGCAAATGGAACGGGTGGACAGACACATAGCATCAGGATAAGGATCTCTAATAATACAGGCACAAATCACAGCGGCTCTTCAAAAAACATCATTGTTATACAACAGCTTCAAGAAGCCACAATGGAGCGGGTAGTACGGCCCAAGTAAACATACAGGTTTCAGTGTTTTATAGATTAACCGATCCACTTAATAACAAAAGCAATAATAGCTACCACATAATAACAGGGCCAGAGAATGTGTTTGGTTGTGTGCACGCATGCACAGCAGTATAACTACGAAGAACGACATGAATCCCCACAGCTGTTGGGCAAAATGAGCCTTTGTGGACGTAACGTCTATGGAACTGGGTTGGGGAGCTCTGTGCCAAGCAGGATTGTGGGAAACGGATGATAGCAAGCCCAAAGCACAGCTGTTGGCTGTATCCCAATGGAATGGGAGCCACCTTATGTAAACAGAACCAACAGGGTAAACAGAGACAGAATGAGGGAAGTTCTTGTAAAGTCTGGGGTATCATTTAGTAAAAAGCATAGTATACCGCAACCCAAGACATATATAAACACATGGCAATCCACACGCTTAAAGACACCACGCTTATTATAAAGACACAATATTGCAGTAAAACTATCTGCTTGCGGCAATACAGCACCCCTGCATTCTCCTATTTGTTTAGCAGACTCTTCAATCCAGAGCTCCTTACAGTTCATGAAACTTTTCCATTTTACAGCAGAAGACTGATCGAAACAATTTGGATTAAGTGTCTTGCTCAAGTGCACCTCAGTTCCTCTCTCAGCATTTGAACCACCAAGCCACAGAATATCTTTTTTTTTTTTTTTTTCTTTCCTTCAATCGAGAGCTGATCTTGAGGCTTAGCCGATGGTGCAGAAACCGTCCTAAAGTGTTACGCTGAGCCACTGGGAGAAACACACGCTATGCTTACGGTTATCCTCAGCTGTGAGCACCGAGAGAGAGAGAAAGAGCGTGGCTATAGGGCTAACCCTACCGCGAGGAACCAGTGAAACAGCGGCATTAGACTCAACCCAAGCACAGCGAACCAGAATGCGCCGTAAACATGGCTGCCTAAAGGAGTCATGCTCAGGAAACGAGGAGGTGGCGCGTCCTTCACTTCCACAGTCTGAGGATCATCACAAGGTCTTCAGCTGAGATCGAGTCAAGTGAAGTTGAATCATAACATGAGTATACTGGATTCAAGGCTCTACCTGGCCTTCAAAAATCACACGCAGATGGGGGTGGGGTGGGGTGGGATGGGGGGAGTACTCACATGCTACATCACGTGTGAGTTTCAAACCACCAGCGTGGGACAAGTGTCCCTAGACAAAATCATAGCTTGGTGGTAGAATCTCCAAAAACAACAATTCTGGCAGCTGACAAATAGGAACACACCGTATGGCCGCCAGAGCTGCTGGAATAACTCTCCCATTCATGGTTTCACTCCCTGATCTGGTTTCATTATCCACTGCCGAAGATCTAAAAGTGACAGCTGAAAGTGGGCCACATCCAGCATGCTGAAGTACTCGCGGCCATAAGACCTGACCACAGCAATGCAAGGAATTACAGACGCTGACTGAGAGTAACCAAAGAACACGCAGGGCAACAGAAGCTCGTATGCGGCTCCTTCTGAGCACCACTGAAATTAATTAACATCTCAGATAAGGAAACTGATTCATAATGCATGACACAGACTTATTACTGTGAATATAGACTATGCAAACACAAGCTTGGTCCACAGGGAAAAAGAACATCAATACTGCGGAGAAAGACTCACTTGAGACGACTGTACCATTTATGTCTAAATAAGAGAAGGCTGCCAGTTTGCCTTTTAGAAGACTCATATACAAGTTCAATGAGGGAAAAATCAAAACCTCCAGACCACAATGTGAACCTCCAATTTTATTTAAAATAAAATTACGTGCGTTACAGTACAGTGTTGCTTCTCATGAAAATATTAACAGCTTCTATGAAAGGGACAGACTTCGAGCATACCAGAAATTCTTTTTAAGCCACCTTACAAAATCTTATCGGACACAGCTGAACGCAATGTTATGGGAACGTTAAACAAATTACGCCAAAACACACAGGCACACTCAGCAGCGCTATGTACGCTATCGTGCGAGTAACCTTCTCTACAGAAAAACAGAACGAAGCGAGGTCACGCAATGCCAAAAACCAGACAGCGGCATTTTCCCAGGCTGAGGCTTTGTCTAGAAGGCCTGTAATAACAGAGGCACATTAATTAGAATAAGTAAAAGCACACTGACTTGAGTATGGAGCCCTGAGCATTGTAAATTTATATTTTATAGGCTCAGAGGAAACCGTTATATAATAGGGGGAACACAGAAGAAAAATGAGGGTGAAACAAAACTAAAATGCAGAGCTCCTGACTCAGAACAGTTGATCCCAAACTATTTTCACACCCCCCTCCACCTTGCCAATGACCACAGTCACATGTGAATGCTTATGACGTCCCCAGCAACAACGTATAATCATTTAATAATGACACTATTCTGTAAACATTGCCTGCTCATTTCGTTGTGAATGAGTAGGAAGGTTGTCAAGCAACAGTGCTGATAATGCAGTGCTGACAGTGCGAGTCACCTGTGTGGCCGTTACGTTTCGTCATTACATTCAGGAGGTGCAAAGGAATATAACAAAAAAGTAATTAACTGTGAAGGGACTGTCTATTTATCTCGTAGCTTATCTGACTGCTGAGGAAAACACAGACATGAGGCAGGCTAGTGGAGTGTAAATGTTGCTGTTGTGAGAAAACGCAAGATCTTTATCCGTAATAGACATATAACCCCCCCCGACTGATTAATCCTGCTTAAATTGCTTTTTGATGTTTAACATTTCCAGGAGAGGGATACTGCTAACCAGCTTTCAGCAGGTGGGGGAACTGTTCTCTTTTAAACGGACCTCGGCAAATTCCAAACAGAAGAGGCTACATCGATGCCAAACAAACAAAGCTTATTATTACATTTGTTCAATTTATGTAAAAGGAAAAATGGTTCCTCAGAATAAAACATCCAGACTGTAGAAGGACATAGAATCTAATACAAAACATTGTTGCAAATCAGTTTCCTGGAAATGTACACACATTACCTTTAGCGCATAAATCTCTCTACATGATTTATACGACAGCAAACATTTCGCCATCAATTTAGGACCAAGATAAAACGTGAATTTACTTGGACAAATGTCTATTTAGTAGTCCTAGGTATAATATTTTAAAACGTCTCGATTTCTTATTTGTGATTCCATACATCATATACAGAAGAAACTGAAACTTATTTAGACACGAAATATTTCAGATTAACATATGAAGATTTCATTTAAAAGCAGATGTCGCAAGTCACTAACTTTATTTACTTCTGTTTACCAGAAAGTCGTACAACCGGCTTGAACCATACACAGTAACTTTTCTATGGGAGAATAAATACCTGTGTAACTTCATTACATCATTTTGCTATCAATTACTGCATGCCAGTTATAATTAGGTAATTAGTTAAACCCAACAGTGCAACTAACGATTTCTTCAATTACATTTAATCGCGATTTGCTAATCGGGATTTTTCAGGGTGAAACAATCATTATTAAAAGTGCCCCCCTCCCCGGAAAATAATTACCCGAGGTGCATGTGGACCTTCACTTCATAGCCACAAGCTACTACCGCAATTTGAGTGACTGGCGTTTTCATACATATTTGATCGCATATAGATGGCCGTGGCACAACTTTATTGCGATGTTAAATGTACTGAAAACACAGAATCACATCGCATCACTCGTAATAAACTGCACTTTCGTGTCGTTACTTTAAAGCACTGAAGCGCGATACTACTAAAAACACCGGTTTTTACATGCATAAGGTTACCATGAGTGATGTGTAGTAAGTGACGAGACGGCCACGAAGCCACCGGTCCTACATATGACAGGGTCCACAATTCGGATACTTAAGCGGAAAATGGAGCATGGCGCTAAGAGAAAATAAGACATACTAGGTTTTCTGCGTATTTAGCGATCGCAGCTCCGGCACATTGCCGGAGAAGCGCTGCGCTGTACTGGGAAGGCACGGCTTTACCACCGGGAAATACGCGGCTTTACCGTGACGCCGATCCAGCTGTCTCCAGCTTACGATGGATCAATCAAAGTTGCCCGATCTCCAAACTCAAAGCCCTGACAGCGATCGGCTACATTAACGATGCATTTAAAAAACTGGCTCCAGTGTAGCGTGTGACCGCGTCAAGGTAAATGTTGAATTGCCATATTTAGGACTGGAGTGTTAGGCGACGCAGCCACCGATCTCCCCAAATATATGGCTCCTCGGACTCCCCCCTTTTTGAGTGCTGACATACAGCAGCTGAGCCGAAGCCGAAACCCAAACATCAAGAAAGAGCAAGGGGAGGGGTCGAAGTTACCTACCAGCTTTATATGCCGAACCTTCTTTTCTTCTGTCATGTTGAAAGCAGGCAAAACACGAAGTTAAAGGGGGGAAAAATGCACCCGAGAAGGACAGCGTACCAAAACCTGAAATCGCCGTGGAGGGGGTTGGGGAGGGGGGTACCCGTCTGGCGATCCGACTAGCTCAGGCGCTTACCTCGTAAGCGCACATTAAAGACTCGCTTTGAATATGCAACTTGGGGGAAAATGAGAGGAGAGCGATGAGGCAGACAATCGCAGGAAGCCGGCTCCTCCCACCCGTGCGAAGCGAGAAAGCGAGCAGACGGAGCGGCGGCCGCAGCGCAGACGCTGCCTACACGCGAATCGGCGACCGCGGGCAGGGGCTGCAGAGCTGCACGCAGCCGCCACGCACATCGCAACTTCGTCTAATCGGCGACCCCCAAGCCCACTGCCTCATCGTGCCAAAGCAGACGTCGCCGAGAACTGAGATATTAACCATGCCAAGTGATTTTTGGAAATAAACAGGAGCGATGGTGAGATGTAGATGTTTTAACTTAACCCCCTGCAGGAGAATGTGGTATACTTCTGCAGCACCGGTACACTAAAAACTGCAGAACCGCCAGAGGCCACATCGGTGGTTTTCATCGAGTGCAATTAACAGCTACTGTCGGGAAAAAAGTCAAATTTATATACAGACACTTCTGTATTCATCACGCCATACAGACATATTATAGGACCGCGTGCATAGTGAGACTGCACCAAATAAAACACGAGCAGGTGCCAAAACTTTATCATTTTAAGTCAATTTAATTATTTTATATATTAAGTACAGACAAACATCTTTAACTGGCAATGTGCACACTTAAACACATAACAGATTTACTCCGTCTTAGAATTGACTGAAACCTTCACGTTTGTAGGTCATGTTCCATGCCCGTGATAATCTTTTGTAGTTTCATGTATGGAAAAACAATGGTAATGGAAGAATGCCAGCAGTATTTTTATTTATTTGACCTGGCTTACAAAAAGGAAAATCCTAGTTAAATGGGTTATTTTCGTAAAACAGCAACAGCAGTGAGACACAGATAGTGGCCATGATTAATAAACAGAATTACTACAGTGTCCCACTAGTAAAAGCTGTCGCTCCATGATTGACTCCCTATCTTTAGAGCCATTATACTGCCATCAGATAAAATTAAAAAGAAAGAGATGGGGATATAAAATGTAGTGCATGAGTGGCTGTCTTCTACAATATGAGGGTTTTTGTAGATCATGCTCAGTGCTGGGAAATGACACAACCAAGAATGTGAGTGATTCAGATGAGAAGAAACAGAAAATATCAAGAAAGATGCTTTTATCCTAAAAATCCCAAAATAAAGTGGGATTTATTTTAATATTCTGCAATACCCCTTTTGTTCCCCAGCGTAAACAACATTTACCCCCAATGGTACAAAAATATTCCTCAGAGTCCATTTCTATACCTTAAAAGGTATATTTATCTATAGCTAGGGTACAACTGGCAGAGCTATGAGGTTACAGCCCCAGTGACAAGTAATTGTAGATTCAAAACTACAAATTGGTACTTTTTTTCTGATAGCGTATCAGTACTAAGCATACCTCTATTTTTTTAATAATATAATAAAATATATTAATACAGGAGCTTGCTGCACCTGCACGACAAACACCTGTAATCAGTGCATGCTCCTTACCTACCTTCAAAATAGGTAAAAGAACGTTACACTTCCTAAACATATGGAAGGGTGAATTACATGATGCAATTACGATATTCAAGTAAAAATTTCTTAGTAAGGTTACAGCACACCCATTTCAGAAAAGGTGCATATGAGGACTGAAAAATATTCACTATTAAAGGAGCTCTTCAGAAACAAGATAAATGGTCGATTATACTGAATGGAAAAGCAGAGGGGCAGAGCGATGTCATTAACGAAACCAGGTGCCTATCCATATCACCTCTTGAATGGCTTAATTATGAGGAAGACCCCCGAAACACTTTTGGACATACCAGTCTCAGTTTTCTGCTTTGTGGACCTCTGCTTCCAGGTCAATTTATCCAAAATCGTTACTCACTTACAAACCACATGACTGTGAAAATAAAAAAAATCAGCATGATGCCATTTGGTTATTATTATTGGTTGCTCTAACTTTAGTAGCTTCTCTTTTTTGTCTTAAAACTTGGTAGCTCATATAAAACCCCCTTTTTAAAACCTCCGCAAAGATTTCCAAGACCATGACAATCAGAGGCAATTCTAGGGACTCTGGGGGCCCTGGGCAAAAACAACTCCATGGGGGTCTCCAACTCCCCCTCCCCAAGCATGGTAAAATGCGTTACCTTTTTTACCGTGAAGTATACATTTATAATAAAGATAATTTAATAAACACAAGACCTTTATTTTCACTTTTGTGGAGAAACAGAACATACATAACAAAGCAGATTTGTCGTTGCAAAGCACTATGTAAATCAGCTGCCCTCAGGGGCCCCCTCCCAGCTTGGGGCCCCAGGCCATTGCCTACCCTGCCTGTCCTGTCGCTGCACCTCTGATGACAAGAGCCACAAAACTTGACCAGGTGTCTACATGACTGGGTGCGGTTTCGGCTGGCCACTTCCTCACATCCCGGCCTTTCTACAGAACTATGGTGTTCGCGGCCACATTACTCATATTCTGATTTTCCATTGCGCAGATCACAAAGCTCTCAATTTACTCCTCTTCCCGCTTCTGCCCATGTGCTTCTGTAATTAAAGGGCTTCTTTTAACCAGTGTAGCTTTTTAATTTAATTTTGAAGTGACAAATGTCACAGTAGCCTCTGATACCATCTTTCATACTTCCATGAGTGTAAGTTTCCAATTATAAACTTGATGGATATGTTTGGTGATCAATTAAAGAATAAAATTTAACAAAAAAAAAATAACCCCCCCCCCCCCCTTACAAAGAATTTATGAATGTTGTGGTCAAACTAATTTTTTAAATTTGTGTGCGTGATGAATAACATGTTAAATCCCAGTAAAAGTAAGTTGAATCTAATCGTGTCAACATTCATGAGATGTTCAGAAAGTGCAAGACTGAAGTTCTGAAAATCCAGTCAACTGACCGTCCTGTAAGCGCATGGAGCAGCTCGGTGCGGCAGTGGGTAGCACTGTTGTCTCACGCCTTCAAGGTTGTCGGTTCAAATCCCACCCATGTTTTCTGAGTGTGGAGTTCGCATGCCTCCTCATGCTATTCCAGTTTCCTTTCACAATCCAAAGACATGTATTAATTGGTTTCTCACAGCATTGCACATAGCGTGTGAGTGCCCTAACATCCCTTAGGGATTCCGCCCTACCTTGTGTCTCATTCTGCTTGGGATAAGCTCTAGATCGCCAAAACTCTCAACTGGACATGTGTGAGGAAGACAGATGGATGGATGGATGGATGGATGGATGGATGGATGGAATAGCCAATGACTGAAAGCGCTGACTGGGGTATTAAAAAGAGGGTGATTAATTCAATTAACAAAATCCTTAAGTATTTCCCTAAAGTACTATAAATCCTCATCATTCAGGAGATGTGGGTGCGACCCAACAGGATATCATCTCATCCTCTGTGCGGTTGCTAGGTTAACACCCCTTTTGCTGGCAGAGTTGAACTCAGGGACTTTCCATATTTCGCCTTATTTCATTTTTAGCACTGATTCATAGGCATGCTGCTTAAGGACAAGGTAATCCCATTAAGGCCAAGGATGGGAAACGGCACGGCTCGAGGGCAGGGATCTCACAGCTCCCAGAGGAACCTCGGATTGAGCAACATTCTGAATGACAGGTGAGTCAACACTTAATCCAAAACAATTATTTCTAATAATGTTCCAAAATGGATTCCCAGAGGTAGTGGGGCTTTAGCTGAGAGATTCAATCTGAATTCTAACAGACTTCGTTCTGGAACAGATGCTGAGCTGAGGAAGAGCTCTGATGAAGTGCTTTCTTACCCGTGAGATCACTGGAGTAGAATGGTGTTCCAACTGTCGGGTCTTTCACCGAACTGTCTCCCGTTCTCCCCTGGGAGTCTGCTAGGAGACCCCGAGGACAGACCCCTGACACAGCATAATACAGCGTGAAGTGATCACAGAACCCTTCTGACTCACCACTACAGGGATGGCTGTTTTGCTACGTCAGGTACAAAGTCCAGTCGATGCAGCCAAGTGTTGCTAGGATTTCGAGGGCTTGCAGCATACTCTGTTGCAGCAAACAGACCTGTTAAACAGGATTATTCTCAAGCATCGGGTAAATAGAAGTGGAAAAACCAGAGACCATTTAAAAGATACTGCAGAATCTGGTTTTAAAGGGCAAGGCACATCTCACACAACATGCAAGTGACACTTTTTTTATTTTTAAATCGGTCTTACAGCAAATACTTTTAATTGTATGTCCAAATGTATTTTTTGGGGTCACTAATACTGGGTTTTCATAGTCTAGTGAAAACGCTTCAGAAGACACAACGACTACATGCCACCTTACAGAGACGCAATGGCACTGTCTTGCATAAACAGCACCACAGATCAAAACCAACCTCAAGTGAAATCAGAATGCATGTAGGATTATGAAATTAAAGTCATTTTCAACTTTTTAAACTTACTTCACAGGTACTTTGTGGCGGGGCACCCCAGTACTCTAACTGAACAATACACTGGATTTTAAAGTCAATGGGGGGAATGAAACAGCCAAACTGAAACTGATGAAAATAAGCTAGTTCAGCGCATGCTTCAAGTGAACCGATGTGCTCCTTGAGTGCAGAGCATGTCTCAAGTGTCGAACTATACAACTGTGTTTCCCTTTCATCTCAGCTGAGAGAGACTTTGGGGAGAGAGCATTTTACAAGAGAATAAGTTATTATAAAGCTGAATTCATCCTAGAGGGCACAGGGGGGTAAGTAACCAAGCCAAAACTCCTGAACAGCCTTCAAATTTACAGCACGCACATGTGCATGGGCGTGCACACACACACACACACACACACACACACACACACACACACACACAACACAGAAGAATGACTTGTCCTCCCGCCGTGTTCTTGCTCGTCACAAAGTGCGAGCACTTGAGTGACGGGCACACGTGCCACTTCGGTCAGAGTCTTAATAGCCCCTTCGATGGCGTGTAACTTGACCAGCGTTTTGGCCCATCCCGGAATCGATGACCTGATAAGCGAGCTTGACTAAAGGCCACCACTAATGGAGGATCTAAAAGGAATCACCTGCTTCTTATGTAGATAGAAATCCACCTTCGCTGATAGAAAATCAATACAAACAGATTTGTCACGTAAAAAACAATTCCTGTATGTTAGATTAGTTTGCATACAAAACAGAACACACTCACATCTATATACATACACACATACATACCAACAGACATACATGCATGCATGCAGATAACTAGTATCTCCCCCACTCACGACAGAATAAATATCAATAATGAAAAATTATGTACCTTATCAATAACAGAACACAATACACCACAAAACAAAGTTGAAAGTGAGAAATGTGTTCTGATCGTAGAGATTATGGATGGGAAGATTGTGATGTTACGTCTCTAGCTGGACACTATTGATATTTTCTATGTATTTGTCACATAGTGCGACTAATGACCCGAATCATAAATTCTGTGTCTGTTTAGCATTACTGTGCGAAATCTTTAAGCGTATAGCCAGTTCAGTGCAGCTTTTCCGCTCCCTCCCCCCCCCCGACATGGGTCAAATGGAAACGGCACAGGCGGACATCAGAGGGACGCATCTATTTCCCACAGGATGGGAGCAGTCATTTCAACAACAAAATCAACACGAAAAGGGAAAACGGCAACTTGTTAAATCCTGGGGTCTGTCAGAAGCTCCACTGCGGATTCAAGTGTTTGTTCGTCAAACTCCAGCCAAACCAGATGTGCCTGGTTTAATTATGGGCCTTGGCGATCGCATGTGCTTCACATAGCCCGAGGCTTAGATAATAGGGTTTGGCTCGAAATTATGGATTTGATGACAAGCTGTTTGCTCACGGGGCCCTGTTGCATCCCATAATCATGACAAGGACTCAAGGCTGACAAACTCTGTGTAAATGCCACATCTATAGACACAAAATGGTGGGAAAGCAAATGCTAATCTGCCGCATCAGTTCCCTTCAGAGGAGCTTTCGCTTGGCGTTATGCGGCCCGATCTTTTCCTGGTGGCGTTTTGATCAGAGACACTGAGGGGTAATTATGTCACGCCACTCTTTAGACTTTAGAGGCTGCTCTAGTACATTCTGCTGGCTTCGGATCAAACAAGGGAGAATGTGCATTCATATACACACAAATAAGATCAATAAACAAATTGGTTGAAAACCCATCTGCTTATTTTAAAACAACAGGACCATGAACATGACTAGATAAGTTATATATGGTGAATATTCATCGATATGATCAGAATCAGAATCAGCTTTATTGGCCAAGTATGCCCACACAATAAAGGGAATTTGACTACAGTTGTCAAAGGCTCTCTGGAGTACTTACATGACAGCTCAACATGTGTACAATACAAAAATGCACAGACGCGAAAGATTGAATATATGTTGTACTTGAGCATCTTGTGCTTGAGTTTTTTTTTTTTGTGAAATTTTGTAATTATCTGGTTCTGGTGAACCACGCTGTGTGCTAGTGTTTATTCCAAGCAAGTGCATGTAAAGTGAACTACTGCTTGCTATTGTTAAGTACATATGAAAATAGCAAGTACATATCACATCAATAAAGAGTTACTAGTTCTAATTAAAAGGTCATAAATAAATCAGATTATTAAATAGGTATAATGTCTTCCGTAAAATTGCTTTAGCTTATTTGTATACATTCTTAACAGCCTCAGATAAATAAGCATTGGCTTACATTTTAAGTAGAACCTCAACAAAAACATCAATAATGCAAGGTCAGAAATAAAAGAAACAGCCTAATTTACTAGAGGTTTAGTTAGAAAAAGCCAGTGGGCCTGAAGGACCGAAATTAAGGTAACTGAAATAAATCCATGCTTCATTTTAATAAAGATTTAACACAAGCCAAGACTCTACAGAAAGTGGTGGAAAAAGAAGAGTGGACCTTCAAACGTGGCATTGGGATTAGTTTGAGTCTAACAGTGACGATTTCATTCAGCAGTTCTATCATGACTGATTAATGAAGAGCTCAGCTGGTGCAGCATTGTGCGGGAGCCGCGATTTCGCTCGCGTGAGAACCACCACGCTTCATCTCGCCCCTAAGGACAGGCTGTGGACAGGTCATCCATTCAGCGGTACAGCGCCCCCCCTACCTTTTTCCCAGTGTCTAGGGGGCTGATTTGAGCCTTGTTTCTCAGGAGCACATGAGGAGCACTTAAAGTGGGTGGGGGGCTGGTGTTCCCAGGCACTCTCGGTGATCTGCTGCTTTGTACTTCACCCTGCCTTTTCAAGGTCCTCCAAGACTGGGAGTGAAGAGATACCTCATCAAGTTTGGAGTTAACTCTGCGCAAGAACAAATTCACTACAGGTCCATCTCAAATTAGT
The DNA here is from genome assembly GCA_026781065.1 of Mormyrops boulengeri. Lineage (NCBI taxonomy): Eukaryota > Metazoa > Chordata > Actinopteri > Osteoglossiformes > Mormyridae > Mormyrops > Mormyrops boulengeri. Next base: position 23,119,165 of record JAODLD010000002.1, read on the forward strand.
GAGAAGGCACAATCCCTGCAGCCATGTCACAGTCATGGACTGACTGACTTCTGCCCTGGGGTGCACATGATTAACCGGAGGCGGCTTTGCACCCTTAGGCACCCCCGTAAACCCAGATCTGGTCCACCAGCATAGAAGGAGCAGACCCCACTGACAGTGGCACGTCTCTGCAATAAAGGTTTGAAGTCTGAAGTTTATTGTCATATGTACAAAGTACAGCGTACAGAGCACAATGAAATTCTTACTTGAAAACCCCTCCCTCGCA
>JAODLD010000002.1:23119529-23131658 GCA_026781065.1 Mormyrops boulengeri
GCCTGATGGCAGGAAAGTAAAAAGTGCCAGTGCAGGGTGGCTGGGGTCTTTCAGGATGCTCTTAGTCTTCCTGAGACTAACATCGACCCATGGAGAACCAAGTGCTCACTTCATTTGGCTGCTCAGCAAACTTTAAATCAAGTTAGAGAAAACCATGAAAAATCAGCTCAGATGATGCTGAACGCAGTGGAAGACGCTTACAAACATGTCCCCCTTCGCAGTAAAGGGCCGAGCCGGCAAAGAGCTGCACATCATTTACAGGCTGTACATCTGAAACACTGGCTGACCTCGGACGGCTCCATCGACATCTGAAACACATGGCACAGACCTAGAATGCTGAATAATTCAGGCCAAATTGGCAGCCTTCCCCTGTTTCTCCTCCCTAGCAAGGTTTGGCCCTTTGGCTCTGCCTTACTGGGCCTGGTAAGGAGCCTTGCCCCCCCGCCCCCCTCGCTAACGGCCAGTGATGAATTACCCATTTCCCTGGGATATAAATGAGAAGGCCTGTCAAAGCCAGAGACTAAGTTTTATTTCATAGATTTTTGCTGGGAGCGGCAGACTTACTGCTCCGTGCACTTAACTTACTACTGGTAGTGAAACTGTCAAGTTTAACACACACACTCAGATACTTTTCATTTGCTGGTTGATGATTTTAAAAATTAGAATGGTCTAATATGCAAAAAAATAATCCAGAAAGAGCAACATAGATGGAACAGAGGAACAGTTTTATTCCACAGAAATCAATATTGCATTCATATTGATCAGAAATGTGACCATGGCAAAAATTAAATGGCCAAACAGTGATTATACTGTGCTACATAGTAAATTTTATCAGAATGCATGTAGGATTATGAAATGATAGAGTAATGAAATCCATGCTGTCTGATGTAGATGTACTTTACCGCATAAGCTGGCGTGCTAGAAAATCTCTCTCTGTCCTTTTAATTCATCATTCAGTTCTTCTTTCCCCTACATCCAGTTTCTGGTTTTTGCAGGACTATGAAGCAAAAATATGAGCTATGAAGCAATGAAAAAGTGGAGCACACAGTCTCTTCCTCACCTGATTAAAGATATTAATCTGATAATTTATCTTTGCACAGAAGCCTGTCACACAATGATTACTTTACCCCAGCTTTTTTTTTAAAAGGAAATCATTACCCCATAACTCAGTATAATAAAACGTACCGGAATCACTAGGAAGTAGGGCTAAGCTACAGGTATCAGTAACTAACCATCAAATGGTTTTGAAGTTATATACAAATGACAGCAAAAGTCCCATTCAGCTGCTTGGGAGTAGAATTAATGTGGTAGAGGAACTGGAGATCACCTTCAGCTGATAAGATGGATCGTTTTGTCTTCAAGTTCAGCAGCAAGGTTAAAGTTTCATGGCTATCTGAATGACTAAGGTCACCAGTATTCCAACCCAAGTACAGTGTGACTACACCAGTAGTCAAACCCAAGAAAATGCCATAGGATCATTCGAATTGTAAAACCACAAATGCAGTTGCTATTGCAGAATGCTGTCAGGATATATGAACACAAATGCCTTATTGCAGAAGAAAACAGCAAAATCTGGTCTTGCGACTGGCATGAGAACGACACAGCAGATCTGACACACGTGAATTCCTGATGGTATGACGAGATGTTAACAGCATCTCATTTTCCGAAACATATCAATAAAAGCCTAAATTATCCATATTTGCATTTCTATAGCTAACTTTAACCCTTACCACCTCACCCCACAGCAAAATACGAGAGGGGATACTAAAATTTCCAGCATATTGCTAAAATGCAAGCAAAGGGAATTTGTTTCCAAGTACATAGTAGTAAGTTGCTATGATTCCAGATTTTTATCCGTAAGTTGAGTTGTTACTGACAAGTTAATTCTTGCTGCGGTTTTCCTCTCATATGTGCTGAAACAGAGTACGTATACACACACACACACACACACACACACACACACACACACACTTTAGTTAATATGAGCTTTTCGGTTTATGTAACATTATCAATAAGATGCTGACTTTTCCATCTCTTCCAGAGAAGAACTAAGACACACGGACCATTCAGATATCGATCAGTATACGGAAGCACACTTCATTACAACCCTGCTACACCTCCGAAGTGCAAGATCTTACTGATAGCCATGGAATGACATGTAGCAAATTCTGGAAAACAGCGAGCCATGCTGGTCAGACTTGACTTCACATCACATAAATCCCTTTAATGGAAGTGAAGGGAGTTTGGTTTCCTACAATAGTCAAAATAGTCAAAAATTCTGTCTTGCCAAAGACGGACTCAGCTTTAATGCAGCTCCAACATCATCATCGTGAGTTTGTCAAGAACCATACGGTAACCGAAACAATAATCTGGCTACATTGTTTCGTCAGCTTAGATATAAATAAAAGAATCGGGTGCGGCTGTTTATTAATGCTTAGACAGCGGTATCTAATGTTCTTTAGCGCACAGCGGGGAATGCGCCCAAGACTAAGAATAGAAGCACAGTGGGAAACATGGAGTTGAAGCCCCAACTTCTTCTAAATGGACGACACTGTCAAGGATCGCTAGCGGAATGAACTAACTGCTTACAATCCACCATGAAGCAGCAGCAAACGGATAAATTTAGCTGTGCCCAATGAAGTTAAAGCCACAGCAGGGGTATTCAGTTTTCACTAGGTTTTACGTTTTTAACCTGTATTTATTAAGGACTTTGTATACATCACAAAACACAAACACAGCTGTAAGGCACAAGATGCATTTGATTCATATTACCAGAAGCCTGCATCCTGCGCTACTTGTAAGTGAAGCACAAAACGGATAACAAGTCCTTATCATTAATTTAGCACATAACCATGGGGAATATTCTGTGTCAGACAGGCCAGTATTACTTCAGCCTTTTACTCTATTTTCCATAACAACAAATTTAAGGCAAAACGCATTCCATTGTTAGATTTAGACGAAGAACACATGGTGCTAAAATGCTAATTTGTGATGTAGTCGTCGTTCCATGTTTCACAGAAAATTCTAGTCTGTACTGGGGTGATCCAACCACATGTGGTGCCGTGGATCAAACATTTACTGTACAGGTTGGCCTTTTTTGAACAAAATTCAGTACAATGGCCCAAAATTTCTCACTTGCATGGCAAAGAAATGATACTTGGGCTATAGCTAATGTATAAATCACGACAGATACTATAGCCCAATATTCTGCCATCTACACTTCAGTGATTAAAAGCAATCACCTGTTGCCCTGTTTCAGTGAAATTAAATGACATAAATCAATCTTAACATCCACAGAATAAAGCAAGTGAATGACATGTCTTTAGCCTCATTTTATTATAAAATTTTCTGTATTTAAAGATGCTGCTGTAGATACATCCAAGATACATAAGTTAAATGTGTACAGACGCATTAAATACCTCTAACTTTTTGGACACGTATTTTTCCCAGGAATGGAATTTATAAAGGACACTGTAGCCCTCAGCAAAGAGTACAGTCGCTAATGTTTGGCGATTTAGTGTTAAAGCTGCTAATCGAAGCCACCCAGGACATCTGCTACATAATGTGCTTTCTACATAATTACGGCCACCTAAGCCTGCATGTGTTATTTGCCACATGCACCTACTTAATGCTGAAATTTCTCTCAATAATTCCGAAGTCGTCTTCTGCCGGATATCATGCTATAAAAAGATCCTCTACCAGAAATGACATTTACAGTAACTGTCAGACATACACACTGCTCTGCACCCCTGTAATAAAACTGAACACTGAAAATACGTGTGGTTCTGCAACTCAAATGCACCCAATATATATGAAAAGCTGGTCTTCTCGTTGGTCTTGTTATACATTCAAAATCCTGCTTAATGAAATTCAACGTCACTGACTGTAGCTTTAGTTCGCAAACTCCAAGTTGTCTGTACCCTGCTTACATGCACCGGAAATAAGGTAAATAGGGAAAGGACTCTGGAGGTCTGCAAGCGCAAGCAGATAAGCCAAGTCTCTAGAACAAATCCACCATCTTGTTTCAGCTCAAAGGTTCTAAAGGTCTTGCTGGTGAATGAGACAACATCTGTGTACTTTCTCATCATGCAAACAAATTGAGCTGTCGTCGTCTCCCAATATAACTGGTTTCAACAGTTTCACCAGTGCGTACATATCCCCATTTTCTATCCATGCCTCATTCAAGCTCAAGTGTATGAGGAAAAGAACAAAAAATAAAAAAACACAACAGGTTTAACAATTAAACCCGATTGATTCAATGGAAAAAAGCAATCATGAGAACCTTTACCCAAGATGGAAATCCTAAGAGAACAGCTTTGGAAATGTCAATCCTGCTGCTTTGTGGAAAGTGGCTGGCCTTTACGCGAGAGAACCTGTTGTGTATCTTACAGCCGCAACCCGAAATAAAATCAGCTATACAAACATTGCTACGAGTATTGAATAAAGCAGAGATCTCAGAAGATCTCAAGGTGTAAGACAAAAGAAAAATACATGTTAATCGTAACAAATTAAGGGCAGATTCTGTAATTTCATGACAACATGGGACCTGCTTTCTGCTATTTAGCAGAAATTGAGACATCAGCTACTGCATACCATCCATATTAAACTGTTCTGATGTTTTTCAATCAAGAGTAAAATAAAAACTGGAAGAAATACCAACAAAAAAAATATATAGATCTAAATGCAATTAACACAGAGGACTTCAACTGAAAAATTCACGAGATGCCTTAAAAAATTGCAGAGACGGAAGGAACACCGCTGGTCTTCCATGGGACCAAGGAAGAGTCCAAAGGCTCGTTAGCCTCATGAAGTCACAAAGAGATGCAGCTTTAAGATGAATCAGAAAGCACAGCACACAACAGTGATCAAAAGTACCAACATCAGCTGCTTACATTGCTACCATACAGGCACAAATGAGCCTCTGTCCTCTAGGGAGGTGCATGATAATGAATGAGTCAGGGCCAGGGATTATAAAGATGGCGGGACGCAGGGGAGAGCAGCCACCGCGAACAGCAGTGTGGCACATTCATCCTGGCATACAACACCCTGTATCCAAAATCACAGTTCAGCAAGACAGTACGGGGGCAGGGAGGGAGGGGGGCAGGATGCCAAGCCCAATCAGCTGCACGACAAAGTGGCAAACCCCGAGGTTAACTTGCTTCCGCCAATAAAATTTACATCTGGTCCTGCATACTAGTGATTCAATCATTATGGCCCAGTCAGAAATTAAAAGCAAATGTTCCTAATCCCCCTGGACTGTAGTTACATCTCCTGGTAAGTTTCAGTCTAAGGGTTTGGTCATGTGAAACAATATTATGTAATGATGCATAATACAAAACATGTAGAACTGCAAGATGAAAAACAGCTGCAAATACTTACTTAATTACATAATGGACCATTCGAGTTAACACTATAAAATAACTCGTATCTGAATTTTTCAGTCACGGAGGATTAAAAAAAAAAAAAAAAAAGGTGTCAGAACATTTTATTTCAGCTACTGTTCCTACACGTCAGCATTGCACATATCAACGGCATGTTACTTACTCAGGTGGGTTCAAATGCCAAAGAGGTAAGTGGATGCTTGTGGTCATTGTTTTTCTGATTAAATCTAGCTCTGAACCTGGCAGAAAGGCACTCATAGCTGCTGGAAGACTGCAGCCTCTGTAGAGCACTTGTGAATGACTAATGACCATGGAGAGCAATATGAATGTAATGAGGTTCACGTCAAAGCCTGAAGATAGGCAAGTGGCAATTTCAGCCATTGCAGGCAACGTCCAAAATTACCATTATATACTACAATTCTTTTAAAAAGCAATGATGAAAATACATTGTTTAACTTGATAACAGCCCACTATGGTTTATTTTATTGTGTAAATTACTCATTTCTCATCCAAACAAGAATTGGTAAAATTTTTAACTGATAACAATTCACTCAGACAAGCAAGATTTCATAAATTCCTTGCAGAAGTGCCTTGTTTTCCTGAACTGGCACATGTGCTTTCTGTCATCAGCTAGGACATATAAAAATGTATACAGTACCAGTCAAAAGACACACCCACTGAAAATCATTTGTCTTTCAACAAGCCAACAAGCCTAAGCACACCTCAAGGTTATGAAGTAAGTATTACCTTGTGAATAAGGAAAGAGATGGAGTGCTGCGACAGATGACCTGGCCCCCACAATCCCCCTATCTAAACCCTATAGAGCTGCTTTGGGATGAGTTGGATGGAAGAGTTAGAGTAAGGTAGCCAACAAGTCATCTTCTCTCAGTCGTTGCAGTATTTGATATGTATTACTTCATTGCCTCGAGGCATTTTACTATAAGGTGAGAAACATAGCTAAAAAAAAAAAAAAAAAAAGAGACCATTGCATTAAAAGCAGGTGTGTCCAGACATGTGACAGGCATTGTATGTATTCAGACAGTTAAATGCTAAACGCATAATTTCTTATTTAACAGCTTGAGTTTGTTTTGCTAGGTAGGCAGTTCCTACCAGTTAAAATTTTATTCCTGAAGGCTTGTTCTTCGCAAAGCAAGACTGGCAGATTCCTGTAGGCTATCGATCTTTCAGTAATGTCTGCCCAGTCCCAGGAGCCCATTGGCAACACAGAGTGATTCTTAGCTCCTGGCTTCTGGTCTAGTCCAGGAGGCCCATTTTTACATATTTCCAAGCCTTGTAACACAGAAGCGAATGCTGCTGTTCGAATTTCTGACACCGCATGTTGTGAATAAAAATGAATGGCCCCCGGTCATCCTGCAGGGAATGCTGGGTAATCATTTCACTCCCATTCACTCATGTTTATTCCTCAGGTCTCCATGAAGACAAAAAGAAGATGATCAAACGGGAGGCTCAGACGCACAGTCATGGCAGTCCAACTTTTTTTTTTTTTTTTAAACATCCAAGTGGAGCTTTCATCAAAGCAACACAGATTTTACCTCCAAACTTTCCCTTGAAAAGTCCTGGCCTTATTCACCCATGCAAGGCCCATACAAACCCATGAGTGTTGTGCTACCACGGCCATCTTTGATGATGCGGGCCGAGGCCATCTTTCATCTCTGCCAGTCAAATTGAGCGGACTGTTTTACGCACCGTCTTACACAGTAGGCATAAATTCCTGCCAGACCTTTCATATGCCAAGAACAACTTACTCAAAATGTTATATCTGAGAAATCAGATAACACTGTTAAGAGGCGATAACGGCAAAATGTCTCTTGTCACGTCAGTGATGTAATTTCTCACAATGCTTTACCTCCACAAGGATTATGTAATTGTGTGTATCTTGTTATCTGTACCCAAGGAAAATGTACTATAGCCGTTTAATTCTGTTTCTCCATGGAGTAGATTAAATTTACAAATTAAAAACAAAATTTTATTTATATAGTCAGAAAATGTATCCAATTATAACCTAAGTGTACTGGTGATTGAGCTGTCCACTGCATGCCAGACTGCTGTTAAGGCCTGTGGCCAATCAAGGCTGGAATTCAAGTGTATACCATAGAGAGCTTAAAATAGTTTTTTTTTTTTTTTTTTTTTTAATTCTTGACTTGTACTGGCAGAACAAGCTTTTAAACATGCACAAAACCATTGTTGCTTAGACGACAGGAACAATATTTTCAAGTTAACTTGTATCCAAGTCAGAAATTACAGTTGCTTTCCTTTACTGATTTAATATCACTACAGTGGAGCCTAGAACTATTTAAAAGTAATAGTATTATACTGCTAGATCCTTACCAGCTTGGGAAAATGCAGTACACATGCAGATGAAACAAATAACCAAACCGAGAACTTCACCATCTTGAATGCGTCTCCTTATTTAAAACACTCGCACAGATAAGTATTACTAAATCGTGCATTTCTGCATGCATGTCTTTGCCAAAAGATGCCTTTCCCAATTTTGAAACACACCGAGTACAGCATTCAAGATTGCTAGTAATGCAAAAACGCAATTCTGGCATGCACTGAATGCAGCAATCTGCCAAAAATTCCAAAGTAAGATATTAACCATCCAATTGGTGTCATAAATTTCAATGGGTTTACAGAGAGTGACAATTTTGATGTGGCAGCAATATTTTTCAACAAAGTCAAGATGCAAGACTTTACTGGGACATCAAGTCATTGAAATGAACTCTATTAAAAATGTTTTAAGGCAAATTATAGTACGCTAACCATTCCTGCATGACAAAATGGAACTGATCTGCAGTGACCAATGTGTGCTGCACTCTACACTACACTGAGCAGTGTTACACTTTTTTTCTGGTGAAAGCTTCCCTTTGATAACATTCAACACTCACTCACTACCCGCTTAACCCGACTCCAAAGCGCATTTTCCATTCAGCATGCTACCGCGTTTTCAGTACACTTTATTTTTTTATTTTCTCACAGTGGCCAAAAGCTGGCATGCAAAACAGCTGACATTTCTATATACACCAGGTCAGGAACTGAACATCTAAAAAAGGACTATCAATTTATAAATATATATTTATGCAAGCCTCTACCATACAGTAATGTAATAACTCATTAACTAATGATTAATTAACTCTAAAGCTACATGAAATAGCTGAGGAGAGAAATCAGCAGAGGTCAGTGAAGCAAATATTTTGGCTGATAATGAGCCTGCTAAACATGCTTCTTACAAGTTGGTGCAAGGCAGAATTAATTTAATTATGGTCTGTCAAGAACATGATGAGAGAGAACTACGCTTTTGTGTAATATTACATACCGACTGAGAACCATAAAAATGACTACCTTATGCTGCTGCTGCAGGCGGTCTGTCGTAGTCTTTATGACACAAATCTGATAACACCATTTGCTTTACATAGCTGTCCCCAAGACACCTTCGGTGCAGTCACTGGCTTTACGTGTTCCTTGCACTGTCGTAGGGCACCATAATATCCTGAGCTCAGCCTTGCCCTAGACGGCATTTATGTGGGGCCCCGGTTATGGGGGGGCTGTGTGTTTGTGTGACAGAGTGAGGATTGAACACTGTGTGTCAGTGTCGTCCCCCCCCCCCCCCATTACTCATGTTCGTGTTTATTTAGGAGATGCTTTGTTTTAAGTGAAGTATTTTTGAGAAAGCAGGGCCAACCATTCTGTAACTCAACTTATTTTTGTTGTATCTGCACACATTGTGCGTAGAGCAATAACAAGAAACGGGGCCGTGAAGCCAAGCTGGAAAGATTAGAGTTGCAGTTAGGGTTAAGGGCCTCGCTCAAGGGCCCAATGGTGAAATTTCTCTGCCAACCACGAGAAAGGAACTGGCGACCTTCTGATCACAGACATAGTGTTGCCACTAACACATGCCCATATGTCTGCTCTTTGCAAACGTCGTTAACAACATCGTTGCAGAACGCCATTATGACAGAATAGAGTTAATATGGCTTGTTACAAGTTCAACCACAGGAAGGGAGAATAATGTCCTGTTTTAATTCAGGATGAAGACTGATAGTAGCTCAAGTTTTTTTTTACCATTGCAAATTAAAATTGCAGAATCAATGAATTACTGGATTCCATCTCTGTATAACTTGCTAGCTATTGGGGAGTTTCATATAAAAGCAGCATTAAGATTATAGTAGTGAGTGAGGTGTTTGTAAGACTGACAAATTAAGGCTACTTTGGGGCCAAAATCAATTCCGGTGCTTATAAAAGTCAGCTAAGGACAGTGGAAGCAGAGCAGTGAGTCTATAAAATGCAGTTCTTCAGATTTAATCACAGTTCTGTGTCCATCTGTCAGGCCCCCATAGTGAGCGTAGGGACGGAGACAAAGGCTGACCTCCGTTCATGTGGATCGACAGGTTGCTTGGGCGATGGGGTCAGTGGCGTCCCAGGACCAGACGGTATGTCTCTCCATCAGGCAAGGCAGTAACTAACCATGAGTCGATTTGGATGGTTATTTCCCTGTGTCCCATGCTAATTTACTATATCCTGCTTCCCACATCAGCACCTTTTGTCACCCCTTCCACCAGCCCCGTGTACCATTTTAAACAAATGCAGGGTACGCTTGCAGTCCACCGCCAGACATGTCCTCCCCCAGAAGTTGACCTGCTAGGCCATTCCTGCTCCTGGGGACAACCTGCATTTCAAATTGTTATTGTGGTGATGATTGCAATCAGCTTACTGCCCGGGTGTGCCAGGGTAGAATACCAGCTCTTATCCCTTCTGAAGTCCTCGGGACTGAGCCTTGCTGTACACCATGGGTGTCATTAGGTCTGATCACTATGGGCTATAACCCTGAATATTTCAAACCTAGCCCCAAGTATTTTACCCCCAATGCCAGTCATCCTTCAATAAATAAATAAAATAAGTAAACTTGACTTAGCCCCTGATTTTTTTCCCAGTAGCTAGAAATGCCCCTGCTGTACACTCACTAGCATGTTAGATTACTTCTCTAATACTCCATTTCTGAACCACTACGCAGGTACGTAGAGCCTCCTCAGAATGAGGTAGATAACCAAGCAGATGTTACTTCTCCCCTTCAGCCATCACCACATTAATGGTCTATCATAATGGTCCCATTTTCGTTGACCAGATGTTAAAGGTACATTCCACTTAAACTGGGAAGCTCCTACTCAGAAATTTCAACTGGACCGCCCCCTGAAGTCGAACTTCTGACTTGGAAAGTTGGAGGAACCTCTATATTCCAGACCTCAAGATTAGAGTTACCATCTAATCTTTGTCAGGAAGGACACTTTGAGCTACTTCAAATTATACACACTACTTCAGAAATTAAAGGCTCCTGTGCTTGGCTAAATAGTTCAGTTCTTCTTGTGCTTTAACTTATTTGTTGCCTAGATTGATAGTCATCCAGCTGTTTCACATTGACATTAGTGACACATGCATGATCATAAAGACTGACCAATCAGCACACAGCAAGACTCTTGATTCAAATTGTCGTTTACAAATCCTGTCCTAGATAAAAGTGTCGGATTAGGTGGTAACCGTACTCAGAATTTAAGATGGAGGCTCTGTGCAAAAACAGTAAAAAGCTATAGCAATTAACTATTCATACTGCAATTCTGTCTTATTTGTGTCTTATTAAATCAGTGATACACACAGTACTGTTTAACCTCTATCCACGGACAAGTTGCTATGGTGTTTGTATTTAAGAAACACAGCTGGTACTGCTAACAATGAGCCTGGCTAAAATTCATATTGCTATTGGCAAAGTTGGCAAGTTGTACTGGAATGTGGTTAACCCGGGTATGACATCATTCCTAGCCCTGATGTCTTAGGGAAATGGAACACAGCATAACAGAAAGGGAAAAGATGGGCTCTTGTGTACTTTATCTCTGAGGTATAGGACACCTGCAGTTACACACAGAAGGCAAAAACTATTCATGATAATTTTTTATTTAATATGTTTACTGTTAACTGGCATCCCATCCAGGGTGTACCCCAGCCTTGTGCCCTGTGTATCATGGATAGCAGACCCTGATCAGGATACACAATCAGAAGATTTTTGGATGGATGGATTCTACCTGTGCACTGATTTTCCACTTAAACCATATCAAAATAACGAAAATAGTTTATTACATCATAGTCTGCCAGATATTGTTCATTTACATGAGATAATGCGATCATTTAGTGTATAATGATCATATTATCGTGTATAATAAAATGTTGTTACAACAGAACAAAAAAAAAAAAAATCACATCTTTTTATCAGGGTAAAGGGAAACTAATGTGGATCAGCTCTATTAAATTTTAAGCTGTTCTTTTTGGTTCTCTCTCTTCAGTTTTTAGTATGCTGCCCAGTTGACTCTCATTCTGAAGATTAAAAATTAGTGTCTGTAAGCCCATGAATAAATCTGATTTGATTTTTGGTCTCGTCAGCAAGTTCCACTTCTCAGGGAACAAAGCAAATCACCTTTCAACAGCAAATAATCTTGGGCCTAAACTGCAGTAATGTAACAGTGTGTTCCGGAATCCCAGCGGGGGCTTTGCTAATGATGGCTCCGTACGGCTGCTTTGAGATCAGCACACCTTGTGAAGGAAGACTGTCAGCTATCCAAAATCACAGTGTAAATGTTCTCTGTTTTTTCTACAGTGGCAGCTATTTACTTTTCCCGTCATACAAAATACCTGTTGGCCTGTGTCTGTAGTTTTACTGTCAGTGGTGATAATTTTCAGGATT
>JAODLD010000002.1:23131758-23154605 GCA_026781065.1 Mormyrops boulengeri
CCCCCCCCCCCCCCCCCCCCCCCCCCCCCCCCCCCCCCCCCCCCCCCCCCCCCCGGGGGGCGGCGGCCCCCAATCACATTTATTTATGAGGTGCTACAAAAAAAAAAAAAAAAACTGCCCTCATTTCTCTGCAATACATCCCCTCCCCCTTAACAGTACAAAATAACTAACTGTTCTGGATGACTAGTCCACTTCTCTTTCCTTCCATTGCTGTTTTTATTCATATGCTACCAGCAGAACTGACACAGCAATGCTGGGAATGGGTATCGCATTGCGTCAGCTGTGTACCCATGCAAAGCTTCCTCCCCCCCCTCACCTTCACCAGTGTTCGGGGTCCACTGCATATATGAAATCCCGCCTGTTCACTTGAGTCATACAATATAGGCATGGCTTGGAGAAGGCACAAATTTTGATTGGTATGAGTGCTACCACATCACTGTTGCACTCTAAACCTGGCAACGCCTTTACTGAGCAGACCCTTCTGCAGTGGAAAACTGAATTGAGCTGAAACTGTGCTGTAACTAGTCTTTCTTCACAGTACGGGTTGAGTAGGGCTTGGTTCCTGTATACCAGTTGAAAAGCACCGTATTTGTTTATTTGTTTTGTTTTTTTTTAATGCGTGGCTGGAACATATTAAAAATTTTATATTTTCAGAGGCAAGAGAAAAGAAAAAAAAAAAAAACACTGAACACTATTGTGTGTCTGTGTGTACAGTGCAGCTTTGGACACTGCAACTCCAATTTGGCAGGTTTGATGACCACCCTGGTAATGTACCAACCCAATCCAGCACCATTACACAAACACAGGTCTCAGAGACACAGGATCACCGTCCATAAATGAACACCTGGACTCTAATTTATACAGCACACCAGCAAGGCATGACCTGTGGCGTCTAGACAGCAGGGAGACTTGCAGAGAGAAGCCATTGGTCCCAGGTGGCTTCAGAGAATGCTGCAGTAACGCTAAAGCATATTCCCACTCCAATTAATGAATTTACTCCATTTTATATCAGCCATGTTTGTAAGAATGCAGCTACGGGACATAAATGTCTGCTAAAAAAAATTAAATAACAATCACTTGACTTTTCTCCGGTAGCAATATTTGTGAAAACACCATGGGTGCTAACAAGGCTGCTTTTGGATTGCTAATCTGAGCCCCCACTCAGAACAAGTCCCAGCTGATGCCACTTCCCCCTCAAACATCTCCCCCTCTTGACATTAATGACCAAGCGGAGCCCTTCTCCACAACGCCGGATAATTACGCTTGATCGTCCGCAGGGGGAGCCGGATAAATGGGATGGCAGTGGAAAAAAAACTGCGATGAATAAAATATTAATCACTGACTGCAACCTGCAGCAAAAGGTCCTTAGCCTCCTCGATATAGCGGCTAGTCATTTTCTTCAAAAGACACGAGACTTATCTTGTACAATTGAGGCACTACCGCCTCCGGAGATAAATCTGTACATAGCGTCCTTGTTTTGTTCCAGTTTGCGGTAAAATTTGGAGTTACAAAAAAACCAGAGCAGTAGAACACTTAATATGGCCAAAAATGCTAATTATTTCTCAGGGAAAAAAAATCCATTTGCTATTTTCTGCAACCACTACATTTTTGCTCCCCAACCCAAATTAGCTCAAGAATCAAGGCAATACATATTAACAAGCTTTGATTTCAAAGTTCATTTTAAAAACTATGAAAAATGTGGGTGAAGCCTTTTTCTGCGGCTTAAAGACTGTCTGACCTGGGAATCTGGATCGCATAGTTTACAGGGTATTAGACATCGCATACGAAGTCTAGGAAAACAGTTACGCACACCCACATTCTGCTAATATTATATTTACTGGTAAGCCATAAACATCATTAAATGAATATAAACTGAAAGAATCCTTCCTTGAAAGTAATACAGAACTCACAGGAAGCCTAATGTTGTTTTTGTTCTGTCATAAACACCTTCAGCTCACTAAGCAATGCTCCCGAAAACCATTTATAATTTTCCCCATTTCACCATACATTTAATGTCCACTGTATCCATTAACATGCATATGTGCACCATGAGTTTCGTACTATAGGATTATACATAAATATCTGACATGAATGTGACAGACTCTGACCTATAATTCACCCCGGATGTTTAGACGTCTCATTATGAGGCGACGTGCACATTCACGGGGGAATCACAGCTGCCGAGTCACCGCAAGATTACACAGTCAGTGGATTCCAGCACCTTAATCCAGAAGCAAAATGTCCAGACATTATTACGCAGTATATGATCTTTTCAAAAGCAGCGCTATTCCGATATTTTGAAATCCTGGCGATAATTTGCTGAGGTGGGGTGGCAATTCCCCAAAATACATTATTCTGAACAAAAAACACCCAGGATTACCGTAGTATACCGTATTACCGTAATATCGAGCAAGCCTAGTTTCAGTTTGTAAGAAAGCTGCCTGGGAAAGCGTAGTTCTCTTCCGAGGGGGCGGGTTTCCCTCTGCCGCTGACCTGAACACTCGCCAAAGCCATTTGGCATTGTGTGAAATTGGTTAGTCTGCCGCTGTCCTTCCCAACAAATAGCTAGTCTGTCATGAGGAAATTTCAGATCTCAAAGCAGAACGGAAAAATGGAATGCTTTTCATGTGAGTGATCCCCCCCACCCCCCACCCACCTCCGAAAAGAGTACCTTATCCTCAGGTTTGTCACACACAACTGAGAAAACACAAAATAGAAAAGATGGCCTTCTAAATGTGAAACATTAATGTGAAATCGTCGCAGTACGGCTTTGAAATTTAAATAACCGGTATTATTCCAGAGGCGTTAATACGCCACTCTACCTGTCATTTCACTCGGCAATTACCTTTTTCGGTTTTATATTACTTCAAATCGAGTTTAGTCTGTCCTATTAACTCACAGTGGAATGCATGGGTGCACATATACACACACACACACACACACACACACACACACACACACACACACACACACACACACGGCATCATTTTCTGATGGATAGGTCTATTATGCAGATGCCATGATTAAAAATCCTTCACGTGAAACATTGTGCTGTTCAGGTAAAGAGCTGCTACCCCCAAAAGTCCAAAAATGCTTCTGAAGCCAACGTGTCGTTCTTCATTACAATGAACAATAGCTAACCTTTCTGTTATGTAACAAAAGCTGTAAGAACGATAGGCCCGTCAACAGAAATGGAGACTCCAACAGGAGCTGCCGCACATCTCCAGCAACTTGACGGGCCTCTGCATCTATATTTTTCCTTTTGGGTGGGAGGGGGCGGGGGAAATTCCCAGAACATTTCAAAAATGGGCGTATAGCGTGGCAGGGCGGGACACAGCCCGCTGAACACGGTAGAGGCTCCTTGCAGTGACTGAGGTGTATAAAAGCAACTGAGCGGGACCTCAGCTCCACCCACCCCTTAGTCAAACTGCATCACGGCGGCCGATGAGGGCGGAGGGCAGTTAAGAGGGGAGCCATGCCAACTCAGTTTTTCTTAACGGCTTGTTACCTCATGTCTATAAACAAAAAGAACTCCAGGGGAAGATGGATGAAGCAAGCATTTAGACTGATCCAGTTAATGAGATCCAATTACATGCAGATGGACTGAAAATCTTCACCACCCCCCCCCCCAATCAACCTGCGTCTTCCTCCTTTCTTGCACATGCCATTTTGATTTATTCTAATCAGACATGTAAAATAAATGTGTAAATAAAAGAATAAAGACAGTTCTGGGGGTTTTTTGAGGATGGGAAATGTAAAAACCACCTCATCTGATTCATAATTAGTCCCTTTCGAGACACATTAATTATGCAGACTTCTTTGTACATAATTTCCGACTTTATATTCTGTACTTGTTTTGGGGTAGGCTAGGTCACGTCTCGGGAAACATGCATACGTCACCTCGACGGTGCTGAACTAACAGGAACAGACACGGTAGACAGAGCCTATGGAAGCTTTTCACGGCAGCCATTTAGCCGCAAGTGCGCTTTGACTACATCATGGAGCACTCATCAGCACCAAACTACAAACAATAATTACCGCGCAATATAATGCGGGTTTTGTTCAGGCCTGAAACGGCTGACATTTTGTGAATGTGTCTTTGTGTTGCTGTGCAAAGACAGCTCTTATAAGAACTAAGGCCATTTCTCCTGTCAGGATGACGAGAAATCGCGTCAACACCAGCGACGGAAATAATACCTCAGGCGCAATGATTTTAATGAGTAATTTGCAAAATGCATTAAAAAAAAAAATAGCTTCAAGTTGATGTTTCGGATATTGACGAAACCACTGGTGAACTAACAGCTTAATTAAGCCAAGACAGAGTCACCCATCAAGACTAAAAATCCGACCCTTTGCAATGTTCCTTAGTGCAAGGGTGCAGTTCCCTACATTGCATTTTCAGAGAAATGCACAGAAACACAAAAGGTTAGCTCTTCTGGGAAATGGTGACGCAAAGTTTGGCAGCAATAAGGAAGCGGAGCCTACTGTTTACTGTGGTTGGCCAGCAACCACGGGCGATGGTTTCCTTTCCGTCGAACAGTAAGCACCCATTCTGGGGCTGGAAAATAGCCCCCCCCCCTCCATATGTGTACCTACAGGGTGGACCACCAGAAAAAAGTCCCTTAATGGTTAGTAAAAGCTACTGCTGCTCCAAGAACCACCCCCAAAAACATGTAAGACATTAACAAACCCTATCCCCAAAGATCTGAAATATGCATTATACTGAAAAAAATACATATATCAAGGAACAGACTTACCAGCAGGCTACCTTAAAAGATTTTTTATATGCAAAACTGGTAGTTCTCCTTGAACTTTTTTTTTTTTGTTCCTTCCTGTTCGGTTCACTCATTTCATCCAAAAAAAGTGCTTTGAAGAATCAGCGAAATGAAGCCTTCCAACATACCACAGATGCTGGTCTGAACCACAGCATTGCTCAGGAGTCACATGGAGACCAAACAGTAGCTAAAAGGTCATCTTCAAAAACTGGAAGAAATTCATAAGCGTCAGCGCCAGGAGGCCAAGAGGAAAATTCTTGAAAGCGACGCCAATCATAAGATCGCTTTCAATGTCAATCTAGTCAATAGCATGTCATTGTCAAGTATCCCCCCAGCACCAAGTAAGGAATGGGTGTGACATGAAGGGCTCAGTGTGCCACTGGATGAATAGGGCGCTTGTCTCTTCTCTTTCTTGTCCGCTAAAATGGATCAGCGTGTTTAATGGGTGTAGACAGGCTGTCCATGTCTGAGCTCCATCCGGTACACGTTGAGGGACGTCTTTGGAATCATTACCAATTAATTACATCTTGGAATCAAGGAGTCTAGAACAAATGCCACTTGCACAGATGATTTAAAATTAACCTCAAAAGGTTTCAGGACTAAATTACCACCACAGAACTGCATTTGTGTCTGAAAAAAGGGGTTCTCAAACAGATGACAGGAATCAAAGTCAACCAGAAAGGACAGAAGTTCAGTGAGGATTCCTGAGTTCTGATACACTTCTGCTAACACCGAGTGACTTGGAGAAGATGAGATGATTTTTTTTGCATACCAACCACATATTTAAGCTCTTGGCCCCGATTTTTTTCCCCACCGACTGGGCTTTCTTGTCAACTTTCCATGGACTATGTTGACTTTTTTCAGCCAGTGAAAACAACCAAAAACATTATATTTTTTCCGCAGTCCTTTAAAATCTGTAGGATCCACTTTGCTCCAGAAATGATTACAGAAAGATCCTCTACATGCGAACCTTCAAGAACTTTCAATGACGCGAACGTGCAGGTCCAATAAATTTAAAAGTTTAAATAACTGCAAAACTATTTTTTTCTTGGAATTTCAAATTTTGCGGCAGCGCATAAGTTAGTTCCTATCTCTGACGCTTATCTCTGATATTCTAGATACGGTAACGTAGGCTCGCCTGCTAGATCAAGCGAGATCAGCTGTCTGACAGCAATGGGAGAAAAAAAAAAAAAAAAAAACAAAAAAAAAAAAACTCAGTTGTTGGTTGTTAAAATGCACCCAAAATCAATAGAAAAAAATACAAACCCCTGAATTTCTAAACGCATTTTCATCTATACAGTACAATTAGCATGTTTCCGATAGGAGCTGAGGATTGGGTGGAGGAGAGAGAGGGAGGTGTGCAAACATATTCTTAACAGAGTAACACAGGCTCACTCGCTGGCAGTAAGCAAAGTCAACTGATTGAAAACAATGAAAAAAAAGATTCTCGGTTGTTAGTTATTAAAATGCACCCAAAATCAATAACAAAAATGCTATTATTAACTTTTATAAGCATTTGCTTATGTACAAATAGCAGTACGTGTACATGTCTGTTTTCGATAGGAATTCAGGGTTGGGGCGTCATCAGCTGGATGCCCAGGCTAACCTTGTTGGACTTATGAACGTTTGGACTTGCTAACCCGCTCTCAGAACAGAACTGGTTCCTATCTTGGGGACTTGCTGTACTTAGGAAACCCAGCTGTAGAAAATAAATAAATAATGGTCTAAGTGAGCGACACTGAAAATATCACTTCTTTGGGGTATTTCCTCCACAACTCCACACACTTAGCTCCGGTGAGCCGTGCAGCAGAGGGCAAAACAAGAAGCTGGAGAGAGGAACAGAGAGGTCAACTCAGAGAGCCCGTCTCACCTTGATCACTTTTTTAGTTGCCTCCAGTTACCAGCATACTGCCATGCTGAAACACGAAGTAATCCCAGCCCTTTGTGCAGTGCGAGCACTGGAAAAGGACCTGCGAAACGCATTGTCTCATCATGTCTGCCATCTCCAGAAGGAATGCAATTGAACGAGGGGCCAGAGTCATTCGCCTACACTGACCCAAGGGGCTCTCACATGGAGCTGCGACACTCCCGCTGCTGGCTTGCCTTCAGCTTCACAGGTATGACTCTTTAAAATGGCAGGATCTCTCCTGCTCACTGGAGGCATCGGGAGGAACTCCTGCAAATTCCCTCACATGAAGGCGACACATGAAATTACAGCACCACCACTGTCAGCCCCCAGCTGTTGAAAGAACAAAATATCTGGGCACCGGGAGTCTCATTCCTGACTCATACATTGCAAGTAACATCTTGCCTGCAAGCACGAAGATTTTTGGAGTCCTGTGTTAAAACATTTAGGAGAGTGATAGCGTATCACATCACATGACCTGACCACCCGACCTAAATAGCAGAAATAGTTTTGGAGGAGTTTGACCATAGAATGGAGGAAAAGCAGCCAATGAGTGCTCAGAATACTTGTTGAACCTCCTTGAGAGCAGCTGGAACAGCATCTCAGGAGGCCACCTCATGAAACTGGCATAGAGGAGAAAGTTTCTGCAGCAATCAGGGTTAAGGGCCTTGCCCAAGGGCCCAATGGTGGGATCACTCTGCTGACCCAGGGATTTATACCGGCAACCTTCAGAGTTCCAGCCCACACAGCTCCCACCTCCCCCAACAATTTTTTTTCCTTAATACTTTCCGGTCAGTGTATAATTCTATATGTGTTATTTTATAGTTTTGGTGTCTTTATAAATTAATCTAAAATGTAGAGAATTCTACCAACAAACCTTTTTATGTAGATGTCACAACTTTTAACTGGTACTGTAAAAATCAGTTGAAATATTACAGAGAAAAAAAAATTCAAAAACACAAAAGCAAGTTTAAAAGACAAAAACAAACAAACAAAAGAGACAAAATGTTTGTTTCAGAGCAGCACCCTGTTGGGAGGCCGCATGTCCATCAGCAGCTCGTTCCTTTCCAGACTGGTGATTAAAGGGCAATGAAAGCTGCACTGTTTAAGGGCAGTCGCAGGGGTGATGAAGGGTCCCATAGCTCTGGGATTAGTCTGCCTCATACAGCCGGCCTTGACTCGTCAGACGGAGCACACGCCCTCCCCGTGCATTCGGAAGTCAGGAGCATGATCCCCTCATTATATGACCTCACTTTCTGCAGATGATTCGGCTGTTCCTCACCGAGGGGTATGTACCTGCTTTGTATAGCTTAAACACTGCCTCTTTGTGCTTTGAAGGAAGCCATTAGACAGAACCATGGGTATTGCTGAAAATCGCCCAAGCCGCCTGGCCAAATAAACTTCATCACTCAGCATGGAAGCCTTATGACTGTTAGCAAGGCAGTGATGTGTGGGCATGTTTTTAACGATAAAATGATTTGAACATTGACTGCGAAACAAATTCCTCATTAATCGCTGGAAGCTGCCAAGACAGAAAAGGGTGCGTTAGCCCAGCCCTTGGTCTGAGAGGTCAGATGGGTCCAGGCTGTGGAGAAGCATACTCCTGCAGTGTGTAAGCCCAGACTTCCTCTCCAGTTGCAGAAGAGGGGCGAATATGCACAAAGGAACCAACAAGCCTAATGAGGAACACAGCAGACGCTTTTGGACCTGATGCATCTTTAATTACCAGCCCTGAGGTCATCTCCACAACAACAGCATGTTCTCCAGCACTTGATCTTCCTCTTTGAGGATAAGCATCTGTGGGTATGTGTATATATGTATGTATGTGTCTGTGTGTGTGTGTGTATGCATGAATGTATGTATGTATGTATGTATGTATGTATTTATGGACACTCACCTCACCCTTATGAAGCTAACCGAGCTCCTTCTCAACAAGCTTACAACTGTTTTTTGTCTTGACCTTCAATCACAGCACGGAATTACATTCCTCCTTTTGACACAAGTAGCTTATTTAATATCACAGTTTAATTATTATTCAACACCATAAGGGAGCAAAACACAGTTACTTAATTGTTAATTTAAAAAAAGCCCAACAGTAATTAGCGATGACCAGAAAGCCAGACGCCCAGCCTCCCACGCCTCGTCGCTGTCGGTTTTATTCATTTTTGGCCAATGACCTTTAAGGTCTTCAGTGCCTCAAACTGTCAGACGATCATACAGACTCCAAATGGACAGCTGCTGCCCATCTACTTTTATATTTAGGAGGCCAAAACCACAACATAAAAAATGCTTTTTATTAAGCACTTAAATACACATTTTCAAAATTGCTGCTTCCACAGTCCTTGAAATCTCCAGAACACCAGTTTACATTATTGACATGGCCATCAAGAGCAATGGCGATCTTCAAGTTAGGAAACATTTTAGAAATGGTAGAGAATAGCAATAAAAGTACATTTTCCCTCTGTAAAGAATCTTGAGGACTACATGTGACTTGCACCCTATTCCAGTCCTACATTTACACTCACATTGGATACAACCATACATCCTTTGTCGCCTTCTGATCTTGGACAGGTTCCATCCCAGGCAGCCACAAGACACAAGGCAGCAGTACAGCTTGGATAAAAGTCTACTGCAGGGCACTCAGTCACACATTAGAGATGCCAATTCACATAACTGCATGTTTTTGGACAGCTAGCTAAGGAAAGCCATGCCACATGTGGAGAACAGGCAAACTCCACTCACAGACGGAGGGCGGGATCTGAATACTCAACCCTGGAGGTGTGGCAAGAGTGCTACCTACTGAACCAATGAGGGCTAAATATTTACTATCCTGGTGCTATGTTTTGAAGCCACACTCATTGATCAAAGTTGGTTACCTCTATGTCATGAATGGAACATTTGCAGCATACACAAGAGAACAAGCCCGATACATCTTCACAATACACCCTTCCATCTTCTCACTCTTCTGCCATCATACCTTTTGGCTCTCACAAAGCAATTCATGCTGGGTTTCAGTCTTTAGTCATTTGAGATGGTCAACAATTGGTTGGATACAACGTCATTCAAAAGACTATTTCAAAAAAGCCCAACTTGATATGGAACTAATGGCATACGAAAGACCTTTGTAAAACCTCACTTTGAAAAATTATGTGCATAAATGATTTGACCCCTTTGTCACCTTCTGTGACGCACAGCAAGAACAGAGGAGAGTGGCCCCACGACATTTAAAACTCTTTGAATGATGAAAAGTCTAAATAAACCAGCCAGAACAAAGCAGGCTGTACTCAAAGCTTGGCTGAGTGATTGTTACAAAGCTGTAAACATGTCATTAAGTAACCTGTACCTTCATGTGTGGAATAACAAAAACTCAAAATGACCCCAAAACACTAACAGTCCCACATACCACTAACAGTCAGGCAAGAAGTGGCCAGTGGGAAGTTTGGGAATATTCCCAGTGGGCTTGTCTTATGAGGACCGATTTCTCTTCCCTATTATATAGCCTACATGATTGTGACTGGCAAAATATACCAAGGGGACCCGCCCTGGTCAGCGACAAAATATCAAGCCTCTTGACATCAAATTCCCAGGCTGCTTTTTGTTGCCAGTCCGCCACTGCTAACAGAACTTTGAGTACTTCAAGCACTTCAAGCAAACCAATTACTTACACAATACTCAGGTGTCTGCTAATCATCCTTCCATCTTCTATACCTGCTTATCCCCTGCACAGTCACAATGAGGCCTAGAACCCACCCCTGGAAGTACAAGGCACAAGACAGGGAACTCCCTCTCTCACATGAGAAAACCAGGGCAGCCAAACACATGTTTTTGGACTGTGGGAGGAAACCGGACTACTGTGAGGAAAGCTTTGCCAACACCGGCTAAACGGCACACAGAGTAGGGGACTCTAGTTAACAAGGAAACAAGGAAAGGTCAACTAAAAATTCAATGTTGGACTGTTCAGAATCATACTATCAAACTGTTCTAGAGTAAACAGTCTGTTATCAGGACAGGTGTAGCTTACTGCAGCGCCTGCATTACAAATTCAACAATGGGCTTTAAATAAGAACGCTAACTGAGGCCGTTTCATTTCAATGGTAAATTGATGTTTAGGGAGGCAAGTAGGACCAGTAAATTACATGCTCAGTTCAGGTCATATTTTAACCAGGAAGACAAAGATAGTGGAATAAATATGAATATTAAAGATATACTCCCTTGGGGCACTCCGTTTATTCTCTGTCTCAGACAAGACAGATATAGAACTTTACATATACATAAATAATATAAACACTGCAGTTCACCAAACTGCCCACTGTATAACCAGTTAAAAAAAACAAAAGGTTTCAGTAACACATGCTGCTCAAAGAGAAAACAAAAATGGCTTAGCTATACAGAGATTACTGAAGCCAGCGGCTCTCTGCGGGATGGCTGCCCAGTCGTCTGGTTTGTTCGAGAGCAATTTACCTGCCTTTACCGAGACATCCAGAGCTCTGCAGGCCACAGCCTGGGAGTCTGGGGGAAGATGAGGCATTACCCAACAGCCCCTCACTAGGAGTACTGGCATGTCATGGTGGAGAGCCAGAAACTGTGTTAACGCAGCCTAACAGGGGAAGGCATCACCCAGATGTAGCACTGGTGCTACTACTACACTGCTTACTTCTGGCTTCAGGGCATTTCATGGCTGATTTATGTTTTTAATATCGGGTTAGTCATTTATGCTGTGACGTCCATTGTGTCACTGCAGAATGGGACTCACTGCGGCAGTTGGCTTTGCTCATCCTGTGTTGTACAGGGGCTAAAGAAATGGATTCATAGCCAATGTTGTTTCCCATAGAAAAACTGCTTCTCAAACATCAGATGCAATTCAAAGTTCACTGCTGGATGGAACTCCACTCCTGTGGAAACCCTCCTCAACAAACTTGGCAAAAGTAACCAGAGAAAAATGAGAACAAATAAGACTAAACAATGTATTTTGATATTACACTTTTCGGTAACACTTTACTTGAAGGGGCACAAAACTTAGTTACTGAGTAACTCCTCAAGGACAAATCATGAATTATTATGATTCTTGCATGAAATACAAGAACTTTAATGATTGATTAATGATGCAGGAACATGGGATCAGTATATAATTAACACTTAGTTACTGGTTAACTAATACATGAAGTAAGAGTACATTATTTGTGCATGTTTAAGTGTTTCCTTCTTTTTTTAAACACTGGTTCCTACTTCCCATTACAATAGAATAAATTGTTCTTTGACACAAGCATTAAATACAGCAAACAGAGCTAAGATTCCTAAACATCTGAGTACTTGCATCAAATTGTGCAACAAATTAAAATGCGATCAGCTGATGTACATCAAACTGCCATTAAAACAGTTTACTCTAATGTTCATTTCAATAGTGGCAGTGTCATTCTGATGTTCTTAGGGAGAGCAAGAAAATGCATGTCCATAAATCCGCAGCCATGAAAATTCAGTAAGACACTATAAGCGGATTGCAAATAGAGTGGCAACGCAATTTTAGGTACGCAAACGGGCATAAATTGAGAGGTATCTATTTTTAACTCTCTTCTGCCTCCGCCCCCCCCCCCCAGATGTGTTAGAACCATTAAGCTAAAGCGAGTCTTACAGCAGCCCTGAAAACGATACACCTCGGTGACCTGGAAACGTAGGGGAGCAGCCTGATCCTTTTGCCAGTGATCTGGACACTGACTAGTAATAAACTAAAACATGCTAGGTAACTAGATTGTATCAGGCATTATGTGTCCAGGTAACTAATGAGAAACAGGTCATGTGATGCAGGAACGCAAGGTGATGCAGCTCTTAAACATTAGTTCTGGTTCTTGAATTTCCTCCATGTCGTCTGATATGTGAACTTTTGACTTTGGCTAAACACATGATCATTCCATCGAAACGTGGGGGGCGGGTATTGTAAAAGCTACCAAATCTGCAGATATCCAAATCTCACTGCTGAATTAAAAAAAAAAATGGAAACAGTTTTAAAGAATGTGCATTTTAATATTTTAGCAAAGCTGATTCTCAGAGAAAAAAAAATTTGCAGTGTAAGAGGTATCTTGAGGAATCCGGCCAAGAACCGAATCGTTTCTCAGCTTTCCAGCATCTGTATTCAATAAACGACCTACAGCCACATTTAGACATTACCAGTTCAACTTTATGGCCAGAACTGCTGCTGTGACTTAATTTGGACCAAATACAGCTCATAATTACTACATAAAAATGTAAAGCCACGTGTACAAGTAATTTCATAAACTCCCGACATCTGGCGAGACTTTACCTGGGAGGATCATTAGAAAACAATGTCTGTTTTCATCAATAGCCCAAGCAGGAATGTGGCAATTTTAAAGCCCTAAAGTGGTCCTGTAAAGGGCAAGGCATGCTGCAGCCCAGCAGTACTCTGTTCATTAGAACAACAAAATGAAATTATGAAACAGTCCTGCTTTATTATGAAAGGGGGACTCCACGTGTGGCTCTTGAAGCCGTCTCAGAAAACTGTTTCATACACACAGGAAACAACCGAGATTTAAAATTTATCCGTCTTGTGCTCTCGAAACGCATCCTCGTACCTTCATCAAAACACATATGGAGATCTCCGGCTCTTCGCGCGTCCCCCTTCCCACTTCTGAAAAAGCCCCGAGGAAGGGAAAATACTCTTGAATTGCTCTATTACTTCAACCGCCATGTAAGGCAATTCAGCTCAAGCAAGTTCATTAGCAGCACAGATTCAGATAGAGCGGGTAGCTAATGCCAGTTCTGCGGGCCTTTCCTGATTCTCGGCTGCAAGAAAATTATCTGCTGAAATTACCCAACAAGGAAATTTAATCAAAAGTTATTACTGGATCTGTCCTGTAATAAGACCAGACCTAAGACTGCACGATATTCTCCTTTAAATATGCTTTAGCAACTTGACGGCAGCAGGAATATCAATTTGGCCAGAGTAAGACCAAGGCTAAAGTACTGGTTGGTGAATGGACTATCAGTGTTACTTGGCTGGAAGACGCCAGTGTGTCAGATCTTGTAAACAACATGCATGTCAGCAAAGTGCAGAGGGTTTCCTGCGTGGGCTCCGGAGCATCATACTTGGCAGGCGTAGCACATGCTGACCTAGTAAACACCATGGGGCTGGTTTTGCATGGCTTCTTATTGCAGATTGCGCTTTTATGAGGTGCGGACAAGCGTGGCTGCCTGTAATGAGCTGTTCGTCGCCCTTGCAGAATAATAAACAGTTAATCATCGTGCTTAGATGGGACAGGCTGGATGCACATGGCTCTGATGACGATGATGGTATCGAGGAGCGGATTGTCCTAAAGCGGCACAAGCGACAGTGGTGGCGAGTAAGACTGTAAACCGCAGATATAAACCGGATGAAGTTCGTTAATAGCCAACATTAACGTGCTAGATCACGAATAGTCTCGTCTTCAACAGAGGCTGCACACAAGCTGGTCATGCTGGGTAAATCCCTCCAGTCTACCCAGTCAGACCATCTTTGTTCCACACTGGGGTAAACGACTTTACAACGAGAGAAGGAGCACTGTAAAACGAATGCTAGATATATGACCTCTGGAGCCTGAAATTCCGTAGTTCCTCTTCCACAGACGCAAGCTTTAGTTCACATATGAAATGCTTTTATTAAAACTGGCAAAGGACTCACCCTTCATTTGCGAGTTACAGTTATTCAGAGACACTCACTCACTTTCATTTAGTAGTCACTTTCCATTAAAAGTCATATTTAATAGATTGAGGTTCTTTTATAGAAGTATGTCTTTCAACAAAAATTCTAGATTCAGTAAAACCATCCAAGTGAGTAACAAAAGCTATCCTTTTCTGCGTTTCAGACCCATGTGTCATGCTTCAATGACTGTTTGTCTTAACATCCGAATGCTACCATACAATATTTTTCCATCAATGCCACAATGGAGGTCTTAGTCTTTATAATATGGGAATAAAGAGCAACAAAAACAATAGTCTACCTGTATGAAGAGTGGTTATGGACCAGAATTCACCGCCAAATACAGAAAATATAAGCTAAAAAGGACAAAATATATAGCATAGACAACTTGGTGAACACAACATTCTACTAATTAATGATTTGTTTATTAAAACATTGTAGCACACATTTTGGTGAATGAATTATTCTTGTAACATGAAATTTTGCTTAAAACAATCTTGGCTTATATTAAGTGTTTGACTTGCTTGAAAATTTAACCTTTGCATTTTACCTAATAGGCAACAATCTTACAGAATCAAAAATGCTACAGATTCCTTCAGAATCTTCAGCTTGTTACATTTATCACTATATTTCGTGATGAAACCACAGAAAGTGTCTGAAAGAAGTGTGGATTGTTTGTTACTGTTAATTTTAATTGCTGGTGTATATTTATCCTTAAGCAAAACAGAACCCCCGTTGTTCTTATGGCTACTGAACTCTGTTAAGACAAACTATATGGGAAGGTGTGTTGCAGATCTTCCATTTAAGCGAAGCAGGTTAACATAATTTCTAAACTAACCAGTCATGCCACCACAGCAGAAAGATTTGAGCTTCCCCAGTTCCAACGAAATGTTCTCTTGATTACACTAATAATAGAGCAGAGTAGTGATATTAATCCCCGCGAGGAAATTCTCTTTTTTGTTTTGCCCCATCTTGCTCTCCACAAAGGTGAAACCAAGTCTGGGGAGTGACAGCAAAGGCTGAGCCACCTTGCAGCCCCCAGGCAGCTGGGGGTTAAGGGCCTTTAGTTAGTGAGCCCCAAACTACCCCCTTACAAAGCTATTCGGCTGGGATCAGACTTGGTATCGCAGGAGGAATCGTTTACTTCTGTGAAATATACGTCAGACAAACATTTGCATATTTTACATTAATTACAGAAAACGTCCATTAAAAAAAATCATTCAGCAGAAATTGTTATTGTGCTGTTAGACGAGCAGCGTCAGATGGAGAATTTAATGTATTTAATGTTGAACTCTAATACTCCAGCAGCAGCTTGTACAGCTCTTGTTTTAGCCCATTAATGTTGGATTGAATTTATTAAGAAAGGCTATTTGAATTCTCATAGAAACACAGTAAAGGGCTCACTATGTGAGGAGTCTCCCCTGGACTAACAGAATTAGCACATTGCAGGCAGAAAAATGCATTTCTTAAATGGGCACCAGTAATAATTAGTGGACTAACTATGCATGCACTCTACATCCACTTATAGCTCTATTGAGACATGAGAACTAGATTAACATACAAAACTGTTTGATCTAGTACCGTTAAGGTCAAAGTATATATAGGTGAAATACTGTTAATAATCATTGTCTTAGACCAATCTGCGCATTAATATTGTTTGAACCATATCAAGCCTAAAATCACTATTTACAACACCCCTGTCTGAGCCTCTCAATTCCACCTAAAGCATTTCCACCCCCCAGTGTACTGGACATGTCAACGTCAAGACTAATGAGGCATTCAGGAGTTTCCTGGAAAACATGTACACAGTCAAAACACAGTCATGTAGCGTAATTGCCAGAATCATAATTAGCTATATGTGGGAAGTATATATTGCCATACTAATGGGCAAGGATATCATGGGGGGGGGGGATCTCTCCCCCCCAACTGTAGTGACAGGGGCCCTAAAAAATTGGTAACATTATTAGATTGGATACCTTTTTTAACTCTAGTGCTCCTGCTAATCTGTACAATGGTTTATTTTATATCATCGTTAGACTGAAGCTGTATGTTTACTGTTCATTCCCTCTCGATATCTGGATGCCAACCAGGTGACACAGTACACACTGTAATTTAGTTTTGCCAGCCAGCTGTCCCGTGGCTGCGGAGGGCAGTCTGGTTGCTGGGATAGAATGACGTGTTATGAATACCACTGCTCACTCCTGCTAGCTTTTGCTCCTAGCTGCTAGCTGTGGGAGTCAAAGTGGGCACAAATTTAGCCGCAGAAAGATGCTGGGTTCCCAAGGACATCGGCGCACTCTGCACCACAGCGGTTTGGCCTGTTGACAAAGAATGTTCTTAATCCCACCCGTACGCTATTTCAGAAGGGTCAGTTTCAGTGCGAAGCCAGGGAAAAACTCAACTTTATCACAGCTATTCGCAACATTGAATGAACCACTAAATATCTGATGAATCTGAGTTCCTAGTCATTTCAGTCTCCATCATTACTCAGCAGCAAAAAAATGAAACAAGTAAGGTCTATGAAATAAAATCACTGCAATGCAAACTTACACAACTAAGCCATCAAGAGACTGCTTTAGTCAAGGTAACCCGAGGACAATTCCAAGTAAGACGTCTTGAAGTAGCCATTCTGTCTCCAAGGAAACATACTGGGTTTCCCCATATGGGTTCGCTCTCCACCACTGGTCAAAGTCAAGGCCCCTGTGTTTCATTCTACTGGGCATTCACTACCATTTATGTTCCACTTTCAAAAATATCTAATGAGGGTCTAGAACAACCTGGAGCAAAATGCACTCCATTTTTGAGATGCAACATTAAAAACGCCCAAGCAAACAACAAAATTTCAACTCGGACAGGGTGAGGTTTAGCGTGCAACTGTTAAAAGGATCTTAGCAGACTAACCCAGAGGAGCTAAAAGTGGTGTATGCATCCACAGTGCCATCTAGTGGGCATTAAGAAATCTCCCCTCAGAAAACACAGAAGGTGGAGGAGGTGCAGAACTGAGGCGTCGCCCCTAGCCTACCTTATTAGCATATATGCTACTTCAAAGTGTGCACTAAAAAAAAAAAAAAAAAAACTCAAAGAGATGCACCGTTCAATGCATAAAACAGATCACAGGCTAATCAGTAGCATTTACACACATCATTCACCAGCGATCGGAAACATCAATTCAGTTGACATCTAAGGGCAAGGTTGAATTTCCCAGGCATTAAGAACCTGAACAGCCTGTTCTCACATGAGACTAGAAGTTTCAATAAAGAAAGGTCTGTGAGACCGAGCCACTGACCTCGCTGCCTCCACCTCACATGTGTCATGCTATAGTTCCCAACAGATGTAGTTACATTCTGGTGTGACTTACACTGATGCAAGGCAGGAGCATAAGGCATGATACAAAGCCAAGCCTACTGCAGCATCTTATTACTTGCTTTATGGAAGGATGTGAGTGAGGGGATGTTGCTAATTCTTATTTGGGGGGAGGACTTGTTATCCAAGAGAAGCAGAGCCCATCCAGGTCCCCCGCTGGCAGCCCGTCGGAAACACGGCGGGCGCACTCGCGCACAGGAAGCAGCCCGCAGATGTTCAGTCCTACCGACACGCAGAAGCATCTGCTTTCAGCTGGCAGGAGCTGCCCTAGAGAGACCAGTTTTCTGATCGTCGCTCCAGTCCGACGTGCTCGCTAGTACCCCACACTTCAGTTCTACAGAAACAATTTTACAATTTCCCAGGCTGCTCCAGAAAAACCAAAAAGATACAGCAGACAGTCAGCAGAGCCGCGACCCAGCTATAGTTAAATATCCTCTCGGTCTCTCGTTCTCTCGGCTCGACCGCACGGTGTACGTTAAAAAAAACTCAGATGCTGAAGGGAACGGCTCGATGTCAGGTGGGGGTGGGGGGGTGTCATCTAAATACGCCTCCGTTCAAGCGAGGGCAGCAGAGGGCCACGGCAACAGGAGCTGTGGCAGCTTAACAGGCAAACATAATGCGGTAAGGGGTAGCTAAAGAGCGTCTCCTCCCCAGCCGCAAAGAACGACGCCTAACGTGTACAGACACCTCGTTTCCCACATTACACTCATGGCTCCCACTGCTGTCAAAACACACACATTAATCACCTCCCCCCCATAACGGCAGCCCATTTAGATAGATGCCATGTGACACCTGGCTTCACGCCATCTGTACTCTCTCACAACGCACGGCTGGTCACATCTGAACAAGCTCCTCCTCATCCCGCCGCGTCCCAAGCGGCGCGATGATGACACACGTGGCAATCCCGATGCTGAGGGCCGGACACCTCTAATCGCCACGTCGGAATAAGCCCAAAGATTCAGCCCTTTTTAATAATGGGGTGCGTAAGCCTATTCCAGGAGAGCAACCCGCTGAGCCATTTCATCCACATCTCATTCAGGTTCCCCAAGCCCCCACCAATGCGAGGAGGGTCCCCCACAGCCGCCTCCGGACCACGAAGGGTCGGGCACAGCTGCCGCTTCTGCTGCCTGTTTTTGCCTGGGTGTCAAACACCCCCCCCCCGCATGGGTCAGAGCCTGGTGATTCAGCCCAGATTCTGATCTCTGAAGCTTGGCAATGGTCCAAGGAACTCGCTCGGTTGACGACGTGGCTGTTCAAATTTTACCCCTTTTTGGAATCTCTCAGCCACAATAGCCGGTCGGGGAGCTGCCTCAGTGTGCTTGCTCCTGCCGATTCTACGGACCTCCTTCGCACCATGCAGGAATAATTATAGCGTATTATCCCTTCTCGTTATTTCACCTCCCAGCACCTCCAGGCAGGAGGCTATCCATTACATTCACTTCAGACAGAAATGAATGCACAGCCCTAATAAATGCGAATTACTTTTTAATATCTTAGGTGAGACCGATCATTCCAAGCCTCCACCCCTATCACAGGTTATTCTCTAACCCCACCAGAGAGAAGTGGGGGCCAGTAGCCATAGTAAATCCGATGTCATTAATAAAGCATGCTAACTACAGAGCCATATTAATTCATCTGAAGGCTGTGCAGAAGCAGACAAAAATGAATAAGGCGCACTTGTTGGCCGCATGCATTGTGGTGACCCCATTCTGCTGGGGAAGGCCGGCTTCACTTCGGGAAACGAAGAAAATGGATAGAGACGAGCGGAGGACTTGTCGCGCAAAGAGGCGGGATATGTGGGTATTTGTGCGGGAGCAGGTATACATTTAAAAATGTGTATATTATACACACACACACACACACACACACACACACACACACAATGTAATAGGTACTGCAGAATTCTGCAATCACATCAGAGTGTTAAAAGCAGGATAGGCATCCATATGACAAGCTGCTGAATGGCTGGACGTCCACCTCCCCAACTCAGGCAGGGGGAAAGTGAGACGTCTGGCCCAGTGAACACCCTGCCGAGAGCAAGCCGCCATGTTGGTGTTAACCTGTAACACCGCGCTCTCAGACAATTACCTCCCCTAGACCATTTTCCTCCAGCCTCCTACAACCTCATCGCCTGAAACGCAAGACTAACAGTAGGTTTCAAAATGATGAAACTAAAGATTTCAATGGAAAGATGAAGACGGAACACCAGTCGGCTAGTATTTTTTCCCCCCTTTTTCAGCCGCAGGTTGCATGGCAGCTAAAAAAAGGTAAAATTGAATCAGTGGCAGGCTGTGGGAATGGCGAAGGAGCTCAGTTCCCTGGGGAATAAAGGAGAAAAGAAGAATAAATGACAGCAGAATAGAGCTTTATAGTGAATGCGGCCATTTTCAGCGAGGTGTTTATGGACCTCCGATAAATAGGCCAGACATACGGCTGGAGAAAGGGCCCGTTACCTCAGAGACCAAATTCAAACACTTAAAGGTGCCCCCCCTGAGTGAGAAGCCTACAGTCCAAAAGCATCCGAAACCGCTCTCGCTGCTCGTCCCCCACATGAACCCTGGACTCTCCACAGAAGCGCGACATTAGTGCGAGGGTAAAATAGCAAGTCACCAAATAAGAGAATGTACTCGTACAACAGAGCCTCAGATAGAGGCCTGCAGCAGAATGACATGGAAACGCTAGACAGTCTGAGCCTCACATTTTTAAAAAGAAACAAACTGCGAGGCGGAGAAACTCACAGGCCAAAGTACAGACACTGCCAAACCCCAACAGTACGGGCGGCTAAAATTACAGGAGCAGTGGTTTGCTTTAGCACTTTAACAGCAAGACACACTATTTTCAAGGTAATTTCACTGGATTCAAATAAGAAATGCAGGACATATTATTACAGAAATAGCATGCAAGTAAAAATATGACTGCATTCTACAACTGCATACTGCCCTCACAAACATGCAGACAGAATCTTACATGCCACGTCAGCGGCAAATTTAAGGATTATGCCAGGGAAGCTCGTCTTACCTTCTTTGGAGAGCCGCGTTAATGTTGCATGGTTGCTTGAAACCAATATGTAGATCTGTGGGGAAGGGGAGAAATTTTAAAGAGTGACCATTTAGTGCCAGTGTGAGCCCATAAACAAAAGGTATGGCGATCGATAGGCTATGAGCATGGACTCGTCGTTGTTTTCTTGGCGGAATTCAGCAGTTGGGAGCCATGATAGACCCGCCAGGACCCTATTATCACTGTGATCTGTGGGTCTGCTTCTGTTAAGCTGGTGGGTAGATTTCCACATGGGGGGGATACAAGAATTTGACTGTCAGGAGCAGAAGTGGCCACAATAAGTTGGTTTCTTCAAGTTCCCCACAGAACTCCTACACGGGAGGAGTTGAGGGGATGTGTGAGTCATCGGGCAAGAAGCACGATTTTCGGCGGACAAGTGCCGCCCTTCACAGACGGATGCGTGCAGGCAGCTCCATTTAGGTCACACCACACAGCATCACAGACCTTGATCAAATAAAAGAATAGCACTTCAACAAACTCTATTAAAGCCGCCTTTATGTCGTCAGCTGCCCTTTGCTCTGCTTTGCTGAAAAAGATAGTGATCTGAGAGTGAACTCCGGGCAGACGCAAGCGCTAATTACGCAGCATGAAAGGCAATGAAAATAAATGGGATTCTCTTTAAACTGACACCGATATAATGGGGTTTCACTGTCTACAACAATGCAAAAGTTCAGCTAGCTGCGCCTATTTCCAGGCAATGGAAACACATGGATTAATAATAAAATTTAAAAAAATCTATGATCCCAAGCACAGAAAAACTTGAGCTGGATTGTAATAATAGGGCAATTTAATCTATTATTGCATCCCATCCAGGATGTACCCCAGCCCTGTGCCCTGTGCTGCATGGGACAAGCTCTGGGTCTTCACTCCATTATCACAATATCTGGTTGGAAGATGGATGGATGGATGGACGGATGATTAGCTATTGATATTGTCCTGGAAAAGTCCTTATGTGAAGACGACTACAGTTGACCCTTCCAGATGGTGGGGGTTAGAGGCACAGACCCCGTGCAATCTGGAAAAACGGTATACAATTTTTGGGTTCCTTGGCGAGCAAAGTGAGCACGGTAGCGGAGCGACGTGAAGAGACTCGAGAAACACAAGATACAAAGATCACTGCAATATCACTGAGATCACATGAGAGGCTGCTGTAAACACGCTTGGCGTCCTTCAAACCAGCACTGTATGTTAATTTTATGCATTTATGAGTTAATAAACTTTTGCAAACCCCCCCCCCCAAAAGAAATTCTCGCTTAATTGCGATAACCCTGCGATATTTCGACACCGAGATGCGAAGCAGGAGGGTCAACTGGAGTGCCTTCGGATCCTAAAAAATATGCTCATGGTAAACAGATCACCTTTACAGTAACAGAAATATAGGAAGCCTCTTACATCTTATGGCAATGAAACATTTTACACATTATACATTTGTAATGTAACTGACCTAAAAAAGAAAGTTCCACATTCAAGATGTATTTGTCACATGCATATTTATATAGGCACAACTCACAGTAAAATGCAAACTGACCTAAACACTCAAAATACATCTTTGCAGTAAACAGCATTTGCTTAGTATTTACTTAACATGGACGTCTATTCACTGAAGGCACAGCGCGCATAATGTTGGCATTATAAATCGAGTAATTGTCATCCATTGCAGGTCATCTGGAAAGACAAGCAAGCGCAAAGCACAAAGCTTTGAATTCCTACGCTGCAAATTTCCATACTGCAGTCATCTCTGAATTTCCCTTATAGTTTGAAGTCTTGTTTAAAACAATTAATGTAATTCTGTTGGGTCTGTTAAAAAGGTCCACAAAATCGCAGGCGTTTGCAGCTCTGGCACCTCTGAACGGCAATGACTGGCACGGCACTTTAGTCAGTCCTTTCTCTACAGTCCCATCACATTTCAAATGAGATGGGGGGGGGGGTGGGGGAAATCGATAACAAGTCTCACTGCTGGCAGTGTGCAGGGAGCCCTTTGAATACATGAAATGGGTAACAACCTCATTGTTATTCTAGCATGTTGCATTTGTGCTGCTGTTAAGACAGATGGGCAATC
>JAODLD010000002.1:23154705-23194200 GCA_026781065.1 Mormyrops boulengeri
GGAACACAGCGCAAAGTGGGGTCATCTGAAGCTCACGCTTTAAAGACGCCCTTCTTCAGGCTGCTTGCTCTTTGCTTACGTACCAGCTGTGCACAACACTAGGGGGCCAATACTTAACATTCCAGGCTTCCCACAGGAAAAAAAAACTAAATAAAACACAAATAAATAAATAAATAAACAAATAACTGCATTGTCTACTGCCGTTGCAAAAGTCTTTGGGGACTAGGAATTAGCACAGACGACATCTGTGCTGGATCACGATGCCATGCTTTCTGCTCCCAGCAGGAATAAAATCAGTTTTGTGGAGGAGAAATTAAAGAAAAGAAAAAAAAAAAAAAAAACCACAAAAGTTTCTGTTATATCGTGTCATTTTATGGAGCTTCCACTAGACTATAACCTCATAGAAAAGCGATAACTTTTGAGTTGGTAAACAAGTCTGTGTCCCTCAGGGGAGCATAATGACTGCAGAGTAAATGCACAATATGAGAGAAAGCATGTTACACAATGTCACCAGAAAGAGATTAAATGAAAGCAGGATTTAGGCATTTAGATGGCTATCTCAAAACGTTCCATAACATTTGCAATGATCACTGCTACAGTTACCCTCCACATTTGGCAAGGTCATCGAGCCTCCAGCTAATTACCTAGCACAGATTGTACATCACAAGACCCCTTAGTAAGGAGGAGGGTCAGAAGTCTTAACAGGCATACCCCTGCCCTCCCCATAAGAAAAACAACCCCCTGGCAGTCGAAAATCAATGTGATGGCTTCAGTCACCTGCCCTGACCTTGCCCCACCAGTGAAACAGACCTTTGAGGACCACAAAGATTCTTGGCGATCTGACATTATTTATGGCTTCTTCAGGCATCTGACCACAGCTGCTTGAGACCTAATAATGCCTGAGGATCCATGTAGGTGACCCTGAAATACCTAAAATCTGATACAGGCAGGCGAGGCCAGATTCATTTACGAGCCTTTTGTTTCAGAGGTTTGAAAAATACATTTTCATATGGAAATTTGCGACAATGGGTATAAAACCTTGATAACCAAGGGGAATTTAAAAAGAAACCTTTCCACGTACCATTCAAAAACCCACAAGTGATGAGAATTTGATTGTTCGAATTATCATGCATTCTTGCTGTCATTGGCTCTACTGGAACACAAATTTTGCACATGCACCCCTTTCCCCATATGTCACAGCAGATATTAACAAAAAAGGACCTTACATAGACAACTTAGTCAATGAGCCAGTCTTCAAAGCCGCCAGTTAAGTTCCTACTGCATGCCAAACAGATTAAATCAGATTTATTTTTGAAATGTGAGAACAAAATTTAAGTTTCTGTATCAACAACCAAATCCGTTCTGTTTTGACTGTAACAATGTGGCGCTCCGGCACTAAGAAATAGTTATGAAAATGTCTAGACAAAAATGTCACTATTTACTATTTTCTGAAGCAAGGGAATCCAAACAAAACATGCAAAAAAATTCTACGGAAGAGAGCTGAAAGGCAGCCAGAGACACGACGAAAACCATATTAGATTATATCCCACCCACCACCACAGAGGCAGGAGTCGAGCACTGACAGTCATGTTAGGCCAAGCAAAATTGAATTCCTCCTTCCAATTTCATGGCTTTAAAAATAGCCGGGCCTGTAAAATCTTCATTTTTTTCCCCATCAGGCAAAGTTGTTTCTTTGAATAAAGCCAGTAGGCCATCTGTCGGTTCACCACATTTAACAGCCCCAGAATTTATAATATAAACTTCAGGCCGTTTCCGAATGATCAGAAAGACGGCAGATATAAATGGGGCCCCAGGTTCCAAATGAGCAACTGTCATTCAATGGTTAAAATCGGCAGACAAAACGGTAATGCATGTATCAACATGTAGACAGTCACTGCTGACAAATTCATTGGTTATTTTATCCACACTCATGTAGGCTTGAATAATCTTTAAACAAGGTCAAACAGTTCCAAGTCCAGCAAACGTGACCATGACAACATCTCCTCCTTTTTAGGATACAACCAATGGTCCGTTTCCAGCATCTATCAACATACAGAAGGAAATCAGGAAGATGCCACTCGGCACACTACTAATCCCCTAGATGCAGAACTGCACAGGCATTAGTGATGCGGAACCACTGGGCTAAGGACGGCAGCAGCCTCAAGAGCTGATAGTTGTCTTGCTCTCCATGCCAACTCCACGGTGCCAACATATTTATCAAAGCATATCATTCATCCCAATGCGAAACACTCAATGCTGCACCCTCGGAGCTAAGCACAGCCCCCACACAGCACAGTAGAAATACATCACACACAGGCGGTTACCCACCAAAAACAAACACGCCCTATATTTTTGGTGCTGAGCAAAATTTCTTGATTAAAATAACAGCACACTCCCCAGATTCATGGCTTGTGTTTACAAATACACAACTCAAGGAAATCTCCACTTCTCCACCAGAGCAAGTCTGAAAAATTGAGCACTGCCTAACATTTTACTGAAATATTCAGTATGCACTTGTTTGGGATTTCAGCAATTAAAATGGTGACTTGTACTCAAACAAATATTACTGGTCAATGCATTTAAATGTCACCGTTTTAAACATGTTGCTGCTTAATCACTTTAAAAAAATCTTATCACTATGGATGAGCAAAAACAGGAACAAAAGCTTCAGGTATAATTAACATTTACAAAGCAGGAAATTTAAAATATGACTGCATGTGATGTTAACTAGTGAGAGGCAGAGGAATAGGATGGGGCTGAGTTACACTAGTGACTAGAGTGATTGATCACCTGTCCTGGGCCGACAAAGACCCACCAATCATCTTCTGACTGTTAAAGGCCATGATTAGGCTCAGCTGGAGGGAGAGTTGATAGAGTTCAGTGGGCTGTTCCCTGGGGAGACGATGCACATTCAAACGCAGACTCAGATTGTTCGATTTTTTATTTACATTTTGCATTTTACTTTTTTTTTTTTTTTCTCCTTTATAAAAGTGGGTACCTTTTTCATCCTGTGTCTTGTGTTCTGCTGACCCATAACCTCAAACATACATATCATATATGACTTAGTGTCATGCAGTGACTGAGAATAAACATTACATTTTTTAAAATTGTGTTCATACTATAGGGCTATACTTGGCTATACCTAATTTATATATGACATAGGAAAACCTTTTTTTCCCTCAGCCAATATTTGAACATTCAGATTTTTTTAATTTACATTTTCAGAATGAACACTTTGTACGTGATATGGTCGAACATCGTTGATGCAGTGCCAGTGTGAACATCATCATACAGCACTTGGAACTGTGATAGGTTTTTCGCTTTTTTAAACCCATTACTGCGTTTATCAAGAATTCTCATACTTTGAGTGCACAAAGGAATACCTATAGTGCTAATTACAATAAACTGATTACATTATATTTGCATAGATACTACCAGCATGCCAGTCTGCCTAGAACATACCTTTATATAAAATTTGCCAGTGCTCAATATATGCAAACAACCTCCATTCATACATCTACTCAGGTGGCTTATGCTAGCAATGCAAAATCCAGGTTTTACCAAAAGAAATGGATGAGATTTATATTTCACTGGTACGTCTAAAAATAACTGCATGGATACGACCCCTGATCTGGCTATAGCCCATGACCTTAACCATCCTGCTGTAGAAACATACAAACCAAGCCAATATAACCACTTTTTGTGCGACTTCTGCATCACACAAATTAAGGGCATTTGTTTCAAAACATGAATGCTAATTTTCCCATCACAGTAAGGGATTAGCTTGCAGTACCCCAGCTATTTTTAACCGTCTTCAAACAGAGGAACACGCTACAGAGTGGAAAGGGGTATCATCCACCATCATTAACCGCAGCAAAGCAGAAACAACTTGTGCTCTGTCTGAGTTTCACTGAGAAACGCGGCGTTTATTCCAGACAAAAGACAGGGTCCGTTCGTTAACAGACACCTTGTAGATTTCAAACAGATTAAACTTGCAATCAAACGATATGATAAATGGCACGAGTGGAATATTCTGGCGTACGTCATGTGCAACGTGAATTCATAACATTAACCTCCTCAACTCATATAACCTTTTAATCAAGCCCAATACCAGGTAATTTATCTAATATATTCCTGCAGGATTATTGGCGAGTCAAGCAATGCTAATATAAAACAGATTATGATAAGCAGAGTCACTGTTAAATTAGAGTCAGACCAATTGCAAAGCAGTCGTTTATATCAATTTATAAATGACATGAAGAGGGCATCCTATATCCAGCTGTTGCTATGGAAACATAAGCATGTTACTAAACCATGCTGAACTGACTTTTTTTTTTAAATCTCCTTTCTCAGGTCACATGGGACTGTTTGGGATTTTGAATTTAAAGCTGGTATAAAAGAGACAGCGGGGAAACAAATCCTTTCATAGGGTGTACCTACAGGAGCTCTTTACTGCAAACAATGTTTACTTGGTCAAAGGTGTACATGGAAACCTGGCTGAATTTTTTTTTTTTGCCAGATTTATAGAGCATAATGGAAAATTAGATGACCAATGGCAGCCTTGCTCTAAATACATTTCTTACCAAAGCAGAGACATCAGTATACAAGCTGAATCCAATAATACCTCACTAGCTTTGCCCCTGAGAAGATACTCATAGATACTGTCTTCCACTGTAACAGTCATTCTCCTTTATATACTCCAGCTTGTTCAACCCTTTGCAGTATATGGTACCTGCCCTCAGATCAATATGGTCAGATAACATTGGTCGTTGCAACTGGCTCCAATATAGACCATGAAAAGCAAAAGAAATATTGTTGTAAATATTACTAATGACATCTCTACTGACATGAAATATTTTCAAGACTGTAAACCTTACCTTATAAAATGAACACTTTTTTATATAAATCCATAGGATATAATGTGACTCAACCTGCTAGCATGAATGAACAATGAGACTCAATCACAGAATGTGTATAATCGATGCAGAGAACTGCCGGGTGCTTTTGTGTGACTTTGCAGCCCTTTCTGTGGATTCGCATAGATATTTTCTGTCCCCAAAACCTGACAACAGAAACGACACAGGACCAAGACAGAAGTGGACTACTGGCGATGAGGAGGGGGGTGGGGGTCAAATGAAGAAGTGCTCAGCCTCAATGACTTAGACTGTCACACATCACTTCATTGTGACAATTACCTCCTGAACTTCTCAAACACCAAGGACCATTCAATCTCTCCAAATTCTTAAAAAAAGAAGATTAAAAATACACAGGAGGTACTTTCATTATACCTGTGCTTCAGAGACCCTGTTATTCCGTTTTTGGAAATAGGTTTGATGATTCATTTCAGAACTCCTGTTCTTCCTCAGTTCAATGCACCAAGTCAAATTTAGCAGATTCACCCCCTAGCCTCCTGCCCCGCAGAACATGATTATGTAGTTTCTGGTGAACAGCTTTGCGTCCGCCTGGAACCTGAAGACACTGTCACGATCCATGCCCCCATCCAGATCGACTGAGGACCGCTGTTGAATAATTGATAGTTTGTGCGGTTTGCACTAAAGACCATCGCTCGAGCTGGTGGGGCTCAGGTGATACGCTCCACTTCACCATGCCCTGCACAGCCCTACAGGTCAGCCTGCTGTTGCAGCCAGCACAACTGCTAAGGAAGCACTAAATAAAAGCAGGTCTGGCATGTTGTTCCACTGCTTTAATTTTCCGAAACAATTCTTAAAACAAAAATACCGGGGGGACGGTAAAAAAAAAAAAGAAAAAAAAACAGGGAAAACTGCACCTGCATTCTTCATAATGCCATCAATCAAACGATTCATATTTGCAAAAACTTTAAGAAATAATTTGCAGTTTGATCTTGTAAACTTTACCATTTGTAGACCTCTCAAAGGAGCATTGGGAAGAATCTGATTATCATACACATGCTCTATAGTATGACAAACAAAAACAAACCTGCAAAATATGGTATACGTTCACCACAAGGAAATCAATCAGTGTTGACTGAATTTTAAACCACTTTGATCAAGTACGCCGCACACACGTGCTGTTAAACGGATCAGTCAATAGCAGTAAATACAAAGAGTAGCATATCGGTGTCACATTATTACAACACACGGTTGTACAATAGTAACAGCATCCGCTCGCTTGGGTACATACCTCGCTCGCAGCCTTGTCCCACCGATGACCACACTGGCGGTAATAAGTAGCGAGCTACTGCGACAAGGCAACGCCAGTCACAGCGCGGTGCGACCCCGGTTCTCAGGCAGGCGCGCTCGTCCCTTTCCGTCCCTCACGGCGCGATCGGCTAAGCGAAACTCAACAGAGAGGAATCGACGTCCGTCCGAGCCTTCAGTGCACAGATCGTGAACTATCGACCACGCTGAATACTGCTGGAGAGAGGGGGTCTGAAGACGACGCCGATCACGGTGTCCTCAGTCGCCAAGTCCCGAAAACTAAGTACACGTGACTAAACCACAGGAATGGCTTTCATCTAGCCAGCAGCTGGGATCAATTAGCGGACAGACCCCGCTACGGACATCCCCGTTCTTCTCCCCCCTTCCTGTATTGTGTGCCTCGAACACGGCTGTGTAAGAAATGTATTTGGGATCGCCAACAATTTCGTATTATCTAACATTGTGATTGCGCGCTTAGTTGCCTTACTATTTTAAGTAACGCGTGCGTGTAGGAATTTGTGAATAAACAAACGTAAAGAAGAGCGTGTTTGCTTGCTCCTGTTCCTTGATGATCATTTCATTGTTGTCAGAGCGAAGATAAATTATGTTCTCTTACCACTGTGTGTGTTTTTAAGATGATGTGTTTTTTAAGGTGACGGATGATGATGGTGTGTGTCTGTGTGTGGTTTTTTACAGCAATTTCTTCTTCTTTTTTTCTTTTTTCTTTTATGTTGAATTCCAGAACGCATTAACATCGGAAGTTATACTGCCATGATGAAAATTATTGAATAATCTCATAATTATATATAGCATTATATATAGCAATGATTAATCGTGCTAAAATAACTTTTCATAGGTCTATATATACGCGCAAAATAGCAAACTACCGATCGTATTTGTTACTGTTTACATTTTTTACAGTTTTCTTCACAAGATAAAAAGTTGTCTCCAGTTCTTAAATGCAACTATTAATAGACGCATAAGTTGTTTATGCATTATTAATAAAACATTGATATAAATGTGTGCCACTAGTGGGGTGGTTTTATATGAAGCAGTTACCAAAGATTCCTATAGTATGCACTTTGATTAGATATAAAGCAGGAGTACTGAAAGTGTTAACTAAAAGAGGTCACCCTTTTCCCATCAAAAGATGCAGGTGAAGCATTGTGTTGTTGCATTTCATTTGAACTTACTGCAATTACGACATTTAAGTAAACGTTAAAATATAACAAATTTAACAAACACTTTCTCTGATACGTTTTGTCACGTGACGTTATGTAAATAAGCTACCAGGGCAAGTCTTGCAGACAGGGTTAAATAAATCACCTTACTCCTCTCACTCAACAGTAGGACTAATATAGTATCTGTTTCCTTTATTCAGCAGTGACACCTTTTCTCTGTCTGCACCTGCTGGAAATGGTGCTGAGCAGAGTTCATTGTTCTAGAATCTCTTTTTAAAAACTGTCCCAGTTTTAAGTAGATCAGTCCCGTTCATGGGATTTTTGCAGACTGTTCAGATGAGAATTGGTCAAGGTCCAGATTTTAAAAGTACAATCATTATGATGCTACCTCTTTAGCAAAGAAATCTGCAATAAAATTATATATTTTACTTAGTAGTCGGTTTGGAATGCATGGACGAGG
This sequence comes from Mormyrops boulengeri, assembly GCA_026781065.1. NCBI lineage: Eukaryota > Metazoa > Chordata > Actinopteri > Osteoglossiformes > Mormyridae > Mormyrops > Mormyrops boulengeri. Next base: position 23,162,526 of record JAODLD010000002.1, read on the forward strand.
AAGTACAAGATGCAGGTGTCAAAAATAGAAAAAGAGTGAATGTGTTCCCCTAGGAAATAAGAAGGAATGACTGGCATTTCCCTTTATAATTTTAATCTCATTTTAGCATATACTCCTAGGATTTTTTTAAATAATAGTAATAGATACTTTATTGATCCCCATGGGGAAATTCTCTTTACACCTCCCCCAACTTGCTTTCTGTAGGTGAGAGCAAGCTGACCACGAAGGGCAGCCACCCATAGCCAGGGAGCTGGGGGTTAAGGGCCTTGCTCAAGGACCCGGAGACGTGCTGAGGCTGGGCTTGAACAGGCGACACACTGTCCCCAGTATACCATTATATATAGCATGGTTTCATATATAATACATAAATAATAACTGGCACAAGTGAAGATGTCAAGAGAGCAGAGGTGGAGATTTCAGATCCAGAGAGTAGAAATCCAGACCAAGATTTTCTTTCTTTTTTTTTTGAGTACTCTGTGATTCGGACTCTTTATACTCAACTGGTTTGTTGAAGCAAAATCTTGGTCTGGATTTCTACTCTCTGGACCTGAAATCTCCACCTCTGCAAGAGAGAAATATGGTCTAAAATGAGAGCTGAGATGATGCTGTAATTTCAAGGAGTTCTGAATGAACAGCTACAGGGCTCATAAACCATGTTTTTTTTATCATAGTTAAAAAATGTCAACAAAATTGGCCAGGAGAAACCCAAAAGGTTGAGAAGTTCCAAAAATTATACTTAATTATCAAAACATTACCTAGCGTTCATGGGGGTGTATTACCCTTGAGGTGTACTGGGATAATGCTGATTACAGTAAGTCATATTGTCACAGGCAAGACGGAAAAATAAATGCTTTAAATATAAGGAAGAAATATGCAATATGCCACCGCGAGTACTGTTTTAGTGAGAGGATACAGGAGTCGAAATGCAGAGAGTACTTCTCTTCAAAGGGATGAAGCAAAAGAAAAACACACGGTTAACTCAGCTTTAAAGAAGATGTTTTTGAATGTGCTAAAATACTAAGATCCCACTGCCCCATGGAAGGGGTATTTAAAGAAGTCTGTTGGCTGGAATGGAACAGTTTGTTTTAACAGCTCCTCTTGATCCATTTCCAGCTTGTCTAAGTTCTCCCCAAAAATAAGAAAGACAAAAACAATCTCTGACAACTTACAGGCAAATTAACACGCCTCTTCATTTTGAAGTGAAAAGGTCTGACGGGCAACTAAAAGGCCAGAGAGCCTTCAGAGGCTGCTGGGCTGCTCCTGTGGATTCCCAGCATTTACATATGCATGGTATCCTTTATCCCCAAGACCCCAAGGCCTTTTGGGGCAAGTGAGGGTGGCAAGTGATGGGGTGAAGGTGGCACTTATAAAGTTTTATTATGATGGGCCAACATTTTCCAAAATAAAATAATATCATTGCTTACACTTGTACTTATGTGCTCCGTGAATTAATTCTCTCTGTCATATACATATATACACACACACCACACACACACACAAGCGAGTTTACCAATCCTTATGGGGACACAATGTCCCCATAACGTGATAAATATCGTTTTTTTTCCCTTATGGGGACCACTATTTTATAAAAATCGATGACTGCTATGGAAAAATTAAAAATGCAAAAACTCTTGTATTTTGCTTGGTTACTTATGGTTATGGTTAGGGCAGGGTGGGGGTTAAGGTTGTCATAGTTAGCATTTTTCCTATAGAAATGAATGAGCGGTCCCCATAAGGATAGGCATACCCGACGTGTGTGTGTGTGTTCATATAAAATGGGGTGTGCTATGGCCTTCGCATGTGTCAGACAGCTTCATTGTTTTGTAAACTTTTATTTTTACATCTGAAGAGAGGAGAGTTTAAATATATCTCTGTAAAATCTCATCTAGATTAAAACACCAAACAAAAACAAAGAACCCAGCTGCAGGTGGCCGTCACATGATCGGCGGCCTGCAAGCGAGTGCGTCCTTCAGCAGCCATGCTGGAACCGCGTATAACACAAATGCATGTCGTCTGGAGCGGGGAGATGCTTGTGGTTCACTGGTTCTGACTGTCTGTGCAGTCAGCAGGTATATCTTGTTCCAGGAGCTGGGAGATGTATGGGGGCTGGAGATTGGAGCTGCCCAGTAACTGCAGGTAAGCAATTTGAGTGAAGGCAGAACACAAAACAAGCAATGCACTTTACTTAAAAATCTCGCTATAATAAATTGTGTGTGCCATCAATCAATCAATAAATCAATTAATTAATTAATTAAGGATGTTAATTTCTTCCTAGAAAGGGGGCACATTCCATTGTTGCTTATCCATTTTGTGAATCAGACCCGTTATTTTCATATATCCAGTTTTCTTCTAAAATATCTGAGGTACCAGATGTAATATGTGACAAAATGCATTCAGCCTGCGACATAATGCAGATTTCCCAGAATACTTATTATCACTCAACAGCTGCCTTTTTAAGGTTTCTAACAGAAGGCTTATCAATATTCCAGCATACCTTCACCATCTTGGTTTTCAGAGTTATAAAAGTTTCATAGTTTTCAAGTGCCTGGTCTCAGATTTTACAGTGGGGAAAAAAATTTGCATAAGGTTTTTGGTAGAACTGGAACTAAACCAAAACTACTGCTTCTTTAAATAAGTGTTAATTCTTGTGTGTATAGTGTTTACACTATGTGTGTCATAGATATACGGCATAAACACTTATCTAAAGAATTGTGTATACTGTTTGTGTGTGCGTGTGTGTGTGTGTATATATATATATATGTGTATATATATGTATAATTCTAATGACAGTTCTCCGCCGGCTATTTGAATTTTAGACAAATCTGTAACTGATGTCTCAGAAACCTATTCCAACACCAAGCAGACATGTTGGGCACCGCAGAATTCCAGTTGAGTAGTGATACAGATGACTGTTTGGCGTCTACGGGGATGGTTTTACTAAGGCTGTTTTCCTCAGAGCAGGAAGTTAGTAGATGACAGTGGAGGGGGGTGGGGGGTCGCTCCACAGGCAAAATTTAATTGCATTTTCCCTAAGTGAACAGATTCATAAGTCAGAGGATAAAACTCGCGGCAGGAAGGAGTCTCCTCCCAAGCCGACGCATTTCAATTTCCATCCATCTCTGTTTAGCATATCTGAAGGCCTCAAACACAATCACTATCAACATTTGCAGCCCATCATCTCAGATGTGAACAGGAAATTAGGTGGAGGGGAAATGAAAAATAACAGGCCAGGGAACAACTGAGCATTATGCATATGAGCACATGCTTTACATATGATGCATATTAAAATGAGCCCTGAAATGAAGAACTGCACACCTTCACCAAGCAGCTTGTTAAAATTACAACGTTCACCCATGCATAATGTGACTAAAATCCTCTGCCTTTTATCATGGTACTTACATTATTTTTCTTGGTTTAAAACAGAAGGTTTTCTGTAGTTTCGACTGAAAAACATCCTTTTTAAAACATAAAAATAAATAAAAACCAGGCAAGCAGGAAAGACAATACATTCACACCACGCCATTCCCATTTATTTAAAATGATTTTTTTTTTATTTTGCCATGGGCCTCAAAGATAAACTGCAAGCTATCTGGCCAGTTATCTTCATTTGTATAGAAATCAGTCAACCCATGCTGCTAATCTTAAAAGGCTAATAAATAGCTCATTAGAAAAGGTAAATGATGCTGGATCTTAGCAATAATTAATGATGTTGTCTCCAGGAAGGGCATTATGGCTAATTAATTATTGTAACTGATTATCCTTCATTTAAAGTTGTTTAAGTATAATTAGACATGGGCAACTTAAAAGTACAAAACAAACTGGTGATTTAAATCCTCAAAAGGAAAACCAATTCTTCTACCTTTATTGAATAATTTTTTATATTATTCTCTTGTTAAGAGCATGAATTCTTTAATCCATAGGATCACTTCAAGAGCAAGTATTTCATCAAAAAGATCCAGTTGGCTATATGGCCTCATTCTGAAATGTAAAATAATATTGTGAGAGTCAACATCAAAACCTACAAATGAATAAGAGGATATTGCTTCATTAACATGTTTTATATCTCCGTTTTCCGGTCTTGAACAATATAATTGTGAGCTTAAGGCGTTCTCTAAACTAGTGAATTTCAAGAGTCAAGACTTTTTCAACTAACAGTCTTTATTGTAATTACTATTCAGATTAGATAAGCATTTACATTCATAATTGATATTGGTTCCAAGTGAAAGAGTGTGAAGATACTGGAGCGTGGGCAGGAGAATCATAAGAAGGTAATATTACACTATTTAAGATGTAATGATGTGAGAAGGAGGCCTGTAGCCAGAAATACATTTCAGGACACCCCATAGGCCCTCCTAGGTAGGTTTTACTGATGGGTTTCCACCAAAGGTACAATTTGCAGACGGGGAAGTGGGGGGGAGGTGAAACCAGCAGTTTTACTACCTGACTATATGTCCAGTGAGAAGCCTCTCATCTTCACCATGCTGTATAACATGTATAGTCTCCTTGGGATGTCCACTGCATGATCATCACTATGGCGTACCAAATGGCAGGCCATTCCCTAGGTAGCTCGGGGGTGTCTTTCAGCATGTCTGAGCCCTGACTCTATCAACCTCGATCTCTATCTCCCTGCCAGGAATAAGGCATCTGATCAGACTACAGAGTAGCAGCATCAAATAGGTCCCTGGCACCCTCCGTTGCCTGTGAACAGAGAGCTGTCTGTGTACCGCAGCACCCCGAGGAAACAGGGGGGAGCCCATTTCTCAGGAAGCCCTGAACACCAGCTTTTGGCCACAAAGGCTGCAGCAGTGCTCTCTGCTTGGGAACTTTCCAGACCCTCACATGAGATGTACTTCTAAGTCAAGATGTGCTTCAGACTGGGGATGTGTAAAACCCCTGGGGGAATTGCTAAGGAAACAGTCCGGTGGAAATAAAAAGAGGAATCACCTTAACTGTGCAACAGAGCAATCTGGAACTTCTCCCATACATCTGGGACAGTCCCAGGTCTCGGAAATTGAACAATTTTAGTCTGATCCCACGTGATTAGTAAGATGATGATTAAGATACAAGAACCCCTTCAAATGCCAGGGCAAGTGAAGTAAATAATAATGACCGTATCACTGATAAAATATGTAGCCTACATCGCTTTTTTAAACCAACATGCAAGGTCCACAATGAACCTCTCAGAAATCATTGGTGATGCGAAATTGACAGGAAAGAAAAGTGATTAACACTTTAAACAACTTTATGTTTCAAGTAATATTTTGTAATGTTTAATAACTTGTTTTGGCTTCACCTCCATTCATATTTTCCTTGTCTCCGTTCGCTGTAGACTCTTTGCAAATTGTGTAGGTGCAGGACACGGTCCAAGAGATTTCAGTGAGGTCTTATTCTTTCTGGAGGACAAGAGATGGAAAGACTGTCAGCCCCCATCTCACTCCTCTCCTCAGCATCTACTTCTTCGTCCAGCCAGCCAGGACACAGCTGCAGTACAAACTTCTCAGTCAAGCCAAAAGCTTCATGAACGAAAAGCACAAGAATAATGTGGTGAAGCTGGTTTACGAAGCATATAGCGTACAGCACATATCCCATCATCGCATACATTATCTCGGTCAGTGTGCGAAATACCCGTCAATATTCGGGGGGGGTCCCCATCTCCCTATTGTTGTGCAATACCGATCTTGAGACCCCCTGAAAATTTTTGCTTTTGAGGCTTTCAGGGGGTCTCATGGGGTAATCGGAGGTGTCGGACCCCCCGGATCCCCCCGTATTTCGCACACTGATCTTGGTGTCTGTCGGTCAAGTTATTCTGTAACGCACAGCTGAGTTGGAAGTTGGAAAAATCAGTTAATGTGCTGGTTCTCCAAGCCCTGAATTCTGAGATATATTGAGAGTTGAAAATAATCAAGAAAGTGTGAGATACATTCACTTGCCCCCCTCATGGATTGCGAAATGTTTACTTGACCCTCTGCGATGCGCCTGTTGCTTTTGAGATCAGTTCAGGGCCCTCAAAACCCTGATCAGGACAAGCGGGTATGGGAAAAGGTTGGACATATGGATGTTTTTTTTTTTACAGAATTATTATGGTTTTTTAATTAGCTTTGCCACAGTTCTGGGTCAATTGCATTACATTCAGTGTTTTCTTCAATGTATGATTAGGTTCCCTGATTCCTTCTGCTAGGGGGGTGCTGTGCTTAGGGCAGAAGTGATGAGAATATGTCTGATGAAAATGTCTTACCTATCTCCACTCAGCTGTGAAGAGTTGTGATTCATTTGCCGCTCTTATAGAACTGGAAACTTTTGTTTCATGTCGCCTTGTGCCTTGCTTCCTGAAGTAGCCGGGGCTGTGAGGACTGTTGACGATTTAAATTCATTTCATTTGCATGTCATTGAGATAAATAATACATTCCAGTCCGTTTTCAGTAAAATGCAATTGATTTAGCTTTGGTTATCCTTCAGGGATGACGCCTTTATCGCCCCTGCTGCAGCCCACTAATCAGCATTTCAACAGCAGGGGAAAGGAGGTGGGAAGGAGGTGGCAGGGAGGTGTCTGAAGCCCGATGGGGGGAGGGAGGGCGAGTAAAGTAGCAGATTGCCTTCCACAGAGTTCCTGAGGCTCCAAAGCTGTGGGAAATCAAAGACGAGCAAAGAACCTCTCACTTAAAATACTCAATGAAATGACACACCTTCATGGTGATAAGCACAGCTACCCGCCCCCCGATAAAAAGACTTAGCCTCAGAAACTCCAAATTTTCTTACGAAGCAGGAGGCCCAACTTTTGTCATTGTCACAAAATGAAGCATCTATTTTCTACTTATTTAATCCCTCTTAAAGTATTTTAATATATTTTGTTTATAGTACATTTGACATAGTATCTGCAAAATTCAAACGTTCATATTTTCCACATGTATTACGATGGAAAGTAAAGGACACAGATATGAACATGCTTTTGATACCTTGGTGGGAGCAGAACAAATGCAGCATGTCTCATAGTGAACGGAAAGCTGGAGCCAGGGGATCTGGGCAGGTGCGGGATTGAGGGCAGGGGTGGACGCCAGCTGAAGCCTTTGCACGGCAGAGGCAGATAGTGCAGATTCTATGTGGGTGGGTGTGGAGCAGTAAAGCTCTCCTGTATGATGGCTCCAGCTTGGCAGGAGTACAGAGACGCCGGCTGGCTCTTACAACTGGGCTGAGAACGCTTGGATTCTGTATACAGTAATGAGCCTGCGGAAGGGCAAGCTCTCAATGGGGGGTGCGTGGGAGAGAGGCGTCCCGCTGGGGAATAAAGAGAATCCAGAAGTTCTTCTACTGTGGCAAATCCCACTCTTTTGCCTGAAGCAGTTGCAGAAATACTGAGCAGACATGGATAGATTCTTCTGGATCTTTCTCATGTGTGGAAGGCAAACAGATTTATTAAGGTCAATTATATTGACCATGTTATCCAGCAAAATCACAGCATTTGACTTGTTCTAGGATAGAGAATACAGGTTGTGAAAACCTTTAAAATGTAAAGCAATGCAGACACTATTGAAACCCTACAAAGGACAATAAAGAACAATGTCACTTTTTCTTTTGATAAGAAAAAAAATCAACTGTGCCATGCATATTTGCACAATTTTTTAGAAAGCAATCAACAGTTATGTAACAAGCAAATAATAAACAAGTGCATTGAAATAGCCATTTTCAATTCATAAAATAAAGAATAATTAAATGAATGAATTTAGTATGAAACTTCAGAACACGTTCTTCAAAACCTTGCAAGCCTGGCAAACATGGCTATTGACTTACAGGGAAACCCTTTCACATTTTGATGCAGGGAAAGTTCAGTGACTTGAATGATGGAATACTGATTTCCATTTTAATCTGTCTGAATGGAGGGCAAAGGTCACTTGCCAATGCAGTTGTGCACTAAGTAGTGGAAAAGTGTTCCAGCTTTGTAAATACCAATGCAGCAGCCGACATTCAGCTTATAATAGCATGCGCCAATCAAGCTGCTACTCATGCTTTCGGGCTAGGGGCCTATTGGGATCGTAAAGCCCAAGACAGGTGACAGATGGGAAGCAGGTCAGACGCGGAGGTGTTGCGGAATAGACTTGAAGGTAATAACACCTTTTGGGATATGGTTTAGAAAGTGTTTTTAGGGCCTATCACCAAAGCAGATGAAAACGCTACAAATGAAAATGACAAGGAGGGAATCTCAAATCTCAATGAGGCAGAATTTGGGCCACTTGATGCGGCTTCAGATACGGCAGCCCCATTCTCCAGTGCACTGAGGTCACCACATCATGATAATCACACTCATGTTTAAATTATTTAAAATCAAGGAAGTACGTTGAGTTTCAACATTGGTAGGGACAAAACTACTGCCAAGCATCACCCGTCCCCCCTAGTTGCAGACAGTAGTCTCATAAAATTGGTAGGGACATGAGTGATGGTCCATACCCAAATCTACACTCTTGCTTAAAATGGATATTATGTCATTGAGGAGAGCCTGCAAGGACACATTATGTGGTAAAGATCTTAATATATATATCATGAAGCGTGCAAAGGCTTTTCTTAAATATTCTTGTTGAATATAACAGAAGATGAATACATTTTAAATTAATTATACTGTGGCTTTTGTGATGCCGTCTCGCTTTACCCGACCATGTGAGAGATTGCATCAACCAGAAAAAAAAAAAATGACGTTTTGTCAGCATGGACCAGAGTGGTGAACTGAGTAATACTGACACATATACATTACAAAAATGCATACATTGTAACTAGGAGACACAGAAATGTCCAGCTCCAATAAGAGTTTAATTTTTAGAAATAACAGTTGATGCATTAAAAATGTCATAGTTCTTCTGAAGTGTTCGGTTTTTTATTTGTTAGATTTTTCTAGACAATCTCAGCATTATTATGAAGGAATATTATAGCCGAGTCAATAGAATAATCACAGAACAATTTGCCAGACTGATCTGACTATTCTGCAGAAGGACTTTATATATATCCTTCATAAGTTTACTATTTTTAGGGGTAAGACAAATCTATGGAAATCAAACAAAAAATGACATACAGCTAGAAGGTACACAGAATGGGGGAGTACCATGTGTGTTTAGGGAGGTGGGGGTCTTGGGGCTGATTTGGTCCCTACCAGTATAGAAACAAAACCTACACCCTTGCAATCACAAAATGTGCATTTTATTTCATTGTTTCTTTAGTGAGAGGTCATCCCCTGTAGTAATGGATGCTTAAACAGATACTTATCGCAAAGGCAAACTCGTACAACAAAAACCTGAGAAAATCCAGCATGCTGCGATCTGACACCATAATAACCGACCCTGACTCAGTGGCACACCCCATGTTAATGACGCTATGGTGTTACATTCCAGGATTGTGTTTAGTAAAGTGGAGACATAGGCTATCTGGGTGTAATTAAACATCCACAAGCGATATGGCAAAGTGTCATCCAGAGTTGTACCATGAACACTGGTTTTGCAATGGAGTGCATTTGATACCAGAGGAGTAGCAGTACAAATAAGAATTTTCAGGAATAATGAAAGCAAGCATATGTTTATGACAGAGCCAAGCAAGCTTAGCTAAACAAAAGTCTGGTATCTTGTAAAGAATGATTATAATAGCAACTGCCAGCACACACACACACACACACACACACACACACACAAACACACACACAGGTTTGTAATTATATATTTGTGTGGACTCTCCATTCATTCTATGAGGAAAACTCTAATCCCAAAATCACGACCTTAACCCCTAAACAGCCCTAACCTTAACCATAAGTAAACAAACAAAATGTGAGACATTGCATTATTACATTCACAGATCTTTGTGGGGACCATTTTTCAGGTCACAAACAAGTTTTTATTACATTATGGGAGACAATTGGTCCCCACAATGTAATATAAACCTAATCCACACACACACACACACACACACACACACACACACACACACACTGTGAAGGAAATTTCAAACCAGTCTGTTTATTTTAGCAATCAGAACATGAAATATTAAAATCAACTTGCAAAACCAGTTTGCAAGTATCCACTGTGGACTAAACTTCATGTACGCAAAGTATAAGAACGTAAGATTGGGAGAAATTGTGTCAGTGGGGAAACGTTCAGTCCAGTGCTTCTTGAAACTAGCATCAGCATTTTTGAAGATTCACATTGTATCAGCACTAATTAGCCTGCATATGTGTTCAGGAATATTAGGCAATCCTGGACAGACCTTGCTAGGGATCAGGCCAAATTCATTGAGACAATACAGAAAATTCAGCCTAAGAAAAAAATCCACACAAATGGCTAAATACATTAGCCTACATTATTTCAGTCTGTATTAGAATACTACAGTGTCCTATTACCACAGATCTCATCCCAGATCTGGTTCTTTGTAGCAGCAGTCTTTCATTTGTTACAAAGCTGTAACATGTGCTGTGATTTCAGTTGTTGCCTTTACTGAACTGCATATCATATCCTGTAACCTTAATCCAGGGTGGAGATAGTTTAAACAATGTCTATGCATATCAACTGTACAGTTTCTACTACACAGACTATATAAAGTAAAATCCAGTAACATTTTTACTTCTTTGGGTGCATATTTATTTATTTACTTTCCCTTTTCGACAGCATTTAGGTCTTTGACGAAACAACATACACAGAGTGAGTCTTTTGGAGAACTGCATCATCTACGTTGCTTTTCAGATGTGTGGGCCAACTGGAACTGCACTTAAAATGTGTGCTGAAAACCTGACTGCTACCATCTGTGAGGCACCTTTCAGTATGTGATTTTCTGTTCTAGATACAACACTTTTGATACTATCCTGGCTCCTCATGAATGAAATGATCTTCCGATATAAATGATCTAAGCTAGGTGTGTGGTGTTTTTCTCATGTAAGAGTCAAGGCAGAGTAACAGAAAACATAAATATTTCGTATAATTTGTAATTCAACATCATTTTTTTTTGCTCAAAAGACCAGATTGGTTTCTTGATTTCATTTTATTTCAGTTTAATTTTTGTGCTCAGAATTGTTATATATGGATGTAGCTGCCTAGAAGCAGGCAAGTAATCCTTTTTTTCAACACAATTACATGAACAAAAACTCAAATGACATGATTACATTTCAGTCCACTGAGATGTATAATGACTTTTTTCGTTTTAATTGCTGTTAATTGTGCATGTCAAATTGATGCTGCAGAGCTAATTTTTTGCTAACTCAGTCGAAAATGGTGTTTTCCAGATCATCACAGTTGAACTTAACTTAACAGGCACCGTGCATAAAACGGCGTGGAGATATTTAGAGGTGCTTATTCTAAAATGGGACAAATGGCAGGCTTGTGGATTCAGGGATAGAGCAACAGGTAGCTTACTGGACAAAAGTAACAGCACAACTGTTCAAGTCCCAGAGAGGGCACGGCTGTGGTACATTTGAGCGAGGTATTGAACCAGATCTTCTTCAGTGAAATATCCATCCATGAACCAGCTTCTGATCCAATATGGCATCATGAAGGGGCCAGGAGTCTGTCCCTGATAGAATAAGGCACGGGCAGAGGAACAACTTGGATGGAATTCCGGTTCTTCGCAGAGGGCATGCACACCGACACACTACAGGCAATCTACAGACTCCTCTTTGCCTACCTCCATGCCAATGAACTACGGAGACTTTATTTCTGCTGCGGTATCAGCTATTTAGGATAAAGGAAACTGCTGAATAAATTCATATAAATGCAGTGTAGTGTGCATAGAAAATATGTTTAATATGCCAGGTGTGAATATGGAGTGCCAAATACACCCAACCAGTTATCTGCCAATGCTTCTCATGGGACAGGAAACACCGGTAGCTCATCGGGAGAAATGGTGTTAGAGGAGAAATGCTTTTATTTCTGTCAGACGTATGGTGTTCCTTGGTGGATAAAGCCCCCCCAACCCCCAACAGATCACCTTCAATGATAAACAAGAGATATGAGTGCCTGGCTGTGGATGAGTACCAGGATAGGTCATATTGTGCTTGAGGAAATGGCCATATCTTCAGTGCCGTCCTGTTTTAGTGGTACAGAGAGACCCCACTGAGCAGTAACTCTCATCTCCCAGCTCAAGCGCATGTAGTATGTCAGTCTGGCCTTTTTAAATTAAAAATTAATGATGTCTTGAGGACAGCTAGTCAGCTGAGCCTGGTGACTACAGCAGAGCTTGACAGCAAGGCTGATAGATGCCATAGTTACGTCACCAGAATGAATGCGTGCCTCACCCATAAACACCTGGCTCAGGTCACAAAAAGGTCACCTCACAGACTTTTAATCATCACTGCCATGCAGATACTGAGAGGACAGGCAAGATACAGTTAACCTTGAACGAATATTTGTGCAGTTACATGACAGGATAGATTTTGGGGGAAAAAAGTTCACTAACATTTACAAGACTGAGTTACTCATATTAGAGTTACCTACAAAAAAGAAAACTATTGCAACAGCAAACGAGCCCTGTCCTGACCCTTAGATCACACTTGCACTGGTGTCTTGTTATGGACAGATGCTGAGAGACGTGTGCTTCAATATTGAAATGCAGAGGCGCCAAACTGTGTTTATGGAAATACCTGTTTAGCACTTGATCTGACAGACTGAAATTGAAGTGGCATGTGATTACCACTCAAACATATCATTTCTATTGGACAATACAGAAAAGTGGGTAAATTTCATTAGTACAGTGGGAAAAGCTATTTGCATAAATGGCACTTTTTGCAAAAGAGGCATAATTATGTGTGGTAGATGTTATACAGTTAAGGCCATAAGTTTACATACACCTTGGCTAACAACTTTCAGACTGAAATCCTCCCAAATTCACACATTAAATGTTATAAAACAATTCATGTGTTAAGTCAAATAGAGTATCGACTTTATTTCCATAACAGTTCTATTGAAAAATAACAGTAAAGAGCAGGACCGGCCCTGGGTGATCTGATGCCCAAGGCAAGATTCTGCTGAGCCCCTACCAGCCCCAAAGCAGCAGCAGAAAACAAATTTTGTCAATTCATTTATAATCAAACCATTTCAGTAGCACCTGGTATCTGGCTGCTAATTAATAAGCTTGTGTCTTTCTCTTTAATCTGAAAGATTAAAGCTAGTGTTAATAACTCTAATGTCAAGGAATGCAACCAAGAGGTATTTCTTCAGACCTTTTTCACTCGCTTTTTGGCGCTCCTGATTCAAATGGCATCCTGGGCGATGTGGACAAAAGCACTGATGCACACCTCTTAATCATTGAATTCAAGGGTTTCATTCAGACCCATTGCGTCCCATTGCGTGTTGTCCAGTCACATGAAACAAAATTTGAACTGTTTGGCTATAATGATCAGCACTATGTATGGAGGATCAAGGGTGGGGCTCTTAATCCAAAGAACGCCATCCCAGCTGTGAAGCATGGGGAGGGAGCATCATGTTGTGTTTGGCAGGGAAACGGACTGGGGTACGTCATAGAATAGGTGGCATCACGAAGAAGGAATATTATCTTGAAATTCTGAAGCAACATCTCAAGATATCAGACAGAAAGCTAAAGCTAAGTCGCAACTGAGTCATCATGGGCATACCTCTAAAGATGCAACAAGATTTCTTTCAGGCAGTAATGTGAAACTATGGGAGTGGAATCCAACAGAAAATTTGAGGACTGAACAGAAAAAAAACCTGTCTGAGAAAGAAGGCCCACAACCTTAACCCAGTTACACTCATTTTTATTATGAATGGGTCAAAATCATAGCAAAATACTGTAAGAAGCTTGTGGAAGGCCTACTCTAAGCATTTGATACAAGTTAAGCAATTAAAAGTCAACAATAGCAAATACTAAAACAAATGTACAGTATGCAAACGTTTGACCCTTTGTAAATCTGATATTGTGACTAAAAGCTATAGTAGGTCTGTTTCTTCACTATTATTTTGAATAAACTCTTATGGAAATAAAGTAGTTACTCTAATTGACTTAACACATGAATTGTTTGGTAACACAATATGTCTTACTTGGGAGGATTTGAGTCTGAAATTTGTCAGCCAATGTGTCTGTAGACTTACAGCCTCAAATATATATGAATACATTGGGATGATCTGCCAGTGATGTGCAACATGTACAGACAGCATGTACATCTATATAAAGACGTAGAATACATAATGGAAGGGGCCATTCATCCATAAACATGCATTTATCTGTTCAGTTAAAGTATTCTATCAAAATACCGTGAAAATTGTATCTTCCAAAGCAATTTTACTGCTGTCAATAACTTTGCCCTCTAAGAATGAAAGCTGCCAATGCTGCTCTCATTACGCTTTTTGTGGAGAATGAAGGTCACAATCTTTGACCTACAACCCGGGACAAAAACCATTTCAATGGCGACACAGGAAACCCACACAAGACTTTGTGTGTGAAATGCTTCTGCCGTTTCCATTTGATTGAGCGTCTGGTGGTTTTCTTTAGCTAGGTTCCTCGGAGATTCCATCTTTAAACGCCATGTGTGGGATGAACAATAGTCACTCATCTCAGGCTAGTGAGTAAAAAAAAAAAAAAAACTTCCTTGCATTGGCCCTAAGTTGACATCTGTAATGCCAGTTATCCTAGCTGGACTAATATAACAGCCAGAATAGCGACTTTCCGTACCCCCTTATTCAGAGACAGATGGTGTTTCATGCTATATCAGTTAGGCCTGTTTAAAAGGTAACACCTTTTATCTGGACTCCAGGCTACCTATAGGTTTCCTACCATCCTAAAATGACCCTTAGTTGGCATACAAAGGAGTGACCTGGCTATGACCCCTAGACATAGTCACCTGACACCATTTCTAGAACCATATGGGGAAAGCACATCAATGTAGAGTAAAAGGTAAATCTGATATGTGTCGCCACCAAACCCTACATTCATAACACAGAGTAACACGTTACAATGTAAAGTGAGAAGCGGTAGCTTCAAAATACGTATTAATAGGTGTGCATAGCTATAGGCAGCAACAGGCACAGAAACGTAAGTGGAACAGTACTCATTTCAACTGAGCTTCCCCAGAGGAATCTTTAACACATCTAGCATTTTACTTTCACTGAAAAAAAGAAAACACAAATAATAAAAGATGGAAAGTTCAGGACTGTTTGTGATCTCTATCTAGGCTTGTAAATAAGGCTCCTTATTTGCCGTGGCAAAAGTCCAGACCTCTGCACCCTGCTTTGACAGTATTGATGTTTCACATCCTTAACATCCTGTTAGTGTGCTAATCACACAGAAACGGTAGCTTAAGTGACTGTGATTAAAACTCTGCTAAGAGGCATTTGACAAAGAAAAAAAATGGGCTCCCAGTGACCCAATTACAGCTTTCAAGTGCACTGACACACCAGTAGAAGGAAGCCTTTTTCTGTTCCCGTGATAAAGTAAACAGCCGGCTTGAGACACCGAAACCGTCTATTGTGGAAAAAAGTGGGAAAAGTAAATGGCATGTAGAGGATACAATTTATGAAACACCAAATGTGATGCAGGCATTGTACTGAATGGCACACATTTAGCCAGATGAAATGACTAGCATACCATCCAGCCTGGTGCTTTATTCTCTCTTGGATAGGCTCCAGGTCCCCCAAGACCCTGAGCAGGGTAAGCAATGGGAAGATGGATGGATGGATACTGAGATTTCCTGTTTATAAAAAAAGTCACGTTATAACTTTGTGTGGGGCTTAACAGAGAATGCAATTAGTCACTGGAGTACTGAATGTGCATTGTAAACACCTTTCACAAATAGACCCTTTGTATAACAATGGAATAAACCATGGAGTAGTTCATTCTGACTGGAGCTCAACAGGCATGGAGCAGATTGTGGAACATTTCTGACAATTTTGGTAGATGGGGTGTTTAGGTGGTTGAAGTCTGGGAGGACATTTGTGAAGTATGTTGTGAAAGAGTATAACAGCAGAAACCATTAAGGATCCTGTTTGAAACTTACTGTAGTCTAATCCAGACAAGTTGTGCTTACCTTGGAACAGGTTTCTTATTCCAAAAAGCAAAAATAATCCAGATATAACTCAGCCAAATGTAGCATAGGAGAGGATGAACTTTGAGAGGATGACTCAGTTTCCATTGCATAATTGATACAAATATCCTTGGCTTGTCAGGTCAATTGATATAAATGACTATATATTTCCTTTCCTTCAGACTCTATTAAATACATTTCAAAGCTTTTTCTCTATTGACCAAGAATCCTCTCTACACAGCAAGCCAAAGCTGACTGTCCACCAAAATAATCACATATGACAAACAAATTAATATTGAGACTAGTAATATTGTGAAGATCATGTATCATCTCATGCTACCACTATAAATTGCAAGAAATGGAATTAAATAATGATGATGATTAAATATTAAAACGCCCCTGAAGCCTGGTTAAAATATTGCTGCCCTCAAGATAGCAAACGTATTCAGATGGCGGGTCCTTGAAATTTCCAGTACAATTATTCAGAATGGTTGTGTTAGGGGGTGGCATGTGGCACAGTGGTTAGCAATGTTGTTTTACACCTCTGGGACCAGTGTCACTCATGGCTCCACATATATGCAATTTGCATGTTCTCTACGTGTCATCATGGGGTTTCCTCTGCATGCTTGGGTTTCCCTCACATTCCAAAAAAATGAACTGGAGTTACCAAATTTCCCGTGTGAGTGTGCCTTGCAAGAGGTCGGTAACCCATTCTAGTTGCTCTGCCAATAGGGTCTAGACCTTACAGGCCAAATTACAGAAGATGGATGGTTTTGTTAGTATAATATAAGAATACATGCCACTACCCCAAGCTGAAAAGTACATCACAGGGCAAGGACAAGATCAAAAAGAGACGGAGCAAGGCTTTACTTTTTAAGCTTCAAGCTCCTTATTGTAGACTCACTCAACGTACAACTGATATGTCACCCACTCATTCTAGTGTGCAGTTTTGATAATCTGTTAATTTCCATTAATTATGAAATTAAAAAAGTATTCAACTGAGCTTGTCTTCATACTGCTATTTTAGATAGGCTTTTGCCTCATTTTCACCAGTGTCACTGCTAAAATAAATGTAATTCTATAGACCAAAGGGTCTTTCAGAAATACCAGACTGAAAGGGGAATTCTACTAGAGGAAAGAAGTGAAATGAGCCAGAGAAGGTGGCTGTTACGTAGATGTATGGATCTCAGAAAGGGACCTCGTTTTCTGTGGGGGGAGTCTGGGAAGGACAGTAATGACAGTCTATACTCTCCATTTCTGCAGGGTGGGTCACCACAACAAAGATGGGCTTTTACATCAGACACTGACCTTGTAGAGTCCAAGCTGACCACTGGGAAAGGACGATGAACTGGAAAAAACACAAAGTGATGTCTGAGTCACAAAGTGTATATCCATTATCCTGAATTAGAGCAACAATAAAATATATAGTATATATTCATTAATAAGAACTGGCCAGGAAAAAAAACCTCTAGAATGCAGATTTAATTTTAAAGGCTTTTAGAGGTAGTAATATGAGTACATATGTTTGTTGCATATGTCTTTCCACAAGTAATTTATTTATACTCAAATCCTTTTGTAATAAAACAATTTTCTGGGCAACAAGAAAAATGTCATCCTGCTTCTGATTTAATTATTACTACAGAAGCATTTTTTTCTGTGATATCTACAAGTTACAAAGCTCTGAGAAAAAGGAAAAAATTAGAACGGCAACAGCAACAAATAATAACATTCTGTGGTATCTTTGGGTTTAGGTGGAATAACTTTTAATGGCTCCTACCTTTATTATGGCACCATACATATAAATCAAGTTACTGTTATTATCTGCTTTTACAACACCAGGGTAGCAGAACAAATAAGATTCAAAAACAAATAAGGGAAGAGGATGCTGTAAATAAGCTAAATATTACATAAAGGGTGCTTCAGTGTTGCTATTATTAACACTGGGTGACTGTTCTCCTAAAATCCAGGAAGACAATCAGCTTCTAAGCATTGGAAGAACATTGGAGACATCCTGTGAAATGCAGCTAGTGTTTCCAATCCAAGCCTAGGTCTGTTTGAGTGTGAGAAAATGGCTAAGAATTTCAGGAGAAGGTGCTGAAGAGACACAGGCTGGTGTTCCATGAGCATCTTAGGATACAAGCCATCACTGAAGAGTACTTTTGGGACCTCCAGGAGATAAAATGATAAAATAGAATTCTTCACCTTGCAACTATTTACATAATGCCATAACCAATTCAGTCTGGCTGTATGATGCATTATAATAAGTGCAGGAAAATGCTTAGACAAATTTCAGTTTAGTGCCAAAAATGTCTTGCCTCAAAGCATTAATCAGATCATTCTTATTATATCCATATCATAAAGGAAAAGTGTGATAAAACAGGTATGATCAAAATGCTTCCTGTATTTTGGCGAAGGGTTCGAACTTAATTTACCGCCATTACAGGAAATGCATTTTTTATGGGGTACTACTGCCACTGAAGTGTAACCCTTTTGGGACAGGAAGAGTCAGGTTAAACAATCTGAATGAAAGTCACACTAATGCCATACCACCACGGGATGAGTGAAGTGAATGATTAATGTGCACTGCTAGGAGTACAGTCATTCAGCAGTCAAAATGATGGATTGTTGTTAGAATCTGGCTCCACTCTGTGGAACTATTGAGCTGCAGGCTAGTTCACAGCATAGCACAAATCTATTCTGCCATCACCCCCACTTCAAAGCAAGCACACAATGGATCTGCCATGGTCCCTGTGAGCGTGCGTTAGAAATCAACCCGGCTGTTTGTTGACATGCTTCCGAACGAAAGCCTCTGCTGTGCCATTGCATGTGTGAAGCCTGCATATTTCTGCTGATACTCTACCAACACTTTGGAAGAACTACACTGCCAGTAGAAACATGATAAATATATGAGTTTAAAATAACATCAGGCCGCCTTAAGTTGTAGATGGTAGAACTACTGGAAACATTAAATAGCTGGTGATGAATTGCCCCCAACTCGGTATCTAAATTTCATAGCTTTACTAAGCCATGCTGTCCATGTATCACATGGAAAATAACTGTAGGGCATTCCATTGCAAATCCCTTGGACATATTCCAAAGCGTGTAAAAGTCAAATTGCAACCAAGAATCAGTTACTTCTGGTCTTAGATGTTGAATGCCTCAGACTTTCCTTAAAGTAGGGATTTGCTGCAGCTGAAATATTAGGAATTTAGAGACGGTGAGGCAGGAACATTAAAGGTGTAGAAGGGATGGAGTAAGTCTGTCATCTATCTGTGTCTGTTTAAGCTAAATTACTGTCAGAGTGCCACTATAAAATGTGAACTATGTTAGTATCTCCTCCTGCATCCATTGCAACGTTAAGTCCAGCTGCAAAATGCAGCCGTTGCATTTCAGCTCATGCATGTAACATCTTATGTGACGAGCTCATGCATGAATGCAAGAATGCAATGCAGAATGCAAGTCCCAGGTCCATTCTGCTGTTCTTTTTTGAGAAAACAGTGTCTTGTTGCAGTGCTGCACTCTGCCAAGCTCTCCATGTGAGGAAAGCAAAGCTGATTTCCTGGAAGTGAACACCATCCATTTCTGGATGTTAGTGAGTGTGTCAGCGAGGAAGTGTAAAAATAAAAAAGTGGCCATACCTCAACTCCTCTGGGCACTGTCAGAGGCCGTTTTGGCCAGTTTCATACTTTCCAACATGTGCCTACACTTTTCAAAACTAAAAGCCGGCTCACAGGCTGTGTGCTGAACTGCACAGAGAACATGACAAATGTGATATGTTTCTTATTATGATTAAAATGGCAAAAATTTGCATGAAAACAAAACAGGCAGAAAAATATTCCTATTAATTTCCCGCCTATTCATTCCTATTCATAAAGCACTGGGCAAAGACAAAACATCTCGAAATATAGATTGTGGATTTTAACAATACCTTTTGCACCTTAAAAAAATGTTACATGTTACATAACTCTTCACAATTATAGAATCCTTTCTTAGAGAGTATCTGTACATAGTTATAACAATGTGAAAACTATGGATTGTGAAAACTGTGGATTACAAGCAGCTCACAGACACCATAGCAAATTTGTCAGAGAGGAGACACACTTCACCTAAACTGCACATCTTTGCACTGTGGGAGGAAACAGATTATCTGGGGGAGAGCCACACAATAAGGAAGAACAAGCAGATGCCATGGGCCAAGACAGCCAGGACAGACATCAAACCCACAAGCGTTTAAGACAACGCACGGGGGATTGGGTCTTTCTGCCAATGATTATTAAGGCCCTCACATGGACGAAGAAGGACGGTTGACATGTTCTCTCCTTTTTGACAAACAGTGCTTCCACAAGGCCTATATTTTTGGCACTTGCGTAAACATGGTAGTCTTCATATAGAAACATTTTTCTTCAAAGGCTGACCCTCTACTAAGTAAGTCCTTTGGGTTGGTTATGGCCTGCATTTGGTTACATCACAAGGATTTACTAGATATTCTAATATAACTCTTGGGGTAACTAAGCTTAACTATTTAAGGCAACATTAATAGTAATGGATGAGTTGTTTCCTGACCTCGGTCTAAAACGGGTCTTGTTAGCTTGAGGCTTGTCCTTGATCTCTGGGCCTTTGTTCCTAGTACAACAGCACTCCTCCTCCGCTGAGTCCATGCTAAAATCTATCAGATGTGCTTCCTGTTTTTCATTGGCTGAGAGGAAGAGGGGGAAATCAATTGGTTCCTTTTTGAGCTAAATGAAAATGTGCGCGTAAAACAGTAAGGTGAGGTTGCTCAAGGTGATAACCACATGTATATTTACATTCATCATTCATTGTCAGATATTCTGTGAATATGCAGGACTCCTACATCCAGTGCACTGAATAAGATGAGTGCACTTAAATTGCCCATCTTTATGGGAAATACCAGCAATGTTTGTTTAGCCAGAGTTTAATTCCATTTTGCTTCCCCAGGGACCAACACCACATCTGTAATTCGCTAAAGTGCCACCCTCACTACACAAGAGCAGGCCACAGATGGGTTAACAGATGTCTCTGTCATGCTAGGTTTGAACCCAAATGCAGAACCTCTGGGGAAAAGTGTTGTAAAAATGCGACCTTAGGCATGTGTTTTCGTCATTTGTCATACTCCTGATAAAACACGAAATATGCACTAAAATACAATTATTACGATTCTTCTGTTTGCACAACAAATGATGTCGCCACTCACACTCTCTGCAGTTCATGTGCTCTTATTTTATGACAAATACCTGAAAATTTATTGCAGCCATTTAGGCTTGTCAGGGTGCATGAATTGAGCCATCATTTAGATTCAAATTTCATTTATGACTTTGGTAATGGCATCCATCTGTGTGCACATTGTTCCAACTCAATGCCTCTTTATTTAAATATTTGGCAACAAGTTTAATTTGGTTAAGCTCCATAAAGTTTTACACCAAAACATGCACCTTAGGCTATTTCACGTGAGAAGTATTATTTTTTAGGTCAAAATGAAAGGATTAATGAGTAAGAAAATCAACTGAATGCTCAAGACTACATTACTAAAAAACAAACTAATGTGTTCTAGGCTAAAGTCAGGCCCCAATACTGTACCTCTGCTATACAGTACTGCTTACAAGATGGAGATAAAGAGCAGATGATGGGATCCCTTTCTCAGTGAGCAAAGCACTCCAGTGGACCAAATCACCGGACCTTGTATTAAATCTATGCAAAGTGCACTCAAATGACACGTCCTTCAAATCAAACACATTTCCTCCAAGTATTTCTTGCTATGAACAGTCCCTTTCAAGTGTTGATACATGTTCATTTTATGTGCATGGGATGCCACTGATGTCAGTGTCCACATACATTAGACTTACCAAAGCAACTGCATCATTTATCTTAATCAAGGAAAAGTGATGTGATGTGCATATTAAAACAGAAAGCAAAACCATTCTTGAAACGACCCAATTAAACAGGACTCACTGAACTACCAAAAGGTGACATATCCTCCAAATTTGTCTGCTTCTTTCTTCTTTATTGGACAAAAGTTACATGATGATAAATAATTCAAGTTCCACACAGGCTTTGAAAACTACCAAAAAGAGGCCTTTTGGTCTAATATCCAGATGAGTGTTTTTAAGGAAAGCACTCCCTCTAGTGTTAGTTTATGAATTTAACAAGCTGCATCCCATTCAGAGTGTACCTCAGCCTTGTTCCCTGTGCTGCCTGGGATCTCCTATGTTGCCTATGATTTTGACAATAGGTTAGAAGAGGAGATAGGTTGGACTGGGGGATTAAGCTACACTAAAAATACCAAATATGACTTAACATTACAATGTAAACGGCTTTAAAATCTTTCCAAAAATAAATCCAATTCAGGCGGCATCAGCGCCAAAACAACTGTTGGTTGGCAACAGTGGAAGCTGTCAACCAAAAGGGAGAGCCTATAGCCAATGCCCCTAGGGGGCACATATAATACTATTCGTTTTTTGCATCTTTGGATGATTACTGTCAGGGGGCACAACTGCTCATCTGGGAAAGGCCTTATCTCCCGCCATGTGATTAATGAAACGTCTTTAAACGTCAGTCTCACTAATTCATACTGAACAGGCGCTCACTCACATTATGCCTTGTTCAACAGCTCACTGGAGAGCCCATGCTGAAGTTGCTAAGTAGCCACATGTGTTCGATTTTTCATTCAACATCTTGCAGTTTAGGGCTGAGGAAAGCTTCATTAGGGTGACTTGAGAGTTTGGATCTACCTGTCTAGCAATTAATTTCCCGTCTGTGTTCAGTGGGTTATGTACGAGTGTGTTGAATGTATTTGTCCTCAACAGTAGAATCGGGGCCGCAACACCCATTTATCGGTATGTCCAGTGTATTGATGATGTTCTCCACAACACCCTTCTTGATTAAAGCAAAGGCACTGATTGATCACTTGAGGTAAGCCTCCATAGCTTTAAGAATGCATTAATGACTCCCCAAGTGTAACAAAGATGACAAATGTGTGTGCATTTGTGTAGACACTCCAATGATTCCCACTGTTGGTTAATGCATTTGAAGTCTGCTTTCCTCCAGTTCGTCAGATTCCAGGTTGCTTTGACCACTGTCTATATTGTAGTCAACAAACAAGTCTCCTAAGCAAGTGGAGCAGACCCATCCATTCCATAAAGTTCTCCTGGATTACTGTGTACATTTCATTAGCGAAAGCATTACATAGTCTAGCAACAATTTGGACAGGCATATTTTTTTTGCTTACATAGTTTGTACTTCCAGACTAGCGGAGCACTTCAGGTTTAATTGGTACATAGTATCACAAAATCATTTTTGCATGCAAACAGTGTCCACAGAAATCTGGTGCGAATAGTCAACTTAGTCCTTTACTTCATGCACATTTTCCCTTTGTAATGAAATTGTAGCTCCCAAGTCTGATATTCTTTACTGAAATGAATAGATCTGAAATACATCGGCCACGGAATCTCTTAAAATTAACTTACGGATGACTTCAGTAATTTAAAGACAATTAAGAAAAGCAATGATAGAAACATGATTTCATATCATAGAGAACCCAAAAACATAAGGTATCCTCAAATTTAGGATATAGCATAACAAGGGCATGTATAGTAATACCTCTTAATCTTATGTTCTCTTTTTCAGTTCGCACTATGTGTCTGCCTTGCACTACACGTATATTTGTCTGTTCTTGCTGTTGTATGCTCTCAGGCCTCCATCTCACACCCAAAGACTTACTTGGTCCTATAATGTTGTACATCACTGACAGCAAACCACAAAACTGGCATATTTAAATGTCTAATGTGACTGAAAAATAAAGTTCAACAATTGTAAGAGGGTTGAAAAAGGGTTCTCGTAGATTGCGTGGCACAAAGAAATGGATGCAAAGGTAAGCAGCTTTGTATTATTTTTCACTGAACCATAACTTCACAAAATAAACAGTGATACATTTATTCCAAAATTCATATAAGCATTTATTAATTCTACATACTGTGCATTAGCATTTAGAAAAGCTGTACAGACTAATATTAGTCATCCGCCCCAGTGTTCACCATTTTGACACAACTTACAGCATGCATTAACTTGGAAGGGAGCCACCACAGCTGACCCGGTCCATATCTGCACCACTCAGCTGGATCCCTGGTCACAGGGTGAGGAGAAAGAAAAGGCAGCTTTCAGATCAGTAACAGTGAAGTTAGGCTGTAGGATTTCTAGGTGGCTGCCATATCCAGAGAAGCACTCAAGCTGTGGAACAGACCCTACGTTCCAAGTAATAATTTTGAATGTCAACCATGCATAGTAATGTCACAAAAGACGCATACAAGTTGATATGCAGTCAAGTGACCTTTTTCCTTACATGATAGAAAGCTAGATCGGAAAAGAAACTCTACAGTTTGAAAAGGGCTCATGTTCACCTGGGTGACCATTACATTTATCTGAAACACAGAAGATAATGAAAACATCAGAAGGAAAACTGACTAAATTTACAGCTAAATTCCACAATGAACAATTAAAAATAATAGAAAAAAAACATGCAAAATCATATATGTCGACTTTAGGGATCCAGTTTCGGTGGCAGATATTGCTTCAGGTGTCCCTCTTTAGTTGCATAAAATGCAAGTGTCATAGATCTTCAAGCACACAAACACCAGTTCAAAGACAGAGAAATTAAAGCAACACATTACGCAAAGCTAATATACAACTGAAAGAATGTTGAGGAGACAAGCTAGTTTAAACGTAAGAATTGACTTCCAGTGTTCTGTGATTATGCTGCAACTACTCTGCACTTCATATTATGATAGAATATGTCCTTTAACAGAACCAATTATTTATATATTTTTACCTAAATGTGTAACAATGAATTTTAAACAAGACTGTCACTCCACAAAAGCTTTCTAGAATTTATCTTTGCAAACTATTCTAAATTTAACTGGCTCTTTCACTTCTCCATTGATCTTAGGTGTCAGCTTAGTCAGAAATTATATTATGGATGCAATGTGATTTACACATTGAGGCACTGGCAAAAAGAAAAATACCACCCTCATCCACTCAAGTTATTATGGCATTTCACAAAAAAAATATATAGCAATGGATGGCAAAATAACATAATGACATTAAGATCGTATGCTTGTCTTCCTCATTATACAATATTTGGCAAGCCACACATTGCACTGATCACTTCATTTCTACTCAAATTACATTTCACTTAGACTCCAGAAGAACAGAAAACCAAGAATGAGAAGTTAATCATTAATGTTGTCTTGACCATACATGGGTAGTTTTAACAATTTAATTACAATTCCTTTTATTCGATAAGCTTTCCAATGTAGAAGGGATACACCACAGACAATCACAGGACAATAATTATCCTATTAATATTTAGCAGAATAGAAATAACAGAAGAAAAACAATACTATTTAAACATACAGTTTTAAACAAAAAAGTGCTGAATGATTCAGAATTATGCATTGTGTAACATTAATTACCCACAATATATTAGCATTCAACAGATTAAAGAATAAACCTGAATCTAACTTGTACTTTTTAAATTTAAAATGTACTGCACATTTCAGTGCTTACTAAGCTGACGATATAGTTGTATGGTCAATAACTGAATTTCTGGATCTCCACTTCTGATATCAAGTGCTTTAACAAAGAAATCCAAAGCTTCTTTAAGCTTCCCTTCCAAGTGACATTCTTTTCCTCTTTTCACCAGCTTTTCATACTCATCACCATGTGAATATGACATACTAGAAACTATGGTTGGGACGATCTTACTCTGTGATGACCTACATTCGTCCATTTTTTCATCAGAAGCCAGCTCAAGATCTCCAGTCGATTCTTCCAAATAACTCCCATCCCACTCACTGTCAGATTCTCCGCTCCTTCCCTGCTCCTCCTCTTCATTCTCTGTGTCTAAAGTCTCTCCACTAGGTTCCTCCTCTTCCATGACAAACTCGCTTCCAGAGCCATCTACATCAGCTGCACTGCTGTGGTACTTAGAGAGCTCAGCTTCCTCCATGTCCTCATCCAAGTCTGTCACATCATCCACTACAGCTTCTATTAAAGATCTTCGAGATGCAACAGATATATTTCCACCTACACTCTTCCTGTGAGGTGTGGAACATGCCAAGACACTTCTTTCATGTCTAGGAGTAGAAGACCCCACTCCTTTGAAAGATTCCATAGGGGAACTTCCCACTAAAAGACTTCCCTCATTGTCCTCATCATCACTGTAGCAAATTGCCTGAGATTTTTTCTTTCGACGAACAGAATGGATAAAGGATAACTCTGCTACTGACTCCTCATTACTTATGGAACAATCACTTGTGTCCTTCACCTGGGAGGCACTACCAAACTCACCCCCAGAAATTTTCATTGGGTCTTTTTCCGTAGAGCTACTGTCCATATGTAATTGGATGTAAGGGCTTGCTCCTTGAAGGCTACTTTCCTGGTTTTCAGGGGAAAAATTACCTTCGCTATCCTCCAACTGTAAATTAAAGTTGCCCTGAAAAGATTCAAGATGGGAATCGTTTTTAATCACAGGATCAGCAAAACTATCATGATCTAAATCTGAATTCTGAAGAATGGAGTCTCTCAACTTTGGTAAAAAATTAACAGGCTCAACTTCCTCTAATTGGGTGCCATTGTGAAATGAGAGACTGTGGTCCTCTGAAGACTCTACGTGTTTTTTTGAACTGGTCGATTTCAACGAATCATGAGAAACACTTGCAGACTCTTCGGAAGCATGGTCATCCATAAGCAGAACATTCTTAGTAAGAGCAACTGCTGCTCTCTGCTTCATCATGCTGCTCTCTGCTTCATCAGAGGAATTTCCAGAAATATCAGTCTTTGCTTGAGATGCTGCTACAAGAGATCTGTCAATTTTTAGAGTCCCAGACTTTTGGAGCTCAACATACGTTTCCGCAGAATCCACATAGGTATTACCAAGAACAAGTTCACTTAATTTCATGCTTACATTTTGAACACGTTCCTCCGTGTCAAACGGCGATTGCATGGAGACAGAAGTACGCTCTGCTTTGACAGGAATTCTTTCAGCACTTATATTTTGCTCATCTTCAGACTGAGTGAGGTCTATAGCCGAAGGGTAGCTCCCACTGTCACCATTTAACCTGACAGGAGCGGTGGGCTCCATTTTTACAGGCAATAGTTCAGGAAGCACATTTTGGACAGTCTCAGAGTCAGACTGGGTGAGGTCTACGACTGAAGTACGGTCATCACTGTCACTACCACCTCTGACATGGAAGGTGGGTTCTAAGTTGACAGGATTTCTTCCTGAATTTCTGCTTTGTGAACCTGGCTGTCGGAGATATGCAGGCTCAGTGTTTGAAGCAATGCTGCCTGTAAATTTCTTGTGCAGCTCTGACTCTGCTTTCATGAGCTCATGTGCCTTCTGAACCCGATTTTCAATGTATAAATGCGATTCCTCATTGTCTGGGTGGTCCTCGTGAGCTGCAGCATCATGAGAAAACATGAGGTCATGGTCAGAGACCCCAAACATTTCCATGGAGTGCAAATAGGCAATATGCTCATCCAGCTTGGGATCTGTTAGTCTCTGCTTAGAATGCATTGACTGCAACTGAAGCTGTGTTGTAGAGGTCCGGGTGTCTTCAAGTTTGAAGAGCTCTTTCAGCTCCTGTCGACTAAAATAACGGAATGGGTTCTTCTTATCTCCCGTGGTCTGTCTGATCAAGGAGTCTTTGAATACCTGCCTCCTGTAGATCTTCTCTTCCACTGTCCCACAAGTGATCAACCGATAGATCACAACATTTTCCTTTTGTCCAATTCTGTAGGCCCGATCCACAGCCTGTGCATCAGTTGCTGGATTCCAGCTAGGGTCAAAAATGACCACTCTGTTAGCTGCAGTTAGTGTGATTCCAACACCACCTACTTGTGTAGTCAGAAGAAACACAGTGTAGCTTGAGTTTGTCTGAAAAAGGGCAATGCGCCTCTCTCTTTCATGTAGATGAATTATAGTGCCATCAATCCGCACCAGCTTAAAACCTTTGTTAATCAATACCCTCTCAATAATGTCCAACATTTTCCTTGACTGTGAGAAAACAAGAGTGCGACAGTTTTCTTCTCGCAGTCTCTCCAAAAGAGACACAAGAAATATCAGCTTGCCAGATTCTGATATGAGGGTCTCATCAGATATATTATCAATTCTACAAGCAGCAGATTCATTGTCATCTAGGTTTCCACTGCTGGCTCCCTCTTCGAGACCTAGCTGAGCAACAGCTCTAGCAGACAAGAGTCTGGGATGGTCACACAACTTCTTCAGAATGTTCAATTCTACTAGGGGTGTGCGAGTTGTCATGAGCAGTTCTTTGACGCGATCAAGTGATAAGAACTGGTTGTAAATGTCCTCCTGGACTGCACTTAGGTATGTCCACACAATCAAATCATTCTTTCTTGTCAGAGCTGGCATCACCGTCTCTGCAGCATTTGGGTTCTTGTTCTCCTTGTCTTCCAAAATCAGAGCACCAACAGTATTTGCTGGATTTGGCTTCTTCTTTTGCACATCCTGCTTTGTTCGCCGTAAGAAGTAAGGCTTTATGATGCTCATCAAATTTTCCGAAATTTTTAGGCCAAGGGCCCTTTCTCCAGGAGTCGCATCCTTCTCCCTGGCTCGAGTGATGGGATTCTCATACTCAGCCTTAAAGGTTTTAGATGTGCCAAGTAGAGCTCCTTGACAAGCAAAGTCAAATAGTGCCCACATCTCTCTCAAATTGTTCTGCACAGGGGTGCCAGTGAGTAGGATACGATGCTTAGCTGGTATGGAATGTGCACTTTTAGCAGTTTTAGTTGAAGATGTCTTAATTTTGTGTGCTTCATCTAGAATAACGTAATCCCATGTGAACTCCTTGCCATTGTAAGATGCAAGCAGCTCCCAATTGCTAATAAGCATTTGGTATGTAGTTATTAGAACACCACCTCTTCTCTGAATCTTCTCCAGGTTCCTATTGCGCTCTGTTTTATTAGTGCCATGGAACTCCTTAACCCTCATTCCTGGTGTCCACTTTGCAAATTCTTTTGTCCAATTCCCAATTAAAGATGTAGGCATTATAAGAAGGGTACATTTGACCAATTCAGAATCATACATTCCAGAAAGAAATCCAATAATCTGAATGGTTTTTCCCAATCCCATATCATCAGCTAGAATCCCGCCATTTTTACCATCTCTATGCAAGCCATAAAGAAATGCTATTCCTTCTTTTTGATGTTCATACAGTTTATCATACAATTCTTTGAAGAGCATTAGGCCACTGTCATTAACATTAACAAACTCGTCATCCTCGTCCTCCGATGTCTGACGTGCCATTTCTTCTATGGCCTCTTCAATCATCTTGATTCGGTTTTGAAGTTTTTCACTGGGATGAATTTCATGTGCCAACCGGAAAAGCTCTAAGGACTTTGACATGTCACCTTGCCGAGCAGCAGTTTTGCCCTCTTTAACATACCTGTATTTAAAACGAAAATCATAAGATAGAAAAATTATTGCCAAAAGCTAGTCAACGAAGTTCTTGTTTTATATATAAATAGAAAAAGATTAAATACCTTTTCCTCCTAGGTGCCTTAACATAAAGGTGGATGTAAGCTTTTTTTTTAAATAAAAAAAAAAAAAAAAAAGTCTTGGCAATGCAATGTAGTTTCGAGTGGTGATCACTTCAGTGATCTGAGATAACGGTAACGTTTGCCATGGAAGGCGTGCATTTTGTGTCGTGTACATCGTTGGCTTCCCTGTCTGGGCTACTGCTAGTATTGGTACAATAGTAGCTGTTAAAAAAATACCAGCTTCCATTTTAAAAGACCTGTTATCTCCTTTATTAAAAGGGCACACACTCTCCATGTTGTTTATTTGTGCTCTGTATGCGAGTGTGCTGCATCAAAAACATTCAGCACCCTACAGGATTGTGAGGCAACAGTACTAAGTGGCATCGTTTTAAGTATGTGATATTGTTTGTCTCAATGTGTTTGACTGCATTTTGTCTGGAAAATGTTTAAAGCGTACGGCCACCTTAAGTGGAGCATAGCTGTAACCTTAACAGACAGTCTCAATCAATAAAACCTATTCAACAATCCAATACCTTAGATATAAATATACATCCATATTTTTCTGGAAATGCAAGGATTACAAAAGAATCAGAAATATTCATATCTTGTTTCAGAAACAAAGAAATAAAAACATTGTTGAACATTTGTACAATTTTCACCAACTAGGCTGTTTTTGGAAAAAAGAATATATATATATATATATACACACACACACACACACACACACACATACACACACACCCCCTCCCACAGAGGTAATAATGTTAATACTCTGCCCCATGCTGACAGAAGGGAATTAGGAAAAAAAAGTGCTGAGCAAAAGATTTACCTCTCATACGCAAGTCGATGCGAACAAAAATACAGACACAACAATTAAACAGCATTTAAAGGACCAAATATTTCAGCATTTATGGGGCAATATTCATTTTGGGCAGGGACGATTATATTTTTATATGTACAAGTAGAAATGTTTCTCTTTCACTTAAAACACACCATGGTTAAAGTATAAACCAGGAGACCAAGTGATGCACTTCACTGAAGTCACATGTAAGTACAACAGCAAACAAAATGTGCAGCTGAAAGCTGAAGTACTTACTACTAAGGCATAAGAAACAATAACAACACTGTACTTCCCAGAAAACTAACAAAATTATTGAACAATAGTATTAACTATAAGAACCTATAAATTTATTTACATACACTACCAGTCAAAAGTTTTTGCACACCACTGGTTTTTTACCACTTTTCCAACTTATTTCATAAACTGCAGTATTTTTTATTATTGTCAAGCAATGCAAAGTTGAGTGAACAACTATAAATGAAAATATAAGTAAAACAAAACAAGTTTCCTTCATAACACGAAGAGTATGTAACAGTGCATGTCTGACATACTATTAACAGGTTGTGTGGTGATGGCAGAGTCAAATTTCAGGTTGTCCTTTAATTATAAAATGCACTAGTTAACGGTTTCATCCCGTGAAACTGAACAGTACTTAATGTCCCTTGTAGAAAGAATGCCTCGAATTTTGTCCGCTGTTATAAGTGCTACAGGAGATAACTTTGATGAACCAAAGACATGACATTTTCTTGCTAATAAAAAGATACAGAGATGGTGAATATATTTGTTGGCAAAGAACATTGAGCGTATTTGTAGTAGATGTAAAGTGAGTAACATGCAAATACAAAATTGTAGTGTGCGCAAAATCTTTTAAATGGTAGTGTATATTTATGTCAGACATCCCACTGTAAATTTGGCTCGGGAACCTTTACCGCCGAAATCCAAACTGGTCGACAAGAACATATTCGCTGCATATTCGGAGAAAACCTTTCATAAAGGAACGAACGATGAGTATTTTCTGTAAATAACTATGAGGAGCTGATTACCCTTTGATAGAAGATTAATAATCAATAGTCTAAATATTAATGTTTATTTCTTTTCGTAAGCTATTGACGGAAAATACCCCAATATGAAACCACAGGGTTCTTGCAGGTTTCAGTAAGTCAAATTTAAGACCTTTTTAAGACCTTTAAAGACCATTGAGTAAAATTTAAGACCAACACGATGCATTACTAGAAACATTCGAATGATACCCGAAATTCTCAAAACATTCTATT